>CM060907.1:979220192-980470192 GCA_030737815.1 Allium fistulosum | reverse complement strand
AAATATTAATTATCAAAAGTTGAATTCGAATATTTTTATTTTTATTAAATTTATGGCGTAAAGCAGAGTTGTTACTGACTTCCCCCTTTGAGAAAATTACATCCTCGCAATTTCTTATAAGGAATAGTCATACACAACTCATACTCTGAACTTTCTTCGTATTCTATGAACTTCTATCAAACTTAAACCAACACAATCCTCTATGCGGCTCTCACATTCCAACTCATCTTATCGTTGCTCGATTTTAAATATATTCAATTAACGACTTCTATTTTCGCATACGATGGATTTTTGTGAAAATATTCAAAGTGTCGAATTTTTCAGAAAATTTTGGCAGAGTCTCCTTTGTACGGACAGTATTCCAAAAAATCAAAACACCATATATTCACACATCCCAATCAATAGGGAATCCCAAAATAGTGGAAAATAATATAATATCATATAACACATCAATATACCATAAAAACGTACCTTTTCATCAGTGTTTTAAGCAATTTGCATTATTATTTAGCGAGCAAAGGCGAGCGAGCATTGCCAATTTGTCTAAATATGCCTCTTGAACACCTATACTTAACTTAAGTTTGAACATTAGTTCCATATGAAAAGATATAATTAAACATGTATTCATTTATTTTCAAAGCAACATAGAGTTCAAATTTTAACCACATTTTGACAAACTTTCAATAATTAAAAACACAAAATTAGACAATAACATCAAAGAGCGAATTGTTACATGATGCGTTAATTTTCCAAAACATCTCTAGGATGGAATAATTGTCATGTATAACTTGAGTTATATAATTTTCACCAAATAAATAAAATTCTGAAACAACAAAAAAAGTGCAGGTCCAGCCTTTAAATCCGCACTTTTAGCGTAGTAAATGTCAAAAAATTTCAGAACACTCCAAACAAATATGTTCTAAGCTTTCCAAAATGGACAAGCTTGTCAAAATCAGACAAACTGTTTGAACGTTACGATTAAAAGAATTCAGCATAGTTTTGGATAGTTTACATTTTCTGGACAGCGGATCACTTCTTTACTAACTCATGTTTTAGCCTTAGTTAAGTTCAAAATTTTACATTGCACTTCAATTTAAAATTATTTTCTAATAACATATATTTTCAATAAAATTAAAATCATCGTAAGCAGATCAGTAGTTTGAGATTTAAGATCAAAATCGATCATAGTATTTCAAAAATACTATAAAACAACTTCACTTCCATAAACATTTCCAAAGCCATTTATCAAAAATTCATTAAATTTACAAACATCTTTCATGAAAATTTATATCACTTCCAAATAGAAAAGCTTATATATATATTAAAATGTTTAATCTGTTTATGATTTTAATTTCAATTTCAAATTATTTTAAAATAAATCTACTTCATTTCATAAAAGCTTTTCAAATTCCCAAATCCAAAAATATTTACCTCATTCAAGACAAAGTCATTTAAAACTATTTAAATAGGATTTCCTCCTTTATTTCAATTTCACATCCAAATTATAGTTAATTAATTCAAATTTGGCTTGGAGAAGTTTGTGATTTACATCAAAGCATCCTTAATAAAATTTCTTGAGTTTTCTAGTCAATAAAAAAGTGTATTTATCAATATTTTTCTTATTTAAAAATATTCAAATACTTAAAAAATCTATTTTTTGAATTTAAAGTTAATACCTTTTAAATTATGATTCCAGGAAACTTTATCATGCTTTTGAAGTGCAAGTCTAGAAACAAATTCATCAAAAACTCAACCCAAAAGGACTTCAAGCCACTTATTGTTCATGTATACATTAATCCCTAAAAAAAGAATTCAAGCACTTCAAAATATTACAAAAACTAGTTAAAACACTCAGCATCATAATTTCCATATATTTTAGCATGTTTCTATAATGCAAACATAACTCAAAATCATCATATAAATATCCAATCATGTGGAAGTATATTGATTCCTTTCAAAACAATTTATTGCTTCACCACAATAATAGTCAAACTAATATATATACATATGTATGTATATGTATATGTATATGTATATGTATGTATGCAAGTATATGGACATATGTGTTCTCAAGTCAAAACAATTTTTAATACTTCAAAATATTATACAGTTTTCATATTACATACTTTACTAAACACCGGTCCAAAATAATTTTTTTTCTCATATCAAAATGTCTTATATCATTTTTTAAACCTTCAACTATTTTCTTTTCAAAGCATAGCTCGAAATGTTTTCTTTAAAATATCATTTTTCTTTCAAATCATTTTTTTCTCAAAAATATTGCTTAAAACTTTCCTCAAATTGCATACTTCTTTCAAAACAATAATTCTTCATTTTTCGAAGCAATTTTCTTGTTCCAAAAATAATTTTCTTAACATTCTAATCTGTTTATAACATTAAATATAACTTCCTCAAAAAAAAATTTCAAATATTGATTTAATATAGCTCAAAATATATTACTTTTCCTTAAAATAATAAATCAATTTTCAAAACTTTGTGTCCATAAATCTCGACAAGTGTTTAGGAATTCCTATCAATAACGTTGATCAGGTGCATTGACCAGAATTCTTAAAGTACTCAGGAGACAGATTAACTAGAACTCAACTTCAAAAAATTATTTAAATAACTAAATCTAAATATTTTTGTATAGAAAACAATTGTAACGAACCATAAACAAATTTTTAAAGTAATTTTATTTAAATTTTTGAATTAAATATTTTAAAATTTAGAGAAATTTGAATTTAAAATAACAATTTTTGGATGTTGAGTAATATATTTTTCCAAATTCAATAAAATAGAAAAAAAATTGAAATTTCAAATTTTGGTCAAACTTGGTCAAAGTTTGACTTTTTGTTGAGAATTTTAAAATTTAGAATTTATTCTTTTTTTATGATACTAGATTGAATTCTAATCTCCTCTCCACTTTTCGTTTCATGAAAATCCGATTCCTACATCTTCAAATCTGCAATTTTCTACGTAAAAACGCACGTTTATTTGTGTATATTTTTTTATTTTTCTTTTATCTGGGTTTTGATTTTGGGCTTGATCTACTGGGCTTGGTCTAATGGGCTTGAATACTAAGAGACTCCTGAAGGGCTACATATCTTTTCCTAACGGACATGTCCGTTGAGAAAACTTCTGTACGTATTTTCTTTCTGACTATCTTCCTCCTTCTCATTCTTCCGTCTGAGAAAAAAATACAGAACTTCATCCATCTCCTTCGATTTTTACTCGGAAGTATGTTTCGAGTTGGGCGGTAGTTGCGATTATGTGTTACGAACAGTCCGGATGTGTAATTGGTATATCTACCCTGGCATTGCCTAGTTGTGCCGTGTCACCTACCCTAGCGTGCCTTCTACGAGTTTGTTTTATGTCGTACCTATGTGGTATCCTCTGGCGGCTCCAGTTTATGGGGAGTTACGGTACTGTATAGACTATTGGCATTATAAAAATGTGTTAAGGGGGATATGGGTAATCCATTAACGCTATTTAATACTTTTACTTTAATGTAGACATATTATAATAGCGTATTGTACTACATAGTAGATAGTTTAACGGATCCTTTGGAGATGTGAATCCCGAACATCTCTTAAATTACTGCATTCACGTTAGACACTGGATAGGAGATGTCAAACCACGTAAACATCTCCGACGCCATTTACACTCATATTTATTTACCGTTGATTTGACTTACATAAGATCTTTTAGTTCTGACTTGAGTGTTTTGTCTTTTCAATTCGCTCGGGTCAGCCAGAGCATTTCAGGATTTGAAGATCTTATTTCTGGAGGATGAAGACGAAGATTTGTACTATTATTATTTCCACTACATCATACAGTTCCACTGCATTGTTATGTATTTATCTCTGATATGAGTAACTCTGATTTTGTATTATACAAGTATAATCAAATGTTTTGTATATAGCTTCATGAACTGTAATTTGATTATTATGTTTTGTCATTCCGCTAGAAGATTCTGTTTTGTTTTTTTCTTTCTCTGCTTTTTCTTATACACTCCAATAACAATCCTCCCTTCTGTATGGTTTGAGTCGGCACGTGTGTCTGCTAAAGCGTCCAAAAAAGCGGGATGTTACATATTTATCTACAACTCTATTCCAGATTGAATCCTGCATCTGAGTTATCTGCAAAATAAACACTGACGCAGTAAAATTGAAAAAGAAATATTTGTGCAGTGTAAAATAAAATGTGTATTTTGAAAATGTGGTTTGCCTCAGTTATTTGGGTTGCTCGTCATCATATTCGTTTTTGAATACATTATACACGAACAGCTTGTGACATGCATAGTGTATCACTGTACATGCCACAAGGCCGTGCACACCGATATACACTTGATAAAACTGCAGGAACATGTGAGCACAAGGTCAAACCCAATCAAAAGCTAGGTTCAACTCAAGTGAAATACAAATAAAGTCACCATATGAGCATAAGGTCAAAATTGAGCTATAAGCTGGATTCAACACAGGTGCAATCCAAATGTACAAGTTCAATAAAATGGGTCAAGACAACTAAAACAACTCGACCAGTCCAAAATAAAAAATGAACAAGTACAAAAAGTGGTGAACAACACATAAAGGAGGCAAACAAGTATACATATGTAAAGTGAAGGCCACATAAGCTCAACTGTATACAAGTGCACGAAAGTATACACATGAACTAACAACTTCAACCAGAACTAGCACATGTGGTCAGAGAACACAATGAAGACAGCAGCTCGAATGAGCAAGTGCAGAATCAAACATCAATGGAATTAAGGCAGTACAACAGTGGTAACTTCAAGCAAATTACATGGTGCAACAAACATACATATTTATATATACACATGAATCAAATGGTCAAGACCAGACACAAGAAAGAAGGCAGCAGAGATAAATACAGCAAGTACACCAGGTTCCAAAATACAAATGGAATACAAAGCAACATTAATACAAAAGACTACAAGAACATGAAAACCAATAGACCACATACATATATACATGTATCCAGACAGTTTTCTAAAGCAAACAGGTGCAGGTACACAACAACCATGTGAAGACTTCAAGAGGAACAAGATGATCTGCCTCGAAGCACAGGACTCAATGCAAACACAGGTCAGACTCGAGTAAAAATGACCAGAGGCAACTCCAAGCAGACCACACATGAACACGTACAAAACTTAACTAGACTAGAGAATCCAACCAGACTACATAATGAACACAAATTACTCAAAGCACATGATGCAAATCAACTGAATACTAGTGCATATATACAACAAGCACATGACTCAAAACATCAGCATTGAGGACTAGAGAATCAAGTGCAGACACTACATGAACTGGCTCGAAGACCAGACACAAGAAAACAATGAAGCAACCAGACTACAATGCAACAGATCAGCTAAATCTAGATCAGAGATCACACAAATATGAATGCAATGCATCAAGGACATAGAAGGTGCATGGAGACTCAAGTGAAACAAATTCGAATGCTGTCAGAAGGTAACTAGCAGGTGACACAAAATTGAACTAGTCGAAGCTCAAAATATTATCACAAATTCAAAGTGGCCAAAGTTAATTTGTAGTTAGAAAAATCAGGGTAGCCGTGTCTCAAACAAAGCCAATGTCAAGCCAAAATCAAAGCCGTGGTGACCAAGGCAAAGAATCGAACAAGTCAAAATCAAAGCCGTGATAACTAAGCAGCCATAACAGAAAATATACGAAATTGAGATTGTGAGGATCAATCGTATGCACTCAAGCAAAACCAAACGGCAGAAAAAATTATTAGACGAATTCATATGAATGAAAATGAAGGGAATCGAAACCTTATAAAAACCTGTTAACATCATCGGCATGAAATCAATCGAGTTCAAGCATATCAACGAAAGAAATAAAGCGAAATCACATACCAGATTTATCGAACTCGCCAAAATTGAATCAGCCGTTTGCAATTCAAAGAAACAATCGATTGACAAAGCAAGGGACGCTAAATCATCTATTCGATCGAGCAACTGAAGTCGGCGCCTTCAAATTTTAGGAAGCCTTAATTCTCAGAAAGAAAGAGGAAAAACGAAGCAAGCCATTATTCACAAAGATACGGGTCGATAATAAAAAAAGGGAGAAGGGGATATTTTTTAATCACTTTAGTTATTTGGGCCGGCATCTTTAACTGTTTTTGAGCTTATAATTTTAAATTAGGACTTTGTATTTTAAGTTGTTTTTATTTTGTATTTTACTTTTAAACTTTTGTAAATTCTAGTCGTGTGACTAGGGGACGAACTACGGTGGTGTAGTTCGAGAATTCGCAACTCAATAGCTGAGTTTTGATATGGTTTTGAGCGTAGAGTTAGGTTAGTCGATAGCGGGTGTCGCTAGTTTACGTGTGTAAGCGGCTGATTACTTAATTTCTAGTAGAGACCTTGGGGGCAACACGTAGGCAGGGTTTTGCCGAAGCTGGGTAAATCTGTGTTGTTCTATTTCTGCTTTTATTATTCTGCTATTATTCGTGTGCTATTATTCTGCAATATTTGTGTTGCGATTATTTTATATATTTCCGCATTAAATTTTTATAATTATTAGTATCATCCTATTCACCCCCCCTCTAGGGTGAAATCGATCCTACAAGTGGTATCAGAGCTAGGAACAAAAGCCAATTTTTGTTTTAAAATTTTTGATTTTAAACATATTATTGTTTTAAAAAATTTATTTTTTAAATGGCTTCTTTTAATAATGCTTTTGCCGAGGGTCGGTCCAGCATTATTCCTCCTATTTTGATGGAACGGATTTTTTAAATTGGAAATTTAAAATGGAATTTTATTTAAAATCTGTTAATTTTAAATGTTGGGATATTATTGAAAATAGTTGTGATATAATAGATGAGAAAAATACTTCGATTAATACTCTTGCTATGCATATACTATATTCTCTTATTAATCAAGACAAATTTAACTTTATCTCTCATTGTGAAAATGCACAGGAAATCTGGAATACTTTTGATGCAATATATGATGCAAAAGTCAACAACGATGAGAAATCCACCACAATCTACTCAGTTAAAGAAATGTGCTTAACAGGATTGGCAATAGGTAGCAGTGATGAAGATTCAATAGCCGATGAAATAAGTGATTTTCCATTCAATGATTTAGTTCTCTTGTGCCGAAAATTAATTGAAAATAATAAAGTTCTTGAGTCGAAAAATATTAAGTTGGAAAGGGAACAAGCTAAACTTCATCAGAAAAATAATGATTTGGAAAATGAGCTTAAAATATTATGAAAAATAAAAGTTCTAACTGCAAAAGGTGTTTGGACCATGAAAAAGAATTTGCCCATTTTCATGAAAACATTCAAAAATTAGAAAAAAATATTTTAATGCGAGAGAAAAACAAAACTGAGTTGATTTGTAAAAACAACATTTTGCAAAAAGAGTTGGGTAGCTTTAAGAAGTCAGAAATTTCTAAATGTGCGATATTTGAAAAGAAATTAAATGAGATCAACAAAAATTTCAAAACCCTTGGAAAAGAAAACGTGATTTTGGGCAAATATGAAATTATTCAATTAAATCACGAGTTTGAAAAGGAGATTAAAAAAATCAAGGATTTTGAAAAAATTGAATTTAAAAAACTCCAAAAACTGAGATGCTAGAAATTGAGAATAAAATTAGAGAGATTCAAAATGAAAATATGCGATTAAAAATGAATAGTTTTGAAAAGAGAGATAGTACCATTAGTTGTTGTTCGAAGCTAATAAATGAAAATAAACTTTTAAAATCCAAAGTTAATAAACTTGAGTTGGTTACTCAAAAAATTTTCACTAGAGATAAATCATTTAATATACTCTTAGAAAATTAACTCTTCGAAAATAAAAGGAATGGATTTGAATTTGCAAAAGTGTCAAAATATGAACAAACAACTAATAACGCTGTTAAGGGGAAAAGTGTGATACCTAAATACGTAAAATGTGAAAATATTGGACATGGCAAGAATAATTGTCGAAATATATACAAACACAAAATCGTTAAACAAATATGGATTCCAAAAGGTACGAATAAAAATGGTTTGAAATTTAAACAGATTTGGATTCCCAAGAGTACAATTGTAGATGCTAACGGTTTGTTATATAGAAAAATTTTGGTACTAAAGAGTTCAATAGATAATAATAGTGGTCCCACATCCTTAGTTAGACCACTTGCCTTCTCCAAAATTTAGACACACAAGAGGGCTAAGTAACAACTTTGATGGAGATAGATTCGAGTTGTTCTAAGTGATTGATAACTAAAATTTAAATGTTCCTTAGCCTACAAGGTTTATATGGAGATCATCGCATTTTGGATATCACGACATCAAAGGAAAGTGAGGTATGATATCTTAACTCAATTTTGTTCAAATATTGTTAATTATGTTTTGATTGACATTGTTGAAGTATTTTTGCCATATTTTGAACATCTCAACTTTGATTTATTCTTGAAGTTCTAGAAAGCTAACTGATAATGCTACAACTTTTTTTTATGATTCACTTTGGAATAACAAGAAAAACTGCTTTGACCATTTATATCAACTTGTGCTTGATATAAATGGACGTGCTGAAAAATTTAAGTGTTGAGGAGTACACGTTCTTCTTATATACCACTATATATCACCATGAATATCTCAAATACAAGTGGTATCTAATATCATCTCATGTTAAAATCATTTTTGCAATTATTTGATTATTTATATTGATTTTCAACTTGAAGTCATTTTCACAAAACCCCTTTACAGAAAATTGATTTTCACTTATTTTAATTTTTGAAATCTATGTAATGATAACCTTGAGTTAAAGGGGAATTCGGATGCAGGTTACACTGGTAGCCTAGTTGATAGAAAAAGTATTAGTGGAACGAGTTTTATGTTGAAGTTGCATCACATTTTCAAAAAAAATATCTGCATATTTTTTTCATTTCAACTGATTTTCAAATTAGCAGACATTTTTCTTATAAAACCCTTCAAGAAAATAGTTTTTGTTGACCTTGTTTCAGATTAGTCAATTAGATAATTATTTTTGGATTTGTAAATGACTATATTAACTAATCTGACTCCCTACTGATTATTGAAAAGATAAATAGTGATTGAAAAAGTGACGAGGGTTGATATTAATCATATATTATAACTTGATATAGTATAATTAGTAAATTTCTTTAAAAACTTTAAACAAGATTTATAATAACTTTTGATGGGTAAAAATTCCATGACCATCTCTATTGCTATCATATTTCTAACGACCATCACTCATCAAAATGTAATATAGTATGTCAATATGTGGTATTTTAAACGGGAAATTATTCGTTTTTCATTTTATTATATTTTTAGCAATAAAAACATCCAAATATTCACTCTCATTTAAAAGTCCTCACGGTTATGCATGGGTGAATTACTTGGAATTTTTGATTATGTGCTTTCATGCTCATTTAAAAGTTCTCACGGTTATGCATGTATGGAACACATATCAAAATTGGTTATTAAATAGTCAAGTTGATTCCTATTTAAAAGTCCTCATGGTTATGCATTGTTAGAAGATGCTTGAAACTGATTTTTTATAAAAATTGAGAATACTACTAATCTCATTTAAATGTCCCAACGATTATGCATGGTTAGTAGATATTCAAATTCGTGATATAAATATACCATAAATTGACCCAACTATATGGTTTTATATGCCGACATCACCCCGATCATTCTAAAGTGGAATATGCGCCTAACAGAGTATTTATGATTTTTGTTTGATTTTTTATTGAAATTTAATATTTATACTCGATTGGGTATTAATGTTGTATTAATGTCTATCACTGTATCTCTATTTTTCTAACACTATTACTCTTTTGCTGATAACAAAATGGGAAGAGAAAAGTTAAGATTTTAGCAAATAAAGGTCAAATATTTTATTTTGTATTTTCTATTTGCATCTAGGTTCATTTGAATACATTTATTTATTTTCATGCATATATGAAGGGGAGCTTTGTTGTAGAGAGGGAGCATTCAAATAGAGGGAGCAAATTGAATGATCAATGCATTTAATAAATTCAAAATCATAAATATATGTTTGTTATTATCAAAAGGGGGAGATTGTTGAATATGCTAGTATATGATTTTTGTTCGATGATAATAAACATATATATATATATATTCATTTAAATGTATTTGTTATTGTACTATTTTATTTTCATATAATTAAATAAATATTTGTTGAATAAAATAAATAACACAGAATTTAAATTCAAATAGATATTTTATTCAAACAAATATTTTATTACAATTTTGAATAGTACAAATTTGAGCTCTCACTATATATATACACAATTTCCATTACAATACAATTTCAAATTATAATACAATTTTTCACTATACATTTGCACCTCACTACATATCACTCGTTCACTCGTATTTTGTAACGACTCGTAATTTTCGATAATTAAATTTGTTAATTTAGTGAGATTTTGGTAATTTAATATTGAAAAAAATAAAAAAAAATTGCGAATTTTATTAATGAAATAATAACTAGAATGCAAGGTAAACAAGGTTAATTAAAGTTAATAATAAATTAATTGAATGAAATGCCAATTAATGAAAATAATTTAAATGTTATACTTGGCAATAAATTGAATATAAGGAAACAAGTGTAGATATTGAACTAATTGACGAATCAGTATATAATTAATGATAATTGGATAAAAACAGTGTTATGTAAGCAATTGTAACATTTGTTTGGTAATAATAACTTATAAGTGTAATTAAATGCTAATGGTAAAAATTATTGTATATTACCTATTTATTTAGTCTGTTATTTTAAATTGGAAATAAATTTCAATAAATGTAATTAAATATTATGTTAATGTAAATTAAGGTAATATTTGGAAATAATGTTAATTTTATTCATAATATGATAATTAGGAATAAAAAAGGAATGGAAATCAAGATTTATTAATTTATTTGAATTTAAATTATAATAATTGGATTAATGGCAAATAAATGAAATTAATATTTAAATATTACGTTAATGGAGATTAAGATGAAATTTGAGAATATTAATGTAATAGATCATGAACCAATGTTAATTTCACCCATTTGATAATAATGGATTGAATAATTGGATGAAAAGTCAATTAAATTGAATTTTTGAAAATTTAATTTATAATTTCTGAATTTGATGAAATTGAAATTAAACACTAGAATTGATGGATTAATCAACTTTAAATTGACATCTAAATTTGTTTAAATTATTGTGAATGTTTAAGAAATCAAAAATGGTAAAAATTTGTTAATCATAGAATTTGAATTGAAAATTTTGATTTAATTAATTTAATATTAATTTATTTAATTAACTGAAATATAGCCATTTATGCCACTGACTCGGATTTCGACAAAACTAGTTTCATCGGATTTGTAACGGTGAATTATGGTAGGATTTCAAGTTTCGTAGCGATCGGACTTGTCGTTTGATCGTACGGGCGGGAAACGCCTAGAAATCAATTTAATTGAAATCAATTTGAAATAAGCTGATTTTGGCATAACTTCTTCAAACGATGGAATCAGGACTTGAAACTTGTTCCATTGAATTTAAAATATTTGAAAGCATTTATTTTGATATATGGGATGACCCATTTTCGTTCCGAAGACAGAACGGGCTTTTCGGGTCGTTTATCGTTCAACTTTCCAAACCAATCGAGCTCATTCATTTCTATTTTGTTCTGCCTATATATATCCGATTATAAACCCTAGCAGCCTTTGTATTTATCATTTCTGTACGTACAGAAATTTATGTTGCTCCTCTTTCCAATGGCAGACAAACCCTAATTCCCAATTTGCAAATCAAAACCAAATCAAAAATTCAAACTCCTCAAACTATATTGAATTATATATCGATTTGAAGCTCTCGTCGAGCGCAAGTCAAAACTGCGGTCTATTTTTTGATTTGGGTCTCGGTGTGACCATAAATTGAGAAACAGTTCTGGCCGTTCGTCTGTGTTCGTGAAGAGTTAGCGGTGGATCAATTTGGGAACGATCAGGTTGTACTGCTACGTAGAGGGGTCGTATGCTTCAGATCCATACGGCTAGTCGTCGCAAATGACACCCGATTCGCCAGAAATTGCCATTATTTTGTGGCGGTGGCGTGGGCAAGGAAGGCCACCGGAGGTGGCGGCGCGGCCCAGGCAGAGGCGGGCTGGGATGGCGAGGAGGTGTGCGGTCTCTGATGTGATCAACGGCGTCCATGGCGCGAGCGGCAGGCAAGGGAAGTTCGAGCGTGTGCGTGCTTGGGAATGTCGAGCGCTAGGGTTCTGGGATGGATGAAGCGGTGACGTGGCCATGGTTGTGGTAATTCTTTGTTTTATTTTATTTTATTTTAATTTTGAAATTCGAATGTTCTAACGGCCTTAGCTTTTGCATACGAACTCCGTTTCACGCGCGGTTTGATCCGCTAGGATCATATTGAAATTTCTGACTTTTTGATGCTTGTTTGGACGAATTCCGAGACTGTTCAAATTTGGGCCCTATTTTGAATTTCAAATCAATTGGAATTCAAAGGTGAGTGTTTTAACCCACTCACAAGTTCTAAAATTTCTTATGTCTGTTAAATTAAATTTATGATGTGATTATAAATTTATTTAGGGCTGTTTGGTATATTTTAAATCATCATCTCAGTTAATTTGAATTTATTTGAATTAGATCGTTATTTAATTTATTATTGAATATAAATTGCCAATTAAATACCTGTTATTGATTATCATTTCTATATTGATATTTATTGATCGATTTGGATGATGTTTGTAGTGGATGTTGATTGTTGACATTGGATGAATGGCTATTTTAGTTTATATCATTATAAACTGCAAGTTCACTATGGGTTGAAATGATACATACCCGAATGATCAATAGATTAAGGAAAAATCGTTATGGGTAGAAATGATAGACTCGAGCGATTTTATGGATTTTATTATTATTTTGGGATTGCGGTTTGAAATGATATATAACCGTAACCTAGTAAATTTCAGATTGAAATGATAAATATCCGTATCACTTGACCCTAGGGTAGAGAATTATATACGAACACCGGATTGATTAAATTTAAATGATTTTAAATCCTTAAATTTTGCTTTGAATTAAATGATATTTTTGAAATAACATCTGATTTATATAAATTGAAAATTTACCGAATTTCGAGTTTATATAAAAAGATTGAATTGTTATAAAGGAATGGTTAACGGAATAAAAATTGAAATGTATAGTGAATTTGAAATACAAGTGAAGCTTATCGAAATTGAGTTATTAAAATCGTTGAAGTATAGCTTTGAAATATATTGAAATTTGAGTAATTAAATCGATGTTTCAACATGGATTTAAGCGATGTTGAATTTAATATTTATTTAGAATTCTGAATCGGAAAATTTGTAATTGGGTTTTGGAACATTGAAATGGTCAAAATGTGTTGGAATTAAATAAATAGTTTAAATTGATATAAATTTCAAATTCATATTTTTCATATAAACTGTTTTAAATATATTATTTTAAAAGGCTTTAATTATTATGTTTTTCAAACTTTTAAACTAATTAAACCATTTGACTTATTTTAAATCTAATTAATCTATTTTAAAGCTATTTAATATATTTTAATTTTATTTAATCTATTTTAAATCTATATTAACTAATTATAACTATTTAAAACTATTATCTTCTAAATTCCAAACTAAGTAAAATGGATAGGTTTATATTTAAATCCTTGAATTTTAAAGTGAATGTGGTTAAGCGACGTTATAACCTAAGTTGGGAATTAAATAACATATTTGGTTTAATATGATAATTTTGAAATGAGAGTTTAACCTATTTTAAAAACACGACTTTTGAAAGGAAATATAATTTCGAACTATGATTTCAAATGTGATATGATTTCAAAGGTAAATATAATTTTGGAAGTAAGATTTCGAAAGTGACATGATTTGAATTGAATATGATATTTTGATATCAATTATGAAATGATTTTGGAAATGTAAAAGAACCATCCAGTGTGTAATAAGCGTTTGGTTGTTAAAGAGACTGGGATCGGATATGGGCATACTCTCTGTCGATACCGAAAACTACTTTGACAACTGTGTACGCGGTGGAGATTCCAGAATGAAGTAGGATGGTAGCGACGATCCTAAAGGTATATACATGGACCTGACTCCCATGAGTTAGCATAAGGTGGCTAAAACAGGAGCAATTAACGGGCTAAGTGAGGTCATTCCTCCGATCGGGCACACTCCATCAATCTATATTCTGACTTTGCGATTTATTTGGTGGCCACCTTCGATTTTTACTTGGGAGTGTGTTTCGAGTTAGGCGGTAGTTGTGGCTATGCATTACCAATAGTCCGGAAGTGTAATTGGTATATCTACCCAGGCATTGCCTAGTTGCACTATGTCACCAACCCTAGCGTGCTTTCTACGAGTTTGTTTTATGTCGTACCTATGTGGTATCCTCTGGCGGCTCCAGTTTACGGGGAGTTACGGTACTGTATAGACTATTGGCATTATAAAAATGTGTTAAAGGGGATATGGGTAACCCCTTAACGCTATTTTAATACTTTTACTTTACTGTAGACATATTATAATAGCGTATTGTACTACATAGTAGATAGTTTAACGGATCCTTAGGAGATGTGAATCCCGAACATCTCTTAAGTTACTGCACTCACGTTAGACACTGGATATGAGATGTCAAATCCCGTAAAAATCTCCGACGCCGTTTACACTCATATTTATTTACCATTGATTTGACTTACATAAGATCTTTTAGTTCTGACTCGAGTGTTTTGTCTTTTTAATTCGCTCGGGTCAGCCTGAGTATTTCAAGATTTGAAGACCTTATTTCTGGAGGATGAAGACGAAGATTTGTACTATTATTATTTATATTATTATTTCCACTACATCATACTGTTCCGCTGCATTGTTATGTATTTATCTCTGATATGTGTAACTTTGATTTTGTATTATATAAGTATAATCAAATGTTTTGTATACAGCTTCATGAACAGTTATTTGGTTATTATATTTTGTCATTCCGCTACAAGATTCTGTTTTGTTTTTTTTCTTTCTCTGCTTTTTCTTATTCACCCCAATAATAATCCACCCTTCTGTATGGTTTGAGTCGGCACGTGTGTCTGCTTAAAGCGTCCAAAAAGGCGGGATGTTACATATTTATCTACAACTCTATTCCAGATTGAATCCAGCATCTGAGTTATCTGCAAAATAAATACTGACGTAGTAAAATTGAAAAAGAAATATTTGTATAGTGTAAAATAAAATGTGTATTTTGAAAATGTGATTTGCCTCAGTTATTTGGGTTGTTCGTCATCATATTCATTTTTGAATTCATCATACACGAACAGCTTGTGACATGCATAGTGTATCACTGTACATGCCACAAGGCCGTGCACACCGATATACACTTGATAAAACTGCAGGGACAGGTGAGCAGGTCAAACCCAATCAAAAGCTAGGTTCAACTCAAGTGAAATACAAATAAAGTCACGATATGAGCACAAGGTCAAAATCGAGCTATAAGCTGGATTCAACACAGGTGCAATCCAAATGTACAAGTTCAATAAAATGGGTCAAGACAACTAAAACAACTCAACCAGTCCAAAATAAAAAATGAACAAGTACAAAAAGTGGTGAACAGCACATAAAGGAGGCAAACAAGTATACATATGTAAAGTGAAGGCCACACAAGCTCAACTGTATACAAGTGCACAAAAGTATACACATGAACTAACAACTTCAACCAGAACTAGCACATGTGGTCAGAGAAAACAATGAAGACAGAAGCTCGAATGAGCAAGTGCAGACTCAAACATCAATGGAATCAGGGCAGTAAAATAGTGGTAACTTCAAGCAAATTACACCAGGTTCCAGAATACAAATGGAATACAAAGCAACATTGATACAAAAGACTACAAGAACATGAAAACCAATAGACCACATACATATATACATATGTTTGCACACATATATACATATATCCAGACAGTTTTCTAAAGCAAACAGGTGCAGGTACACAACAACCATGTGAAGACTTCAAGAGGAACAAGATGATTTGCCTCGAAGCACATGACTCAATGCAAACATAGGTCAGACTCGAGTAAAAATGACCAGAGGCAACTCCAAGCAGACCACACATGAACATGTACAAAACTTAACTAGACCAGAGAATCCAACCAGACTACATAATGAACACAAATGACTCAAAGCACATGATGCAATACAACTGAATACAAGTGCATATATACAACAAGCACATGACACAAAACATCAGCATTGAGGACTAGAGAATCAAGTGCAAACACTACATGAACTGGCTCGAAGACCAGACACAAGAAAACAATGAAGCAACCATACTACAATGCAACAAATCAGCTAAATCCAGATCAGAGATCACACAAATATGAATGCAATGCAACAAGGACATAGCAGGTGGATGGAGACTCAAGTGAAACAAATTCGAATGCTGTCAGAAGGTAACTAGCAAGTGACACAAAATTGAACTAGTCGAAGCTCAAAATATTATCACAAATTCAAAGTGGCCAAAGTCAATTTGTAGTTAGAAAAATCAGGGTAGCCGTGTCTCAAACAAAGCCAATGTCAAGCCAAAATCAAAGCCGTGGTGACCAAGGCAAAGAAACAAACAAGTCAAAATCAAAGCTGTGATAACTAGCAACCATAACAGAAAATATACGAAATTGAGCCTGTGAGGATCAATCATATGCACTCAAGCAAAATCGAACGGCACAAAAAAAATTATCAGAGGAATTCATACAAACGAAAATGAAGGGAATCAAAACCTTATAAAAACCTGTTAACATCATCGGCATGAAATCAATCGAGTTCAAGCATATCAACGAAAGAAATAAAGCAAAATTACATACCAGATTTATCAAACTCGCCAAAATTGAAGCAGCCATTTGCAATTCAAAGAAATAATTGATCAATAAAGCAAGGGACGCTAAATCAACTATTCGATCGAGCAAATGAAGTCGGCATCTTTAAATTTTAGGAAGCCCTAATTCTCAGAAAGAAAGAGGAACAATGAAGCAAGCCATTATTCACAAAGATACAGGCCGATAACAAAAAAAGTGAGAAGGGGATATTTTTTATCACTTTAGTTATTTGGGTCGGCATCTTTAATTTATTTTGAGCTTATAATTTTAAATTAGGGCTTTGTATTTTAAGTTGTTTTTATTTTGTATTTTACTTTCAAACTTTTGTAAATTCTAGTCGTGTGACTAGGGGACGAACTACGGTGGTGTAGTTCGAGAATTTGCAACTCAGTGGCTGAGTTGTGGCAGGGTTATGAGCGTAGAGTTAGGTTAGTCGATAGTGGGTGTCGCGAGTTTATGTGTGTAAGCATCTGACTACTTAATTTCAAGTAGAAACCTTGAGGGCAGCACGTAGGCAGGGTTTTGCCGAAGCTGTGTAAATCTGTGTTGTTCTATTTCTGCTATTATCTGTGCTGCTATTATTTTGCTATATCTGTGTTGCGATTATTTTATATATTTCCACAATAAATTTTTATAATTATCAGTATCACCCTATTCACCTCCCCTCTAGGGTGAAATCGATCCTACAATTCTTTGGTGATTGCATGCCGAATGCCTCAGGATTATGCTGGTAGTTTTATCTTTTCTCTTGATTCTCATCCTAGAGACCTGGACTCCACTCCTGTTCAAACTCTTTCCTGATGTTTTTGGTGAAGTCTCTTCTCTTAAGCGGAAAATCGAATTCTGCATCGATCTTATTCCTAGAGCCCGGCCTGTAGTTCTTCATTCCAGAAGGATGACACCCAAGAAGAAAGTTGAGTTGAGGAAGCAGATAGATGACTTATTTTCCAAGGGTTTGATTTGGCCGAGTCATTCAGAATGGGGAGAAGCTTTGGTATTTGTCACTAAATCTGATGGTTCTTTGAGGATGTGCGTTGATTATAGGGAGCTGAATAAGCTTACTATGAAAAACAGATATCTTATGCCTCGTATCAACGACATGTTCGATCAGCTCTACAGAGCTAAAGTTTTCTCTCAGCTTGATCTTGCCATCGGTTTTCACCAGCTCAGAGTTGCTGCGGAGAGCTTTCCCAAAATGGGTTTCCGTACTGAGAATGGTTTCTATGAATGGTTAGTTATGCCTTTTGGTTTAACTAATGCTCCTGCCTTCTTCGTTGATCTTATGAATCGTGTTTTCTGTGATGTTCTCAACAAGTTCGTTCTTGTCTTCATCGATGATATCCCTGTCTTTTCTAAGTCAGAGACGGAGCATGAAGCACGCTTGAGTTTTTTTCTTGAAACTCTTAGGAGTCATCAGCTTAAAGCTAAGTTTTCCCAATGTCATTTCTAGAAGGATGAAGTTCGATCCCTTGGGCATATTGTTTCTGAAAATGGGGTTTCGGTCGACCCTTTTAAGGTCGCCGCAATCAATGTAAGTCTATTCACCTTTCTTCCTTTGTAATTTAGTTATCTTATCTTTCTTTGAATTTAAATTCCCTATTCTATTTCAGGATTGGGAAAGATCTAAAACTCCTTTCGACATTAGTGGATTTTTGGGCCTAGCTGGTTATTATCGGAGGTCTATAGAGAATTTTGCTCGGAATGCTGCACCTCTCACTGCTTTGACACGTAAGAATGCTAAGTTTATATGGAGTGATAAGTGTGAAGCTACATTTAATGAGTTAAAGCGCAAGCTTACTTCCACACCAGTTCTTACCGTTCCAAATGGAAGTGAGGGATTAATGGTATACACGGATGCTTGTTGAGAAGGTTTGGGAGCTGTCTTGATGCAGAATGGGAAGGTTATTGCTTATGCCAGTCGTCAGTTGAAGACCCATGAAGCTAATTATGCAGCTTATGATTTGGAATTGCTTGCCGTAGTGTTTGCTTTGATGTTATGGAGGCACCATCTTTTAGGAACTAAGTTTGAGCTCTTCACGGATCACCAGTCATTGAAGTATATTTTCACCCAGAAAGATTTGTACCAGAGGCAAGTTAGATGACTCGAGTTTCTAGCTTCTTATGACCTCAACATCAACTACACTCCAGGAAAGGCTAATGTGGTAGCCGATGCTTTGAGTCAGAAGAAGGCGATGTTATGTCAGATTGTGGGTTCTTCGTCCCTTTTGGATCGTATCGCGGCCAAGCAAGATGAAGACAGGATTCTTAAGCTCATGAAGGAGAATGTTCGTTGTAAGGAAGGTGGTAACCAAGATGGAATGGGGGCACAAATTGATAATAAAGGGATTTTGAGGATTAATAATCGGATTTGTGTTCCGAATGTCGATGGTTTAAGGCAAGAAGGGCTTAAGGAAAATCCTGTCCAGACTTTCTATTCATCTTGGTGTGACGAAGATGTACCATAACATAAAGAAGCTGTATTGGTGGAGTGGTATGAAGCGAGATATCTTCCTTTATGTTAGTAGATGTGCCACTTGCCAGCAGGTTAAGGCTGATCATCGGAAGACAGCTGGATTATTGCAACCTCTTGAGATTCCCAAATGAAAGTGGGAACAGGTTTCTATGAATTTTGTTGGTGGATTACCGAGGACGAGAAGGGGTAATGAGAGTATTTAGGTAGTTGTGAATAGACTGACCAAGTTAGCTCATTTCATTCCGGTCAGGTCTAATCACACTGCTTCGAGTTTAGCTAAGATTTATATGAGAGAGATTGTCAGGCTTCATGGTGTTCCATCCAGCATTGTTTGCGATCGAGATCCTATCTTTACTAGCCAGTTTTGGAAAGCATTTCAGGAAGCTCTGGGCACTCATCTGAATCTGAGCACAGCTTATCATCCACAGACCGATGGTCAGACGGAAAGAGTGAATTAGATTCTAGAAGATCTTCTTCGTGCCTGTGTTCTTGATTATGGAGGATCTTGGGAAGATCATCTCCATCTCGTTGAATTCACTTATAAAAACAGCTATAAAGTATAATCTTAATTTTTAAATTAAGGTTACTGTAAGCATCAATCTATTTAACCTTATCCATTGAATTCAGGCTAGTATCGCAATGTCTCCGTTTGCCGCTCTTTACGGACGACCTTGCAAACCTCCATCTTGCGGGATTGAATCCGATGATTATTTGGTACTTAGACCCGATATGATTCTAGAAGCATCTGAGAAGGTTGAGGAGATCAGGAGGAAGATGAGGATTGCTCAAGGTAGGTAGAAGAAGTATGCTGATAGGCGAAGGAGGAGTTTGGAATTTGTAGTGGGTGATCAGGTTTTTCTTAAGATCTCGCCACTGAAGAACGTGATTCGCTTTGGTAGGAAAGGGAAGCTTGCTGCTAGATTCATTGGTCCTTTCCGCATCATAGAGAGAGTTGATCCTTTAGTTTATCGTGTGGATTTTCCTAAGAAGCTATCTGGAGTGCATAATGTGTTTCATGTTTCGCATCTTCGCAAGTATCTCCATGATCCATCTTTGATTGTTCAGCCTGCTTTACTCGAGAATTTGGATGTTGAGCCAAATCACACTATCGAGAGGAAGCCACTTTGTATTGTCGATAGAGGTATGAAGCAGCTGAGGAGGAAATCTGCCAACCTGGTCAAGGTGTAGTGGAGTACCGATGATCGGGATTGTACCTGGGAGACGGAGGAGAGCATGCGTGCTTCGAATCCGGTGTTGTTTGTTCCAGGTACTATTCGTTAATCTATCTTATCTTTCTTTGCTTCTATTCCTATGTCTCATTCCTTTCCAAGGACGAAAAGTTTTTAGTGAGGGAGAGTGTAACGACCCGTAAATTCATTCAAATTTTTAAAGTAATTTTATTTGAATTTTTGAATTAAATATTTTAAAATTTAGATAAATTTGAATTTAAATAACAATTTTTGGATGTTGAGTAGTATATTTTTCCAAATTCAATAAAATAGAAAATTTTCTAAAATTTCAAATTTTGGTCAAACTTGGTCAAAGTTTAACTTTTGGTTGAAAAAAATTAAATTTGAAATTTGAAATTTTATTCTTTTTTATGACACTAGACTGAATTCTAACCTCCTCACCACTTTTCGTTTCGTTAAAATCCGATTTCTACATCTTCAAATCTGCAATTTTCTACGCAAAAACGCACGTTTATTTGTGTATATTTTCTCATTTTTCTTTATCTGGTTTTTGGTTTTGGTCTTGATCTATTTGGCTTGGTCTAATGGGCTTGAATACTAAGAGACTCCTGAAGGGCCACATATCTTTTCCCAACGGACATGTCCGTTGAGAAAACTTCTGTACGTATTTTCTTTCTGACTATCTACCTCCTTCTCATTCTTGTGCCTGAGAAAAAAAATATAGAACTTCATCCATCTCCATCTCCAATCCAAAGCCTAGCCCCCCTTCCCTAGCCTCCCACTCTCTCTCTCTCCTCTTTTCCCCCTTAGCCTTGCCGCCGACCACCACTTTTCGCCTACCCCTCTCTCGGCCATCCACCCAAACTCCTACCCACAACTCCTCACGGCCTCCACTCACCCACACGCAAAACCATAGCCGAACCCTTTTTGCAGACTCCTCTTCTCATATTTTTTTAAAAAAATACAAAGTTTTGGACCTTGGATTTTGGATCGTTGCTGCTTGACTTGTGGTCTCCATCTCCATGTCGTATCTACTTCGTGTCCATTCGTATAGTCATCTCTTTCAATTGCCACGAAAGGTGAGTAATTACTCACGACTAATTTCTTATGATTAAGTGAATTGACACCAATTGAAATGTTGTTGTAGTTAGATTTGTTTAGTTTATACTATATGATTTAGATATGATATGATGCTCACCTAGGACACGATATGATATGTTCTATGATATGTACTGATATGTTATGTTATTTCTTTATTTATATCACACTGCAAGTTCCCTAACTATGGGTTGAAATGATACATACCCGAACGATCTTTTAGATTAGGAAGAATCGTTGTGGGTTGAAATGATAGACCCATGCGATTTTATTTGTTTGAATTTAGGATACGGATTGAAATAATTTATACCCGGAAATTTAATTATAATTTTGGGTTGAAATGATATATACCCAACCACTTGACCATATGGTAGAAAATTATATACAGACACCGTTGATCGGTTTTAAATTATTTTCTAAATTATAATGTATGTTTTGATTTAATAAATTTGATTTTATTTAAAATTTAATTTAATGATTTTATTTAAAAATTTATATTTGGAAAATAATAATATTTTATATGTTTCAAAGTTTAAATTATAAGCTAAATATGATTTAAAGGAAATTTTAAGATTTTAACTTATAATTTTATTTGGTTTTAAAATATATAATTTAAAATTTAATTTAGTATCATAAATATAGATTTTGTATAATAACTTTAATAAATAAATTTAAGAATTTAAGTGGAGAATAATTTGTAATTAAATTTTATTTCAAGGATTTAAAATTTAAAAAAGATTTAATTTAAGTTTTAAAGGTATGATTTTTGGAATGTAATAATCTGATTTAATGTGAATTTCAAAATAAATGTTTTAAATCTAAAATGTAATTGAAGTTAAAATATTTAGTATTGATTTTAAATTATAATTTAAGATTTAATATTTAAAGCTTTATAAAATGACCACGGTGTGGAAAAATATAACGATTGGTTGTTAAAGAGACCGGGGTCAGATATTGTCGTACTCTCTGCCAATTCTCAAACCACTTTAACAACTATACACACGGTGTAGGATCTAGAATGAAGTAGGAAGGTTTGGTGGACGCTTCTGGTATGAGGTAAGAAATGCAGACCTAACCCCCTGGTCAGCTTGATATGACTAAAACAGGAGCTATACCGGACCAAGTGAGGTCGCTCCTCCGATCGAGCACGCTTCTTCAAAACCATCTCTATTACTTTGTGATTGATTTGGTGGGCACCTTCGATTATGAGAGTGTGTCTCGAGGTGGGCAGTAGTAGCTAATATGCGTTACCACCAGTTCGGGAGTGTAAAAGGGTAGAATCCTACCCTGGGCATAGCCTCGCGTGCCTTGTCATATGCCTTATCGAGCCCACTACGATTTTGTTTGGTGGAGTTTACTATACTGTATAGACTACGACGTTTATAAAATGTGTTAAGGGGGATATGGGTAATGCCTTAATGCTATTTTCAGTATATTATACTTTACTGCTAGACATTACATATACAGCGTATATTACTACATGGTAAATAGTTCATGCTCTACATGGTAAATACTTTATTATCATGGTAAATACTTTATGCTCGGTTCAGTCTGAGGTCCACAACATTCAAGACTCACCTTTTGGAGCTGGAGACTTTGCTAGAGATCTATCTATCAATCTGCTTAGCTATTTCAGTTATCTCAGTTATTTCTGTTCAGACATTTATCATTTGCTTATGTATTAGCGAACTTCTATGTATTTGGATTTTTGTTGTATTTGCTTCTGACTCTGTTGTTTCGGTAGTAGCTTCATGAACTACTACGTTTTATTTATTCTGCTGCATATTATGTGTCCGTGATTCAGAGATTGATTCTATTTACCCCAAAAATAATTAACAATATGTTATTTCGAATGATTGAAGTCTGACATGTGTGGTTTTATTGTCGATTTGAATGGTTCGAAATAGCGGGTCGTTACAACAATTGTTTGCAAAAACCAAAAAATTTTCAAGTATCATATAAAAATAAGCACTTATAATCGAAAATATTCCAATTGCCAAATATGCTTGCTTTAAAATATTATTCTATCTTCAAACAATTTCTCCCAAATCATTACTAATATTTATCATCCAAAATTTCAATTTCTTTCAAATTAATTATCAACTTATCTCAAACTATTATTTCTTCCAAAATTTCAAATATCAGTAAAAAAATATGATTTTAAGTCACTTTATGTTATTAAATTACATGCTTGTTTGAATAAAAATATTTATTTTCAAAAGGCGTATCTACATTCAATTCAGAAACCATTAACAGCAATACAAACCATCACGCATCATTCATACATAATATCTAACAAGTACTATATAACAATACATGCATTTCCAAACAAGCAAGCATATGCCTATAATGGAAAACTATCAATTAGTTTCCGCCGCGCAACTCAGATCACTACTCGATCACTTTATTCATGTTAAGCCACACAAAAGTTTGTTCATCATCATTAATGCCGACACTACTCATTGGGCTAACTACTTCTACCTTCCCAATCTCCATCAATTTCTCTGCATCTCATACATAGACTTATATTCAGAAAAAGGTAGAAGAAACATATATTATATAGTAAGAAAAATACAAATACGTCCCCATATGATTACCCAGTAATCATCATATACTTCTAATATCTCTTGGTTATAAATAATAACCTACCACACACCTACGGGGACATGGACTTTAATTCTCATCTAAAGCCAGGACTCGTGTCTATTATACTTTGTATTGTTCTATACCTGCTTTGATACTAAATTTAACACCCACATCTATACCCATACTAGCAAAGAGTATTAATATGTAATACTGCCTGATAATACACAGAATGAGGCCATATTGGGTTATCACATGTGAATATTCCCTTAGGCTAACACTGATACGTAATTCAAAAATCATAAACAACTCACCTATATGTACTCAGTACCGGCACAAAGCAATAAACATGTGCATTTCAAGGAAATAACAATACATAATATAAAATAAATTACAAAGAAAACAGAGTCATCCACATAGGAATAATATATAATAATAAATACACATGAGTCCAAGTGGGACGTAAAATAGGTCAAACTCCCATTATCTCAAAAATATACAATGTATATATCCAATACATTCATCTCAACATCATCAATATACATGAGGCTATAAAAATAGATAATGCTACACTAATCAACTAATAGTCTAGCCTCCATCTATTCCCAATAATCACAATCTAGTCTCTTCGACCTTGAACCTGTATTGTCTGCGTCTGACTGACCCAAGTATATATAATAACACATGGATCAGACTATGTCTAGAATGTGGATGTCAAAATAAAACTGGCAAGGTATAAACAAATGCAACACAATTGGCACGTGTATGTCCTAGGTGTCAACATATCTCCAACTATGCATATAAAAGATAATCCATCTCTAAGTAAAATTGACCAACACATCAAACTTACATATAATCAAGTGAGTTAAACAACCATAGTCTAACTATCATCACATATAAAACTCATCAACAATACAGGACATGCTCTTAGAAATGACCTAGATTATCTCTTAGATAATAGTAATGTATACATACCCACGGTCCATCTCACACAATGTGTGTGTGTGTGTTGTGAGAAATGCGGATTACGGATCTTAAGGATGAAATAACACTAGAGGGGGGGTGAATAGTGTTTTATGTATTTTTTAAATCTTTTTGAATTTTGTTCAATTTAAACACCAACAAATGCAATTCACAAACACAGATATAATCACAGAATCAGACACAGATGCAAATACTAAATAAAAGCAGTAAAGGAAAGAACACACCGGGATTTTATACTGGTTCGGAGTTACCCTACATCCAGTCCCGTACAAGCGTACGGATTTCTTTTCAAAAAAATCTCCCAGATTACACCCTCGGTTTGAAGGCTACGAGGTACACCCTTCTGTATTCAAGTTCAGGGCAACTCTCTTGATTTAACCAGGCTACAAGATCACCTAATTGATTTCTGGGGCTACAATCACACCCAATTGATTTCAAGGCTCAACTGCACCTTTTACTCAATAATTTGTTTTACAAAAGATTCTATAACTCTGAATAGCACTAAGATCTTATAGAGAGAGTGGCAGAGAATGAAACAAGAGAAAATCGAGTTTGATTCACTTGGTAATTTGGCAGAGTATAGTTTAGGATTCTTTTAGAATAAATGTGGAAGACGAAGAGGAGAGAAAATAAATGAAAATCTGATAAAAATTCGTTTAGAACTTACTGGTATTTATAGTAGAGCAACAACCATATCTATTCGTGAAAGGATACGACGAATAGACACTTCTTTTAAAAATTGAAATTTGAAAATAACGGACACCATGTCGACATGGGGGGTTGAGGTATGTCGACATGCTCAATGCAAAATTGATGTTTTGATTTTCTTATTAAAATTGGTTTCTATAATTTGTCAAAACAATTTCTAAACTTTGTAAATATATTTGAATATAGTTTAAACATATAAAAGAGTTTAGAAAATAATTTTTAATATATATAATCTTAATATATAAAGTGATTTAAAATCTGAGTATATAAATATTTTAAAGCTAAATATTGAAAACAAGAGATGGTTTAAAAATAGGGACCATTTTGAAATCAAAATATTAAAAATGATAAAAATAGTTTTGAGGCTAAAATATTTCAAACAAGAGAGATGTCTTTTTGAAAAGAAAGTTTTGAAAACATTTTAAAAAACAAGAGATATATTTTTGAAAACATTTTTATAAAATTAGTGGATATCAAAATAAGACCACTATATGTTCCACTAGGTATTGTCGTGGGTTCCATCACACTAGGGTTCCATCCCTTTAACAGGCTCGAAGTGGATTCCATTCCACGAATAAATTTTGAATAAAGATGTAAGTGCTTTCAAGAAGTTTTAACATAATTCTAGACTACATTATCTTGTACTGTTTGAAATCTTGAACTCTTGATAACTTGATTTCTCGATACTCATAAGTCTTCAATCTTAATATCTTCGATCTTTAAATTCATCAGTCTTGTATCTCTATACTGTACAGTCTTCATTCTTGGACCTGCATGTTCATATTCTGCATATACATATATATCTAAACCATAACGTTAGTATTTATATTTTATAACAAGTCCTAAGGTTGTTGTCATCAAAACCATCATCTCAAGGACTAACAATCTCCCCCTTTTTGATGATGACAACCTATATTTATAAAATATACATCACCTTCACTATAACTCCCCCTAAAACTAATAACCCCCTCTTAATCTAAGCCTAACTACTCTATTTTATACTTCTCCCCCTTTGTCGTCAACAAAAACTAATTCTAAACTTATATAACTCCCCCTTAATCTAATACTATCCAAACTAAATGCTAATAAGGAAGTATAATAAGCGAAACAATTTTTTTTATTATTATATACGATGTTATATTTACATATATATATACAAGTATGGTGGCACGTCCGTTGGACGTGTGCAAAGAAGAAAGTGACGTATTTTGTCTTTGTTACAATTATAATATTGTGAGAGATTATAGTAATGTTTTCGTTAATTACGTGCGCAAGAGGGACTGGCAATAAAAATACCGTTGTACTATTTTTTGGATCTTATAAAATGACTTTGACATGTAAGTAATGTTGCATTTTTATGCATGTACATGCACATATCAACCATTTATCAAAACGTGAATGAGACTACGTTATTTTAGAAAATGATTAAATATGTAAAGAAAGTAATCAACTATTACTCAAGTGGGTATAGCTAAATTGGTACTCAAATTAACTATATTTTTTAACCTTTAATAGTCAAATACAATCCTATATGATGACTGTTAAACTGCATAATTTGTACTTAAATGCTCACTTATGTGCTTACGTAGTTATTTATTGATTTATTTTAGATAAGTGCTATAATTTCTGAAAGTTAGGGCATGGGATGATGCAGGAGGATTGGCATTCAAATTGAACTTAATCTTAACTCTTTCTCTTCCCTTTATTCTACTTCATATCCAAAATGGACTGTAGGTTTCAAATCTTGTAGTTTTTAACTTTTAAAATTTTGAAGGTCATATCCAAAATGGGCTGTAGGTTTCAAATCTTGTAGTTTTTAACTTTTAAAATTTTGAAGGTGTAGTCAACTATTATTTTAAGATAAAAGGAACAAAATTTAAAAGCATTTAGTTTTATTTATTTCATAGAGAAATGTAATAAATATTAAAATTGAATTTTTAATAGTTTGGAACTTAAAAAACTTGCACTGTCTCTATTTTAAAAAGTAATGAAGCAGCATGTTAATATATAAGGAATTTTTCTTTTCAACTATGAAGATCGCACGTCCCATGATAGTCTATTCGTCGTGAACACTCAGTTCTTGTTGACGTTTAAAACTACTTTACACTGGTGTATAAATTTTGAATTATCGATTACTGTAATATTGTTACTAAATTATGTAGGACTGAAATTGATGTAATTAACTTTCGCTAATCTTTTTATTGGTTGATGTCAACAGTAGTAGTTTGGTAGTAAATTCTAAGAACTAAGTATAGCTGTCGTAATCGTTTTCTCTCCTCCTTGTTCCAGGCTTGAGACCTGTATTAATAATAAGTTAATGGCGGAGTTAAAAATGTTTTATAAGAGATTTTTTATGTTAACTAAAAATGATTTGTAGTATAAAGTTGGATAATGTTTTTTGTACATATATGAAGAAAATTAACCCATTATTGGGTATTTTCTGTAAACTGCTCTTTTGAAATAAGAGTGGATCTATTAGTGTGAGTAAAATCATTGAATTATTATGTGGAATATCATAATCAAAAATTGTTTTGTTATATTGTTTGAGAAGGTTGTCGAGGTCGGACGGACATTGAATTAATGAATATGAATTGGTCGCAGTAGTATTAGATGTAGTAAGTGGAAATAAATTACAGACCTATATTTAATTTTATTCAAGGTACAAAGGCAAAGTTGAGGCTCATCGGAGGTATCTTGCAGTTCCATTGTTTCTGAGAGTTGCTTTCGGCCAAATGGCGACACCTTGACCATTGATTATGCATTTGCCTTGGATGGTGAGTCCATCTATGTACCGGAAGTCGAGCCGGTTTTTATTGTATTTGCTGAGGTTGATGTCGTGTAGCAGATTGCCATCTAGATGGACGTGTCTACGGAAAAATATAATCAGGAAATGTGTGTTTAATTGGGTTGTTAGCGCCTTATCTTTGATATGTTGCTTCAATAGTGAAGCATTTCATTTACAAACTATTCGGATCAATGTTATGTAGTAGCATTTTGTCTCATTCGGTGATGGGGCTTATGCAGGTTAAAGGAATAATTTTTGTTTGTTTGTTTAAGAAATTTAACGATGCTCTACGCTCAAATTCATAAGTTTGAGTAAATACTATGTTATAATAATTGTACAACGTTAATTTGATAAATGACAATATAAATTGTCTGTAACATTGCAAGAGTGGCTTGTTAGTTGCTTTCCATTCTATATATTTAGAACCAAAAACCAAGTTTGTGTTTGATTTTTAAGCCCGTGTATGCCTTATATAAGTAAGTCATGTTGTCTATAATAGTACACACTGCTTTGAAATGGAAAAGCAATGATTAGGTTCCTTTTTCTAGATGTACATAATCAAAAACTCCGTTTACCTGTAAAATATTATTATATAAAACAATAATTTATGCGCTAGCCACAAATGGAAAAGCTCTTTCAACACTTCTAGATATATTCTAGTCTTGTTTCAACACTTTCACTCTTAATATTCAAGTATAAAAATGCACTTGCCTTGAAAATATTGAGAGATTGCTCTTCCTTTACCGTCACAGTAAATATATAAATGTTAATGCTATCTCAGTCAAAATGGAAGATTTCATCAATTGTTGTTGTCATAATGGGTAATTGTAATAATATTTCTGATACGTACTTTCATGTCAAAGTGAATGTTCTTATATAAGAATTTTTCAAATTGTTTGTTGGTTCAGCTATTATACACCTACTACTTCATGTCAACGAACAATGATAGAACAAAAGCCTACTGTTCAGGCTCCAGCGCTACTTTTTGCCATTCAGCATGCTTCTGGCCTATATCACCTCTCTTTATAGTTTGTTGTAGCCATCTATCTCCTCTAAATGAATTATTGGCTTCATGTTGTCTAAGATCTTTAGCTTCATGGGCCACCAAATCCCACTCGGAAGGTTTCAGCTTCTGATTCGGCTGCAGACGTGATTTATCCTACAACATCTTGCTCCAACATCTGTAACTTCCATGCACGGAACAAAAGAATGTAGCTTCAGCTGCAGCGTTAACCCTGTAGCTAAGCTTCCATGCAGCACCTTGTAGCACCCTGTAGCTTCCATGCAGCACCTTGTACCACCCATTCAGTGCATGTCTCTTCAGGTTTTCCTTGCCTCAGACGCGTTCAGACACTACAGCATATTCCTATCCATGAAGTAGGCTCCAGCCCCCACTCCCTTTCCTATGCTTCCATGCATCCTCTAGCATTACTACTGTAATATGTCATTGATGCATTGCTGCTTTCTTTCTGTAATACACCATTATAATTTACTACCGTAATTTTATATGTTAAAGAAAAAACACAATTATATCCCAAAAAAATTCTGTATGCAGTGTTTAACGGTTCGAAATATCAAGATCTTAACGTGAATACAAAAAATTATGTGAATCAAAAGAAATCAAGAAGAAAGAGTACATCATACCTTCAAGCCTGAGTTGCTGATTTGAAAGCTCCATTACATAAGGCAGTTCCAGCCTGAGTTGCTGATTTGAAAGCTCCATTACATAAGGCAGTTCCAACTTGACCTCTTCAACCGAGATGTAACCTTTCATTTTATTTTTTCTATATATATAATCATCATCAGTTGCTCCACATTTTACTACCAAACTTTACATGAAAGGAAAAGATTCATAGATACCATCATGTTGTTGAATCAATTTCCACAGCTCCGCCAAATAAGTGAAAGAGACCTAAAACAATACAACTCAGCTTAGAGATGTTATTTTACTGCACACATCCTCACAAAATGCGATGTTTACTACTGCCTAGATAATTAAAGTAAAATAATTGTGTATACACTGTGCAATAAATAATGCATTATTATAGCCGTCAAAGATTCAACTCCAAATTTTAAATGAGCGAATCCAAACCCTTAGTCTGTAGGATAAAGCGGTTAAACGGCTACCAAGATCAAAGGTGCATGTGCTCCTTAAATTTGAACATAAAAATTCAAGACCATAGTTAAGCCAACAATAAAAAATTGAACAAAACATTTGACGATGATTTAAATAACAAAATATGAAGATAACATATCGACGATAAAACGAATCAAAAAAGAGCAAAATTTGCAAAAGGCCTATTTTTGTGGTATGAAAATAAGAAATGATTGACTTTGGAGAATACTAACATAAAATATATGTTGAATATATCTTAAAACTCAAAATTTCATCCACAAATTGTATCAAGACAAAAGAAATTATCTTTTTAGAGATAACATAAGATTGAACAAACCGATTTTTCTTTCTTTTACACCAACATTATTATAAACATTATTAACTTGGAAACCAATTGGTACTCCTAACAGTAAAAAAATCCATGATTTTTAACTAAACCAACCGATTGGAACCGTGATGTCTGCAACTAAATAACTGAAATTTGAAAGTTAACGAAATAAGATTCTAATTGAAGATAAGTACGCAAAATTGAAAACTGTGAATTATGGCAGCGGCTTATCCAAACCTAAACCCTAAAAAGCTGAGAGCGGCTGCCAAGATTTACTTCGCATGTTATAATTTGAGAAAGATGCAACAATAATGGGTGGGAACGTGTAATAACTAACCTCCATTATTTGTTCAAATGACAAAAACATCCTTCTGTACGCTGGGCAATGTTAACTGAAAGGGGATATTTTCGAAAATGCCAATACATGTGGAAGAAGGAACATTTGCATGGGTTAAACACATGCAGGTGTAGATATGCTACTGTGTAACAAATGTAACACAGTCAACATAGATATTTATTCTCAATGACACCATGAATGGCCACGTAAAGGATATTTATGCTAAGGCAATGTAGCGTATTATTTGTACAAAAATAATATATATGTTATATGGCTAAGCAGAGCACGAAGATTCAGGGAAGAAAATATACAACAAAGTTAAAGTGCAGTATTTATATTACTGTCGAAACTGGATTAAATACAAAGTTCAAGTTACCAACAAAGATCCGGACCCTAGGCCTTAAAGAGATCAATTTTGAGGTATTATTTTTTATTATTGTCCAAGCTTTCTATTGACTGATGATATAGCATGGCATTCAAAGTTCAAGTACACCGCGCAGCAATATATAGGTCTTCTTTTTCTTATGCATGATAAAGTACAGTATTTTTCGGTATATGCAATATAGTTATCTGAGACATGGGACAGAATACCAATAGCACCAAACAAAGGCTAAACCCTTTTTCACTGTAGAAATTGAATTATATTCTATAAGAGTATACCACTTACATGATAGGAAATGATTAGATATGAATAGGGTAAAAAAATCACCTCTCATCTTAGCCATCTGAAAGCAGTAGTATAAAAAATGTATGTCTGATTTTCTTTTTTTATCCGTTGGAATAATAACTGACAAAAAATAATGTATTTAGACATCACAGTTTAAACATTTCATCTTACAGTTAATAAGCATAAGCAACTCAATTTAATCACCCAATCGACAACATAGCACAGATGCACTTACAAAAAACAAAACTCTATTGGAGACAAATGTAGTAAAGCATATATCAGTCATAACTAACTCAATTGTCTGATTATTAAAATCTTTTGCAAAATTCATGCAAAGAAACGAAGTAACTGATTGGAATTTATTAAACATATCTATTTTTTCAGTGACTAAGCTCCAATCTCACTGTTGGTCTGTTTAGACAAACATAAAATTTTGCACAGGTAAATGAAGTGTAGGAGTTGTTATATTTAAATCCTACATAGGTTCCATTTTTTATTTAAGTTTTTGAATCAAATGAGCCTGCAAAGTAACTACTGAGATGAAACCAACCAAACAAAGTAAACATTGAACAGGTAAAGCAAATGAAAATAATTGATTAGGCAATATACCAAACACATTGGAGCGTCTATGGAAGGTACTCTGAACCATTTGGAATAGAAACAGAAATTAACAGTAGTAGACAATAGAATAACAGAAAGTGATACTAATATAGCAAACCAAATCAGTAAAGTAAGAAGTAAATTTGAGAGCGTACCTGCAGGAAGATAGGCGGACCACTGAATGGCTGGCAAATTTATCGGTGGGAAGCAAAAGAATTATACGCTGATTTGGTATCCCGATGATCGATAATCATCGCCGTGGCAGAGTGCATCGACGCAGGCAGCGCAATGGGATTAAGGGGAGAATAGACTGTAGTCAGCTTAGGCCTGTCGTTTTGAGAAGTGGGAATAGGGAAGTGGCAATGTTTTGGGCGGAGAAGATAAGGGGAGAAAGTGAAAAACGAATAGGGAGAAGAGAAGGGAAGAAAACTACAGTTTGACAGAATAAGTTAGAGAGTCGTGCGGGTTGGGAACATGGGTTGAGGCGGTGGGTGAAGTACAAAAATGCCTTAGATGAATTGTGTAGTTGGAAGTTGGAGTGGGGGCAGTATGGGCAGTCAGAAAAAGGCTTCACTTTGACCGGTTTGACCAAGGTTTTGCATTATAGTATAGATATATATATATATATATATATATATATATATGGAACATAAACACACAAATATATTCAAGTATATAAATTATAGAATAACACTACTAACGAGAGTTTTTGACAATTGGAGATTTGTGAATCGAACAATTTGGATAATGAAAACAAAAGTTTCCACGTTGTTCGACCAAATTCCCATCTTTGTTAAAACAGACTTCGTCTACGCAGACCACTTTGTCGTCTTCTTCTATAGGTGCTTCTTCCTCTTCGCTGTGCTCTAAGGGGTTATGCACTTGAATGTTAGGAGAATCTTCTTCAATCACAATAGGATTTGCATGATTATCCATTAGATATTTTTGCAAATTCCAAAGAATTTTGCCTTGCTTTTCTTGTTTTTTATCCATCCTTATTTGCACAACTTGAAGTTCAGTCAACATTTGCATGGCATCCTTCATAGATTCTTCAATCTTTATCACATGTGCTATTGTAGTGCATTGGAATGGACCAGAATGAGGAGAATGGAAAGAAATGATGTCATTTTGGTTTGATTTAGTGGAGGAGGCCATAAATGTTAATTTTCAGAAGTTTATTACAGAGAAAGAGAAGTGAGAAGACAGAAAAATTCAAAATACATAGGTTTATATAGCTACCAAACTGATTTTAGAGGGAAAATCAAATTTTCAAATTTTACCGTTGTATGCCGACATGGGTGGTAGGGGTATGTCGATATCCCTATGAAAAATTTGGTTTTCTTGTATATTTTTGTTTATTAAAAATATATGTTACTATATCTATATTTTATATCTCAGTTATTGAACAAATGCCTAGTTTTCTTCTTAATTTAGTAAATATAGGTTGATTTAAGGGTTTGGTTAAAATGTTAGCAATTTGATTCTCGGAATTGATAAATTCAAGAGAAATAATCTCTTTACTTATATTATCTCTGAGAAAATGATGTCTCATATCAATATGTTTAGTCCTAGCATCATGAGTAGGATTTTTAGATAAATTTATTGCACTAGAATTATCACAATAAATTGGTGATTTTGAAATTGTTAATCCGAAATCTTTTAGGGTTTGTTGCGTATAAATAACTTGAGAACAAGCCAAAGTAGCAGAGATATATTCTGCTTTAGTTGTTGATAAATAAACAATGTTTTGCTTTTTACTAAACCATGAAACAAGAGAATGCCCCAAAAAGTGACAAGTTTCACTTGTACTTTTTCGGTCAGATTTGCAACCAGCATAGTCAGCATCACAATAAGAGATTAAATCAAATGAATCATTTTTAGGGTAAAATAAACCATAGTAAAAAGTATGTTTAACATATCTTATGATATGTTTCACAGCTTTTAAGTGAGTCTCTTTAGGTTGAGATTGGTATCTTGCACAGAGACAAAAACTATGCATGATATCAGGTCTACTCGCAATGATATAGAGTAGTGATCCAATCATTCCTCTATATAGTTTTTGATTTACATATTTTGAAAGATCTTCTTTATTTAAAGCTTCAATAGTAGCCATGGGAGTGGGTTTTCCACTCGCAGTAGTCATACCAAATTTACTAACTTGATCCCTAGCATATTTTTCTTGACTAATAAAAATACCATTATCTAATTGTTTTATTTGTAAACCTAAGAAGAAAGTAAGTTTACCCATATGACTCATCTCAAACTCTTTTGTCATTATTTCAGAAAATTCTTTATTCATTTCATGATTAGTTGAACCAAAAATAATATCATCTACATAAACTTGTACTAGTGGGATATCATTTTTATTTCTTTTGATGAAAAGAGTATTATCTACTTTACCAATTTCAAAATTTGATTGTAATAAAAAAGATCTTAGTCTGTCATACCATGCTCTAGGAGCTTGTTTCAGACCATATAGAGCTTTCTTAAGTTTGAAAACATGGTTTGGAAATTTTTCATCTTCAAAGAGTGAAGGTTGTTCAACATAAACTTCCTCTTTAACAAATCCATTTAGAAAAGCACTTTTAACATCCATTTGAAATAATTTGAAATTATTATAGTTTGTGAAAGCAAGTAGAATTCTAATGGCTTCTAATCTTGCTATGGGTGCAAAGGTTTCATCAAAATCTATTCCTTCTTCTTGACAATAACCTTGTGCGACTAATCGAGCTTTATTTCTAACGACCTCACCTAGTTCATTCATTTTATTTTTATAAACCCATCTAGTTCCTATTATAGTTTTATCCTCGGGTCTAGGAACAAGTTCCCAAACATCATTTCTGGTGAATTAATTCAGTTCTTCTTGCATATCCAGAATCCATGAATCATCAGAAGATGCTTCTTTAGGATTTTTAGGTTCAATAGATGATATAAAAGCTACATTACTCATGTTATTTAGTTGATTTCTAGTTCTAACAATAGGTTCAATATTTCCTAGTATATTTTCTATAGGATGATCTTTTAAAAGCTTAACCTTTTTATTTGGATGAATAAGATCACTATTTGTTTCAATTGATTCATTATTTAGGGTAGCAATTTCTTCTTCATCATAATTTGTTCAACATTTTTGAAATTTTCATCAAACGAAACATTCATTGTTTCTTCAATGGTATTAGTTCTTAAGTTTAAAACTCTGTATGCTTTACTTCTATTAGAATATCCAATAAAGATTCCTTTGTCGGATTTAGGATCAAATCTATCCAAATTGTCTTTTGTATTTAGAATAAAACATTTACTTCCAAAGATTCTAAAATAAGATACCTTTGGTTTCTTTTTGTAAAGAAGTTCATAAGGTGTTTTATCAGTTAACGGTCTAATTAATATTATATTCAAAATGTAGCAAGCTGTAGCGACTGCTTCAGCCCAAAAATGTTTTGGTAAATTACTATCTGAAAGCATTGTTCTAGCACACTGTTGAATCATCCTATTTTTACGTTCTACCACTCCGTTTTGTTGTGGAGTTCTTGGAAAAGAGAAAGTATGAGTTATTCCCTTTTTATTGTAGAATCTCTCAAAATTTTCATTTTCAGTTTCCCCACCGTGATCACTACGAACAGTTATAATTTTTAAAGAAAGTTTGTTTTGGAGTCTTTTTGTAAAAAATTTAAATGAATCAAAAGTATCACTTTTATGTTTCATAAAAATTGTCCATGTAAACCTAGAATAATCATCTACAATTACAAAGACATATTTATTGTGATTTATTGATTGAATTTGAGATGGACCAAAAAAATCTAGATGAAGTAACTCAAGAGGTTTTGAAGTTGAAATCGTATCTTTTAATTTGAAAGAACTCTTCCTACGTTTTCCTAATTGATGAGCATCACATATACCATCTATTTTAAAATTCATTTTAGGCAGTCCTCTTACTAGATCAAGTTTAGAAAGTCTAGATAAGAGTTTAAAATTCAAATGCCCAAATCTTTTATGCCAAATCCAAGGGTCACTTGTATTAGCCAAAAGACATAGATTATTATTTGAGATTTTCATACTAAGAATATAAATATTTTTCTTCCTAATTCCTTCAAATATAATATTTGAATTATTATCTTCGATGTGACACTTATCTTTTTCAAATTCAATTTTTTATCCTTTATCGCAAAGTTGACTAATGCTAAGCAGATTGTGTTTCAGATTCTTAACTAATAAAACATTAGAAATAGTAGTAGTTTTAGAGTTACCGACTTTGCCGATGCTAATCACATATCCTTTTGAGTTGTCTTCAAAATTAATCGATCCTCCATCTTTATAGATAATATCATTCAGCATATCTAGATTACCAGTCATGTGTCTTGAACATCCACTATCAAGTATCCATTTATTGTTCTTGATTTGCACCATTTGTCCATTGAGTGTTGATTCTTCAAAGGCCATATAACATTTTTCTTTCTACACAGAATACAAACTCGGTAGATTAATTGATTTTCTATAATAACTATATGCAGACTTATGAGACAATGATGATTTGAACAGTTTTAAACTAGTGTTAACAAAATCCCCGAAAATAGCCATTTTAAAAACTTTTTCAAAATTCAGATTATGAAAACTTTGAAAACCAATGCTCTGATACCAAATGTGAGAAATGCGGTTACGGATCTTAAGGCTGAAATAACACTAGAGGGGGGGTGAATAGTGTTTTATGTATTTTTTAAATATTTTTGAATTTTGTTCAATTTAAACAACAATAAATGCAATTCACAAACGCAGATATAATCATAGAATCAGACACAGATGCAAATACTAAATAAAAGCAGTAAAGGAAAGAACACGCCAAGATTTTATACTGGTTCAGAGTTACCCTACATCCAGTCCCGTACAATCGTACGGATTTCTTTTCAAAATAATCTCCCAGATTACACCCTCGGTTTCAAGGCTACGAGGTACGCCCTCCTGTATTCGAGTTCAGGCAACTCTCTTGATTTAACCAGGCTACAAGATCACCTAATTGATTTCCGAGGCTACAATCACACCCAATTGATTTCAAGGCTCAACCGCACCTTTTACTCAACAGTTTGTTTTACAAAAGATTCTATAACTCTGAATAACACTGAGATCTTATGAAGAGAGTGGCAGAGAATCAAACAAAAGATAATCGAGTTTGATTCACTTGGTATTTTGGCAGAGTATAGTTTAGGATTCTTTTATAATAAATGTGGAAGATGAAGAGGAGAGAAAATAAATGAAAATTTGATAAAAATTCATTTAGAACTTACTGTTATTTATAGTAGAGCAACAGCCATATCTATTCGTGAAAGGATACGACGAATAGACACTTCTTTTTGAAATTTGAAATTTGAAAATAACGGACACCATGTCGACATGGGGGGTTGAGGTATGTCAACATGCTCAAGGAAAAATTGATGTTTTGATTTTCTTATTATAATTGGTTTCTATAATTTGTCAAAACAATTTCTAAACTTTGTAAATATATTTGAATAAAGTTTAAACATATAAAAGAGTTTAGAAAATAATTTTTAATATATATAATCTTAATATATAAAGTGATTTAAAATCTGAGTATATAAATATTTTAAAGCTAAATATTTAAAACAAGAGATGGTTTTAAAACAGGGACAATTTTGAAATCAAAATATAAAAAATGATAAAAACAGTTTTGAGGCTAAAATATTTCAAACAAGAGAGATGTCTTTTTGAAAAGAAAGTTTTGAAAACATTTTAAAAAACAAAAGATATATTTTTGAAAAACATTTTTATAAAATTAGTGGATATCAAAATAGGACCACTATATGTTCCACTAGATATTGTCGTGGGTTCAATCCCACTAGGGTTCCATCCCTTTAACATGCTCGAAGTGGATTCCATTCTGCGAATAAATTTAAAATAAAGATGTAAGTGCTTTCAAGAAGTTTTAACATAATTCTAGACTGACTACATTATCTTATACTATTTTAAATCTCGAACTCTTGATAACTTGATTTCTTGATACTCATGAGTCTTCAATCTTGATATCTTTGAACTTTAAATTCATCAGTCTTGTATCTCTATACTGTACATTCTTCATTCTTGGTACCTGCATGTTTATATTCTGCATATACATATATATCTAAACCATAACGTTAGTATTTATATTTTATAACAAGTCTTAAGGTTGTTGTCATCAAAACCATCATCTCAAGGACTAACATATATAACACATAAAAATCACCCAAGTCAAACAAACATAGAATATAAATATGGCATACCCTCGGTAGCCAGGGTCATCGCTTATATAACCATGCAAAAGATAGGTACATTGTCCAAGTCCATGCTCTCAACATATCAAACTATCCTCGATAGCGGTATTATCGATGTGCATGGGTTACACAACTTCATAAGTTCTTAGGCTTATAAATAATCCAAGAGATCGATAACTGTTATCCCGCCTTTTGGTAAAGCCACGATATCATCAACGTGGCTGGAAATGGATGGTTCCCAGTCTTAAGAATCGGTTGTATACGATACTACGGAAAATGGTCGAGCAAATCCGGACCGGGACCCAATCGAGGTGCAATCAATATAGAGTGACAAGTATATCCCTATGAAGCTACATTTTAAATTTCAAGTCGATCGGAGTTCATATGCTCAAGTTACAAACAAAGCAAGGATTTATACGGATTGATCGGGAACGATCCATGAAACAGCTCAAATCAGCGAAGATCGATCGATATCTTAAAATCCACAAGGACAATTCATTTGAAACCTTCAGGACATTAGTATATTGAAGAGTGGAGCACATAAGAATGATCGCAGGACATAATTCATAAAATTGCATTTTCATTAATCGTTTACTATCGATCATTCGAAACGATTGGTACAGATTGCCAAGGTGCCTATTCGACAAAGATCGATGGATATCACATAATCCACAACTTAGAATGACGTCATATTTTAAGAGAAAGGTCTAGAGGCATGTGGGTCCCCCCACAAACGATCGCACATCAATTGGAGACAAATTGTAATGACCGACATAACTATGGACGATCATTCCAAAATATCGAGTTAGGGCCACCGATCATTCTGGAGGGGCCCTACGGATCTGGAGACTCTTCTTGTAATATTTCAGTCCAGTCCATGCATGTCTTCTCCTATAAATACAGCAGCCATTCTCCATAAAGATGATCCTTCTTTCTACTTCCTAGGCTCTGCCATTTTTTATTATTCACTCTTGTACTAATGGATCCCAACTGATCCAGACATTCTTGAAATCATAATCAAGTGCAACATAGAGAAAAATATAAAGTGGACGTAGGCCAAGATTGTCGAACCACTATAAAAAACTGTGTGTTCATTTACTTTCTCTGCTATGTTTTAATTTCATCCATCGTTTAATCTCTGTGAGATTCTACTAGGTGGTTATACCCAGTTTTGGCACCAACAATAACTATATAATAATCATCTACACCTTCAACCTCATAGTAATCGACTTTTCTCTCAACCAAAGAAATGATCATACGGTCTCTCGGACCTCTTCTAATCGACTCAACTCTCAGTATCATGGATAATCATCTGGTCTCTCAGTACTATGCGCTCTTAGCATCATAAATATTTATTTCGGTATCGATTTCGACAAATGATTAGATCGTCTCTCAACCGTAAACACAACGATCTCTTTTAGGTGAATAAGTAGTTATCTATAGCATCTTATGCTATCTAATCAGTATTAACCAGACAAGAGACCCCGCATTATGCATTCTGCATTCTGAACTCAACTTAAAGTCGATGCTTTCTATCCACTTCCCTTGCATCCTGTGACTAGCCGAGGCATAGGGGTTCAAGTGGCAGCTTCTAAATTGCAGCTAAGGAATGGACAAGGAGCTGCTACTCAAACGGAACTCCCAAAGGCAGAAGAACCAAGTTGATATGAAAAAAACTAGGATCGATTCCTAGATCAAACTTCCAGGGTGGATTGTGACTGCCCACGATTGATCAGCTTCCAAACGCCTGAATTGATGGCGATGGTTGTCGGAAAGCTCTCTTCAGGGTTGAACTGAAGTAATCACCCATTTGACTCGAATAAATCCAGGAAACTTTGGCCCAAAGCCAAATTCGGGTAAAACCAAGATTTTCCACAAGCAAACGCCAATATGACTCCAAGCACCATTCTTCACTGACCCAGCACTTCAAATTCTACGACTCCAAGCAAACTAAGTGCTGACTCCAAGCAAATAGCATATTTTCTTGAAGCGGGTCGGACATTAAGAAATTATCACCAATCCATCAATACCATTACATCTTGCTTTGATCATAACTCGACATACAGACTCCAAATGACTTGAAACTTGGTTTGCAACCTCAAGAGGCTTTCCTTACAGCCTTATATGGATCGCACCCAATTTGGGTGAAAGTTTGGGGATGATCATCGATCAACGACCCCATCCTAACTAATTTTCCATTCGATCGGCGTTGTCAACCATTCAAATGTTGGACAACCAGGCAAACATCATTCACAAGCATAACAAGTAGCTGTAACCTGAAAATAGACCGGACTGATGATGACTGGAGCATGTCCCCTAGTTGAACCCTATTCATTAAAGCCATTTAGCATGCAAGAATATTCGAGGAGATTTAGTGTACCAATCATATAGGTTTACTCAGGGAAAACCAACCCTGGATTACATCTCACAAAATTCGAGTGGCATATGAATTCCGCCAGAACGATATATGCCATAAAATGCAGACATTTTCCTATATTCCTCGAAGGTGTAGCGATCATACGCTTTATGCGATTATCGCCCAAATCAATCTCCTCATTTAATCATTCGGCTAAGAAGTTTGACGAGCAATTCAGAATGCATGCAAATCGTCCCAAGGATACAATGTCATTATCCAACTTGTTCCAAGCGGCAGGCGAGCCACTTAAGGACTTCTTGCATAGATTCAGCACCTTTGTCAATGAAGTGAGCAATCCTCGTTAGCATATCACACTGATGGTGTTGATAATGGGAATCAGCCCCAAGACAGACTTGGGAACTAGTAAGCTGGAGGGCATCCTACGACCTTGGATCGTTTCTATTACAAAGTGAATCAGTACCTAAGAAGGGGGAGGTAGAGCAGACTAGGAGAAAGAACAGTGTAGGCTTGTTTGATGAAGGAATTCAAAGTGAGGACAGCATTGAAACCTTAGATGAGGACTCGAATTCTAGGAGATGACCCAGAACCACCAAAACTCGACTCATATACTCCTTTGAACGATTCGATCGAAAACATCTACTTGGAGACTCACAATTGAAGCAATACTGGAAACCAGCCTCGAGAGAGTCCATGGAAACCCATAAGAAGTCTGGGAAATGTTGTATTTTTCAAGATATGCACGATTATAACACCAACGATTGCAGACACCTCTGAGATATGATCGAAAGGCTGACCTGGAAAGAAAAGTTTTAACAATATGTGCAAGCCCCATAGAATGGCGGGCAGGGAACATTCGACCTACTAATAAAGAACTTTGCTTATCAATTAGGCACCTACGGTCAACTTCCAACTGAGTAGGGCTTGGGCAAAGTGGAATAGCAAGCATACAATGTTGCTTCACTTATCAATTAGATTTATTTCAATTTCAATTATGTTGTGACTACGACCAAATTGGACTAAACTACTTCCAAATGATGTAGGTGACCAAGTACCGAGAGTTGGGTGCCAACTAACCTCCATGGACCATGATCGGACCTTTGGAGTTTCATCAAGACGAGTGCGATTCAATGGCTCATCAGCTACTATGTGCCCCTGACTTAAGGGCAAGGACTCGAAATAGAAAGTGGGTGTGACTTGACCATCCACTTCCTGCTCTGTGCTTCAATTTGGACAGAACATTTATGCCTTACTCAGAGCCCAACGAGGTCAGAATCCAATACAAAGTGGACACAACTGACCATCCACTCATCAACCTTCACTGTTGACTTGAAGATCGGAGAAACACTTGGAGTCGAGGCAACTCAACCATCCACTCCCTAGCTCATACTTTAAGTTCTCCAAAATACCTATTCCTCTCCCGAGGCTCATCAAGACCGGGGTCTAACTAAAGTGGATGTGTTTGACTGTCCACACATTAACTCCTGCCCTAAACACAGGAGGCAGTTTGGGGGCTCGACTAAAAGTAGGCATGACTGGCTGTCTACTCGTCAACCACCACCCTCGACACGAGGACACAACCGCAGCTTAAGGTGGATGCGACTTGACTATCCACCCAATAACTCTCTACCTCCACTTGCTAGGAAGAGTATGAAGAAAATTGTACGAGACTCGACCGTCCAACCCAAGAATGGATGTGATCCAACCATCCATCGCTTACTCCCTTTCTTGACTTGATAAGAGGAGCTATAATCACCGAGTGGACGTGAATCGAACGTCTCACTTTCCAAGTTCTATCCTCGATGCTGGGAGCAGAATTCCATTCCATGAATGAGCGTGATTCGACAGTTCATTCGACTACTCTTACCTTGACTTGATACGTAGAGAATATATCAAAAACGGGTGTGAATGACCATCCATCATAGAACACTAGTTCCCAGAGTGCGGACTGGAGTATAAACACCAAACAGATGGACGTGGTCCGACCGTCCATTGATCAACTCTAGTTCCCAGAGTGCAAACTGGAGTATAAACACAAAAAGCGGGTGCGGTTCGACCATCCGCTCTCCAATTCTTCCCCCTGGCTTGGGGGTAAAGACACAACTCAAAGTGGATGCGGCTCGACCATCCGCTCACCCGCTCGGGTATGGATTATGCTGAAACACTCATCTTACTCCTAAGGCTCGGCAGAAGCAAGATCTAAATGAAAGCAGAATGTGGTACGATCATCCACGTGTTGACTTCTGTCCCAGATGCATGGGGTAGTTTGAGAGTCCAAGTTTAAATCGGATATGACCCAACCATCCGCAAATCAGCTCCTTTCCATGTTTCGACATGATGAACTCCAAGTAAGAGTGAACGCGATATGACCGACCACTCATCGACTGCCACCCCTCACTTGGGGGCAGAAGAAATGACTAATGTAAATGTGGTTCGACCATTTTACGGAATAACTCTAAGTCCCCAGAGTGTGGATATGAGTATAAATACAAGTTGGATGAGATTCAAAACCCCCCAACAAACTCTTATCTCCACAGTGCGGATATGAGTATAAATAAATAGATGAATGCGGTTCGACCGCTCACTATTCCATGAACTCTGATTTGAACTCGGTAAGAGGAGTATAAAATCACTACAGATGGAATTCGACCATCCATGAACTAACTCTAGTAACCCAAGACTGGGGGTAGGACTACAAATTAATGAAAGCTGAATACGACGGCTCACGATAGCTTTGGATTAGTGTTCTTCATGACTCAAGGCAACGACTGCAAAGAGGCCTTGACACAAAACCAAGCGGAATGACATCCGAAGTTACGGGTGACCGACTATATCGTACCATCGGATCGAGGGTCAATATCGATCCGCACTAACCACAAATGGATGTAACGCAAACGTCCATCGAATAACTCCGGTCACCAGAGCGTGGATAGGAGAATAAACCACGAATGAGTGTGACTGGACCATTCATTATCCATCACCTTCCGTTGATCCGTCGGGAGGAGTACGAAACCAGATGAGCATGACTCGACCACTCCTGAGCTAACTAAGTCCTTAGATCTGATGGGATAATATGAATCAAAATGGGCATGACTGACCGTCCAGCTTTGAATGAATGCGACACGACCGTTCATTCATTGACTCTTACGATGATCCAACTATAAGAGTAGTTCGAAATGGATGTGGCTTGACCATGCGCATACTGATCATTTCCCTTTGTTTGGTCGAGGAGCAACAGTCACAGATTTGGTGTGACTTAACCATCCATTCTTTGGTCCTTACTTAGAGTATAGAAACATTTGCATCAAAAGCGAACGTGATTGACCGTCCTATACTCAGCTCATGCCCGAACTACGATGAAGCATCGGGTCTTCCCTCGAGAAGGAAAAACTAGAATACAATCTAGAATAGGCGTTACTCAGCCTTCCACTAACTAACCCAATCTCGCGATTCAATGGGAAAGAGTATAAAGCTAAAGTGGACATGACTTGCCTTCCTACTTATCGACATATGCCCCTGACTTGGGGGCACGAGCAAGAAACAAGATGAATGTGAACTTACCATTCATTGATCAACTCTAAGTTTTCAGAGCTTAGGTGGGAGTATAAACATGACTAAGACGAGACTCGACCGTCTATGCTGTACATTTATCAACCAAAGACAGGGGTAAAAGTGTAATCATCCAAAGACTGACTACGATAGCTCAGTCTTGTGACTCATACCTAGTGTTTACAACGACTTGAGACTACGACTAGAAGGATGCCTAGAGATAGAATGATCAAATTGACACCTAAGCTCATTCGCAATTGACCATCACTCTAACCTGAACGATGAGTAATGGATCATAAGTACATTGAATGGAAAGCGTGTTACTCGAATATATAAGCAGATTCAAACTCAAAGCAAGAGCCCGCTATGCAGTCGCGCTCAACACAAGGTTGAACCCTACTTGATATTTGATTCAATGTGCTTCTAAGCCTGATCTTTAGCCATATGCAGATAATCGTTCAAAGCATTTAGAGCCTTTCACTATTAGACTTATAACTCATGACAAGACTCTGGGATTCGATCGGAGCAACCATCCCAACCGGATTTCATGCTGATTGTTATGCGAAACAGTTACGTTTTAACTCAAGGAATCCAAGGTTGCGCCCGCTTAGCTAACGACAAATATTATGGTCAGCCATGGCGATCCATCAAGGGTACTGAAGATCGGATCATAGCTCAGTGCAATGATGATAAAGGAATTAGCTGGATTTCTTCAAATGAGTCTTGATGTGTTCGCTTAGACCCATTCTGACATGTGCGTGATCTCACCGACTATCGCGAACCATGTATTGAATATCGATACAGGGCATGTCCCGATGAAACAAAAGTGATACGACAAAAGCAACGCGACATGGATCCAGAAAGATTTGCTGCACTTAAAGAGGAGGTGGATAAACTCAAAAACATTGGGTTTATCCGCGATGCCATCTACCCGAAATGGGTATCCAATCCAGTTTATGTGAGAAAAGTTGATGGAGATTGGCGGACATATGTTGACTATTTCAACCTAAACAAGGCATGCCTGAAAAACAGCTTTCCACTTTTGAGGATTGACCTGCTGGTAGACTCAACCGCTGGATATGAACTGCCTTCATTTATGGATGCATACTCCGGATACAACCAGATCCCGATGCACGAACCCCACCAGAAGCACACTAGCTTCGTTACTGATCTATGGCTATATTGCTATGTTATGATGCCATTTGAACTTAAGAATGCTAGTACAACTTACCGGAGGTCGGTCAACTGAATGTTCAAAGGCCATATCGGGCAATCAATGGAAGTATTTGTGGATGATATATGCATGAAGTCATGGAAATAAAATAACCACATCGATGACTCAGTAGAGATATTCAATATTCTTCGAAGATGTGGAATGAAACTCAGTCCCTTGAAATGCACTTTCGGTATTGCATCAGGGAAGTTCTTGGGTTTCATGCTCAACTCTCGCGGAATTGAAACCAATCTTAAGAAGATTCAGGCAATCAAAGACATCCATGCACCTAAGACAATCAAGCAAGTACAGAGCCTAAATGGGAAGATCACTGTCCTAAGTCAATTCCTTTTTAGGGCCATCGACAAGTGAACTCTCTTCTTCGAACTGATCAGGAGAGGAAAGAGAAACTTTGAATGGATGCAGGATTACGTTGACATGTTTCAAGCTCTGATAGATCACTTAGAGCGACCTCCCATCCTATCCAAGCCACTGGATCATGAAGACTCATACATCTATTTAGCGGTGTCAGTACACGCCATAAGTGCCGCACTATTACATGAAGAGAATCGGATCGAGAGACCAGTATATTATGTTAGCAAGTGATTGACGGGTGCTGGGAGAAAATACCCGAACCTGGATAAGCTCATGTACCGCCTGTTCATTTTGTCACAAAAGCTTCGCCCTTACCTCCAAACTCACCCCATCAACATCTACATTGACCAACCATTACGATGGGTCCTATAGCGAACTGAGACGTCTGAAGGTTGCTTAAATGGAATATCGAGCTAAACCAATTCGATATCACTTATCTCTCTTAGAGAGCTATCTAAGGACAGGCATTGGCGGACTTTATAGCTGCATTCACTTCACCAAATGACTCTCCAAAGAGTAGTGGAGAATCAACCAATCGATGGAAAATGTACACGGATGGAGCATCCAACGATTGGTGTTCTGGCGCTACAGTCGCGTTAGTGGCTCTCGAGGGAACAATCGATCTGCTACACCTTGAAACTATACTTTTCTGTAATAAATAACGAAGCTGAGTATGAAACCTTGATCGCCGTGCTCAAAGTTACCAGAGAACTAGGAGTAAAAACTTTACTAATCTTTTGTGATTCTCGGTTAGTAGTATGTCAAGTCAGGGGAGATTATCAGGTTAGGGGGCAGCAACTTGCTCCTTATCTGGGCCAGGTCCAAGAGCTACGGCCGACTTCGAGTATTACATCATTACACACATCCCTAGAGATACAAAATGAGAAAGGCAACTCACTGGCCAAGCTGGCGAGTTTCGGGAATGCACAACAAATAGACTTTGTCCCAATTAAAGTACTAAATGCTCCGAGCATCGACCAGATGGAGATTAATTGGGTTTTGGAGACGTAGCCAGAAAGGGAGTCGTGGATGACTCTTGTCAAAGGTTATCTACAACGAGGGATCCTTCTTGAATGGAGGAATGAAAAACAACAGATCTTCCATAAATATTCACGCTACATCATCTAAGGAGTCATGTACAGACAAGGTTTCCCTATTCCCTTTCTTCGGTGTATCGCCCATGAAGAAATAAAATGAGTCTCGAGAGAAGTCCATGAAGGAGAACGCGAAGATCACACCGGGGGGCAAACCCTGATAAGGAAAATAGTCCGCTACGGGTATTACTCGCCAACTGTTAATCGAGATGTAGTTGATCATGTTAGATAATGCGACGAGTGCTAGATGTTTGCAAAAAATTCCGAGGCTCCACCGACGGGAGTTACACAAATGGTCAGTCCATGGCCATTTACCTCTTCGGGCATAGATATTATCAGTTCCTTACCGATCTCTAAAGATGGAGTGAAGTACGCCATCAAAGTAGTGGATTGCTTCACCAAATGGGCTGAAGCTAAACCTTTAGCCACAATCACGACGAAGAAAGTAATCGACTTCATTTTCTAGAGCATCATCTGTCATTTGGACCTTCCACGAACCATTTTAACTGATAATGGAACCTAATTTGACAGTGCTCATTCAAAGACTTCTGCCGATTGGCATCATATTGAAAATAGATTTGCGGCAGTTGCTCACCCTCAAGCAAACAGACAAGTTAAAGCAGTAAATAAAAATCATAAAGTCCTTTTTGAAGAAATGTTTGGAAAAGGCTAAAGGCAAGTGGGTGGATAAACTCCCAACATCATTATGGGCTTACAGAACCACCCACAAGTCTGCGACTAACCAGACCCCATTCGGTTTGCTTATGGCCCTGAGGAGTCTTTCTTGTAAAACTTGAAATCCCTTCCCATTAAGTGACTTATTACGACCCCTATTTCATTATAAAAAATATATAAACAAGGAATTACAATCCGATTGCAATTAAACTATAAGGAATTTGTGATGACTCGTGAGCATACAAACGCCTTTGGGAGCCAATGACAAGAACGTGTACTTATACATGCACGTGTATATTCTAAAAATTCGATTTCTTGAAACTGAAAGAAATTGAATTTTCACATAGGGTTATTAGAGAAAAGACTGGATCTGATAGCCAAAGCTTACTAGCCCCATAGAACCGAACACAGATAGTAACTAATAGAATACAATCCTGAATTTGTACTATTGGAAACCGACCAAGCGTCATGACGATCAAAGAGGGATATATCACTTTGGAAAGATAAATCAACGGAAGGGTGACGACCATTCAATAAACTGGATGGAATCCCTTATGACAACTGAAGTTTGTGACTTTTAAAGCATGTCATTTTTGAACAAGACATGCTTTGGGGGGCAAATGTTATTCCCCCTTTTGACAAGGCCGCGATATCATCAACTTGGCTAGAAACGGATGGTTATCCGTCTTGAGAATCAGTTGTATACGATACTATGGACAATGGTTGAGCAGACCCGGACCGGGACCCAATCGAGGTGCAATCAGTATGGAGTGACAAGCACAGCCCCATAAAGCTACATTTTAAATTTCAACTTGATCGGAGTTCATATGCTCGAGTTACGGACAAAACAAGGATTTATATGGATCGATCGGGAACGATCCATGAAACAACTCAAATCAGATCGATCAAGATCTCAAAATCCACAAGGCCAATTCATCTGAAACCTTCAAGACATCAATATATTAAAGAGTGGAGCCTAAAAAAACAATCACATGATATAGTTCATAAAATTTCATTTTCACCGATCATTTACTATCAATCGCTCGAAACGATCGACATAAGATTGCCAAGGTGCCTGTTCGACAAAGGTAGATGGATATCTCATAATATACAACACAAAATGACTTCATATTTTAGGAGCAAGGTCTAGAGGTATGTGGGACCCCCCACAAACGATCACACATCAATTGGAGACCAAAAATAATGATCGGCATAACTATGGCTGATCGTTCCAAAATATCGAGTTAGGGCCACCAATTGTTATAGAGGGTCCCTACGGATCTAGAGACTCTTCTTGCAAAATTTCAGCCCAATCCATGCATGTCTTATTCTATAAATATAGCGTCCATTCTCCAAAAAGAAGATCATTCTTTCTGATGCTCAGGGTCTACCATTTTTATTCTTCACTCTTGTACTAATGGATCCCAACTGATCCAAACATTCTAGTAATCATAGTCAAGTGAAAGATCAATAAAAATATGAAGTGGACGTAGGCCAAGATTGCCAAACCACTATAAAAATCTATGTGTTCATTTACTTTCTCTGCTATGTTTTAATTTCTACCATCGTTTAATCTCTGCGAGATTCTATTGGGTGTTGATGCCCATTTTTGGCGTCAACAATAACCATATAATAATCATCTACACCTTCAACCTCTTAATAATCGACTTGGGTTTCAACCAAAGAAATAATCATACGGTCTCTCAAACCTCTACTAATCCACTCAACTCTCAGTATCGTGGATAATCATCGGGTTTCTTAGTTCTATGCGTTCTCAGCATCATAAATATCTATTTCGGTATTGATTTCGACAAATGATTGGATTGGCTCTTAGCCGTAAACACAACGATCTCGTAAAGGTGAATAAGTAGGTATCTATAGCATTTTATGCTATCTAATCGGTATTAACCATGCGAGAGACTGACAGCTCACAACATGCTCCAAGAGCCTTCCTCGCACGCTCTCAGCACTACTCCTACTATAACCCAATATCCATCAAGTGCAAGACTACTCTATGCAATGGTCATGACTCTACAAGTGCCTCTAATGGTAACAGACGGCTAGCCTAGGTGACAAAAGGGTAGTGGCTCTCAGCCATGGCTCTCAACCATATACATCAATAGGCGTGCCATGGATTCTGGGAGCGACCCTGCAATCAGGCCGCTAGGATTGATAGTAGCCAATCTGGTTTACTCCTCGACGTATAATAGGAGTACACACAATAAATAGACACTATTATGTTCGTTGCCTACTCACTCTCATCGAGGATCACCTTAAATATAATACTCTATATACCCAACCCTATTAGAATCGCATCTACTTATAGAAAATAATCGAACAAATATCAGCTCAGGCGTTCTATATCACCTGGTGTTACTCACCCGTTTACTCAGTGCTCGTAAATTACACTCATCATCGCGCAATTATTCTATATAACAAGTCCAAAATAATTGGAGAAATATTACTGAAAGCCATATACCAAACGGTGCTATAACTCCATTTATTTTAATTCCTCATTAAATAGAAATATAATTGATCAAAATGCATAATTCTATTATTTATTAATAACGAAGGGGTTTTAAAATATACTTTTCCCAAAATCTACAAAACAATTTCGAGTATAAATTCTCAACTGAAAGAAAATCAATTTATAAAGTTCTCATTCTTTCCTCAAAATCTATTTTCTGTTTCAAGATAGATAGTTACAGATTTCTTATTCAATTACAAGGAAGTATATAAATTAAACTTCACTCAATTTCCAAATCCTTAAAATACCTTTTTTTTAAATTATACATTTTATAATTCTTCTCAAGTAATTTGAAATAATATTATTAAATTAGTTTTACAATTCAAGATTTCATTTTTTTATTAAAAATAATGATAATCAAATATTATGCATATTACTTACAAATATTATTTCCCAAACTTCCAGATTATTAAATTCAAATAGAAGTAACTAATCACTTTACTAATTTTAACATAATTTTAGAAAAATCGTTTAAATGTTTTTATAATCAATGATGAATGAATAAAGATATAAATATTCAAAAATTAACTTATCTAATCAGATCTCGCACATTATCACTTTCCAAATAAATTTGTAATCCGACTATTGTCAAACCTACATCGTGTGCCTCACACAAGTCGACTTCACGCTTCGTCGCTTCGTCGCGCCCGTCAGCATAAGACTCAAGTCGATCGCGGCCTTCACCCCGTCGCTTACGAATTCATTCGTTTACTTTATTTTATTTTTAAATGCATGATTTTGATTTTACTGAGAATTAGGATATAAATCGGAAGATACGGTCAATTTTGAATTTCAAGAACGGGTATGGATAGAGAGGGATAGTCTAAAATGAGATAGAGTATGAGGGAGCGGGCTTGGGCTATAATTTGAGCTTCTAGTTTTAAATCGAGTAGTTTTCCTTTCTCTTATTTTAAATAATCCTTGCATTTACTTGTAAATAAATTTCCAATTATTTCAAACTGATTTACACTTTAAAAGTATTTATACTCAATTAAAACAATTTATTCAATTTCAATATATTATTCGAAAAGAATTTATTAATTTAATTCAATTTATTATATCAAAATCTTTTGTAAAATAGAATTTAATTAACTAAAAATTTATTTCCAAATATTAATTAACAAAAATCAAATTCAAATATTTTTATTAAATTTATTTAATTTACAGCCTAAAAATTAGGGTTGTTACAACATACCACAAAAGGATTGCTTTGACATAGAAGACGATGCTCCGGCTAAGCAACAAAGACTAATAATGGATGACGTGTTCAGGAATATAGATATTGATGGAGTCGAAGTGCCAATTTTCGACCCATTAGTAAAAAGGGTGAGTATAGGATTGACAATAGTATGCCAGGTCTTTGTGGATACAGGAAGTTTCATGAAATTACTATTTAGAAGAACATTCAATCAAATGATGATTAACATGAAGGAGTTCATAGCTTGTAAAATCAAGATCCAAGGGTTTGCAGATGAAGCGAAGCAACCAATTGGGACGATCGATCTACTCGCGGTGTTGGATGAAGGAGATCGTAGGATAGTCCAGATTCAAAAATTTGTTATTGTAGATGAATACTCGACATACAATGCCTTTTTGGGCCGACCGACACTTGCAAATTTCAAAATAGCATTGGCTCCTTGATGTCTAATAATTAAGTTCCCCAGTGAGAATGGGATTGGATCGGTAAGAGGAGACCAGAGCATGGGAAGGGAGTGGTAACAATCTGAATCACTTTGCTTTGTGGATATTTAATTAATTTTAAATATTCAATCAATGAGTTTTAATGATTAAATAACCCTCTTTTAATTAATAAATACTGATAGCAAACTTATTTTGAATATTTTTTTTACATAAATAAATAGTTCGGAGAAAAATTGAAAATGTGATCAAATTATTTTTTGGGTTTTTGACTTTTCATCGAACAAAAGTTGTTGAAACGTTATTTGCACACACACAAAAATATTGTGCACATATATATAGCAAATAAGAAAACTAAATAACATTAATTAACTTAAGTGTCATTAGGAAACTTCTGGAAAGTAATTAAAGAAAGTGAACTTTTGTGCATGAATTTCTATGCTTCTTTTTGTGACATGACGGAAAATACTATGGCACATGGAGTAGCACATGGCTTAGTACATGGAGGAAGCTTATCTTGTAAGGGTAGATGAGGGTAAAGAAGTCATTTTGTCAACTGCAGAGGAGTGTAAAAGGCCACTTCCCGTTTCTTTATAAAAGTTCACATTCATTTTCATTTCTTACTTTACACTTTCACTTTCCTTTCCATATTCTTCATTCTCAAACCAAAATCAAAAACCATGTTAAAACACAACCTTTTCTCCTTAAAATGCTTCTTTAACCTTGCTACAACATTGCAAAACCCTTCATGTGATTAATGGAGCAAGTTTTTATGCCAAACCCTTTAAATGCCTTGGGTCATGAGTAATAAAGGACCTAGGGGGCCTTGGACGTGGTTTTTAGGGGTGAAAGGGAGGAGGTTTCGAGAGCCAGGCAAGGAAAGATGGAAGCTTGTGATGTTTGTTGGTTAGTGGGAGGAAGTAGTGGCCTTTTTGGCAAAGCTTGGTCGAATTTAAATGTGAGAAACTTACCTTTAAGTTATATATATTTTGTTGTATAAAATGTTCTAATCATTTATATATGACTTGTTTATGCTATGTGATGGTTTGGAATTTATTTCCATTTGGTAACAGAGGCATATGTAACTTTGAATGCAGGTATGTAAAGTCATATAGCGCATACAGACTATACAAGGGACAAGTAAGAAAAATGGAATTCGAAGTGTCTTCGTAGCGAATAGCTCGCTACGGAAGCACTTCAAAGGATCGAAATGTTGTAGAGGGATCCAAAAGGATTTCTTGCCCCGTTGATTTAAATTTCATTTATAGATCTGTATGTGAAATACTTGTATGTTATGTTTTGGTAATGTTGAATATAACTTGGAAATGATTTAGAAAGTTGACTCCTTTGATATAATAATAAATGGTAAGTACCATAATGGTCGCAAAGCCTCGTAATAGAACTTTTTTGAAAATAATGTGGTTTTCTATTTGTTACAAAAAGGTTTTAACATTCCTTTAGCTTTTATAAATAATTTGATGTAAATGTTTTCTACACTTATAATAGTAAAAATTATAGAAAGAAATGGAGTTTAAAAGCTATTTGATTTAGAAAATTGAAAAGTTACGGTCCACATAGCGATAATCGTTATGGATGCACTTTACAAATCTATGATTTTAGTAAAGTATAAAAGGCTATCAATTTTAACAAATCTTGTAAATTCTTTTTGAACGTGTATATGTATTTTAAAAGGAGTTTGAAGTTTCAAATATATTTTTGAGTATTTAAACAAGTGGTTTGTTTAAAAGAAATCCATTTACTTTTTCCAAGACGAATTCATTTTAAAAGTGATGGTTTTTAATTATGATTTGGATGGCAGTTTAAACTTTGTTTTAAAGATTTTAAAAGAGGTTCGAAATTTATATAAGCAATTTAAAGGATTATTTGATATAATAAAGCAAGTACTTTCATAAAAAGGTAAACTCTTCTATTTTCATAGTCAAACTTTCTTTCGAAATTAATGATATTTAAGAGATACTTTAAATAAAAAGTTTAAACTATATTGTAAATGTTTTAAACAATTTTGGATCATGAAATGGGCAAGTCTGGAATTATAACCTTTATGTTTTATTAAATGGTTTTTGGAAAATAGAAGGAAGTTATGGACTATAATATTCTAGTTATAGTGAATGATTTCGGAATGTGGAAAACAAAGTTTGGTTTATAACACTTTGCTTTAAATAAATGATTATACGGAATTTTATGAAGTCTTATTGTAACATCCCGCCGTTTTGGACCATTCAAATCGACAATAAAACCTCACATGTCAGACTTGAATAATTCAAAACAACAGATTGTTAATAAAATTTGGGGCAAATAAAATTAATCACAGAATCACAGACACAGAATATCAGAATAACTCGCAACGGAATAAAATAAACATAGTAGTTCATGAAGCTACTAGATAAAAAGTCTCAAAACTAATACATAATACCAAAGTCTGAATCCAATATATTTGGAAATTAAAGGTACATAAGTTCTCTACTACAAAAGCAAAAGCTGAGTAGAAATAACTGGAATAGAAATATCAGGTAGACAGCTAGATCTCCGGCGGATCTCAAGCTCCAAAAAGGATGAAACCAAATCTGTGAAACTCAGGCTGACCCGAGCGTAAAGAAAAACACAAAACACTCAAGTCGGGACATACATACTTATAAAATGTAAATCAACTCAAGTGAACTGCAAAAGAAATGCATCAGTAACTTAAAGGATGCTTAGGATCGCTCATCCTCTAAGGATCCGTTAAACTATCTACTATGTAGTAATATACGCTATTATAATAGGGTCTAAAGTAAAGTATACTATTTAAAAATAGCGTTAAGGCTTTACATTTTCCACCTTAACACATTTTGGATGCCAATAGTCTATACAGTACTGTAACTCCCCGTAAACTGGAGCCGCCAGAGGATACCCCATAGGTACGACATAAAACAAACTCGTAGAAGGCGTGATAGGGTAGGTGACACGACACAACTAGGCAATGCCAGGGTAGATATACCAATTACACTTCCGGACTGTTGGTAACGCATAGCCGCAACTACCGCCCAACTCGATCCACACTCCCGAATCAAAGGTGCGCACCAAATCAATCACAAAGTAATAGAATGGCTAACGATGAAGTGTGTCCGATTAGAGGAGCTACCTCCTTGGCCCGTCGATTGCTCTTGTTTTAGCCACCTTATGCTAACTCACGCGAGTTAGGTCCACGTAAATATACCTTTAGGATCGTCGCCACCATCCTACTTCATTCTGGAATCTCCACCGCATGCACAGTTGTTAAAGTGGTTTTCGGTATCGACAGAGAGTATGCCCATATCTGATCCCGGTCTCTTTAACAACCAATCGTTATTATAACCCTTGGTTATTCAAATGGTTTATATTTCATATCAAACATATTCCTTTCAAAACCATATAAATTCCATATCATTTTCTTTTTAAAATAATATTCATTTTTCCAAAGTTGTAACACTTCCAAATTCATTTAATTATAACCCCTTTGAAACGTAAAAATTTAGAGATCATAGCAATTTAAAAATGTAACTTTTAGAACCATACATTCGAAACTATAACCCTTTAGAAAATTTGTAGCATTCTGAAAACGTCACTTTTAAGAAATGCAGCAGTAGAGAAGTGCAACTGTAAGAATTCGCAGCAGTGCAGTGTTAGTCCTTGAAATGATGGTTTTGATGACAACAACCTTAGAATAAGATTATAAAATATAAATACTAATATTATAGTTTAGATGTATATGTATATGCAGGATTTAACCATGTAGGTACCAAGAATGAAGACTGTACAGTATAGAGATTCAAGATATCAAGATTGAAGACTCATGAGTATCAAGAATATCAAGATTATCAAGAGTTCAAGATTTCAAGATAAGTATTGAGTCTAGAATTATGTTAAAACTTCACAATAGCACTAAAATCTTGATGCAGCCCAGAATGGTGAAGTGATAGGTCGCGAGCGACCTAACCAATTCTTGAGTCGAGAACGACCTAACGGGTCGTGAGATAAGGAGTTGCGACCTAACTTCGAAGATGTGATGCGAGCAAACAAAGTCCTAGGTCGCGACCGACCTAACCATGCAGTGAAAAATGAAGCAAAATTAGGTCGTGTACGACCTAAGTCCAAGGTCGTTGAAGAAGGGCGCAAACGACCTAACTCACATGCCGCGTCAGTGGGTCGCGAACGACCTAACTCGCATGCCGTTCCTTTAGGTCGCGAATGACCTAATGATAAGTCGGTTAGGTCGCGAACGACCTAACGATAAGTCGCTAATTCTTGAAGGTCGCTGATTCTTAAGTCGCTGCCAAGTTCCATTAAGACGTTGCTGGATGCTGAAGCTTATGTACTAAGTCGTTACAGTTTTGGGTCGTGTTTGTTTAGGTCGCATTTATTGTTAAGTCGCGTGGGTTGTATTGTTAGGTCGCTGCCGACCTATGTGTTGTGATGTATACATGTTGAGTCACTACTGTGTTGTAACTATCGGTTAGGTCGTTAACGACCTATACTAAGTCGTAGGTCGTAAGTCGTGTATATGTGATAGGTCGTGGACGACCTAAGTGTTGTCAATGTTGAGTCGCGTGTGTTGTAAAATTCTATAAATAGCGGGGTTGAGTCATTTGTAATGGTTTAGTTGATTTGAATAAAAACTTGTTTGTGTGCTTTGTGCCACTTCTCCAATTGGTAGTTGAGTGTGATCTCCTATCTCCACTTTCGGTAATCGAGTGCGCTCGATTCAACGACTGCTGAAGCCGATTCACGGTATCTAGTGCGCTAGACCAACGTACGAAGAATCGTAGATCTTTAAACACGGTATCGTGCGCGATCAACGTGTTTGGGATAGCTAGAATTCGGCATCTTTGGATCAACGGATTTGGGCCATTCGGTATCTTCTAATCTATCGATTGCTACTTACACCGTTTCATCATTTCAGTTATCCGCTGCTGCATCATTTAGTATCGGAGCTAGACTTAGCCAATCATAGCTAAGCCGAGTCTTTGGAGCCAATTCTTATTGAAGAATTCAAGCCGAGCCTGTTGGAGCAAAGTTGAAGTGTTCAAGTTCAGATTTGTTCAAGGCCGAGAGTTAAAGCCGAGGGCTAGAGGTTGAAGTTGAGGGTCGTGCATCATTTGGTATCATTTTGAAAGTCCAAGCCGAGAATTGAAGTGTTTGTGAAGTTTCAAATCATGCCACCGAGAAGAGCTAATCGCCATCAGAATGTTGAAGCCTTGTATAGAAGAGAAGAAGCCGAGCAAATGGAACAACGCATCAATGAAAAGTTTGATGAAGGCATTGGGAAGTTAGAGAAACTGATGAGTGACATGAATCAAAGTCAACGGAGGAGATCGCCAGTCTCGAACCATGGAGGAAACAGAGTTTCGCCATCGGTTACGGAAGCGAGGAGGGTATCGCCACAATCTTTCCGAGGAAGAAGAGAATCTTCAGTTTCAATGAGAAGAGAACATCATGAGTATAGAGATGAAGAAAGAAGTACTCCACGTGAGTTTGAACATGAACCATACCATGATGGTGAAAGACAAAGTCGAAGAGATATGCGTGATCATAGAGATGTGGGTGGTCGAGATCGTTATCGATGTACATCTGTTTTTGATGAAGATGGTGGTAGATGTAGTATGCATTCGCGAGATCGAGACCAAGTACGAAGTGCATATCGGGTTGTAGAAGATGATCGCCGATGGGAGTCGGGGATGAAAACTGAAATTACAGAATTCAAGGGAGGAATGGTAACGGAGGAATTTTTGGATTGGGTTTCAAATGTTGAGGATATTTTTTACTTCAAAGAAGTTCCCACAGATCGAAGAGTGAAATTGGTTGCTACGAGATTAAGAGGGAGAGCTATGGCATGGTGGCAGCAGACTAAACTTACACGGGAGAGAATGGGGAAGTCAAAGATTGTCACATGGGATAAGATGAGAAAGATGATGAAAGCAACTTTCTTGCCACACAATTATCAGTCCCTTATGTATCAACGATTGCAGAATCTAAGGCAAGGGACAAGGACAGTGAATGAATATGCGGATGATTTTTACCAATTGATTGTGAGGAATGACATTATGGAAACAGAAGAACAGTTAACCGCTAGATATGTGGGAGGATTGCGAACACAGATCCAAGATATGGTGAATATGTTTGATCCAAGATCTGTCGCCGAAGCACATCAGAAAGCACTTGCTTGGGAGAAACAAGGGAGGAGAGGAGGTGGTATGTTTATGAATTCCAACAACCAGAACAAGGATGTTAGTAGCAGTGCGAATGAGTCCAAAGTCGTCAGTAAGCCGATTGTGAATGAAGCCAGCAAAGCAAAGGCCAATAGTAATCTCAAATGTTTTAATTGTCAAGAGTTGGGCCATAAAAGCAATGAATGTCCAAGGCCAAAGAAGCGAGCAATGATTGCGGGGATTGAGAATGAAGATGCAGAGGTAGAATGTGTCAATTCAATACCAATTGAAGAAGAAGAATTATTGTCTGGAGATGAGGGTTGTAGTTTGTTGATGAGAAGATCGTGTTTGACACCAAAGCAAGAGGATGACTCAAGTTGGTTGAGGAGTAACATTTTCCAGTCAACGTGCACGATCTTAGGAAGGGCTTGTAAATTTATCATCGATGCAGGAAGCTGTGATAATATCATTTCTTCGGAAGCTGTAAAGAAGTTGTCATTGAAAACAGAAAAGCATCCACACCCCTACAAATTAGCTTGGTTGAGAAAAGGAGGGGAGGTGAAGGTTAACGGAAGAACTTGTGTTAATTTTTCCATTGGGAAGAAATACAAAGACGAAATTTGGTGTGATGTGGTTGATATGGACGTATGCCATTTGTTGTTGGGAAGACCATGGCAATACGATAGAGCTATGCAACATGATGGTCGCACAAACAGTTACAGTTTTACATTCGAGGATACACGAATCATTTTGGTTCCTAAAAGACATCAACAGAGTGAAAACAAATTGGAGGAAATTGAGGAGCTAAAGACTTTGTTGTCTTTAAAGGAATTTGTTGACGTGGAAGATGAAGTCGATCATGTTCAATCACCAAAGTTCGACGGAGATGAAGTTGTTGATTTTCAACCAACGAAATCTGATGAACATGAGGTTGAAATTTCACAGTCAGCAAAGTTGGATGAGGGTAATTTGTTGATGAAGGAGGTGGATTCGACTAGTCTACAATCTACAAAAGAGCTTGTTAAAGAAGTGGAGGGTAGTGTAGAAATGTTCCTGTTAAGTGAAATTGAAACCAACAAAAGTATTGAAATTGTCAAAGAGGTTAAGCCAATGGTGAATGAATGTGAAGATGTAGTTCCTGCAGAGATGTTCAAAGAATTACTGCCACTGAGGAACGTACATCATGTTAATCCAGTATCGAGTGCTATTGTACCGTATATGCCACGTAATCATATTGGTCCAACAGAGCAGGTAGAGTTGAGAAGATTGGCAGATGAGTTACTATTTAAAGGAAGGCAGTTGTATACTCCTGATCGCAGTGGGCAAATAAAAGTTATCAAAGATGAGCGTGTAGAAAGACACGTGGACAGTGACCATACCATGCAGATGGTGACAGTGTTTTGTTTTGAGCCGTCAATAAGGAAAGGGGTTGAAAGGCTTGTTCAGAAGAGTCAGAGTTATCAAATTTCAAAGGAGACCGCGACGAAGTCAGGATTATGTATGTCATTACCTATACATACTAGATCATGGGTGAACATAAATATGGACTCTGTATTGGATTTGATGAACACACAAAGTGACAACAATTCTATCTACTTGATGGTTGAACGATTTCTTGTTGGTACGTACAACAAACTAGATGCCGGAGGAATGAGTCGTTTGGAAATTATGAAGACAATTTGTGAGAATGATTGTAAGATGAGCTTGCCGGATCATCGTCATATGGCAAATATTGACAATATCAAACACTTGGTTCTATTTCACGAGGATCAGAGTATCGAAGACGAAGAACTGTTAAATTCGAGGACGAATTTCTTCCAACAAGGGGAGGATGATGCAGCCCAGAATGGTGAAGTGATTGGTCGCGAGCGACCTAACCAATTCTTGAGTCGAGAACGACCTAACGGGTCGCGAGATAAGGAGTTGCGACCTAACTTCGAAGATGTGATGCGAGCTAACAAAGTCCTAGGTCGCGACCGACCTAACCATGCAGTGCAAAATGAAGCAAAATTAGGTCATGTACGACCTAAGTCCAAGGTCGCTGAAGAAGGGTGCAAACGACCTAACTCACATGCCGCGTCAGTGGGTCGCGAACGACCTAACTCGCATACCGTTCCTTTAGGTCGCGAACGACCTAACGATAAGTCGCTTAGGTCGCGAACGACCTAACGATAAGTCGCTAATTCTTGAAGGTCGCTGATTCTTAAGTCTCTGCCAAGTTCCATTAAGACGCTGCTGGATGCTGAAGCTTATGTACTAAGTCGTTACAGTTTTGGGTCGTGTTTGTTTAGGTCGCATTTATTGTTAAGTCACGTGGGTTGTATTGTTAGGTCGCTGCCGACCTATGTGTTGTGATGTATACATGTTGAGTCGCTACTGTGTTGTAACTATCGGTTAGGTCGTTAACGACCTATACTAAGTCGTAGGTCGTAAGTCGTGTATATGTGATAGGTCGTGGACGACCTAAGTGTTGTCAATGTTGAGTCGCGTGTGTTGTAAAATTCTATAAATAGTGGGGTTGAGTCATTTGTAATGGTTTAGTTGATTTGAATAAAAACTTGTTTGTGTGCTTTGTGCCACTTCTCCAATTGGTAGTTGAGTGTGATCTCCTGTCTCCACTTTCGGTAATCGAGTGCGCTCGATTCAACGACTGCTGAAGCCGATTCATGGTATCTAGTTTTAGATCAACGTACGAAGAATCATAGATCTTTAAACACGGTATCGTGCACGATCAACGTGTTTGGGATAGCTAGAATCCGGCATCTTTGGATCAACGGATTTGGGCCATTCGGTATCTTCTATTCCATCGATTGCTACTTACACCGTTTCATCATTTCAGTTATCCGCTACTGCATCAAATCTTCACTCCATTTTTCTTTTGGGAGGGAACCCATTTCTACCTTTTTAGTGGCTTACAAACCCACGACAAGTAGCTTACAAACCTACGACAAGTGGCTTACAAACCCACGAACATCCTGGTTTTGTACAAGTTCTCGAGTCCTGACATGATGAGATATTCTGCAGGAAGAAGCTTGCAAAACTACTTTAAAAATTATTTTCAAAACTACTTCAGAATGATTTTCAAAACTGCTTTTCAAAATGTTTTAGCCTTAAAAATTATCTTTTCAAATGATTTTCAAAAAGATGTTTTAGCCTTAAAATATTCTTTGTTCTTGTTTTTAATAAACTCGTGTTTTTAAACTTCGTTTGTTTTAAACTATCTTTATACTTAGATTTAAATATAAAATTATAGTAAAATTTTATATATATTGTTCTCTATATTTATCTATGTATTTTATCAATAGTCAAGTATATTTATGAAGATTAAAATAGTTTTAATATAAGATAAAGGTTATTTTCATAGAAAATCAAAACATCAAATTTTCCTTTGGGATGTCGACATGCCCTAGTACCCCATGTCGACATAGTGTCAGTTAGGACCAAAAATTTGAATTTCAAAAGAAGTGTCTATTCGCCATAACCTTTCATGAATGGACATGACTGTTGTTCTTCTATAAATATAGGTTAGTTTCAACGAATTTTATATCAGATTTTCTGGTTTTTCACTTCTCTTCTTCTTCCACATTTTCTTATTCAAAATCCTATCATCACTCTACAAAAATCAACATTGAATCTAACTAGATCATCTCTGGTTTGATTCTCTATCACTATCTCAACAAGATCCAAGTGCTATTCAGAGTTATAGGCTTCTTTGTAATCTATCTAGCGAGAAAAGGTGTGATTGTAGCCTTGGAAATGAATCAAGCGAGAAAAGGTGTGATTGTAGCCTTGGAAATCAATTGGGCGAACTTGTTGCCCCGAAAATCAAGTATCTCTACCCAGAGGATTGTGATTCTGGAGGGTGTACCTCGTAGCCTTGAAACCGAGGGTTGTAATTGTTGAATTGCTTTTGAAAGGAAATCCATACTTAGTTGTGCGGGACTGGATGTAGGGTAACTCTGAACCAGTATAAAATTCGGTGTGTTCTTTCCTTTACTGCATTTACTTTATTTCTGCATCTGTGTTTGATTCTGTGATTATATCTGTGTCTGAATATTACATACATTTGTGTTCAAATTAACATAAACTCAAAAAGATCAAGTAATTTCTTATAAACACTATTCACCCCCCACTAGTGTTATTCCTAGCCTTAAGATCCATATTCCGCATTCCTCACATGCAGAACTGTTACGGTAAGAATTCGCAGCAGTGCAGAAGTGCTACTGTAAGAATCCGCAGCAGTGCAGAATGGTTACAGTAAGAACTGCAGCAGTTTTGAATTGTTACTGTAATACTTCTTACTACAATAGTTTATATGATCAAATAATATATATATTTTCCGTTTTATCATAGTCATTCTATCATTCCTATTATGTTACTCAAATTTAGCTATTTGGTCATTAAAGAAACTAAAAAATAACTTTGTTACTAAAATATCAAATTTTAAAGCAGAAATCCTTATGCCAAGTTAAAAGTATTTCAACTTACCATTTATTTTCTTTCAGTAAATAACATTTTATCATTTTAATTACTATTACATAAATTAAAACTTACAATTTATAGGTTAGAATAAAATTCCATTATTAGGTCAAATCGGATTATTAAATTTTTAATTAACCTTCATACTGTAAATTAGATTCCAAAACTTTACATTTCCAACTATTTATTTCTTATAAAAATCTTAACACATGTAAACAAATTTACAGAAATCCTTACATTAAATTTTTAGTTAAGATTCATATATAGAAATCCAAAATACTTAAAAAAAATTTAGAAAAATCATTTCAAATCAACCACGGAGTCTTTATAAAATTCTCTACCCTAGGGTCAAGTAAATACGAACATATATCATTTCAATCTGCAATTTATTAATTTTTCGGGTTTTATATCATTTCAAACCCGCAATCCCAAGTCAAATAAAATTTCTCAGGCCTATCATTTCAGCCCATAACAATTTTCTTTAATTTAAAGATCCTTCGGGTATGTATCATTTCAACCCGTAGTGAAGGAACTTGCAGTATGATTTCAGAATATAAAATAAACATAACAGTATACAACATATCATGGCATATGATCATAACAGGTAAAATATGGTATGAAATAACATAATAGTATTCAATGTATCATGGCATATGATCATAATAGGTAAAATATGGTATGAAATAACATAATGATATTCAAAAATGAAATTTCTTAAATTGCATATAAAAATCTATACAATTCCATTGTCATCAATTCACCAAAATATAAGTACGTTGTTAAGAGTGATTACTCACCTTTCTTTGGTTAGCAAAGTGATTCAAAGCGCAACAAGCACGACAAATTATGGACAAACTTGAGTAAGAGGAGAATCCAAATCCGACGCTTTGAAAAATAAAATAAATTCCATACGTAAACAAATAATTTACATAGAAAAAATAAAATAGAAAAAAAAATATTTTTGCAAAATACAATAGAAGAGGCTTGTCTAGGGAGTGCATAGGCTAGGATTTAGAGGTGGTTTGGGTTAGGTTAGGCTCGGGTTTGTGCAGGGTTTGTGGTGGCAAGGCTCGGCTTTGGTAGGGTTTTGGTGAAGTGGTGGCCGAAAATAGAGAAGGGGGAATGGAGGCCGAAGTTTGTGAAGAGGAGAGGGCGGAAAGGAAGGAGGAGAAAGGGGTTTTGGTTGAAGTTTGGTGATGGGAAGGTGATGGAATAGGTGTGCCGAAATTTCTAAGGAAAGGAGGAGGAAAATTGTAGAGGAGAAGAGGAAGAAGGTCTAGGGTTTGGAGGAGAAGGATGAAGAAGAATAAGACTTACATAATTCTCTGTGGAGGCACAAATGAAGGATGAGGAGGCTAACTAAAACCCTAGGAGATGTTATATAGGCTATTCAACAGGTGGCTTCTCATCTACTGCAAGGGTTCTCAGCCCATTAGTACAAGCCCACATCAAAATATAAATAAGATAGAGGTTAAGAGAAAACAACTGCGTGTAATACGCTGAAAACAACAAATTTGGAGAAGTAAAAATCAGAATTCTACGAAACGAAAAGCAGAGAAAAAGTTAGAATTAAATCCAGCTTCATAAAAAAAGAATAAAATTTCAAATTTAAAATTTTCAACAGGAAGTCAAAATTTGACCAAAGTTGACCAAAATTAAAAATTTTAGAAAAATCTTTATTTTGTTAAATTTGGAAAATATTTCACATCAAATCCCAAAATATTACAATAAAATTCCAAATTTATCAAATTTTAAAATAATTATATTCACAGTTTCAAATGAATTTTATTTAAAATATTTTCAAAATTTGTGGGTTGTTACACTCTCCCCCACTCAAAACTTTTCGTCCTCGAAAAGGAACGAGAACCATAAACAAAGAGGGATAAGGTAGGATAACGAATGATACTTGGAGCAAACAATTCCGGATTCGAAGCACGAATGCTCTCTTCCGTTTCCCAAGTACAATCCCGATCATTAGTGCTCCATTGCACTTTGACTAGGTTGATAGATTTTCTTCAAAGCTGCTTCGTACCTCTATCAATAATACGAAGTGGCTTCCTCTTGACAGTAAGGTTCGGCTCGACATCCAAACTCTTGAGAGCAGAAGGCTGAACAATCAAAGATGGGTCGTGAAGATATCGACGAAGATGCGAAACATGGAACACATTATGCACTCCATAAAGCTTCTCAGGCAATTCCAACCGATAAGCTAAGGAACCCACTCTCTCTAAGATGCGAAAAGGACCAATAAACCTAGGAGCGAGCTTCCCTCTCCGACCAAAACGAATCACATTTCTTAATGGAGAGACCTTAAGGAAAACCTGATCAACAACAAAAAACTCCAAACTCCTCCTATGCCCTGAGCAATCCTCATCTTTCTCCTAATCTCCTCAACCTTCTCAGATGCTTCTAGAATCATATCAGGACCAAGAACCAAACGATTACCGGATTCAATCCAGCAAAATGGGGATTTGCAAGGTCGTCCATAAAGATCAACAAATGGAGCCATTTCGATACTAGCCTGAATTTTAAGAGATGGAATAAGATAAATAAATGTTTAAGACAATGTTAAACAGATATTTGAGATTATACCCGATAACTATTGTTATAGGTGAATTCAACGAGATGGAGATGATCTACCCAAGATCCTCCATAATCAAGGACACAAGCATGAAGAAGATCTTCTAAAATCTGATTTACCCTTTCCGTTTGACCATCGGTCTGCGGATTGTAAGCAGTGCTCAGATTCAGACAAATACCTAAAGATTCCTGAAAAGATTTCCACAACTGACTGGTAAAGATGGGATCTCTATCGCAAACAATACTGACTGGAACACCATGAAGACGAACAATCTCTTACATATAAATCTCAGCTAAACTCGAAGCAGAACGGTTGGATCTAACCAGAATGAAATGAGCTGACTTGGTCAATCTATCCACAATTACACAAATACTCTCATTTCCTCTTCTAGTCCTCGGTAATCCATCAATAAAATCCATAGAAACTTGTTCCTATTTCCAATTGGGAATCTCAAAGGGTTGCAATAATCCAGCGGTCTTCTGATGATCAGCCTTAACCTGCTGACAAGTTGCACATCTACTAACAAAAAGAGAGATATCACGCCTCATACCCTTCCACCAATACAGCTTCGTCATATCGTGGTACATCTTCGTCACACTTGGATGAATTGAAAGTCTAGACCGATGATTCTCCCGAAGTAACTCTTGCCTCAATCCATCGACATTCGTGACATAAATCTAATTATTAATCCTTAAAATCCCTTTATCATCTATCTGAGCTCCACTTCCATCTTGGCTATTACCACCAACCCTGCTACGAACATTCTCCTTAATAAGCCTAAGCATCTCATCCTCATCTTGCTTAGCAATAATACGATCCATAAGAGGAGAAGAAACAACAAGCTGACATAACATCGCATTCTTCCTACTCAAAGCATCGACTATAACATTAGCTTTCCCGGGGGTATAGTTGATGTCGAGGTCATAAGAAGCTAGAAACTCAAGCCACCTAACTTGCCTCAAATTCAAGTCCTTCTGGGTGAAAATATATTTCAAAGACTGATGATCCGTAAAGAGCTCAAACTTAGTTCCTAATAGATGATGTCTCCAAAGCTTCAAAGCAAAAACTACGGCAAGCAATTCCAAATCATGGGCTACATAATTGGCTTCATGAGTCTTCAACTGACGACTGGCATAAGCGATAACCTTTCCATCCTGCATCAGAACGGCTCCCAAACCTTCACAACTAGCATCAGTGTAGACCGTTAATCAATCATTTCCATTTGGAACGGTAAGAACTGGCGTGGAAGTAAGCTTGTGTTTCAACTCATTGAATGCAGCTTCACACTTATCATTCCATCTAAACTTAGAATTCTTACGAGTTAGAGCGGTGATAGGTGCAGCAATCCGAGCAAAATTCTCAATGAATCTCCGATAATAACCGGCAAGGCCCAGAAAACTACGGATATCAGATGGAGTCCTAGGAGTTTCCCAATCCTAAAATAGAATAGGGGGAATAAGAAGCGAGAAAGAGATAGAATAATTGATGTACAAAGGAAGAAGAGAAGATAGACTTACATTGATCGCAGCGATCTTAACTGGATCAACAGAAACTCTATTACTAGAAACAATATGTCTAAGAAATTAGACTTCATCTTTCCAGAAATGGCATTTCGAGAATTTGTCTTTCAACTGATGACTCCTAAGGATCTCCAAAACAAAATTCAAATGGATTTCATGTTCCTCCTTAGACTTAGAGAAAGCAAGAATATCGTCGACGAAGACTAGAACAAACTTATTAAGAACATCACGAAAAACACGTTTCATAAGGTCGACAAAGAAAGCTGGGGCATTAGTCAAACCAAAAGGCATAACTAACCATTCAAAGAAACCATCCTCAAAACGGAAAGCAGTTTTGGGAATACTTTCCTCAGCAATTCTGAGCTGGTGGAAATCGGTGGCAAGAACGAGCTGAGAGAATACAGTAGCACCATAAAGCCGATCGAACATATCATTAATACGAGGCATTGAATATATGTTTTTCATAGTGAGCTTGTTCAGCTCCCTATAATCAACACACATCCTCAAAGAACCATCAGACTTAGTGACAAAACCACTGCCGCTCCCCATTCGGAATGACTGGGTTGATCAGACCTTTGGAGAACAAGTCTTCAATTTGCTTCCTCAACTCAACCTTCTCACGGGGTGCCATTCTTCTGGGAGGAAGAACTACAGGTCGAGCTCCAGGAATAAGATCAATACGAAATTCAATTTCCCATTTAGGAGGTAAAGAAGTGACTTCATTAAATACATCGGAATAGGGTTTGTCCACAGAAATAGAATCAAGCTCACTAGGGGAAGAATCAATAGAATAGATAAAACTGCCTGCATACTCCTGAGGCATACTGCACTGAATCACCAAAGGATCACCTTTATCACCAACAAGAGAAACGGTTCGGGCTTTACAAGAAATAACAGCTTCATGATTCTTCAGCCAATATCCTCCAAGCAATAGATCAAAAGCATCGAAACCAAGAACATAGAAATCACCAGAAAAATGATAGCCAGAGTGGAAGAGTTTCACATTGTTACAAATCCTACTAAGGTTTGCGGGACCACCAATAGGATTAGTAACACACAAAGGTTCGGTTGCAAACTTAGGTGAAAGGATATGCTCAAACTTATCACAAAGGTCCACAGAAATGAAACTATGCGAAGCTCCAGTGTCAAATAGAACACGAACCGAAAAATCAAACAAAGTAAAGGTGCTCTGGAGAGTACCTTGGGTATCACTAGGGGCAGGTGGAGTAGGCGGAGCATGAGTGGAAGAAGTCATGGCAAAGACTCCAGATGTCTTGCCTTTCTGATACAAGGGACAATCCTGCTTGAAGTGGCCATGCTGCAAACAGACATGGCAGAGGTCTCGCCTAGTCACCTGAACTGGAGGAACAGCAGCTCCGGCTAAAGTGGGATAACTATTGGCATAGTGACCCTTCTGATCGCACTTGAAGCAAGTGATGGAAGAAAGATCAACAGGCTGCCTCTGGGAAGAAGAAGATCCTAAACCTGGATTCTTAATCCAATTCTGCTTCTGTCGATGTAAATTAGTTTTCCTCTTCTTAGAGTTGCTATAAGAAGGCTGAGATGAAGGTGCACGAGCAACAGATGATTCCTTAGAAGTGGGGTTCTCATATCTAATAGCCATATCCATCAATCCAGTAAAAGGGCTATGCACATGAGAAATCAGACGATCATAAAACTCTGGGCAGGCTCCAGCTATAAAATTCTCATTCTTCTTAAGAGGGGTATCAATTAAGCTAGGACCAAACTTGGAAAGTTCGTTGAACTTCCACTCATACTCAGAAAATGACATATCCCCTTACTTAAGATCCATAAACTCCCTGTACAGCTGAGACTTTCCAGCTTCTGGCATCCACTTCGCCACAAAAGCCTCCCTAAAACACGATATCCAAACTTAAGAAAGATTCCAAAGGGATAACCTAAATCAAATTCAATAGGACTAACTCAAGACAATACCGAAACTGTTCCCAAGAAATATCTACCTCAATAGTGTTGGCTGTAACAGACTCCCATCAATCATGGGCTGCTTCCTGCAACTGTCGTAATGCTAGCTGACGCTTTAGAGCGTCGGTAACCTCCAAACCCGTAAAAATCCTCTCCAAACTTCTCAAGCACTGCTGAGCCTCAATGATGGTCTCTGATCCCATAAACTTAGTACCACCTAGCTGAGTGAACTCCTTACAGAGAATGGTAAACCTAATGGGTGCAACTGGTGCTGGAACTGGGGCAACAAAACGACCCTGACCTCTGGCATTCCTACGATTCATCCTGGAATTTCAAGAATGAATTTTCTTTAGGACCAAGATAGAGGAGAAAAACAAAGACAAGATTCAACTAGAATGGAAATCCTAATCAAAGAATTCTATTAAACAAGGTGGATTCGAAAAGAAGGGAAATTCTAAGGAAAATTAGATTTTAAAACAAGGAAAATTTTATATCCAAAATAATCCTTTAAAATCATTTGAAAATCATTTGAAAACCATTTTATACTTGAAAATACGTTTTCTTGCAAAGAATGATTCTAAGATTGATTTTTACTCATTCTAGGGTAATCTACCCTATCTCTAATGAGTTTTTGCCCCGCCAGACTAAGGTTTGCCTAAAACCAAAGCTCTGATACCAAATGTAACATCCCGCCATTTTGGACGATTCAAATCGACAAAAAAACCACACATGTCAGACTTTATTAATACAAAACAACAGATTGTTAATAAAATTTGGGCCAAATAAAATCAATCACAGAATCACAAACATAGAATATCAGAATAACTCGCAACGAAATAAAATAAACATAGTAGTTCATGAAGCTACTAGATACAAAGTCTCAAAACTAATACATAATACCAAAGTCTGAATCCAATATATTTGGAAATTCAAGGTACATAAGTTCTCTACTACAAAAGCAAAAGCTGAGTGGAAATAACTGGAATAGAAATATCAGGTAGACAGCTAAATCTCCGGTGGATCTCTAGCTCCAAAAAGGATGAAACCAAAGCTGTGAAACTCAGGCTTCCCCAATCATAAAGCAAAACACACACTCGAGTCAGGACATACATACTTATAAAATGTAAATCAACTCAAGTGAACTGCAAAAGAAATGCATTAGTAACTTAAAGGATGCTTGGGATCGCCCATCCTCTAAGGATCCGTTAAACAATCTACTATGTACTAATATACACTATTATAATAAGGTCTAATATAAAGTATACTATTTTAAAATAGCATTAAGGCTTTACATTTTCCACCTTAACACATTTTGGATGCCAATAGTCTATACAGTACTGTAACTCCCCGTAAACTGGAGCCGCCAGAGGATACCCCATAGGTACGACATAAAACAAACTCGTAGAAGGCGCGCTAGGGTAGGTGACACGGCACAACTAGGCAATGCCAGGGTAGATATACCAATTACACTTCCGGACTGTTGGTAACGCATAGCCGCAACTACCGCCCAACTCGATCCACACTCCCGAATCAAAGGTGCGCACCAAATCAATAATAAAATAATAGAATGGCTAAAGATGAAGTGTGTCCGATTAGAGGAGCTACCTCCTTGGCCCGTCGATTGCTCCTGTTTTAGCCACCTTATGCTAACTCACGGGAGTTAGGTCCATGTAAATATACCTTTAGGATCGTCGCCACCATCCTACTTCATTCTGGAATCTACACCGTGTGCACAGTTGTTAAAGTGGTATTCGGTATTGACAGAGAGTATGCCCATATCCGATCCCGGTCTCTTTAACAACCAATCGTTATTATAACCCGTGGTTATTCAATTTCAAATGGTTTATATTTCATATCAAACATATTCCTTTCAAAACCATATGAATTCCATATCATTTTCTTTTTAAAATAATATTCATTTTTCCAAAGTTGTAACACTTCCAAATTCATTTAATTATAACCCCTTTGAAACGTAAAAATTTAGAGATCACAGCAATTTAAAAATGTAACTTTTAGAACCATACATTCGGAACTACAACCCTTTAGAAAATTTGTAGTATTCTTAAAATGTCACTTTTAAGAAATGCAGCAGTACAGAAGTGCTACTGTAAGAATTCGCAGCAGTGCAGAACTGTTACGGTAATAATTCACAGCAGTGCAGAAGCGCTACTGTAAGAATCCGCAGCAGTGCAGAATTGTTACAGTAAGAAACTACGGTAGTTTTGAATTGCAACCGTAAGAAATCACAGCTGTTTTGAATTGTTACTGTAATAATTCTTACTACAATAGTTTATATGATCAAATAATATATATATTTTCCGTTTTATCATAGTCATTCTATCATTCCTATTATGTTACTCAAATTTAGCTATTTGGTCAATAAAGAAACTACACCTTTAGTAAAATAACTTTGTTACTAAAATATCAAATTTTAAAGCAGAAATCCTTATGCCAAGTTAAAAGTACTTTAACTTACCCTTTATTTTCTTTCAGTAAATAACATTTTATCATTTAATTACTATTACATAAATTAAAACTTACCATTTATAGGTTAGAATAAAATTCCATTATTAGGTCAAATCGGATTATTAAATTTTTAATTAACCTTCATACTATAAATTAGATTCCAAAACTATACATTTCCAACTATTTATTTCTTATAAAAATTTAAACACATGTAAACAAATTTACAGAAATCCTTACATTAAATTTTTAGTTAAGATTCATATAAAGAAATCCAAAATACTTAATAAAAATTTAGAAAAATCATTTTAAATCAACCACGGAGTTTGTATAAAATTCTCTACCCTAGGTTCAAGTAAATACGAACATATATCATTTCAATCCGCAATTTATTAATTTTTTGGGTTTTATATCATTTCAAACCCGCAATCCCAAGTCAAATAAAATTGCTCAGGTCTATCATTTCAGCCCATAACAATTTTTCTTAATCTGAAGATCATTCGGGTATGTATCATTTCAACCCATAGTGAAGGAACTTGCAGTATGATTTCAGAATATGAAATAAACATAACAGTATACAACATATCATGGCATATGATCATAACAGGTAAAATATGGTATGAAATAACATAATAATATTCAATATATCACGACATATGATCATAACAGGTAAAATATGGTATGAAATAACATAATAATATTCAATGTATCATGGCATATGATCATAACAGGTAAAATATGGTATGAAATAACATAATGATATTCAAAAATGAAATTACTTGCATATACAAATCTATACAATTCCATTGTCATCAATTCACCAAAATATAAGTACGTTGTCAAGAGTGATTACTCACCTTTCTTTGGTTAGCAAAGTGATTCAAAGCGCAACAAGCACGACAAATTATGGACAAACTTGAGTGAGAGGAGAATCCAAATCCGACGCTTTGAAAAATAAAATAAATTCCATACATAAACAAATAATTCACATAGAAAAAATAAAATAGAAAAAGAATATTTTTACAAAATACAATAGAAGAGGCTTGTCTAGGGAGTGCATAGGCTAGGGTTTAGAGGTAGTTTGGGTTAGGTTAGGCTTGGGTTTGTGCAGGGTTTGTGGTGGCAAGGCTCGGCTTTGGTAAGGTTTTGGTGAAGTGGTCGCCGAAAATTTGACCAAAGTTGACCAAAATTAAAACTTTTAGAAAAATCTTTATTTTGTTAAATTTGGAAAAACATTTCACATCAAATCCCAAAATATTACAATAAAATTCCAAATTTATCAAATTTTAAAATAATTATATTCAAAGTTTCAAATGAATTTTTATTTAAAATATTTTCAAAATTTGCGGGTTGTTACACTTATACTTGTCATTAAGCTTAGAGGTAGATGAACCTCTACCAATCCTGAAAGATAAGAATGTTGTTGAGTCAAGGTTTGAGAGGCAATAATACACCAACTTGAATGGCTTCGTTGTTAATTAAAGAATAGTTCAGTTTGAAATCAAAGATTGATGTTAAATAAATGAAGTATGGTTTCCGTATACGAATTCTGTTATTTATGGAAATTAAGTAGTTTTATACTTGACAATAAAAGTCGATGAGTACGTTGATCCCTTACCTATGAGATCCAGAATCAGAGTGTTTTAACTAAGGCAAGGAGGTGCAACCATTGTCTTAACTTACCTAGCTTCGTTTCTATGCAAGGGATGAAGTAAGTCGAAATATCAAAAACGTTGTAAGTGTAGGGGATTCGATTTCCATAAATGATCTTTATAACTAATGGTGATATGGAAAGTATTCTTTTTATACTTAACACCAAATTCTAAGGTATGAAAACTCATCTCTATCTATGAGAATTGATAACGTATGTCGAGGCATGGATAGTTTTCAAACTTGTCCGACTTTATTATTGATTGAGGGATAACACAAATTTGAAATAGGGTAGTGGTGGTAAGTATATTTATCTAATTTCAATATGACCCATTTACTTACACCAAAGGAAAATGTTTTGGGTTTATAGTAAACAATGTTTTCAAATAACATTTTTTTTGACCCATTTAAGTAGGATTTTGAAATATGAAATCTTTCTTAATGTTTTAGTAAATATAGTTATACCATTGAGAAAAGTATATGTATACATTTTGAAGCATTGGGGGAGTATAAAGGAATGGTGAACGAACAGTATACTTATGTATATCTTTGTAAAGTTATTATAATATAGGTATTTACAAAGCAGTTTTGATTAATGAAAGGATTAATTAAAGAGGCTTAGTGGTTACTTATGTTCTTAATCATGCTTAGTTATCATATGAAATTAAATCTCTGATTTGGTTGATTGTTAAATAACCAACCATCAAATCTTGTCCAGTTTTGACTTAGGAAGTATATGGAAGCTTCACGTATTCATACGGTTTGAGATCCCTTAGGACAACTTATTTCGGTGAAACGTCTCACTTTAAGGGCGGATATTCGAGATCCCCTGGGAACTCTTATATCATCCGCTTACTTTTAAAAGAACATGGATTGAGTCAACTGGAAACTATCAATTGTTAGTTCGGAGAGATATCGGGATCGAATAAGCATGAGCTATTTGAAAACCACTTCGAATTGGAGATATCTTGAAGATGATGGAGTCGAATACTGAGTTCTTTGAAGTGCAAGGGTTACTTGCTACTAATCCTAAGGATGTAGTAGAAGTAGTACCTTAGATTTTTTCATATCCTGAACAACTTATATGGATGAATGCTGTCATTGCATTATTGCCTGGAGGGTTGTGTTAGCATTCCAAGTGGGATTTGCTAAAAGGATAAAATGTAAACTCAAGCCTCACAACCGCTAATGACTAAAACAGGGGATATGCTTCAGGGCTATGTGGTTCGCTATCATTAGGGTATGGTCATCACCTAATCTAGATTGGTATTTATAGATTTATGTATGATATGGGCCAGGTATGGTCGTGGGTTGCAACCGGGGTTATGACGTATTTGGTACTATCTAGGAAGGGGTAGGTCGATCCTGATTCACAGAGAGTCGGCTTCGGCTCTCGATACATTTTCTCTAGAGGTGTACTATAGCAAGCGGTACCCTAGTAACCTTGTTATTAATGGAATCCATTTTCCAATACGTGTCTTACGGACTTAGTTGTATACCAAATATGCTGGAATGTGAGATGCAAGCATTTCAGCTATGTTATATATTTATTTTAAACCCAAGACATTATTATAATATCACTAGATTTTCTTATAAAATGGTTTAGCTATCGTAAGTTAAAAACTCATCTGTGTTTATGTGCGGCGTGGTCTTATGAGATACCTTATTTTTGAAGAGTTCTATAAATATAAAAATCCATGTTATTTGAGTTTCTCACGCTAGTTTACCAAGCTAATCTATGTGTTACTTTCTTATAATACACGGGTCAGACCCGAGTACTTTTCCAGATTTAGCTATGGACTCTTGGAGATTCAGGAGATGAGCTAGATGCCTCAAAGACCTGATGTATTTTAATTTCCACTGTATTTCTTGTTTTGTATTTATTGGCAATTTCCAGGACATGCTGTTATAACTGTCCAGGCTGATGATAGGTTAGGTACTATGATCTGTTATAGTTAAATTAAAGTTTTCTTTTGTAAAGATCATTTGGATATAATATATTACTTGTCACGATGTGAGATTATGTTCTGTCTTTCCTTATCTTTCACCCCAACAATCTATCTTCCCAGCACTTGGATGCTCGGCACATAAATGCCACGAATGTATTAGTGTCAACTTTTGAAGGTCAAAAAGGTAGGTTATCACACTTGGTTTTAGAGCTTAGGTTGAGTGAACACCAAGGATTTGGTGGGGTAAACTCATTTGGGATAGGGTTAGTGACACCCTAGAATGAGTTTGAGTGTGTGGTATATATGAGAGTCCATATTTGTTAGCGCTATGAAATTGTTTTATATTTTATTGATTGGTATGTTGAGTGGTTTATGAATTCTGGTCGAGATGTGGGATGCTACAATGTCGATAGGGTTTCTAAACACTTTGACAAGGCAAACTAACACAATATTGTTTTTGAAAATTGGTAAATAAAATAATTTTACCTAGGATTATATTTTTTATATAAAAGAATAATTTTCAAAAATTGATATAGTTATTTATGATGTGTTTGTTTGTCAAGAAATGATAATGTTCAATTATGATCATTTATTATTTAATTAGTCATGCTCGTAAGGTTTAAGAGCATTGGCTAGTTTGTTGTTTGCAATGCTCAGCTAATTTATGAGCATTTACTAGTTTGATGTAGATTAAACATGAACACTAGTGAATTAAGTTTCACAATTTGACTATAGGGTGTTCGACAGTAATGTTGTTACAAAGTTTATTTTGATACAAGAAGGGATGATTTTATATAAAGTATGTTTTAGAAAAAGAGGATTTTTAGAATTTAAATCTCGATGTCTTTTGAAAAAGATTTCAATGATTTTTGCAAAAGGTAATATAATATTACTTGAATGTATTTATAACTATAAATATTTCAAAGGAAATTTTAAGTAAGATACATTATTTTTTTGGATACTTTGGGGAATGAGTCTTGAATAGTTTTGTGGTAATATGAATAATCTTCTAACTGACAATCAGATATTTGCTTAAGCAAACGTTGTAGCGCACTTAGTAAATTATTCCCTTTGTCATTATACGATCGAAATGAGTCGAATCTAAATGAACCCAAAGCAAGTGGTAATAGATATTTTGTTAAAACTATTTATATGGAAATATATACTGTATTGTTTCAAAAGGGGGTTCAAAAAGAAGAAGTACTTTTATGTTAATCAGTTCGAGTGACTCGAAAATGACAAAAAACGGGAAAGAGATGTGTTTGGATGGTAACCACTTCTCTTAGGTATTACCCTTCTTGTTAAGGGGATGTATGATACTATTTGCTAGGACCCAGTTCCTTAGTGTCATTTTGGAGTTACTCGGTCTATATGTATATTTTCTCCAAATTAAAATGTATATTATCATTTCAAAAGGGTTTTGAAATAACAACCGGGTATTTAGTACTTAAGTTCTTTAAAGAAAATGGATTCAAAATAAAAAAGTATTTTGATAAAAGAATGTGTTGATAAATGAAGTTTTTAAATAGGTTAAATTTAATAAGAAGGTTTTAATAAGCTTTGTTTTATTAGACCGTGTCTTTTGTTTTAACATCTAAGTTGTGTAAACTATTTGATGTTATTAGGCTGACTAATAAACATCTTTACCTTAGAGGTTTCTAAGGAAACATAGTCTCTAGGACTGAGTTTGGATACCGGCATCGTACTCTTTATAGCTACATACCAGACCGGATAGGTAAAGAGGTCGAAGAGATCGACTCGATTTTAAGACCTAGATTTATGTCGGGCATGCATCTGAATTTAAGGGAAAATAGAGGATAAATGATTAAACCAGATAGTTACATATACTCTCAGGATGCAATATGGTATTATACAAGTTTAAAACTTTAATGGCATATTTATGAAATGTTTTCATAATTTATTTTGGGAAGTAAAAAGAATCAGGGTAGTGTAATTGTTATGTTATGCTAAAGGGATAAAACCATAAGTTGGACTTGGATCATTTTATTTGCATGACAGTTCTTGACCTAGAGTTCAGGCACATGATTTCTAGGTGATATCCACCAGTCCGAACTAGGCATTTTCACTCAATTTCTCGACGGTGGGTTCTTGAGATGAATTTTTGGGGTGATATGAATGTTTTCCATCATAGTTTAGGACTATGTAAGGAAAACATAAGAATCGGATCAAGGAATTGAATCAGGGTTCCGTAATGAAGAAGTTATGTGATTTATACTAGTTCGGATGAGAGATTTATGTATCTAAACAAGTAATCGGATATTGCGTAAGGATGATTCATCCACATCGTATGGGCTTAAATAAGATTGTTAAGTATGGGTATGGTTTTGTTTCTTGGTTGTTTGTTTGTGATGATATTTCAGCATGAAAATTCTTTAAGGGGGGATGGATGTAACGACCCGGAATTTTATAACTTTGATTTATGGATATTTAATTAATTTTAAATATTCAGTTAATTGGTTTTAATGATCAAATAACCCTATTCTAGTTAATAAATAATGATAGTAAACTCATTTTGAACATTTGTTTATGAAAACAAATAGTTTGGAGAAAAATTGAAAATGTGATCGAAAATCATTTTTTGGGTTTTCGACTTTTCATCGAACAAAAGTTGTGGAAACATTGTACTCACACACACAAATATTATGCACATACATATTGTTATCCAGCCTTTTGATCAGGTAATATTCGGATAGACCAGACAAATCGAGCTTAGAAACTATAAAGGTAGGAAGCCCGGGGTGATAGCCCCAAAGTCTAGAACCAAACATAAACAGAACTATGGGTTGAAGACGAAACCATCCCAAGAAATCAAAAGCCAAAATTCACCTAAGTGGTGGATCGGTATCGATCCAACCACTTGGATCGGTACCGATCCAAAGTGGTTCATCCAAACTTGCCCAGGTCCTCCTATCTACCCTACTTGATGATATAAGCTATTTCAAGTTATATTTCATCGATCCGCTGTAATTCTCTATTGATCCCTGCGAGCACTTGAAGTTAGCAACACTATTCTTCCACAGATCCATCGATTGGACATAGAAACAAGCTAATAATGATACAAACAGAGCTAACATAAAGAATTCAAGTTAGCTATTTTGGCCATCTTCTGGATCGGTACCGATCCACGTATTTTGCTGAGGTGTCCGCCTATTTTCTTGAAGAATTGGTCTATGGCATAGAAAAAAAGGTGAAGATCATAGGGGTGGGATTTTAGGTTTCCTACGTCTATAAATAGTGGGGCATGGCTCATTTTTATGGATCCTTTTGTCTCTTACATTCTCTACTCTAATTTTTTGTAATCACCCTAGATTTATACCGATCCATAAGAACAACTGCTTGTAATCCAGTGATCTAAACAATAAAATCACTAAGTGGACGTAGGCCAAAATAAGCCGAACCACTATAAACGTTGTTTGTTCTTTTCTTGCTCGTTTTCATTTATTATCTTCACTTTTAATTCTCTACACAACCTTTTGGACATTTGTGCCATTCTTGGTTTAAAATTTTTGGCACTTTCACTAGGAGTTGAACTCAAGCTACTTAGACCCATCATGTATTATTGGATTTCATAGATCCGAGAGATAGATCCAATTTTCCAACCTAACTACTCTACCATTCGGATTTTCAACAATCTAAGAGAAGTTATTCGGCATGGCCCTACCAAATAGATAACGTGCTACAACTTCTAGCGCTACTAATAATGTTGAGAACCAAGGCACTCACTGTATGGATGAAGTTGCATAACTAGAACAAGATGAGATCCAAAATCCAACTGAAGTCATGACAAGAATGGAGATGGATCGCATGATGAAGCGGATGGAGGATAGATTCCAAGAGACTCACAATGAGATGAACCAGCAGATGCACAGAGCTTAAGGCTATTGAATGAATTAACTCTGAATAGCCATAAAGGAGTATAAGGGACTTAGACCATTCAAGTTCAGAATCTGAAGGTTCCTCATCATCCGATCAAATACGAAGGGATAGGAAGCAAAAGAAGATGCAAAACACAGCTGGAACTTCGTATTAAAGAGCAAGACAAACTCACGGAACGAGTTGTGGATCAGTGCAACAACCCTAATTCTAATAAACATTATTTAGGATATTTAGTTGGATAAATTAAATAAAATAATGTAGAAGGTTAAGGAAATTGAGATTTGATAATTAATAGGGATCATGCCATAATGAATGAGTTAACAAGAATGGTTTAAAACTTAATAAGAAGAAGGAATATATGCCAAGGGAGAAATGGTAATAGATCTAAATTCCTAAACATACACCCTTATTCTCTTATTTCCTCCCTCACTTCAGTCATTGCAAAAAAAACCAAAATAATTTAGACTGGCCATAGCTAGCAGATTAAAGAGAAGATAAGCTAGGAAAAAAGATCAAATCTTAAGGGAATCAAATCAAAATATGAATCTCAACCTTCTTAAACCATTCAAGGTGAATAATAGTTATTCATCTCATGTTTTAATTGCTGTTTTTGGTTTTAAGTCTAAATCCAAATCTTTTAATGTTATTATGCCATGTACTAAATGATTGGATGATTATATGCTATTTGATGAGTTTATATGATTTATTATGGAATTTAACTATATGTTTAAGTTGGAAAACCTATCATATGACACCCAAACGACTTAAACTTTTGATATGATGTTAGAAACATTATTTTAGAAGTGGGTTTTAAATTTCATAACTTTCCAAGCAAGTGAGAATTTATTATGAATTATCTAAGCAAAGAAAATGGATTATTTTGGGTTTTAATTATTAAAAATAATTAAATATTGTTTTTGTATCAAAAATTTTATATGTCAAAAGATATAATAAAATGGGTTCATTATAATTTTTAGGGATTGTTCCTAAATGTTTATGAAGAGTCATAAAACTATTAAGCTAGAAGGGCTCAATTGTTATATTAAAATATTATTATAAGAATAAAAGTTCGTAAATGTTTTGGAAATGATAAAACTGCTTTAGATCAGTTTTCTAAAAAGATTTTAATAAAGAAATTTGTTATCCAATGATATTTTGACAAATACAAGGAGTTGGTAAAAAGAAACTACTTTTAATAGAAAAATAGCAATTTTCGTGTTATTTACGACATTGCCACGTCGAAGCTAACGACGTCGCCTCTTATCGTGTCAGGCCTTTGATCTTCGACATCAATCCAGTGCGATACATATGACACCAACTGTAGTTGGTGTGAATAGACTAGTCTAGGTCTAAGTGCGAAGTCAAATATTAAGGTCGACGTCATGAACTTCGGAGTGAGCATTGCCGCTTGTTTTCCTTAAAAAATTTCACCGCTTGTTTCTAAAACTTCGTCGACCCTATTATTTTCAAAGTAAACCATAGAGATGCAAATGATGCCACATATTTTGATAACGACTCCGAAAGGCAATGAAGCTGTGTTTTATCACTTCGACTTTATCCTTTGTTGCATGTTTTCAAAGAAGGCACTGATGCTGTGTTTTATCACTTCGACCTTATATATTGTCGACCTTAATCTTCGTAGCTTGTTTTCAAAGAAGGCCTTAATGCCGCTTATCTTCACTTCGACCCTAATGATGTCGCTTATTTTCTTTGAAACCTTGATGTCGATACTCATCAATGTCGCCGAGTATCATCTAAGATTTTATAATATGCTATATGAAGTGGTTAACTTTGACTTTATACCCTTATGTTTACCAATAAAGATTTTAATATGTTTTGAGGGGCAAAGACCGTCATCGGCTATATCTTTGCTGCATTATATACGTATAGAGGTTTTATATTGTTTTGGGCTCTATAGCCTATGGTTACAAAGTGAGACAAAACCCAAGTGATTTCGAGATTCATCATTACAATTTTATAAAAGCATATATCATGGCATAAATATTTTGGATAAAGTGAAGGGCTAAAATTTTCCTTGTATTAAATATGATTTCAAGGGTTAAATATTTATAAAAAACAGTATGTTCTCAAGGAAATAAAAAGGGTAATTAGCCTATGATTTTACTAAAGAAATAATTACTCTTATCACTTTTGGATATATTGTGATAAGATAAATTTGACTTAGAGATTAGAAATCTAAATGGGACTGGTGTAAATTAGCGCCCTATAATTTAGCTGTTAGGCCCTTGTTGATATAAGTCCAAAATTCCAATGCGTAGGGCTTTGTCAAGGGTAAGACTAAAAGTAGGTTTATGACAGAAAGGAATACATAAAGATAAGATAGGTTATAAGTTGGCCTGCAAAACCTTTAGGTTCATAGTAAGCCTAGCAAAACTATGAGATTGATAGATAGTCAGATAAAGACTACAATAAGTGTATTTGGACAGACCATCTAGTTTTCTTCTAATAGTCAGTTAGGAAATTTGGTATATCTGTTAGGCCTGAGTCAGCAATGTAGGTTAGCAGTTACCATGTGAAAACTAAACATTAGGATGGATAGTTCATTGCTTTGAACGGATAGTCATGATTACCTATGTAGCATGCATTCACATGATCATTTTTATTGTCTATTTTAACCATTATGGCTGTAGGATTTTATTTTGGAAAGGATATATTTTAAAAGAGACATTAATGAGGGGAAACCCATTTCGCTCAATGACGTGGTCTCACTAGATATATATAAAGCTAGATTCATAATATTATTTGCATCAGGCTTTTGTCTGACTCGAGTTTATGTTTTCCTCTTAAACTCTCGGGTGCTTAAATTTGATTTGAGTAGGTCGAGAGTAAGCATATACTGGTTAAGTAGGTTTTGGAAAATAAAGCTTCTGGAGGCTGTAGGAGGCAAAGCTAGCTATGTAGGAGTTTATCTATTACGATTATCCACTGTGTTATATCAGTTGATGCATAAATGTATTGACAAAAGATGCTTCTGTCTACTTAATAACTCCGATCAACCAAGGGGGCATCTTCATATGTCGCTCTTGGAGTATTTTGTAATAGCTATATTTTATCTGAACTTGGGAAAAATTTGGGATTATATAACGAATATGGAATATTATCTTTGAAATGAAATGTGAAAGTTTGCTTTGAAATTAGGTTAAAAATTATTTCATATTCTTATGCTTCTGCTATTATGGATACCATTATCAAGATCGCATTTTGTCATCGAAAATTAATACTATAAATGACTGCAGCTTCTGTAGCAGTTAGTTTCGGGCCTCAAAATGGGGGATGATTCAACTTAGTATCAAAGCATAGGTTTATGTTAAAAACCAAAAAAAATTGAACTTAACGAAGTTTTGAAAACATAATCCAAACTAATCAGAGAATAAGATTGGGGTATGGGATAATACCATAGTATTGTATTTATATTTGCTATACATAAGTATACTTCTTATCTCTGTTCTCCCTCTCTCTTAGACCGTTCTTTCATGTCTTACTAAGGTTCAAATGCAGATTTAAAGGGAAGTAAGATATGGAGGCAGAAAATGAAAGAGTGAATCTTGGTGGAGGAAGCAGTACTACTAATGGAAATGTCAGGCCCAATACTAAAAGGAAATTGGGTCGACAAACAACTGCTGATGTAGGTGCTGGAACACCATCGGTTGATATGGAAGGAATGTACTAGTTCTTTATCAACATGATGCAAGTAGAAGCTATTGTTGGATTAGTTGGAGGAAATGCTGGAGGAGTGAATCCTGAAGTTTCGATTGTCAATAACTATTCTATTCTAAGTAGAGACTGTGCAAGGGTTACGGAAGCTATTAATTAGAACGGAGGATGCAATTGAAGTGGAGAATTGGTTGCTTCATTGCAAAATGATTTTCACTAATCTTGGTTTGAATGACGAACAAAAGAGGAGATTGGCATCCGGGCAACTGCAAGGAGCTGCATTGTACTGGTGGAATAGTGTGACTATCAGGGTAGTAGAAGAAACTTTGACATGGGCTGATTTCAGAAGGAGGTTTCAAGAAAGATTTATGTTTGAGATCGCTAAGTCAACTCTGTTAAGGAACTTTGCTGAGTTGGTGCAAGGTGATATGACAGTGCTTGAGTATGCAACCAGATTTGAGGAGTTGTCAAGATATGGATATGCTACCATTGACATAGTTATCAAAAGGAATGTGAAGTTCGTCCATGGACAGAGATTTGAGCTTGCTAGGGCAACTTTACCACATCTTATGGATCCATGTGATGTAGTCGTGGAGATGGATTTGAGAAATGAAGAGATGCTTGCTTTTTTCAATAATAATAAACTAGTAGAGAATCAGGTTGGATAGATCAGAAGAGAAAGTTTTACCAGAAGAAGGAGCTCAAAAGGTTGGAGCTACCAAGAAAGGGAAGTCTAAGGTTGTGTGTTACAAGTGTGATAGGTAGGGGCATTGTGCTCATGAGTTCCGAACTAGTAAGAGAAAAGAAGTCATGTTAAAGAAGAACATTAAGTGCTTTTATTGCGACCAAGTGGAACATTACAAGAATAAATGTCCGGAAGTGGCCAAGGCAAAAAATGGATAAGTATTTGCTTTGGAACCGACTACCTTGAGACCAACAACCGAGGAGAAAGGAAAAGCGGTGATAGGAGGTATGCTTTTGATTTATGGTATACCTATTAGAGTATTGTTTGATATTGATGGATCACGTCCTTTTATATCTCATTGTTTGGTAGATAAGCTTAACTAGAACACTTATATATAGTTACTTCCTTAAGGGTTACAAATCTGATAGGAGGATATGCAACTCTAGGGATGAGATGTGACCACTTAGAGTTGGAATTGTTAGGTCATATATTTGCTTGCAATTTGCATGTGTTTGATTTCGTAGGCTTCGGGATTATTTTGGGTATGGACTGGTTAAGTAAGTATGATGCTAGGATATTTTGCCACGATAGGAAAATATCATTGAGACGCCCTAATAGTAGTGACTGAATTGTATACTCAATTGAGAATCCAAGTTTTTGAATGTTTGTACTTTGTTGGGTGCGATGGAGGAGGAAGACAAGTTGAATTAGGTTTCCATAGTTAGAGATTTGTGGATATCTTTGAGCCTGTTATAGGACAACCGCCAAAATGAGTTATTGAGTTTCAAATAGATCTTGTATTTGGAGCTGAACCCGTAAGTAGACCGCCTAAAACAATGATACCTACCGAGACGAAGGAGTTAAAGGTGTAGTTGGTGGACTTAGAAGGAGAGCGTTTTATTAGACCAAGGAGTTCGCTTTGGGGAGCGACCTTGGTGTTTTTGAAAAAACCAGATGGGTCATTAAGGAAATGTATCGATTATCGTAAGTTGAATGAAAAGATGATAAAGAACCAATATCTTTGATGACAATCGATGACTTATTTGATTAGTTGAGTGGAGCCAAAGTATTTTCCTAATTGGTTAGGCGATAGGGTTCCATCAATTGAGAGTAGCGGAGGACAGTATTCCTTTGACGGCATTTTCAACAAGATTGGTTTGTACAAGTGGTTAGTAAAGCCATTCAGATTCTAATGCACCATCTTTCAAGGGCATTTGGATAGATTAGTTTTAGTGTTTATAAATGACATTCTAATACATTCTAAAAATGAGCGAGACCATGAGACTTGCCTTAAAATAATGCTTGAGACATTGAGATAGCATCAGCTGAAGGCAAAATTTTCAAAATGTCATTTTTGGAAGAAAGAAGTGAAGTTCCTTGGTCATGTAGTCTCGGAAAAAGGGTTGTTCATGGATCCAGCTAAGATAGAAGCTGTAAATAACTGGAAGACATCCGAGACGTTGACTGAGATAAATAGTTTTCTTGGACTAGCTGGCTATCACCAAAGATTCATCAAGGATTTCTCTTGTATAGCAGCACTGATGACTAAACTAACAAGGAAGGACGTAAAGTATGTTTGGACCGATAAATGTGAGGAAGCATTCCAAAAGCTGAAACATTTATTGACCAATGCCCACGTGTTAGTTGTTCTAGACGAAAATCAAGATATAGTGGTGCATACCGATGCGTGCAGAACCGGGTTAGGAGCTATGTTAATGCAGAGGGGTAAAGTGATTACCTACACTTCTCGATAGCTCAGACCGCATGAAGCTAGATATCTAACTCATGACTTAGAGTTGGCTACCGTAATATTTTCTTTGAAGGTATGGAGACATTATATTTTGGTAGAACGATTCGAGTTGTATACAGATCATAGTCGCTAAAATACTTATTCTCTTAGAAGGAGTTGAACATGAGACAACAGTGATGGTTGTAGTTTTTAGCAGCCTACGATTTTGGTATTGAGTATACACCAGGGAAATGAAATAAAGTATCAGATGCACTTAGCAGGAAACATCAGAATGTGGTGTTAGCTATGTTGGTTGAATGGAAGGATTTAGAGGCGTTGATTACTTGTAGTGTGTAGCTAAAATCAACTGCTAGTTCTAGTCAAAGTACAACAATGTTATCTTACTTGAAAATTCGACCAATGTTGATCGAAAGGATTACTTCTAAGCAGAGAGATCCATTGCTAGCCAAATGGATTAGAAGATTGGAAGATGGAACCAAGATCGATGATCTAAAAGATTTTAGTCTTGATCAGAGAGAATGGTTAAGGAAGAAGGGATGGTTATGTGTTCCAGATGTGGGTGACCTAAGGAAAGAAATTCTTAAAGAGTGTCATCGATCAAAGTTTACTATTCATCCTGAAGGGACTAAGATGTATCAGGATATGAAAAGGAGTTTCTTCTAGGAAGGTAAGAAAAGGGATGTAGGCTTATGGGTAAAACAGTGTTTGAATTGCCAGCAAGTAAAAGCTAAACATCAGAAGCCAAGTGGATTGCTTCAGCCATTTGATTACCAGTTTGGAAATGGGATTCGATATCCATGGATTTCACAGATGGGTTGCCAAGGTCGCATCGAGGAAATGAAAGTATTTGTGATATAGTGGATAAATTGACTAAGAGTGCAAAGTTTATACCCATTAAGTCGACAAGGACGACACCTGTTTTTGCTAAGTTATTCATGAAAAATATTGTTAGGCTGCATGAGATTCCTAGTAGTATAGTCAGTGATAGAGATGCCTTGTTCACTAGTGAATTTTGGAAGAGTCTACAGGAGGTATTAGGTACCAGGCTTAAGATGAGTACCGCTTATCACGTACAAAAAGATGGGCAGACAGAGAGAGTCAATAAGTGACTTGAAGATTTGTTGAGAACTTGTGTACTTAATTTTGGAGGGTCGTGGGAGGACCATTTGCACTTGGTTGAGTTTTCCTATAATAATAGTTATCAGACTAGTATAGGAATGACACCTTTCGTAGCTTTGTATGGAAGGTCGTGCAAATCACCAGCATGTTGGTTAGAAACCAGAGACAGATTGGTCCTTAGTCAGATATGGTAAGAGAAGCCACATAAAAGATTGAGTTGATTCAAGCTAGAATAAAAGAAGCTTAGTCGAGGTAGAAATGTTATTGTTAACAAGAAAACTTGTCAACACCCCAAAGTAGAGTTAAAAGTGCTGGTATGTCCTTCTAAACCTCTTTTGATTAAGTAGAGAAAGTCAGGATCTTATTGCTTCCTTTGATTCACCTTTCGAATAGATCTTTGTTATGAAAACCCTTCCTTGTCCAAACTTTCGACCCAGTCGAAACACTTATACGCCTTTCTTTTTAAGTCTTTCAAACCAGTCTAGTCGGCTTATTTATCGATTCGAAACACCATATTGAAACAATGGTGGTAACCTAATGGTTGGCTCTAATGTTGTTGGGTATTGACTAAATGATGGGTTTCGACTTCGTCGAAAGCTTGCCTCTTTAATGGCTTCGGTTTGGATTTCTAAGTCTGGGGACTTTGGCCGAATTTGAGGTTTCAACTCACCAAAAAGGTGAGCTTTTGGAAAGCAATGGTTTGGAGCTAAGAACCTAAGTGTATTGGAAAAATAAGGGGTTTCGACTCTTAGAAGGTATCCTTTCGATTAAGTTGGCACAAGCAAAATTCAATCGAAACCCATAAAAGTCTCAAAACAGTTGCATAACCAAAAGCATCAAAATCTCATCTTCTTTAAACTAATGATGTACAAACTGATCAATCTCCCCAATCCGATTTCCAAATTAGGGTTACAAATTTACAAGTTTAAGAAAGTATAAGAAGAGAGTGAATCAATTCGGATCTTCAAAACCAGACCCTAGGGTCTTATTTATTGGTGCGGTGGGAATCTTTTGACTCAGTGCTCTCAACCTGGTCGAAAGGTGGCTTTATAGACCTTTCATCACATTTGAAACTTGCGCATCCCTCTGTATTGCATTTGAATGGATATGAATGCCTCCGACTTCATCAAAAGGGGTAGATGCACCTTTTCCTTTTGTATTGCTATATTGTTGCAAGTGAGAAGGAGCACGAGCCTTCGACTTTGTCAGCAAGTTCATCCTTAGGGTTTCAAAGGTATTGAAATACTCTGGGTTTCGACGTAGAAGGTAGCTTTTGAAGACATACTTGCGGATATATGCGGAACCCCTCTTAGTTGTGAAAGGTTACGATCAGTTCGAAAGGCTTAGTTATGCTTTCGAAGGGGTTGTTCCAACAAAATATCTTTCTGAGTAATTTGAATGAAGGTGAAATCTTCGGTTTTGATAGGTTTCGCGTGTATGTGAGTGGCTATTATTAGCTTCCTTCGAAAGATATTTCTTCGTCTCATTCGAAAGGTGTTCTTCAACTCATTCGAAATGCCTTCATGCATGCGGAAGCATCTACTTCGAAAGGGAACCATTGAAGCGGAAGGGTGCTTTCAACCCCTTCGTAAGCTTGTAACACACTTGACTTTTGACTATAGCATCCCTCCGACTCCTTCGAAAGGCTTTGTTGATGCTATCACCTCTTGGTTATCCTTCCTTTTTCTTCATTTTGGTTTCAACAAGGTTAAAGTTAAATTGGTGGTAACACTTGCTCCCCCCTTGCGAAGGGATGCTCTTAACTTTCCAAGTCAACCATTACGAAACCCCCAATGTTTCCCGCCTTTTCATATTCTTGCATAAATCCTGGCCATTCATTTAAATTTGAGCATACAGTCTGTCCTTCATGCTGACTTTTCTTATAAATCACGTTCATTTCTTCTCCTCTTTCATGTATCTGCAATCAAAATAAAATTCCAGCAAGAATCAAAGCTTTTAATTTCTTAAATAATTCTTATTTCCAATGAACAAAAACTCAAATTCAAAGTAAGCCTTTATTATTTCTGCTTTTCGAACTTACTTTTCACGATAAATTTATTTGGCTTCAATTCGAATCGCTATTTTAATCTTATAATTTGAGTCTTTCCTTCATATGAAAGTATCCTTGGATTTTTTTTATAACTTATTTTGTACCAATTCTCACATCAATCTATATCTAAAATTCATCTGATTTGATTCGTTTTTTAGATTCAAATTCGTAATTTGGGAATTTTTAACATTAGCGATTGTAAATTCATGCTTAAATCAACTTAGTTATTGATTTTTTGAAGTTCTAGGTTAAAATTGAATCTGGGAAGGAAGGAAATTTCCAGTTACTTCATGGAGAAGTTTTAGCAGTATGAATCGCATTTTGGCTCTGCAATTTTACCTTTCTACCCCTTCGAAAGGGGTTAAAGCAGCAACTTTTATTTTGCTTCTTCAACCTCTTTCGATGGGGTCGAAAGGTAGTCCAGCATCTCTCTTAATTGATCTCGTCGAATGGTTGATGTTGTTAATATGAAGTGGACATCTTCGAAAGCATAATTATACTTAAATGTATTTTGATACCTTTTAAAGAAGTTTCCTAATGTGTCTTACTAAATAATTTTCTGGTACATACTTTCGAAAGCATAATCTTCATTTTCTAGGTTTCAAAACCTTTAGTACATGCTTACTCTCAATTTATTTTAGGGAATGTGTGGAATTAGAGATTCATCATTCATTTTTTATATAAATTGGAGTGAGAATAACATACTTTTTTATGTTGTAAATCAAATCAAACCTTTCGACTTAATCAAAACCTACTATATCGATTCAAATTTAGCTGTTGGTATGCTTTCAAGAACTATATACCCCTTTTGACTTTCTCTACACTTTTTGTAACTAATTGGGATTCGATCGTCATTTTATACCAATATTGTTGAAACATCCCAAGGCCTTTTCATTTTTATTAGTATAATTCAAACCCAAACCTTTTGACTTAAATGGCATATAAGGTTTCGACAATATTCATATTCTCTTAGTGAAATAAAGTTCATGGGTTTAGACAGTGTCAAAAGGTTCTTTTGTCTTGTTTATTGAATGTCGTTAGCGTATACTTATATTCAAATTGGTTGTGTAGGCTTCAACTACTTCCTTCGATAACAAATTTATCCTTGAGCTTTCAATGTTGTAGAAGGGTGTTTGTTGGGTGTCAACTTCTATTCTCCCTTTTGACTCTGTTGAAAGCTCAACAAACTTCATCTTTCTAACTCTAACATTCTTTTAAGGATATGAAATTTCATGTTTTGGTTGATATTCGAATTGTTGTGATAGGTTTTCAATATCCTTGAAAAAATGTTAATTTCATAACAAATTATAATTTCTAACTGAAATGATTTCACCTGGCAGGATCATGGGCATGAAAAAGTCTTCCTAAAAACTAGAAAATGACACAATACGGTGATGGAATCTTCTCCCAAGAAGATTGAAGCAACTTCCAAATACTCCTTAATATTACCTAGGATGAGGTGGACGCAATTCTCAATGACTTCGGCATCACTGGGGTGGAAGCTATTCCACCGACTGATAACGACACCATCCAAAGCCCTCCTGAAGGGTACTTTGCCTATACCGCTATCCATATTTAGCATGGTGGTTTCTTGCCTTTCCCGGATTTTCTATCCAAATTTTTGACCTACCTAGGCATTGCTTCCATCCGGCTGTCTCCAAATGTATATACCTATCCTCTATCCTTAGAACTCATGCCGCTGGAGTCTGGAATTCCATCACATAATGCTGAAGTTTTGAACCATCTTGTTTGATTAATTAGACTTAGCAACCTGAATAATCAAATCTTTAGAGCCAATCCCCTCAAAAGCTAATATCCGGGGGGTAAACAAATTTAGAGTTTGGGAAACGCGGTTCTTCTTCGGTAAGTGCTTTCCCAACATCAGTGGGGTTTTCTGTTCCCCTCGTAAGTTGATCACAGTCTAATAATGATAATTTATTTCTAGTTACTTCCCTTTGCTAATCAATGCTTCTTTGTCAGGTCCTTCTATTAAAGAACTGAATGAAGAAGATAAGTGTTTCCTGGAGATTTGACCAGGCAACTAGTGCTCGGCATCAGGTAGCACTCGGCATCTCATAGTACTCAAGGAGTACTCGGCATTCCATGGTACTCGACATCAAGGGGTACTCGACATCTCATAGTACTCGGTGTAGTACTCGGCATCTAGAAGTACTCGGCGTAGCGCTCGGCATCAGGTAGTACTCGGCATCTAGAAGTACTCGGCATAGCGTTCGGCATCCAGTGGAACTCGGCATCTAGGAGTACTCGGCGTAGTACTCGGCATCCAGTGGAACTCGGCAATAGGAGTACTCGGCGTCCAGTGGAATTCGGCAACAGGAGTACTCGGCGTAGTACTCGGCATCCAGTGGTGTTCGGCATTAGAAGGTGTTCAGCATATATGACTGCTCGACATGGCAGTACCGTTCGGCCGGAAGGCACATTAGGCCAAGGAGGATCGTTCGGCCAGAGGGATCGTTCGGCCAGAGAGCATTGTTCGGTGAAGCACATCAGACATACCGTTCGGCTTCGACTAACAACCATTCCATCCCACACACCAAACATACCGTTCGGCATAGAAAGGGTGGTTCGGCATCATTGTGTTCGTCCTACCTGGTTCGGCATACAGCGACCACTATACTTGGGCTAGAGTGTTCGGCCACCAAGCCCACCTGGGAAGTCCAGCCCATCTTTGTCTATAAATAAAGGGGCAGGGTCACAGTAAAAAGGGATCTTTTTTGGAGAACATTGGGGAGACTCTGCCATTTTTGAGACTCATCTTCTCTACTTAACAACTTCATTCAAGCATTTGATTCACGAATTGTATTTGTAATCAACTATTAAGAAGATCAATAAAGTTTAACCTCAAAGTGGACGTAGGCAATTATGCTGAACCACTATAAATTTAGTGTTCTTACTTTCTGCATTTAAATTAGCATTCTCTTCCTTGTTTAATTTATCTTCATCACTTATATCTCTACACAATCTTTCTCTACGAGGTTAGCAACCAATTTTGGTGCTAACACTTTGGTGCTTTCACTGAGAATTGAATTCTCAGACCTCAAGGATCTGCTTTGAAGCTACTGGATTGAACAAATCCCCCAAAGAAGATCCGACTCGTTGATAGGACATCCGTTGATTCTACTCAGAGTTCCTACCAATAACTCTACAATGGCAAGACCATGTACCAGGTCAGCTTCTCATAATGCGGATGCCCATGAGATTGCTAGCGTGCAACAAGCAGGACCTAGCAATCAGCCAGCAATTCCGGGTGTAGGAATTGCCGCCCAAGACCAAACTCCAATTGTCACCAGAATAGAGTTCAACGACTTGATGAGAGAACTCAGGGAAAGCAGGAGACAACTAGGAGAGCAGATGTAAGCTAACGCCAACCTGATGGCACAACTCACTCAACTGCAGCAACAGAATGCTGGGGGCAATCCCGCTCCCTATTCCTCATCCGACAGCTCAACTTCTTCTGATGAACCTCCCAGGCGCAGACGCCGTAAGACTGAAGCTGTACGGACGGGTGCTGCTGCTCAAACAGCTGGAAACCATGACCAAGTCGGAGCTGGAAACTTAGGAACTGGAGTACAGACGGAGGCTGGAGGCCCAGACCATCAAAACGCTAATGATGTCGAACCTCAAGACGCACGATTGGCAGATCGCCAGGAGAGGAGGCATCAACATGGACAGTCACGTAGAACGGACTCTAACCTCCCACCTTCCATACAGACACCAGACCTGACAGCCATGGTCAGGCAATTGATGAAAGAAAATCAGGGATTGTCGAATGACGATTGGGGAGTATCAAGGAGTTACACTCCGTTCACAGATGTTGTGTTACAGGCGGCGTACCCCAGAAAGTTTAGTATGCCAACTATCCCTGCGTACGAGGGAAAGACTGACCCCAGACAGCATGTCATGAGGTACGAATGGATGATGGATTCAGCTAGAGCAAATGATGCCACCAAGTGTAGATGCTTTCCGATCACTCTATCTGGGATCGCTACTATGTGGTTTACCCGACTTCCTCCGCGGTCCGTATCCAATTTCGAGGAGTTGGCGAAGAAGTTTATTGAGCAGTTCAGAATACACACTACGCGTCCAAAGGACGTAATGTCTTTATCAAGTGTAATCCAAAATCCTGGGGAGTCATTGAAGGAATATTTACAAAGATTCCATGTTGCGGCGACTGAAGTCAGTAATCCTAATGATTATGCAATTCTAATGGCTGTAATGAGAGGTGTGGATCCGGAGTCCGAATTTGGAGACTGGTTGGTAGGGAAACCTCCGACCACACTGGAACGTTTTACTCAAAGGCACATCAGTTCATAAGAAGAGAGGAGGCTAAGTGGGTAAGGCGAGATAAGGCACCAGGACCTGTCCAAGAGTCCGTGAAAAGCAACATTGCTGTGAAGCAGTCCGGAGACAACTCGAGAAAGGTCCAAGTCAATGTCCAGAACAAGCCTAGGCAGCCTAAGGAGTCCGGAGGAAGAAATCAAGGGAAGAAGAGAGAAGCGGGGAAGTGGAAATCGAGAATTCCAAGCTACAACGAGTATACCCCGCTGAATGCGCCTCTTGAGAACATTTACCTATCTACCTGCAATACTTTTCAGTACAGAAAGCCACGTCCAAAAGAATCAACCGAGGAGCAGAAGCGAACCGGGAAATATTGTCGCTTCCATGAGACTTATGGGCACAATACGGAAGAGTGCAGACACCTGCACGACGCTATCGAGAAGTTGATCAGGCAAAAGAAGTTGCAAGAATTTGTGAAGGATCCACAGGAAGGAGGACAGGGAACGTCCAACCCAGGTCGCGCACCAGCTCCGCGTCATCCCGAAGAGCCTACCCGGACCGTGGGTAGACTAGTCATAAATACAATTATCGGCGGACCTCACCCAGCGGATAAGAATTGGCAAGAGATGGAGCGGTATGCAAGTTCCCTGAAGCATGCAGAGTTTGAGTGCTGTTCGAACATGGAGGATGGGACCCCTGCTAAGCAGCAACGCGTAATGACGGACGATATAGTGTTCAGAAACAGAGATGTTGATCAAATAGAGGCTCCAACCATCGACCCGATGGTCATATCTGCCACGATCGGACCGGCATATGTGAAAAGAATTCTGATTGATTGTGGAAGTTCTGTCAACATCATCTTCAAGAAGGCTTATGACCAAATGAAGATGGAAACCAAGGACTTGAAACCATCCAAAGCTCGTATACACGGCTTTAATGGTGCAGCGACCGATGTAGTGGGGTATGTTGAGTTACCAGTTGAACTGGGACAAGGCGAGCGTCGGAGGGTGCAAATCCTACCCTTCATAGTTTTGGATGTGGATTCTCTGTATAATGTTTTCTTGGGCCGACCGGCCCTGGCTGAGTTTAGGGCAACATTAGCCCCGTGGTGCTTGACTCTGAAGTTCCCAACTGACAAAGGGGTAGGTATTGTTCATGGCGACCAAGCAGCTAGTCATTCCTATTATGTGGCTGAGCTCCGGGAGGCCCATCGGAGGGAGAAAGGAAAGGTTGCGGACAATCCCGTCCGCATCCTTAACATGGATAATTGACAAGTAGTGCCCGAGCCCTGGCTCGGGCATAATTCTCGGATCTTCAGAGACATAGATCCGAGAGACGACGATGAGAAACCCAGGGAAGAAAAGGCGGCGCCGGCTGAACTAACGGTTGACATTTCAGTTAGCCAAAGCGACCCTTCGCGAATACTGAAGATCGGATCACAGCTTGTCCCCGCAATGACTGAAGACCTTAGTGACTTCCTCCGGGCGAATCTTGACGTTTTCGCCTGGACGCATTCAGATATGTGTGGGATTTCTCCCGCCATCACGAGTCATATGTTGAACATAGACCCGAAATACGTCCCAGTTAAACAAAAGAGGAGAGGAATGGACCCGGAGAGGTCCGCTGCTCTCAGAGAGGAGGTGGACAAACTCAAAGCCAATGGGTTCGTCCTCGACGCCCTCTATCCTGAATGGGTATCGAACCCCGTACTGGTGAAAAAGGCAAATGGGAAATGGAGAACTTGCGTAGACTATTCCGATTTGAACAAAGCGTGCCCCAAGGACAGTTTCCCGTTACTAAGGATCGATCAGTTGGTCGACTCCACCGTAGGACATGAGCTGTTATCATTCATGGATGCATACTCGGGATACAACCAAATCCCGATGCATATTCCGGACCAAGAACACACCAGCTTCATTACAGATGTCGGGCTATATTGCTATGTAGTAATGCCCTTCGGACTGAAGAACGCAGGAGCGACTTATCAGCGTTTGGTGAATCGAATGTTCAAGGACCAGCTTGGTAAGACGATGGAAGTCTATGTGGATGACATGCTCGTGAAGTCACGACAGTCAAACGACCACATTCGAGACTTGGCTGAAATGTTCGACATACTCAGGTATTACGGGATGAAGATCAACCCTCTGAAGTGTTCCTTCGGCGTTGCGTCGGGGAAGTTTTTGGGATTCATCGTCAATGCTAGGGGAATTGAAGCTAACCCCGAAAAGATCCAAGCTATTCGAGATGTGCAAGTACCCAGGACTATAAAACAGGTACAGAGCTTGAATGGAAAAGTAGCTGCGCTAAGTCGATTCATATCCAGGGCAACTGACAAGTGCATCCCTTTCTTTGATATAATAAAGAAAGGGAAGAGGAACTTCAAATGGACGTCTAGTTGTGAAGAATCATTCCGGGATCTGGTGAGGCATCTGCAGAGTCCACCAGTGCTGTCAAAACCAGTATACCACGATATGATGTACGTATACTTGGCTATATCCCTGCATGCGATAAGTGCGACTTTAGTCCGCGAGGAGGACCGGATCCAGAAGCCGGTGTATTATGTAAGCAAGCGCTTAACGGGGGCAGAAAGAAATTACCCTAAAATCGAGAAGTTGGCCTATTGCTTGGTGATTGCATCACGTAAGCTACGCCCATATTTCCAAGCACACTCAATCAGTGTTTATACCGATCAACCCCTGCGGCAGGTACTCCAACGACCAGAAACTTCCGGAAGACTGCTAAAATGGAACATCGAGTTGAGCCAGTTCGATATCGTCTACTTGCCACGAAGGGCCATACAAGGACAAGCACTAGCAGATTTCATCGCTGAGTTTACCATACCCATAGAACCAGATAATCATGACGTCACTACCCCCATTCGTTGGAGATTATACACTGATGGGGCATCAAACGACCGTTGCTCCGGCGCGGGTGTAGTTCTTATAACTCCGGAAAATCGATCAATCTGTTATGCTTTGAAGCTTGATTTCCCAGCTACAAATAACGAAGCAGAATATGAAGCACTGATTGCTGGCTTGAAGCTCATCAGAGAACACGGGATCAAATCAGTTGAGATCTTTTATGACTCACAGTTGGTGGTTTACCAAGTGCGGGGAGATTACCAAGCAAAGGGACAAAATCTTGCTCCGTACCTAGTTCAGGTTCAAGAACTACTGTCAAATCTTGAGCGTTATGACATTTCACATGTCCCGCGCGAACAGAATAAAGAAGCCGACTTGTTGGCTAAGTTTGCAAGCACAAGCAACGCGCAGCAAATGGGATTGTATCCCGTTGAGACCTTGCACGCCTCGAGCATAGACGAGATGAAATTTGATTGTGTATTGGAAATGGAAATCGAGAAGGAATCGTGGATAACCCCGTTCAAACTGTACTTGGCAACCGAGGCTTTACCAGAAAAAAGGAGCGAAAGACGGCAGGTCCTTCGAAAGGCCGTGCGATACGTGATGCAGGATGGATTAATGTATCGAAAAGGGTTCTCAGTCCCCTTATTACGGTGCATCGCTCATGGCGAGACAAAGCGGGTCTTGAAAGAGGTTCACGAATGGGAATGTGGCGACCATATCGGGGGGCAAACGCTAGCAAAAAAGATCCTCCGCTATGGATACTACTGGCCGACCGTGAATCGGGACGCTGCAGACTATGTAAGGAAATGTGACAAGTGTCAAAGATATGCGAAAATCCCGAGGACTCCATCAACAGAACTCACACAAATGGTTAGTCCCTGGCCATTTGCAATCTGGGGAATCGACATAATCGGCTCTTTGCCTATATCCAAAGGTGGTGCGAAATACGCGATAGTTGCAGTCAACTATTTCACAAAATGGGCTGAGGCAGAACCTTTGGCCACAATCACCTCTAAGAAGGTCATTAACTTCGTTGTACGAAACATTATATGCCGCTTTGGACTCCCTCGCACCATCATTACAGACAATGGAACGCAGTTTGAAAGCAGAGAGTTCAAAGAGTTCTGTTTCAAGTATGGCATTGAGAAGAAGTTCGCCACCGTTGCGCATCCAAAAGCTAACGGACAAGTCGAGGCCGTTAACAAAATAATCAAGTCAATACTGAAGAAGCGTTTGGAGAAAGCCGGAGGCAATTGGGTAGATGAGCTCCCGACAGCATTGTGGGCTTATAGAACTACCCACAAGTCCACGACCGGCCACACTCCATTCGCATTGGCATATGGCTCGGAAGCCGTCATACCCGTGGAACTTGAAGTTCCATTACATCGAGTGACATATTACGATCCCAAGACGAATAAGGACCTCTTGTTGGAATCACTGGACTGCATCGATGAAAAACGAGAAGAGGCCGAATTAAGGGCGGCAGTGCATAAACACCGAGTCAAGCGTTACTACGACGGTAGAGTCCGCCCAAGGACTTTTGATGTGGGTGATCTCGTTCTGAAGCGAGTTTTCCCGGTACCATCACGTATGAATCCCAGCTGGGAAGGTCCGTACGTCATTGAACGGAAGCTTGGAGAGGGAACATTCAAGCTAGCGACCGTCGATGGCACGACACTCCCCCGAGCATGGAACAGTGAACATCTGCGACACTATTACATTTAACATGTTTTCTTTCTTGTTTTAGGCACTGTTATTTCCTGTATGTTTTCGTTCAGTCGTAACTTAGTTTCTTTTGAACTATGTAATCAAGCAGTTTAGTTGGTTTTCATTAATAAAGGCTTGAAGCCGTATTTTCCACGAATCACTAATGTTTCTATATCTCATAATCGGATGACGAACTACATTATCCTGTACGACGTACGGACTCGTATAAACGATTTCAAATCTCTGAATCCTCAGAGCGCGGATCGGAGTACTCTAAGTCCCCAGAACGTGGACCAGAGTATAAACGATTTCGAATCTCCGAATCCCCAGAGCGCGGATCGGAGTACTCTAAGTCCCCAGAGCGCGGACCAGAGTATAAACGAATTCGAATCTCCGAATCCCCAGAGCGCGGATCGGAGTACTCTAAGTCCCCAGAGCGTGGACTAGAGTATAAACGATTTCAAATCTCCGAATCCCCAGAGCGCGGACCGGAGTACTCTAAGTCCCCAGAGCGCGGACCAGAGTATAAACGATTTTGAATCTCCGAATCCTCAGAGCGCGGATCGGAGTACTCTAAGTCCCCAGAGCGCGGACTAGAGTATAAACGATTTCAAATATCCGAATCCCCGGAGCGCGGACCGGAGTACTCTAAGTCCCCAGAGTGCGGCCTAGAGTATAAACGATTTCAAATCTCCGAATCCCCAGAGCGCAGACCGGAGTACTCTAAGTCCCCAAAGCGCGGACCAGAGTATAAACGATTTCGAATCTCCGAATCCCCAGAGCGCGGATCGGAGTACTCTAAGTCCCCAAAGCACGGACCAGAGTATAAACGATTTTGAATCTCCGAATCCCCAAAGCGCGGATCGGAGTACTCTAAGTCCCCAGAGTGCGGACTAGAGTATAAACGATTTCAAATATCCGAATCCCCGGAGCGCGGATCGGAGTACTCTAAGTCCCCAGAGTGCAGACTAGAGTATAAACGATTTCAAATCTCCGAATCCCCAGAGCACGGATCGGAGTACTCTAAGTCCCCAGAGTGCGGATTAGAGTATAAACGATGCGAACCTCCGAATCCCCTGAACGTGGATCAACTTACTCTAAATCCCCGGAGCGCAGATTTAGAAAAAAGTCCAAGTACTCGAGAAATGTGGAGCAAGAAGTATGCCACGTCTGGAGATGTTTGAACAACACGAGAATGGACTGGGAGATAATGCAACTCCTAAGAACTTGAGTTATGACTACAGTTAGTCAGCAAAACAAAGAAAAGCAAGAGAATCATTCAAACGAAAAAGAAACTAAACTTCATTCAATAGTTCAAAATGGGGTTACACAGTTACTCCTACGAAACTCAGAGTTAAGAACTTATCTATACAAACTACAAGCTACAAAAGATAAAAGTAACTGCAAGACTTAAGCAAGAAGCTCGTTGAACGAGTGTATCGATTATTTCTTCGGTTTCTTCTTCTTGTCTTCCTTTGTTTTTTCCGACGACTCCTCTCCTTCACACTTTTTCTTGGATTTCTTGCTTGCTAAAGAAGCAGAGTCAGGAGTAGGAGACGGAACATCCAGTGGTTTGGACCTGCCCGGGAGAATGATTTTCAGAGGTCTGTTCCACGGGTCGGTAAGTTCCAGTATTTCAGGTTCAACTTTGACCTTGACCTTTTTCTTCTCCTCTTCGGCGAGGCGTTCCTTCATGCTCATCTTTGAGGTATGCTCAGAGGCGTCGGTGATTTCGATCTCATCGCTCCCTTCGACAGGAGACGAGGTGTCAAGCTTGTCATCATCTAGCACCCCGATCACTTGAGAATCAGGGCCAGGTGTTACTCCCGAGTGAGCAACATCGCTTGTTTTCTCTACCTCCTCCTTGGCGTCATCGCTCCTCGGAGTTGGCTCGGGATTAGAGCAGCCTGCATGAAAACATATAAAGTGAACATTAGAACGGATAAATGCTGGAAAATAACAAGATCTTTTGACTTCTAGAAAAGAAGAGTTTCCTACCGGGTTCTGGTTGGCTATCAGTTGCGTGTGGGGTTTCACCCTCCAGGATAGGAGATAGCACGTGAACGCCAAGCCCGGGATCTTCAGGATCATAGCCGGCATGCTGCTCGAACGGATCAAGTGTCGGCCGACCGGCAAGTTGGGCAGCGCGAGGAGCAGCAATGTGAGGAGCCGTAGCCTCAGCCCCAGACGGGCCAGCTTCATCACTTTTCTCCTTTGGAAGGGGAGAGCCTTTGTTATAAAGCGCCAAAGCTGCGGATAAATCCGCTGGCTCATTCCCCCTAAGAAACTCCTTCACCAAGGCATCCTCATCGACCTCTTCAGAGCCCGACTCGATTTTCCTAATCTTCACCAAAGTTTCCCAGGCCTCAGCTAGGGATTCGAGATAGCCGTCGCCCAAGAATGTCAAGTCGCGGTGCATAAGGACGCGGGCTCCATACTCAGCAATCAACGGGTCAAACATGCACTTGACCTCTTCCCTGCCGGCTTCTGCGGCCGCCTCGAGGCGAGAATCAATCTCCTCCGTAGCATTTCTTTTGCCCTCCTCACGGGCTTCGTCCTTCATTTTTTCGACCCCAGCAAGTTCGTCATCGAGCTTCGTTTTTAAGAGTCGAGTAGCAACGATTTCATCACAGTATCGTTGTGACTGTTCTTGAGTAGCTACTTTGTCCTCTTTCTCCTAGGAAAGTAATTCATTCAACTCTTTGACTTGTATAGCGAGCGCGTCCCTTTCTTTTTGGATGGAATCTTTTTCTAGGGCAAGGGCACCGCTACGCTGGACTGCTTCATCAAGTTCCTTCTTGTGAGTCACCTCTAAACGAGCGACTGCCTCAACAGTATCTTTTGCGCTTTGCTCAGCGGCTTCCAGCTTTGACTTATACGAAGCGAGCTCCTCGTCTTGGTGCTTGATGATGTTCTTGTCACAGCCAGCCTCCAGTTTCAGACGATCAATCTCATATTGTCGCTCAACGGACACCTCCGAGATCTTATCAACCAAGTGGACAAACGCGTCATGTTGAACATAGACGTCGTTGTTACAGGCAATGGCGCTCTGCTTCACGTGTCCAGGAATATGATGGATAGCTGGGAGGAATTTCAGACCATCAAAGCAAATTTTTGGAAATTTGGCCTTGAGATCGACCATCTTTTCTGCTACAGTTGGGTCAACCGCGGGAGTAGGGGGAGGAGGCCTTGGAAGTTCTGCTCTTTTTCGTTGCTTCCGAATTTGCCTCGTACTTGACGAACCAGAGTGTTGTTCTCGAGGAGCATCGGGTTGGGACCCCTTCTGTAAAGACTTCTCTCTATCCGGCTCAGTTGGAGAAAGAGGATCACGGGACTGAGAAGATTGGGAATATGCCTTCTTACGATGAGACGAATCGCGGGGACGGTTGTCTCTATCTTCATAATCGTCTCTGTCCCTACGTCTGCCCGAACCTGAATCTCGTCCAGAATGGTGAAATATGGAAGAGCCATGAAGGCGATCGAATCCGTGAGAGCGCCCCATGTCACATACAAAGGATAGAGATAACAACGAGTTAAGAAAGATCCGGGAAACAAGAAAAAACTTGAAGTGTATGATGGAATGCGTATGTGCGTGTGTGTCCTAGTGTTCCCCCCGACAGACCAGTTCTTTTATCTTTACTAATCGTAGTATTGTCTCCCTGGACTGGGAGTTGAACTCCCGCATTGCCTCTAGCGGGTGAAGAAAACTTGAGGGCTTCAGGGTCGTCAAACCCATAATTAAGTATATCGTCGGGGATGGAAAGATTCGACAAACCCCTTAGAGAACTCTCCAGGTGCTGTGAGGAAGCCTCTTTCTCTGGCGGGATAAGCATATCTTTTGAAGTGCCGCCGACTTTATCCTTCCGAATATTGTATTTTAACCACTTCTTTCCCTTCGAAGGGGAGGATGACGTTTCAATGTCATGAACTTCGACCGCCGGATTCCAAGCGGGGCCAACATTCTCACCTTGGGTCTCAGGAGCTTCGTCCTCTTTGCGCTCACCTCCTTCGTGCGTATCGGAAGTGCGGCGTGATGACGATCCGGCCTGTTTTTTCCCTTTACCGGATGCTGGCTTGGGAATGGAGAAGCCCTTCGGGAGGCTAATCTGACGACCTGGGGCTAGCAAGCCAAACCTTGACAATGATTCGTTCGAAATAATGGTTCGGATGTCACGTTCCTCGACAGGAAGAGCTCTAATGGCCTCAACGGCCTCAGAATATCCTCGGCCCTCCGGACGCGGGTTGATACCTGAAAAGACGGAACGAGAAGTTAGAAAAAGCACGACTCCAATTAAACGCGAATGATGGCTCAGCAAAGAGACTTACTGCCTTCAACCCATCTTATCGCAAAACCAGGAGGGCAACGCACGTAGAACCATTCCTGTTTGTACAGGGCGAATTTACTGCATGCTCCTGTCAAGATTTGGCATTTGTGGTACGGCTCGAGGAACATGAAGGAAGGACTGTCTTTCCGTTTCTTGATCATATAGATGTATCTGATGTCGCCAGAGGTTGGAGGTCTAGAGAAGACGGCCATAAAGAGTAGATAGGTCCCGTATAGAAACGCATGACCGTTCGGATGCAGCTGCGACGGAGCAATGTCGATGTACTGCAACACGTCCTGGAGGAATAAATTAAACGGAGGCACGCTGCCCATCCAACACATGAACTTGTTGCATGTGGTATATCCGACTGGGGGCAAGTGAGGACGATCGTGTCGCGAAGGGACTAATACATCGGCAAAAGGAATCCCGTGAATGGAGCATATCCGTCGAAGTGCGGCTTCATTGATCTTTGAAGCTTGTGAATCGATCGGATTATCTAAAATAATTGTTGCCTCCAAGGCATCGGGTGCTAAGTTATGGGCAGGGGAAGTCGACGGATTTGAAATATCAGCGGCTCCTTGCCTTGATGACGGCCTAGGCCTGTCAGATATGGTGGCGGAGCTAGACTTCATAGACATCCCCAATAAATAATGAATCTGTTTAAGTGCCTGCGAGAACTATACTTGAAAAACGTTGAACGTTAGAGTTAACAACACGAATATTCCCCCCACGTGATGTGTGAACTAGTGCAAGCAATCGTGTACAAGCAATAAGAATCTAGAGATTTCAAAGATATAAAAATGAGCTTCGAATCGTCGCCTTCAAAGACCGTCGTCGCTGACCGTCTCAAAAAGCCCGCCTTGTAGTGATTACAGTTTCAAATTCAGAAAACGAATGTTAATCTAAGTTCAGATTTATGTCTACTAAAGCTAGGGAGTTAATGATCCGGGTCAGTTTCATGTGATAGTGTGCTTAGGTCCAAGTCCTTGTTTTGCTATATGAATAGGCAAGGTTAATGAGTATTCGGCCTAGTTCCTGCTCGGCTAAAGGTATTGTTCGGCATGTTCAGTTAAGTTTTGTCCGGCCAAGACAGGTTTCAGCATTCACAAACGTTCGACATTCATGTGGTTCGGCATCTATGGTGTTCGGCGTTTGTGTTGTTCGGCATTTATGATGTTCGGCGTTTGTATTGTTCGGCATTTATATTGTTAGGCATTTATGTTGTTCGGCATTTATACTGTTCGGCACCCATGGTGACTCGGTTTGCGACTGTTCGAAAAAGCATCATTCGGCCAAAATCTTGTTCGGCCGGGACCACATTCGACATCCTATTTGGCTCATACTCCCACCACATCCTTCCATTGCACTACCCGGCATATGACGAATCGTGTCGAGCTAAGGTTGCACCGAGCGCCAACGCTCGAACACACCGTCCTCTATAGCGACCTCATTCCCCCTTTTTCTTCCTCCATCCACACCGAACCACGAGGACGAATCATTCGGTGAGTCGCACTGAACCATCCTGTTTGGCATTCTAACCAACTCCTACCTTCCCCCACATCATCTGGACCTAAAAATCCACACAACACCTATCAATGTACAAACTCGAGTTTCGTGTTGAAACCCCTTTGTGGATTTAGTTAGAGGGATTGTTACCTAGTTAATAGATCATGACTTGGAGAAGTTTGGAGTTGAGGCCGCGGTTTGGATTAGCGCCGAATAGGTTAGGAAGAGTTGTTAAGTCTTTGAAGGTTGTTAACAGGCGAGTTTCTCGAAAACAAGATAGGAGAAGTGAGTGTGAAAAGAGAAGGAGGAAGAAGGCCTCGACTTTTTTAGGACAGAAGGAGAAGTCGAAAAGGCTATACCCGGTGGAACCGGTCAAAGCCACAGTGTTCGGCATCGAAATACAAAGTCGTTCGGCATGAGGAGCGTTCGGTTTCGACTGCTTCGTTCGGCATCTATACCACGCTCGTCATACACCTCCACCACTGATATTCTCAAGAAAGCGTCTCCAAGGAGAGTTAACCTAGATTCGAAGCGAAGTACGGGGGATATGCAATTCAAAGCGTATCACGATTCAGCCACGTAATACACTTTGGGGGGCAAGTGTTTCTTGGAGATTCGACCAGGCAACTAGTGCTCGGCATCAGGTAGCACTCGGCATCTCATAGTACTCAAGGAGTACTCGGCATTCCATGGTACTCGACATCAAGGAGTACTCGGCATCTCATAGTACTCGGCGTAGTACTCGGCATCTAGAAGTACTCGGCGTAGCGCTCGGCATCAGGTAGTACTCGGCATCTAGAAGTACACGGCATAGCGCTCGGCATCCAGTGGAACTCGGCATCTAGGAGTACTCAGCATAGTACTCGGCATCCAGTGGAACTCGGCAACAGGAGTACTCAGCGTAGTACTCGGCATCCAGTGGAATTCGGCAATAGGAGTACTCGGCGTAGTACTCGGCATCCAGTGGTGTTCGGCATTAGAAGGCGTTCGGCATATATGACTGCTCGACATGGCAGTATCGTTTGGCCGGAAGGCACATTAGGCCAAGGAGGATCGTTCGGCCAGAGGGATAGTTCGGCCAGAGGGATCGTTCGGCCAGAGAGCATTGTTCGGTGAAGCACATCAGACATACCATTCGGCTTCGACTGACAACCATTCCATCCCACACACCAAACATACCGTTCGGCATAGAAAGGGTGGTTCGGCATTATTGTGTTCGGCCTACCTGGTTCGGCATACAGCGACCACTATACTTGGGCTAGAGTGTTCGGCCACCAAGCCCACCTGGAAAGTCCAGCCCATCTTTGTCTATAAATAGAGGGGCAGGGTCATAATAAAAAGGGATCTTTTTTGGAGAACACTGGGGAGACTCTGCCATTTTTGAGACTCATCTTCTCTACTTAACAACTTCATTCAAGCATTTGATTCATGAATTGTATTTGTAATCAACTATTAAGAAGATCAATAAAGTTTAACCTCAAAGTGGACGTAGGCAATTACGCTGAACCACTATAAATTTGGTGTTCTTACTTTCTGCATTTAAATTAGCATTCTCTTCCTTGTTTAATTTATCTTCATCACTTATATCTCTACACAATCTTTCTCTACGAGGTTAGCGACCAATTTTGGTGCTAACAATAAGAAAACTATAAAGTCGATGATTGCCGCTTCAATTAGAATTGGGAATAGATTAACTCTGTTGAATCCTTCAAATCTACAAAAACATTCCCTCCTACCAGTAGGTCAGAGGATACTTGGTCAATCTCCTTTAGTTCAACACACATCTCGGAGCAAACGATTCCTTTCTTTGGGTGATTCGAAGAATTTCTCCCCAATGTCACCAATTTGTCCCGATCACTCCGGTAGGTTTAAACATAGTACTTGTAGTTTTTTATTGTGTTACTTTTTAAATTGCTTCTCTGACTTGTGATTTTTTAAATTTTCAGCAGCTGCTTCTTAGGTTAAACCAATTACAAGTGATCTGGCTCTCCTAACTTCTACGTCTCGTGCGTCATCTTTGACTCAAGCCATTACTAGGTCAAAGTTGGTCGCTAAAAGAAAGTTGGGTAAAATGACCATGGCGGAACCATCCCCTAAGAAGGACAAGATCGTTGAAGTTCTTGATTTTCCACCATGAGAAGAGGGGGGAGTCTATTGATATTGAAAAAAACCCTAGAGAGTCCAACTATTAAAACTTCTCTTGGTCAACCCAAGAAGACTTCAACAAAGGTCGATCCCCTATCGCGCATTGTCATCTTCTACTCTCCTCGTGTGATTGATCAAATGCAAAACGACTTAGGGACTTCAACCCCTTCCCAGAAGTTGCACTCTTCCAAATCCACATCACCTGTGCCTTCGAGTGATTTTGAAAAGATGGTTTAGTCTATCTTGAGTTCTTCATCCTTTAATTTTATCCGTCCGCCTTCATTCGTTTCTGATCCAATGGATCATTGTCATTCTCTAGTTGAACAATAACTCCTGGTATGCTTAATATCACTTAACCTTATTGTTATCGTTTCTCTTTAATTTTTTGACTTATGTTATACTTTTTCTTTCCGTTCTCTAAAAGCTGACTCTCTTTACAAGAGGGTGTATTAAAATCTTCCATGGAGACATCAAGGCTTCGAGAAGAAATTTCAAACTTAAATAGCCAAGTCACCTCCTTGTTTATGGGAAAAAATGAAGCTATAATGGAATTAGAGAGATTGAAAGCTTCTCTTGCTCAATCAGAGTCTGCTATTTCTGAGGAAAGGAAACCATATCAACTCCTTGTTGACGAAAATTTGGCCTTGAAAATGGCCTTGAAAGAATCTGAGGACGAAAAAGCTCAAATAGCAGCAAAATAATCTTCTCTAGTGAAAAAGCTGAAAAAAGAATAAAGATTCTCTAAAGTTGGCTATCGATGTTATTTCTGATGCAAAGCAACGGGTATCTCAATTCCTTGATACTTCTCTTGAGGACATCACTGTTAATTCTTTTGAAGACGCGATGATGCTTGCTTATGCCTACAATATAGATAAATGCCCAGATTTGAGCTTTCCTTCACTTGACCTTGCTCTTATCAACAGAGCTATGGACAAAGTTAAAAGAATGGAGCAAGAGGTTGAAGTTTTTGAAAGAGAGGAGATCGATACCTTTAAAATCCTATCCTTCGAAGTCCCTTCCTTCGAAGTAGACTCTGACTCCGAAGATGAAGGCGATAAAGATGAATTCGTCGAAGAAGAGGGCGGTAATGATGATGATGATCATGATAATGATGATGATGATGACAACAATGATGATAATATAGATGGAGGTCAGGGTTCAGGTGGCTACAGGGGTGGTCACACCGATGCTTCTGAAAAAGATGACGATGACAACACCAGAGCTTCAAAAAAGGTCAATCCTGATCCATTTATTCATGTAACAAGCCCATCTGAACCACTTGCACCTTCTGACCCTCAAGAGGAGCCTGCTAACATTAATGTGGAAGAACCAAGAGAGAAGAAACAAGTCCCACAAGCATCAGTTACCATTTCTCTGGTATGGGATTCTTTGTTTAAACGACTTTCACTTCCAAGATAATAATAGTTTAAATTCTTTATTTTAGATAAGGAGGAAACCTATTCACCCTTATAAAACTAAGTTTGAAAGAAAACAAGCGGAAATAAATGGCTTGTATAGAGAGTTAGATAAACAATTGAAAGAATACAATATTCTCTCCGATAAGTATCATAGACTTAACAGAAGTGCGGCAGTGTTAGCGTATTTCAAAAATCAAGAAGCTGCCCTGTGATTGAGGAGAGCACGCCTTCGATATGATGGTCATTTGAAAGAGAATCGGGAATTGATTACGCTCTTTTGGATGTTGATTGAAGAGAGGAATATCCTGTTAGACTTTTATACAAAGCCTATTATAGACACCCAACTATAGATTTCTCGTACTTATGTGATTTTAGTGGGGGCCTACTTAGGCGCTTACACAAGAGATATTTGGATGAATTTGGATTTGATCTGCATCCTGGAGCATGTTGGAACTTACCACATGTTATATCGATTCCCTAAGAACTGCTTCCTGAGAAACTTAAATATTATAAGGACAAATTTATTTCAGAGTTATTTACAAAGACGATTTTGTATGAACCGGATAAACATTCGTAATTATGTACTAATATTGATTTGTGAACTTTTGCTTTAGTTTTCTTTTATACTTAGCTGAATTTTATTACATAATCACAGAATGAATGTCCCTCAGGCAACTTTGTCTCTATAAAGTATCTAAGCAAGTATGTTAAACAAAGAAGAGATTATCTAGAAAAGGCATCAATTTTGAAATCTTCAAAATTAGCCAGATATTGCTTTCTTAGAGATTTGCAAAGACTTTACATAAAACATCCTCATCTTCGTTTCGGTTTTCTTTGTGAGGAAAAAGAAAAGCTTCTTAAGGAAATTCGGACATATCATACCAAATTAATATGTGGTCATGATAGCCCTCCTATCAGGGAGTGGGACTATAGCAAGTATCCTCCGGTTATTACCCCGGAAGGACTTAATGTTCCTTTTGACTCAACAGTTATTCTTTCTGCTAATTCCTTGAGTAAAGTTAGAAATACAGTTTCTCAACTTTAGATATGAAATAAATGTCTAATTGTACTTTTTCATTTCATTTTTACTTAAGTTGTAACCCTTTATTGCTATAATAAAGAGATTGATTGTTCTAGTCTTAACTTCATTTCCATTTTTCTTTTTTGTTTGTTAAAATAGGAGTTACAGCTAACTATAATGCCATTCTCGTTAGATTCTCCATCTCGTTTCATCAGTATCAAAGATCGGCTATTAGCAGACATTGAAAAGAGAAAATTCGTTAATGATCCTTTATGTTCCCGCTTTCAAAACAATACCGCAGCTCTTGAATGGTACAGAAGATATTTGCTTCAATAGACGATCGTTAGAAACCTCAATGATCAGATTTCCAACCTTGAGGCGGACATTAAGAGTAGGAGTGAAACGATCTCCATATTGAAGTGCCAAATTAAGTCAAATCCTTCAATTGACTTTGACCATAAGATGTCGGAACTTCTCCAACAAGTAAGAGATTTGGAGATTAAGTTGAAAGATAGTCAAGCTCAGTGTGAATTGCTTGAATTCATTATGGGAAATAATATTTCAAACATCGATTCACCACCTTCTTTCATTGTTCCATCTATTGCAAAATTAACAAGGTCTACCTCCCTTGCCATCCAAAAGTTCCCTCTATAACTAATCCTCCTCCTGGCTTAGATGAAAAATTAGTAGGAGAATGGTGCAAGAAAGTCAAATTTGAGATTATGAAATATTCTGATGAACAACAGAAAATGAGGTATTCACAGCGCATAAATGAATATGCTGCTAAGATTCAAAAGCTTGAACGTGAAAAATATCTTCTTCAAAAGCATATTTCAGATTTAGAAAGGGAAAATAAAACTCTTAAAGGTGCAAACCACGCTTTTAATCATGCTTTAAAGACCAACATTGAATCTATTGATGACGAAGATAAGATGAGGAAAAAAGAGAAGAAGTTCTTCGTATTGCAATTCATCACATTGTCGATCCTTTAATTGCTAAGAATCTAAATAAGGCTATTCAAGATTTATGAACGATTTATATTTGTACCATATACTTGTAAATAATTTCTCAAATTATGTAAATTATGAATATTTTGTAAATATCACTTGGTCTGCAGTTCTTTCCTATGATATCGTTTCTGAATTTGCTTTTTGATAGCTTGGCCAATGGTTTTTGTATTTGCTGATCCATTCAGTCTTCCTTTTTTGATCTCCTTTTCCTGAAAAGTGTGACATTCACATCATTCTTCATCATTAACTTGAGATTAATATAGAAGTTTGTCCACATCATAAGCGGAGTTTAACGGATCTTTATATAGTAAATGGGAACTAATTCTATAATTGAATATGGTTAAATGCCATGAAATCCATTTTTGATAATGATGAGGGAGAAAGCCAGGAATCAGATTTCTATCATATTGACAGAATGCTGAATATCTAATCATAGAAGTTCAAAAATTTATCTTCCGGAGATAGCTAATAAATAACCGGTAATTAACCATGTAATTAAAGTCCAGAAATCATTGTTTGAAAGTTTGTAGTGGAAGTCCAGTGGCCCTAATTTTGGAATTAGAAAAATAGATCTCAAACATCAGTTGCTCTGGAATCCCAAATTCGGGCATTAATGAGTGAAATTTCAGAAGTTGAAAGATTCAAAACCTAGATTCAGGTATTAGAGGATAATAACAAACATTCCATAATAATTTTGATAATAGAAATCTAGAGCCCAGATCCGGATTTTAAGGAGTGAAGTCTAGGAATTATTAATAATTACCCCGAAAATCAAGTTTCGAGTATTTGTGGATGATAACCAGAAGTCCATAATAATAATCTTCTTAATAGAGATCTTTAGCCCAGAATCGGGCATTAATGAATGAAGTTCTGAATAATGAATGATCCGAGACACAGATTTGGGTATTAATAAATGAAGTTCAAAAATCCTCTTCTTGGGAATAAATCGGAGGCTGTAGATTCTCATTTAAGCCTTCTGTCTTGCACCGCTCTTTGGGTAAGTGTCGCTCGATTTTCCTCTTCCCGAGCTCAAACGTCTTAGTCCATTATTTGATATGTGGTTTCTTGATCTTGGACATCTTAGTCCGTTGCTTGATATGCCACTTCTCGGGCTTGGACATCTTAGTCCATTGTTTAATATGCCGCTTCTCGAGCTTGGACGTCTTAGTCCATTATTGTCCAGTGCGCTTGGTTAGCTTATCCATAAGCAGGACCCAAGGACTTACCCAACCTCCCTCAAGGAGGCGCCTTGACCCGGCCATAGCGTGGCGTGGCCAAGGGCTTGTCGATGCTTTAACCTGGCCATAGCGTAGCGCGGATAAAGGATTACTCTAACCTCCCTCCAGGAGGGGCCTTGACCTGACCATAGCATGACGCAGCCAAGGGCTTGTCGATGCTTTAACCTGGCCATAGCGTGGCACGAATAAAGGCTTACTCTAACCTCCCTCGAGGAGGCGCCTTGACCTGGCCATAGCATGGTGCGGCCAGAGCTTGTCGATGCTTTAACCTAGCCATAGCGTGGCGTGGATAAAAGGCTTACTCTAACCTCCCTCTAGGAGGTGCTTTGACTTGGCCAACTCGGCGTGGACAAAGACTTTAACCGTTTAACGTAATGTCCAAGTGCAAGGAGAATTCTACTCCCAACCATATAGATTTTTCTTAGTAAAGTAGTTCTTTATTGACTTCATCAAGGATCTTTTTACAAACATATTAATTTTGCCTTGTCTAAAAAAGTTGATTATCATTCCTTCGAGTGCTCAGCATTGATTCGTCTCATGTCCGTTCATCATATGATAGTGGTAAGAGGATCCTCTTAGATTCCTTTCATATTTAGGTTTTTTCTTTTGTGATGGCCAATAGTTGAGCTCTTCTTTAGTTAACAGGTAAACAATCTCGATTGATGTTGTCAAATTGCATTCCTTTGGGAGTCTAGATTTAAGCTTGTCTTTTGGGGATGGTTTCGAGATTTCTCATTACTTGGTTTTGAAGCTTCATCCTCAACAACCAACTTTCTTTTCAAAACCATTTGAAGTTCATGTGTTAGCAATGTCCCACTCGTTGCTTGATGCCATTTATGTGCAAAGGCGCTTAATTGGCTGTCATTCCTTCTTCAAAGATTGTGCCTTTGGTGTAGAATTGAACTGTTTTCCTCATTCGGTTAAACAAATTATCACTCGTATACTTTGTTTTCCCTAAGGAAAAGATAGGCATAGGACCAACGTGGAAAGGGTTTAAACTCCATTTTTCTGGGTCATATGATTCTGCTCTTTTCTTCTTCATAATCCTTAAAGCTTCCAGTCTTAGCACTTATTCTTCATATAGTTTGAATCATTAGTTGTTCCTGGGGAGAATCCAATTAAGTGTGGTTCTAAGGACCCTTGTTCGGATCTTTTGATCTTGTTAAACATGATGATGAAAAATCCAAAGTAGTTAGGCTTGTGATTTGGAACAGAATTGGGTTAGAGGAAAGTGAGGTTGAAATTTCAACAAGGTCGGAGGTTCAAGCCCTCCTTCTAGCGCTAAAATGTTAACAAGAAAACTTGTCAACATCCCAAAGTAGAGTTAAAAGTGTAGGTATGTCCTTCTAAACCTCTTTTATTTAAGTAGAGAAAGTTAGGATCTTATTGCTTCCTTTGATTCACTTTTTGAATAGATCTTTGTTATGAAAACTCTTCCTTGTCCAACCTTTCAACCCAGTTGAAACATTTATACCCCTTTCTTTTCAAGTCTTTCAAACCAGCCTAGTCGGCTTATTTATCGATTCGAAACACCATATTGAAACAATGGTGGTAACCTAATGGTTGGCTCTAATGTTGTTGGGTATTGACTAAATGATGGGTTTCGACTTCGTCGAAAGCTTGCCTCTTTAATGGCTTCGGTTTGGATTTCTAAATCTGGGACTTTGGCCAAATTTGAGGTTTCAACTCATGAAAAAGGTGAGCTTTTGGAAAGTAATGGTTTGGAGCTAAGAACCTAAGTGTATTGGAAAAATAAGGGGTTTTGACTCACTCAGAAGGTATCCTTTTAATTAAGTCGACACAAGCAGAACTCAATCAAATCCCATAAAAGTCTCAAAATACTTGCATAACCAAAAGCATCAAAATCTCATCTTCATTAAACTAATAATGTGCAAATTGATTAATTTCCCTAATCTGATTTCCAAATTAGAGTTACAAATTTACTTGTTTAAGAAAGTATAAGAAGAGAGTGAATCAATTTGGATCCCCAAAACCAAACCCCTAGGGTCTTATTTATAGGTGCGGGTTGGCACCTTTCGACTCAGTGCTTTCGACCTAGTCGAAAGGTGGCTTTGTAGACCTTTTGTCACCTTTGACACTTGTGCATCCCTCTACATTGCATTTGAATGAATATGAATGCCTTCGTCTTCATCGAAAGGGGTAGATGCACCTTTTCCTTTTGTATTGCTTTATTGCTGCAAGTGAGAAGGAGCATGAGCCTTCAACTTTGTCAGCAAGTTCATCCTTGGGGTTTCGAAGGTATTGAAATACTCTAGATTTCGACGCAGAAGGTAGCTTTTGAAGACATACTTGCAGATAGATGCAGAACCCCTCTTAGTTGTGAAAGGTTTCGAACGGTTTGAAAGGCTTAGTTATGCTTTCGAAGGGGTTGTTCCAACAAAATATCTTTTTGAGTAATTTGAATAAAGGCGAAACCTTCGGTTTTGAAAGGTTTGGGGCGTATGTGAGTGGCTATTGGTAGCTGCCTTTGAAAGGTATTTCTTCATCTCATTCGAAAGGTGTTCTTCAACTCATTCGAAACGCCTTCATGCATGTGGAAGCACCTGCTTCGAAAGGGAACAATTGAAGCGGAAGGATGCTTTTGACCCTTTCGACCCCTTTGTAAGCTTGTAACACACTTGACTTTTGGCGGTAGCCTCCCTTCGACTCCTTCGAAAGGATTTTTTTATGCTATCACCTCTTGGTTATCCTTCCTTTCTATTCATTTTGGTTTCGACAAGGTTAAAGTTAGAATTGGCGGTAACAATTATGCAGATAAGAGATGAAAGGACTTAGAGTTCTCTGCTGGAGATTATGTTTTCTTCAAGTATCACCGATGAAGGTTGTGGTAAGATTTGGAAAATCTGGGAAATTGGCACTTATGTTTGTTGGACCATTTCTTATTATAGAAAGGATCAGGAAACTCGCTTACAGGATAGAGTTACCAAGCAGTTTGGCAGGAGTCCACAATGTTTTTCATGTTTCTCATCTGAGAAAGTGCATTCGAGATCCAGAGACTACTAAAACTCCGAATACATTAGAAAACTTTGTAGTAGAATCGGACATGACCATGGTTAGACATCCAGTTTGTATAATGTCTAAAGATGTGAAGGAGCTAAGGACAAGACAGTCAAACTAGTAAAATTCCAGTGGAGTGACGATGAGAGAGATTGTACTTGGGAAACGGTGAGCAGGATTAGGGATACTTATCATGACTTGTTTGATGATATTGTTATCTGGCATTTTGACCCGGCTATATCTAAACTAATGGGGCAAGTTAGACTCGACTGTCATCAAGGCCAGTAAGTCCGAGCAATGATTGTAGGGTCCCAAAATCAAGTACAGATGATAATATAAAGCCATGATCGAATGGAATCAAGGAATATGTTCTACAGAATGCTCTCTAAGTATGGAATATAAATTAGTCTAGGAAAGGGATCGGGTATGATCCCTTTCAATCAAAGGGATCAGATTACTTCAAAACAGTGCAAATTAACAGAAAACGATTGATATCTCAAAATCTAAAATTCAGATACACATGAAACTTTAGGAACAAGATGAGGGGACCCTAGGGATCGCACCCCAAAAAGCATAAATAAGAGGGGTCATTCCTTTTCCCTCTAGAGGGATCGATTAGAATCACACTACATCACACATTGTGACAATGATCGATCAATAACTCAACATCTATAGATCCAATCAACATGAAACTTGAAGGACAAGCATAATACATGGAGAAGCTCCCATAGGGATCGCAGCCCCCAAGTCCTCCAAAATAGGGATCGGCCCCGATCCCTATTTCTTGTGATTTGGACCATGTGATCCCTCCTGTGGGCCCCTATGGATCTAGAGAGCCTTCTGTCGAATTTTTAGGTAGATATTTCACCGCCTTCCTCTATAAATACGGACTTGATTGTTCATTTTGGGGATCTTTACGCTGCTTATTGCTTTGTACTCTTTTGTAACTAAGGATTCTAATCCGATCCTTTTGCACTCAGTTTACAAAGTGATTAATAAAGCTATCTCTTCAAAGTGGACGTAGGCAAACAATGCCGAACCACTATAAATTGTTGTGTCTCTGTTATTAGCTTATTTCTTATTACTTTACTGCTATATTCTCTCAATTTACATATTTTATTCTTCATTTATTTCTCTACAAAATGTCTATTGGGTGTTTGTCCCAATTTTGGTGCAAACAGATATGTTTTGCATCTACGCTTATGTGTTTGATTTGTGAACAGCCCAAATTCTAATTAACATTATTTAGGATATTTAATTAATATTATTTAGGATATTTAATTGGATAAATTAAATACAGTAATGTCAAAGATTAAGGAGATTGAGATCTGATAATTAATAGGGGTCATGCCTTAATGAATGAGTTAATAAGAATGGCTTAAAACTTAAAAAGAAGGAGGAATATATGCTAAGGAAAAAATGAGAATAGATCTGAATTCCTAAACATAAACCCTTATTCTTTTATTTCCTCCCCCACTTCATTCATTACAAATGAAACTAAAATAGTATAGGCCGGCCATAGCTAGGAGATTCAAGAGAAGAAAAGCAGGAAGAAATATCAAATCTTAGGGGAATCTAATCAAAATACGAATCTCAACCTTCTTAAACCATTTAAGGTGAATAATAGTTATGGATCTCATGTTTTAATTGCTATTTTTGGTTTTAAGTTCAAATTTGAACCTTTTAATGTTATTATGCCATGTTTTAGATGATTGGATTATTGTATATTATTTGATGAATTTATATGATTTATTATGGAATTTATTGATATGTTTAAGTTGAAAAACTTGTCATAGGACACCCAAATGACTTGACATGTTGATATGATGTTAGAAACATTAATTTAAAAGTTTTTTTTAATTTTCAAAATTTTCCAAGCAATTAAGAATTTATTATGAATTTTATAAGTGGAGAAAATGGATTATTTCAAGTTTTAATTATTAAAAATAATTAAATATTGTTTTTAGCCCTAAAATTTGTATATGTTAAAAGATATAATAAATTGGATTTATTATGATTTTTGGGGATTTTTCCCATGTGTTTATGAAGGGTTTAAAATTATTATGCTAGAAGGGCTTAATTATTATATTAAGATATTAATATAAGATTAAAGGTTCGTAAATATTTTGGAAATGATAAACCTGCTTTAGATCAGTTTTCTGAGAAGATTTTAATAAATAAAGTTGTTATCCTTGTTATTTTGACAAATACAAGGTGGTGGTAGAAAGAAACTACTTTTAATAACAAAATAACAGTTTCCACGTTATTTACGACATTGTCACATTGAAGCTAATGAAGCTGCCTCTCATCATGCCACACCTTTGATCTTTGATGTAAATCCAGTATGATACATATGACACCAATTGTAGTTGGTGTGGAATGGATTGGTCAGGGTCGAAGTGCGAAGTCAAGTATTAAGGTCGACATCATTAACTTCGGAGTGAGCATTACCACTTATTTTCCTTGAACACTTTATCACTGCTTGTTTCTAAAAGATCGTCGACCCTATTGTTTTCAAAAGTAAACCACAAAGGCGCTAATGATGCCTCATATTTTGATATGACTCCTGAAGACAATGAAGTCGTGTTTTATCACTTCGACTTTATCATTTACCGCATGTTTTCAAAGAAGGCAATGATGCCCTGTTTTAGCACTTCGAGCTTATATATTGTCGACCTTAATCTTTGTAGCTTGTTTTCGAAGAAGGATTTAATGCCGCTTATCTCCACTTTGGCCCTAATGATGCCGCTTATTTTCTTTAAGGCCTTGATGTCGAGACTCATCAATGTCGCCGAGTATAACCTAAGGTTTTATAATATGCTATACGAAGTTGTTAACTTCGACTTTATACCCTTATGTTTTACCAATAAAAGATTTTAATATGTTTTGAGGGGCCAAGACCCTCGTTGGCTATATCTTTGCCATGTTATATCAACATAGAGGTTTTATATTGTTATGGGCTCTATAGCCTACGGTTTCGAAATGAGGTAACTTACAAGTGATTTTGAGATTCATCATTACAATTTTATAAAAGCATATATCATGGCATAAATATTTTGGATAAATTAAAGGGCTAAAATTTCCTTGTATTAAATATGATTTCAAGGGTTAAATCATTTATAAAGAAATTATGTTTTCAAGGAAATAAAAAGGGTATTTAGCCCAGTATTTTACAAAAGAAATTAATACTTTTATCACTTTTGGATAAATTGTGGACTCAGAGACTAGAAACCAAATGAGACTGGTATAAGGTAGCACCCTATACTTCAGATATTAGCCCCTAGCTGATATAAGTCCAAAATTATAATGCGTAGGGCTTTGTCAAGGGTAAGACTAAAAGTATGTTTATGCATAGAAATGAATACATGGAGATAAGATAGGTTATAGGTTAGCTAGCAAAACCTTTAGGTTCATGGTATGCATAGCAAAACTATAGATTAATAGATAGTCTGGTAAACACTAGGATAAGTGTATTTGGACAGATCGTCCAGTTTTCTTCTAATAGTAGGTTAGGAAATTTGGTATATCTGGTAGCTCGAGTCAGCAATGGTAGGTTGGTAGTTACCCTATGAAAACTAAACGTTAGGATGGATAGTCCACTGATTTAACGGATAGTCATGATTACTTATGTAGTATGCATGCACATGATCATTTTTATTATCTATTTTAACCATTATGGTTGGAGGATTTGATTTTGCAAAGGATATATTTTAAAAGAGATATTAGTGAGAAGAAAATCCATTCCACTCAACGGCGTGGTCTCACTAGATATCTATAAAACTAAGATGGGATAATATTATTCACACTAGGCTTTTATCTGACTTGAAGTTTATGTTTTCCCCTTAAACTCTCGGGTGCTCAAAATTTGATTTGAATGGGTCGGGAGTAAAGGATTACATTTTAAGTAGGTTTTGGAAAATAAAGATTTCGGAAACATGCAGGAGGCAAAGCTAACTATGTAGGAGTATATCTTTTACGATTATCCACTGTTTATATTAGTTGTTGTATGAATATATTGATAGAAGATGTATCTGTCTATTTAGTAACTCTGATCAACCAAGAGGGCATCCTCATATGTCGCTCATAGAGTATTTTGTATTAATTATATTTTATCTGAACCTGGGCAATGTTTGGGATTATGTAACAAATATGGAATATTATCTTTGAAATGAAATGTGAAAGTTCGCTTTGAAATTATGTTTAAAACTATTTCATATTTTTGTGCTTCTAATATTACCATTAACAAGACCACATTTTGTCACTGGAAATTAATACTATAATTGACTGCAGCATCTGTAGCAGTTAGTTTCAGGCCTCAAAATGGGGGATGTTTCAATCGATACCTATCCAAGAGGACAGATCGGTATTGATCCAAATTATGTTGGAGTTGGACCTCTGTCTTCGGACATTGGCGTGGATGCAACCTCTGGACATGCTGTTAATGATCAGAATCTAGAGTATCAAGCTACTGCTAATGATACAATGCACGGGAATTAAATATGGGGGACTGTTGAACGAATGGATCTCCTAGAGTCTGGAGAGCCTAAGAATTAAGAGCCTACCCAAGAGTGTTTGCAGGGCCAAACACTCATGATAAACCCCGATTACCGTCGCTCGGCCGAACCTGTTGACCCAGAGTACTTGGAAGATATAGTCAGGGGAATTGTAAGTGAAAACTGATTCAGAAGCAATGGCGAATAGGGCACTTTTCCTAGTTGGAATCTGTTTATTGAGAACATTCTGCATGTGAAGTATCCATGGAGGTTTGTAATGCCAACGATGCCGCTGTACAGTTGAAAGACAAATCCAAGGTAGCACTTGATGAAGTATGATTGGCATATCGACTTAGCTAGAGCATCTAATGCCATGAGATGTCGTTGCTTTCCAAATTTCCTAGAGGGAGTAGCGATGATGTGGTTCACTTGGCTCCCGCCAAGATCCATATCGTCTTTCGGTGAGTTATCATGAAAATTTCTGGAGCAATTCCGTGTACACACTTCAAGTTTGAAAGATGTGATGTCATTATCAAACCTATTTTAGGGAGCGGGTGATTCGTTAAAGGATTTCTTGAACTAGTTCCATACAGCTGTGACGGAAGTAACAAATCCCAATGATGATATAGAATTAATGGCATTGATCAGGGGGATTCATCCCTAGATCGTCTTGGGGAGATGGTTGGAAATAAAGCCCCGTCGATGATGGATATTTTCTATAGGAAGGCTAATTTGTTCCTATGTTTAGCGGAGGCAAGCAATCGTCCCCGAAGAGGTGAGGTTAGGAGTTCAGCTGAAGAGATATGGAGCAACACTGCTGTAAAACAGTTTGGAGGAAGTTCCGGGAATGTGGATGTGAATTTTGGCAACAAGTGCAGTGGTCTGAAACAGAATAGGGCCAGAAAGCGAAAGCCTAATAATAGGAATCATCCCAGAATTCCTAAGTGTGATAATTATACTGAGTTGAATTACTCGATCGAGAATATCTATCTGCAAGGTACCAAGTACCACAGGAAGTCGACTCTGATAGAGTCGACCGAGAAGGAGAAGTGGTCTAGCAAGTTCTGCAGGTTTCATGAGATGCACTGTCATAATACCAATGAATCTAGGCATTTGCATGATATAATCGAGGAGCTAATTCGAAAGAAGAAATTGCAACAATTTCTGAAAACCCGTAGGATAGCGGGCAAGGAAATTCTAACCTCTTGGGTCGACTTCCCAATGGGGGAAAGTTGGGCCTACTGTTGAAGAGCCTTGGCGGCCTAAAAAATGTTTGGTGATAAATACAATCATCGATGGACCACATTCAGTTGATAGGAGTTTGAATGAGATGGATATGTATGTTGGTGCACTAAAACACACGGAGAATGAAAGCTTCTTCCCTATAGAGGATGGAGCTCGGGTGAAACAGTTTAGAACCATGACCGAGGATATTGTTTTCTGGAACAGAGATGCTGATGAGGTGGAAGCCTTGATGATTGACTCGTTCGTTATAGCGGCAATGAATGGCCCTGCTATTGTACGAAAGGTGTTGGTTGACTATGGGAGGAAAGAACTTGAAACCATGTAAATCTCGGATATATAGATTTAATGGGATGGCTACGGAGCCGGTTGGATATGTGGAACTACCGGTGGTATTAGAGAGGGCAACTGCAAGAGAGTGCGGGTCGTGCCATTTGTGGTGTTGGGCATTTAATCCACTTACAATTCATTTTTGGACCGACCAGACCTAGCTGAATTTAGAGCGGCTATAGCTCCTTGGTGCTTGACAATGAAGTTTCCTACAGAAACTCGGGTGGGAATAGTCTAGGGAGATCAGGGGCTGGGCCGCGAATGTTACGTCGCCAAGCTAAAGGAGGCGAGACGAAGAGAGAAAGAAAAAGGTGTAGAGTGGACTCTTTTCATCAAAGATTTGGACACATAGCAACCAATGCATGAGCCATGGCTCGGGCAGCATAGTCGGTTCCATAAGGATATGGATCCGCAGAAAGAGCCGAAAGGTGGAAGAGCAGCTCCAACCGAACTGACGATTAATGTTCGTGTCAGTGGGGATGTCCCAACATGGATCCTGAAAGTCAGATCACAGCTTGGTGTTATGATGATGAAGGAGTTGGTAGGTTTTCTCTAGGAAAACCTGGATGAATTCGCCTAAACACACTCTGATATGTGTGGAATCTCGCTGGAGATAACAAGCGATGCATTAAATGTAACTCCTAAATGCATTCCTGTGAAATAGAAGCGCCCCAGCTTGGGTACGAAGAGATCCACTACACTCAAAGATAAAGTAGAAAAGCTAACTTGAGAGTAGTTATGCATCGAAACCGAGTCGCCCGATATTACAATGCCAAGGTTAGGAAACAGACCTCTAAGACTGGCGACCTAGTTCTCAAACGAATCTTCCCAAGCCCTAGGAACTTAGGCTCGACATGGGAAGGTCCGTACTCAATCGAGTAAAAGCTTGGAGATGGCAATTTCAGGCTAGCCACAGTTGACGGGATTTCACTCCCAAGGGCGTGGAATAGCGAGCACTTACGACGATATTTCGCTTAGAAGTAAATTTGCACATAATTGAATAAGGCCATGTACTAAGACAGAACTTGTCATCTCTCGTCTTTAATAAATGGCTTTACAGATCTGTGCCTCTGTCTTAACATATCTTAAGAGTTATGAAATATGACTGTTAATTAGATTTTTAACCCAATAGAATTCAAAGGGAACTACAACATCTACAAAAAGTCAAAATATCTCAAGGATCGACCAAGAAGACTAGAAGAAAAAGAAGAGAAAGACCAAAGAAGAAAAATGCCAAAATAAGCTAAGGCGATGGATCGCTAGCGATCCATAAAGCTTGCCCGTGGATCCTTCCATCCTCTTGCATCATGATCTAATCTGTTCCCTAGAGATGCTTGCCAAGTTTCATAGCATGCCAAACAATCTAGCTCGATAAGTGAAGACTCACCGGATTCAAGCTGTTTGACCAAAAGCAGCTAACTTAAAATGGACCTACAGAACTCATACTAAGTCAGATTGACTTGATATTATAGAAAAACATTTAGAAGACACAGAAAAAGGCTCAGTAAAAAAAAAGAGCATTTGGAGTTGATTTGATGGATTGCTAGCGATCCATCTAGATGGATCACAAGCAACCAATCTAGATTGGGCCCCACCACCTAAAATTTTTATGGTGGGTCCATGACATCCTCTAGAGTGGTCCTGCAAAGTTTCGTTCGATTTCGTTAAGATTTGAGTGAGTTATGGATGATTCTTCTGGACCAGATGACCCATGAAGACGGATGATCAAACTAACTCCAAATGACTTGATATTTGGACAAGGCACTTAAACAGAAGATAGGAAGACAACCAAATAAATATCACTCAAAAATATGCTTAGTGGATGGTTAGCTAGCAATCCATCTCCTATGGATAGTTAGCAGTCCATCAAGGTAGGTCGGATCGCCCTCAAACTTTCTGAGCTCCTTCGTAGCACTAAGTAAAGGCTCATGGTAGAAAAATATGCTACATTGATGAATAGCTAGCGATCCATCCCCTATGGATAGCTAGTGATATATCGCCTATGGATAGCTAGCGATCCATAGAAATGACTCGAATTTATTTGAGATTTTCGATGATGACTTGGCATAACACCTGGACTCTTCTACACTTGGACTCTGGCCCAACACTCACTGAATTCCCCTATAAATACTCACCTACCTGCACTAGAGATGGATATTTTTTGAGAGAGAGCTGCCATTACTCTACCAAAATTCCTTCACTTCTTCAACTTTCTTCTCCCTCACAACCGTCAACAAGGGGGTTACTGTGATTCTCCAATCAACCCTTGAACTTGTGAGTTATTCAAACTCATTGTAACTTAAATCTAAGGACTATCTAGTTGATATCCAGAGAGATTCAACTCGTATAATCATAAAAAAAAATTGATTAAATTGGACGTAGGCCAGAGTCAGCCGAACCACTATAAAATCCTGTGTCTCTTTTCTTACTTCTGCTTTTTATTTATTGTTTATCTAAGATTTGTGTTGCTGATTATCTACACTGGTGCTTTCACATTTGATCCAGGGTGTTGATCCATTTTTTGGGTTAACAATGACTGACTTGAATGAATCTGCAAGTGTATAATGCAGGTATGCAGGTACTCAAAGTTAGGTGCCAATTAAACTTCTACAATCGATGATCGGACCTTTGGAGTTCAACCATTCTTGGCGCTCAGAGATGGCTGCTAGCTAACTCTTGTCCTTGATGTGGGGGCCGGAGTATAGACCAAATGGGATGTTATTTGACCATCTGCCAACTAACTCTTGTCCTTGATGTGGGGATAGGAATATAAACCAAATGGGATGTGATTTGACCATTCGCCAACCAACCCTTGTCCTTGATGTGGGGGCAAGAGTATAAACCAAATGTGACGTGATTTGACTGTCCGCTAACTAACTCTTAGCCTTGATGTGGGGGGAAGGAGTATAAACCAAATAGGACGTAATTTGACCGTCTATCAGCTAACTGTTACCCCTGACGTAATGGCAAAAGTATAATCCAAAATGGATGTGACATGACAATCCAGTCACTAGCACCTTTCCCGGAGTAGGCGAGATGAAAGATCCATGCCTGATGTATGGTGGGATCTTACCTATAAATTTTGATCAATGCCAATAGTTAAGCATGATTGAAAGTAAACGTCCTGGATGAGGATGTGCAAACTACGATCTTAAGTAGTTACCTTAAACTAGCGCCTGAAGCTTAGCGTGATCAGAAGTCACTATCCTGGAAAAGGATACCTGAATCATTATATTAAATGGTTTACCCCAATCGATGCCCAAATCTTGGCACCTCAATGACTGCTTTACATTCACCAAAACGATGAAAGGACGGAAAATCTCAAAACGGGCTAATAACTTAATCCAACCATAATCATGAAAAGAGATGGATCATGGGTACATATAATGGAAAGCGCATTTCTTATGTACTTAGACAATTTTGCACAAAGATTTGGCAAAAATAGCCTTTAATATTCACGATCAAAACAAGACTTGAAAGAAAAGGTATAAGTTTTGCTTATTCCTAAGCTGGAAAGCAAAAGAGAAGGTCGAATCCGCACAAACCGGCCGAAAAACAAAAGCGGACAACTAAAAAGAGCCTAAGTACTACTATACAACCAAAAAACACACAGAAGACAGATGATCACTTCTTGATCCTCTTCTTTCTCTCTTTCCTCTCCTTTTTCTCTGCAAAAGATAGCACATTGGATCCTTCCGATTGATCCTTATTCTTCACCCGCTTTATTTCCCTTAGATGGAGTGCTCTGCGATGATCCAGTAGGCACGCATTGGGTGCTCCCAGGCGGAGGAAGAGTGACGGGAACAAAGATAGTTTGACTAGATAGAGCTATGGACAGAGGAGAAGGAAAGGTCTCTATCTTTTCTAGCTTGACCTCTTTGGCTAAAACTAGCTCTTGCTCAATCAAACTGATGGTACAACCCGATAGGGGCTTGGAGGACCTAGAAATAACAACGTCATCATTAGTCTGAGCTCCTTGAAGCTCACCAGTCTCTTTATCCAATAGAGCATTTATCATTCGCTCGTCAGGCCTAAGAGTCTCCCCAGTTAGGATACTCAGCACCGTCATTGAAGTAGTCACAGTCACTTATTCTATTGTAGATGCTTGTTGTCCTGATAGAAGACCTTTGTCGGGAAGTGATATGAGCTGGGGCAAACCTGAAACTTGAGAGATATAAAAAAGAGATTAGTGATGTCAATTGGCGACATATAGACTCTCTGAAATACAGGTGAGTTCAACGAGATACCTCCTTTAGTTTGGGATTCAGTGTGGGCTGAAGTGCAATTTCCTTCCAAGTTAGGAGAAAGGTTGGTGGACTTAGTATTTGGGGTTGATCTGGATTGTATCCCGGGACCAAAGTTGAATCTTGAGTAGTTTTGGATCCGAAGGTGTCCCCGGTAGTGGCATCTTGGGGTAATGATCCGGAGCCTTCGCTTAAGTCTTTTTGCACTGTATCAGCTAGCTCCAAATGAAGAATAAGTCGGCCTTCTTTTAGCACCTTGAGTTCATCTCCCATTAAGATCTCCTTTGCAAGCTGTGCTAGATCTACCTCACCAACTTTTAGGAATTCCTTTTCTTCCTGGACGACTTGTTCCAAGAAAGGGCAAGAACTTTGGGTAATTTTGGTCGAATCACTCTAAGTTGCAGGACTTGAGTATGTTGGCATTGTACTTGTTAAGCATTGGTTTGAACTGATCCATCATCCGCTTTTCAACTTCAACGTCGAGAAGGGCAATGATCCTTTTGTCTTGTGCCTCTAGAAGTTTTAGATCTTCAATCTTGAGTTTCCTATCCCTCGAAACTTTAGACACTTTCTTAACTACCAGCGCCCATTCACTATATCGGTTGTAAGCTTCTGATATGTAAGAGATTGTTGCATCTTTGACCTCAGGTGGGATTTTCTTTAGATTAGGCGCAAACATGAGACCATCAATGCATATTTCTAGAAACTGCTCCCTTACTTCAGCCATTCAAGCATCGGTGGCAAGCTATTGCTCCGCCGTGACGATCGGGGCTTCAGTCAGCTTCTTGCCATCCTTGTGATGAGAAGTCTCAGAACTGATCTTATGGTTCCTACAGTCCGAAGATCGACTGGAATAGGACGGTACCAAATGCTGCATAGGAATGGAAACTAGAGGGGGTGTGCAAGAAACATCGCTCTGTTGAAAGTTGTTGCGACGATCAGAATGTTTGTTTGAGCTTCTTGGAGGAGGTGATCTAGACCTGGAACGATGTACGAAAGCAGAGTCCCACAATGGATAATCTCTACTATAAAAACCTCTGTCCCGACTGCCTCTATCGTGGCTATACCGATGGCTAGATTCAGAATCTCGACCACTGCTTTGATGGTTCATACTTGGAAGATGCCTATGTGGTCGGGATATGTTTTACTTAAGAGATTGAAATATTTATTTCTACCTCTTCATGGATCCTGTAAAAGAAACGAAAACAAGATAGATTCATTGAGTAAGGACACAAGTCAAGTGCAATGTAGTGCCATGAAGTGCACATGTTCATGAGTGTCATAGTGTCCCCCCGACGGACCATATTCTGGAGCTTTGCTCATGGGAGTGATCTCTCCCATGCTGGTAAGAATGATATCATTATCAAAGTGAAAGAGAGAATCGAGATCCTTTGGGCTCACGTTCCTAATACCGCAGGAACCAAACTCAGTAGGAATTGGTCTTAACTTAGCAAATGTATTTGTTAAAGGAAGAGAATGAGTTTCATCCACGGTTGTGATCGGTGGAGGGTGTGTAGAAGTTTGCACTTTTTAATCTTCATGACTAGCTTCTTCTTCATAACAAACTATTGGTCATCCTTGGACTGCTCAACTGAAGGCTTGTGGCCTACAATTATGTCATTGTGGCTAGCTTCACCACCTTTACCCATGATTTCGCCTTCTTCGACGTGTTTTCGCTCTCTTTCAACTTCAGCCCCTAGACTTGGGATTGAGGGCATATCAGTATTTACATCATCTACTATGGGCGAGTTATTATCATCGTCGTTGTCACTATAAACGTTAGAAGCCACCTGGACTAGACCAGTGCTATGGCCTGCTTCTTGCAAATTATGAGCTAGGAGATTCTCATTGGAGAGTAGAACTCCAATATCTCTGTCCCAATCTAGAGGTGCCATAAAAACTCTGATGGCATCTGCAAAATCCATGCTGCTGGGTCTCACTGGAACATCTGAATGATAGAAATAATATGAGTTAAGCTTGTCAATCCATAAGGAGAGTTCACAAGGTATGACTTACGTCCAGATATCCATCTTCGTGCAAACGTGGGTGGACAGCGGACATAAAACCATTCGCTCTTAAAATAGCAGAGTTAGTTCCATGTGCTAGTGACAACTCTATAGCTCTTTGCCGGCTCCAAATAAGTCAGAGAAGGGCTTCCATTCTAACTCCTGAAGCTATATATATACACACGCTGAATCTCCTCATCACTGGGCACTTGCTGCATATGTTGATTAAAGACAAAATACGTGCCGTGAAGGAAAGCGTAGCTATTTGGATGTAGTTTCGTTGTGTCTAATCTCATGAAGTTTAGGACTTAACGAATAAATTAGTCTAATGGTGGGACGCAACCCGCCAAACACATGTATCTGTTGCAAATAGTATAACAATTTAGGGGATTGTGAGCTCTCTGGTGATGGGAAGGGACTATTATGTCTTCAAATGGAATCCCATATTTATCACATTCTCCAGAGTGAACCCTCTTCTATCTTTGAAGCCATGGAATCGACGGGATTGTCTAAAATGATGGCATCCTCAAGAGCGTCAAGAGCAGGTTCAACTTCTGGTCCTTCTGCAGGCTTGATTGGTTTTTCCAGAATCTGTTGCTTTGCTTATGGATTTTATGGCTGAGGTACTGGCTACACTAAAGTTTTTTGTGCAAGTGGAGCTGTAGTTGAGCTCGACTTAGATTCGTTATATTTAGATGTAGAAAGGCCTGCAGCTTGAGTGGCAAGATGCTTGGAACATCTATGCTCCATTTCTATAAAAATCGATGGATAATCAATATCAGATTAATTATAAGCTACACCTCCATGCTAAACTGTAACGTAGTGTGGTGTCGTACATTGTCATGCAGTGCAGATTTTCAATATTATATAATTGTTCATTTTAGGGTATGGACATCGCCCGAAGTGACTACCATCACTGACCATCCGACGAGCAACACGCCATCGGCCATGCTTTAGAAATGCTTTGAAACTAAGAAAAAAAATTCGGCACAAATCATTAGTCCACAAGGCAAGGTGCACCTGTGGACTTGGAGTTTGCAAAATTCACTCAAGTGTTGGATTTATACCGATCCAACTCCTTAAGAGAATTTCATCCTCCTTCTCCTTCTTGTCTTCAATTCTTAATCACGGCCACCTATACCAAGTTCACCGGCGTTAGTCCTAAGTTCTTCCGCCTACCTAAGAATAATGGGAATCAGGGAAAAGATTCGATTTAAGGATTGGACTTTTGATTTAGGGATTGAGTTTTGGATGGGTTTGATTTGGATTGGTAGCTCAAGATCAATCGGAGCAAGGCGAGATGAACGGTGCCGTGCTTAGGCGAATGTCAGGTGATGGCAGACCTAGGTTCAAATGGAGGTAGAGTTCAATCAAGAAGGCAAATTTCTTTTAATGGCAAAATTTAAGCTTTTGGATCGGAGGAGAAATAAGTGAGGAAGAAGAACAAGTGAATTGGGTAATACAACACAAAGGTTGAGTTTGCAGGCAAAAGAGTTGGGAGACTTTTCTAAAGTCATGGATAGGTATCGATCCAAGAATTTGGATTGGTACCAAGTCTTGATGCTTTTTTTAGAAAAATATTGAAATTGATGGTGATGACCAGTCATGTGTACATGCATATGTGGATGATTACGAAGCTCCTGGAGAATGTGCATATGTATACGTGTGCATGTACATATCCAACACTGATGACTGAGATCAAAGAAAATCAGATCCGAACTTGGAAAGGCCTTGAAAAGAACTAGTTCAAATTTATAGAGTTCGAAATGATAGATCGTAAAGGCATACTTCAAATTTATAGTACCAGATGTTGGTAAATCATTGCGGCGAATGACTATGGACATAACTTTTCATGAAAACAATTTGCAGAAAGGATAACGACCATTCAAAAGTCAAGCATAAACAGAACTATGGGGTGAAGACCTAACTATCCCAGGAAACCAGAAGCCAAAATCCACCCAAGTTATGGATCGGTATTGAACCGACCACTTGGATCGATACCGATCCAAATTTCTTCATCCAAACTTGCCCTAGTTCCTCATATCCACCCTACTTGATGATATAAGCCAATTTCAAGTTCTATTTCATCGATCACATGCAATTCTCTATCGACCTCCATAAGCACTTAATCTAAGAAACTCCATTTTTCCATAGATCCATCAACTGGACTCAGAAACAAGCCAACACAAAGAATTCAAGACAACCATTTTGGCCATCTTACGGATCGGTACTGATCCAAACCAATGGATCGATACCGATCCATATGTTTTGCTAAGGTGTCCGCCTATTTTCTTCGGGAATTGGTCTATAGCATGTAAAACAAGGTGGAGATCATGGGGGCATGATTTTAGATTTCCTACGTATATAAATAAAGGGGTAGGGCTCATTTTTATGGATCTTTTTGGCTCTTGCTTTCTCTACTCTAATTTCTTGTATTCACCCTCAGCTTTATGCTGATCCGTAAGAATAACTATTGTAATCTAGTGACCTAAGCAATAAAATCACTAAGTGGACATAGGTCGAGATTAGCAGAACCATTATAAATACTGTTTATTCTTTTTTTGCTTATTTTCATTTATCTTCTTCACTTTTTATTCTTTCCAAAATATGTTGGGTGTTTGTGCCATTTTTGGTTCAAACACATATAGCAAATAGGAACTCAATTAACGCTAAATAAAATTAATTAATTTAAGTGTCATTAGGAAACTTCTAGAAACTAATTAAAGAAAGTGGACATTTGTGTATAAATTTGTGTGCTTCTTTTCGTGACAAGATGGAAAGTGTATGGCACATGGAGTAGCACATGGGTTGGCACATGGAGAAAGCTTTTCTTGGAAGGGTAGTGTAGGGTAAAGATGTCATTACGACAAAGGGCAAGGAGTGTAAAAAGCCACTTCCCATTTCTTTATAAAAGTGCACATTCATTTTCATATCTTACTTTACACTTCCACTTTCATATTCTTCACTTTCCTTTCCATATTCTTCGTTCTCAAACCAAAACCAAAAACCATGTCAAAACACAACCTTTTCTCCTCAAAATACTTCTTTAACCTTGTTACAACATTACAAAACCGTTCATGTGATTGAAGGAGCAAGTTTTTGTGCCAAACCCCCTACAAATGCCATGGGCCATGAGCAATAAGGGACCTAGGGGGCCTTGGACATGGGCTTTAGGGGTGAAGGTGAGGAGTTTTCGAGAGCTAGGCAAGGAAAGGTGGTAGCTTGCGATGTTTGTTGGTTAGTTGGAGGAAGTTGTGGCCTCTATGGCAAAGCTTGGTTGAATCTAAATGCGAGAAACTTACCTTTAATTTATCTATAATTATTGTATAAAATGTTGTAATCTTTTATATGTGACCTGTTTATGATATGTGATTGTTTGGAATTTATTCCTATTGAGAGCAGAGGCATATGTAACTTTGAATTGCAGGGGACATTGCTATACACTTGGGTGTATAACTCAAATAGCACATAAGGACTAGACAAGGGACTAGCAAGAAAAATGGAAGTCAAAGTGTCTTTGTAGCGAATAGGTCGTTACAGAAGCACTTCAAAGGATAGAAATGTTGTAGAGGGATCCAAAAGGATTCCTTGTCCCGTTGATTTACATTTCATTTGTATATGAAATGCTTGTGTGCTATGTTTTGGTAATGTTGAATATATCTTAGAAATGATTCAAAAAATTGACTCCTTTGATATAAAAATAAATGGTAGCTTTGTTTAAGTACCATAGTGGTCGCAAAGCCTCGTAATGACACTTTTTCAAAAAAGATAGGGTTTTCGATTTGTTATAAAAAGGTTTTGATATATCTTTAGCTTTTATAAATAATTTGATGTAAATGTTTTCTACAATTATAATAGTATAAATTATATAAAGAAATGGAGCTTAAAAACTATTTGATTTACAAAACAAAGTTTAAAACGTTACGTCCATATAGCGATAATCGCTATGAATGCACTTCAGAAATCTATGATTTTAGTAAAGCATAAAAGGTTATCAATTTTAACATATTTTGTAAATTCTTTTTGAATGTGTTTTATAAAAGTTATATAAGTATTTTAAAAGGAGTTTGAAGTTTTAAATATAGTTTTGAGTATTTAAACAAGTGGTTTATTTAAAACAAATCCCTTTACGTTTTCAAAGCCGAATTCTTTTTAAAAGTGATAGTTTCTAATTATGATTTGGATGGAAGTTTAAACTTTGTTTTAAAGTATTTTAAAAGAAGCTTGAAATTTATATAAGCAATTTAAAGAATTATTTGATATAATAAAGCAAGTGGTAGCTTTATAACAATGGAAACTCTTTTATTTCCAAAGTTAAACTTTCTTTTGAAAGTAATGATATTTAAGGGACTCTTTAAATAAAAAGTTTAAAATATATTGTAAGTGTTTTAAATGATTTTGGAGGATGAAGAGGGCAAGTCTGTAATTATAACCTCTGTATTTTATTAAATGGTTTTCAGAAAATAGAAGGAAGTTATGAAGTACAATATTCTAGTTATAGTAAAAGATTTTGGAAAGTATAAAATGAAGTTTGGTCTATAAGACTTTGTTTTAAATAAATAATTATGCAGAATTTTATGAAGTTTTATACTTATCATTAAGCTTTGTGGTGGGTAAACTTCTATCTATCTTGAAAGATAAGAATGTTGTAGAGTTAAGGTTTAAGAAGCAATAATATCCCAACTTGAAAGGCTTCGTTGTTAACCAAAGGATAGTTTAAGTTTGAAATCAAAGATTGATGTTAAATGTATAAAGGATTATTTTCATATAAGAATTCAGTTATTTATGGAAATTCAATAGTTCTATACTTGGCACTAAAAGCCGATGAGTAGATTGATCCTCTATTTATAAGATCTAGAATTGGAGTGTTTTAACTAAGGTAAGGCCAGGTGTAACTGTGCCTTGACTTACCCGGCTTCGTTTCAGGGCGAGGGATAGAGTAAGTCGAAATATAAAAAATGTGACACGTGTGGGAGATTCGATTTTCATAAATGATCTTTATAACTTATGTTGGTATAGAAATTATTCTTATTTTATTTAACACCAAATTCAGAGGTATGGAAACTCCTCTCAATCTGTGAGAATTAAGAATATCTGTCGAGGCAAGGATAGTTTTCTAACTTGTCTGACTTCATTGTTAATTGAGGGATAGCACAACTTTGACATCGGATAGTGGTGGTAAGTATATTTGGTCTAATTTCCATATGATCCATTTACTTACACCAAAGGAAACGTGTTTGGGTCTGTATTAAATAATTTTGTTAAATGACATTTGTTTTTGACCCATTTAAGTAAGCTTTTAAAATATGAAATCTTCCTTGATGTTTCTGTAAATATATTTTTATTATTGAGATAAGTATATGGATACATTTTCGAAGCATTGGGAGAGTATAAAGGAATAGAGAACGAGCAGTATACTTATGTATATTCTGTAAAGGTATTCTTATATAAATATTTACAAAGTGGTTTTAATTAATGAAAGGATTAATTAAAGAGGGTTATTGGTTGCTTATGTGCTTAACGTGCTTAGTTTCCATATGAAATTAAATCTTTATTATCCAGCCTTTTGACTAGGCAATATTCAAACAAGCCAGACGAATCAAACTCAGAAACTATCAAGGCACGTAGCCCAAAGAGATAGCCTAAGAGTCTAGAAACCAAGTACAGACATAACCGCAAGACGAAAGGAAAACCAACCCAAGAAACCAGAAGCTAGGATCCACAAAAGTGGTGGATTGGTACCGATCCAACACCTTGGATCTGTATCGATCCAACTTCCATCGTCCAAATTTTCCCAACTTCTGCCTATCCACTCTACTTGATGCTAGAAGCCTACTTCAGGTGTTGTTTTGTCGATCCCATGCAATTCTCTGTCGATCTCTATGAGCACTTAAATCAACAACTCTATTCTTCAATAGATCCATCATTTGAAGATAGAAACAAGTAGTAATGGTGAAAACCACTATAGTATCACGAAGCTAACAACAAATCGATCCAACGTAAAGAGATCAATGCAACTAATTTGATTATCCTGTGGATCGATACCGATCCATAGATCTTGTTGAGCTATCATCCTATTTTCTTGGAGAAATTGTCTACGACATGAAAAACGAAGTGGAGATCTTTAGGGTGAGATCTTAGGCTTCTTATGTCTATAAATAGAGGGGTAGGCTCATTTTCAAGGATTTTTTTGCTTTGGTTTTCTCTCACTTTATTTTCTTGTAATCACCCATGGATTTATACCGATCCGTAAGAACTCCTGCTTGTAATCAGCAAAATATTCAATAAAATCACTAAGTGGGCATAGGCTAAGATTAGCGAACAATTATAAATTGCTATGTGTTCTTTTCTACTTGTTTTCATTTAAATTTCTTCACTTTTTATTCTCTGCCTATTTTTTTGGGTGTTTGTGTCATTTTTGGTTCAAACATTTTGATGCTTTTACTGAGAAAGATATTCCAAGGCTACCTGGATCCATCATCTAATATTGGATTTCTTAGATCTGAGAGAAAGATCCAATTTTCAACCTTATAGTTCTACTACTCAGATTTTCAATATTCTAAGAAAAGTTATTCGCCATGGCCCCATCAAAGAGAGAACGTGCTACAACTTCTAGAGCTATTATTGATGCTGAGAACCAAGGCACTCACCATGTAGATGGAGCTGTCCAACCAAAACAATCGAAGATCTAGAATCTAACCGATGTTGTGACCAGAGTGGAAATGGATCATATGATGAAATAGATGGAGGACAAATTCCAAGAGAGTCACAACCAAATGAACCAGCAGATGTGCCAGAGCTTGAGGTTGTTGAATGAACTAACGCAGAACAGCCGAAGGAGGGCAGGAAGGATTCAAGTTCAGAACCTGAAAGTTCCTCATCATTCGACCAGAGACCAAGGGATAGAAAGCAGAAGAGGACTCAAAACACTACCGGGCCATCATATCAAGGAAGAAGTTTGGCTTGGGTTTGTGGATCGGTACCAATCCAAGTGGATGGATTGGTATCGATCCAACCGATGGTGGGCCCAGAACTCGCCCTCTGGATGGCAACGTGGATTTGACCTCTGACTGTGCCATAGATGATTGGAATGCTGAGCATCGAGCTATTTCTACTAATACAACACATGTTAATCAAACAGGGGCGACTACTGGACGAATCGATCTCCCAAAGTCTGGAAAGCCTAGGCATCGAGAGCCTATTCGAAAGCATTTGCAGGGCCGAACACTTAGGGCAGAACTCGATAACCACTGTTTAGTCGAAATTATAGACCTGAAGTATTTAGAGGATACGGTCAAGAGACTTGTAAGTGCAAACCGATTCAAAAGCAATGATGAATCAGGTGCTTCTCCCAATCGAAATCCATTTACTGCGGACATTCTCCCCGTGAAGTATTCACGGGGGTTTATAATGCCAAAATGCCGTTATACGGTGGAAAGACAAAACCAAGGCAGCACTTGATGAAGTAGAATGGCTTATGAACTCTGCCAGAGCAACTGATTCCATGAGATGTCGTTGCTTTCCAAATGTTTTCGAGGGAGTAGTGACGATGTGGTTCACTCGGCTCCCACCGAGATCCATATCGTCTTTCGCCAAGTTATCATGAATAAGGCAATTCTGTTTATGTTCAGACGGCTAAATGTCTATCGAGTTAGAAAACAACCGAACGAATTTATAATAAAATTTATACTACAACCGCACGACGTACTATTGTAGTACATACTGAGTACGGGTCGATCCACAGGGAAATGTTAGATTTTAAAAATATATTCAATCAAATTAACCAAGATTTAAGATGTTTAAGCTAACAACTAAAAATTGCAAAACTAACAACTACAAAAGTGAATGAAAACTATGAGAATAAAATGACAATTTAGAGATAATTCCACTCTCTAGATCATATAGTTCAACAAAACATGAAATTATGGTCTCTCTTTTGGTCATTAGTGAAATTAATTGTTGTTTTTATCATAAGTATGACATATTTGTGCTATTAATTAGCCCAATGTAAACCATCAAACTATAACACAACCACTAATACACTTTTAAATCTCATGAAATATGACAACAAAGTTGAAAGCAAAATTTATTTTAAGCATGGCTTATTACCTATTAATTAGAAATATACGCCATCAAATTTTAATTTCAACATTCACTTCTTTGCCATAATCATATTTAGATGATGAGACAATTTGTGTTTTGTGATTGTTTAAGCATAGCCTATTTGGTGTCAACAATATAGGCTATCAAATTCAAAGCAAAAACAACAAGTTAAACCACTTTATGCATTCTCATTAAGCATAAAAAGAGAGCCATAATTGTCAAAATGTTGAAGCTACATGATTAGAGGCTTCATTACCCCTAAATTGAAGGGATTAGCCTCTCATTTGTGTTATCATATCAACACAAGTAGCATGCAACATGAAACACAAAAAAAGGAAAAAGAGCTAAATGAACAAGAAATAAAACTATTCTACTTGCATTAAAATCAAACTACACTACTAGCATGAAAGGAAGTAAACAAGAAAAGAAAATAGCAATGCATTAAAGTTGCATAAAAAATAAATTACATGAAAAAAGTGGCTAAGTAGCCATGAAAAGAAAAGAGAAGCTTTCTTTTATTTCTAAGCTAAAACTAAAGAGAAGAGAGCCTAAGAGAGACTAAGGGAAGAGTTACATGAAACATCAGGGGTATTTATACATGTATGAAATCCTAATTCATATTTTTGGGAAATGCCCAAATTGCCCTTTAGGTAGTGTGGCCACCAAGTAATCATTAGCATATATTATTTCTCCACTTAAATGTGCATGAAGCTTTAATGGCCTTTTAGCATGTGCATTAGCTCCTAATTGAAAATCAAGGTAAGTGGGTAGGTGGGAACCTCCATATTCATGAGTTTGAATTATTTTCATCTTCATTTGTTATGTTTCCTTTTGTGCATACATATTTTCATGAAACCACTTATAATTTCTATCCAATTCTTCTATAAAATAATATAGAAATTTCCAATTAAATTTTCTCAAATTAATATATGTACAAAAATGACCATTTTGCCCCTATATGAAGATGAATATGTGACGTTTTGAAAATAATTTGAATTTTGGTTTAAACATGTGAAAATACCCAATATGATCGTTTATTTAATTTAATTAGATTAAATATGGTGGTAAAAATATTCACATTTACGTGCACATCAAATACCCCCACACTTATCTTTTTATTCGTCCTCGAATAAACTAAAACTAAGATAAATCCATTTTCGTAGGGAGCATGATTGCATTGAGCGTATGCAACAAGCCGTTAAACCCATGGGTGTCCCCAGTAGGACGAGTGTTGTCTCGTGAGGGTTTTCAGCGGATACTACCCACAAAATCCTAATGCAGGATGAAAATATTTACAAAATGCAAGATTTATTTACAAAGAGATGAATGCGAGTTTTTGAAAATATTTACAATGAAGGATTTACTTTTAAATTGACACAAATAAGTTGAATATAGGTTTTGGTCATTATCTTGAAAATTTAAGTCATTTACTCGTTAAAATTTCCAATAAAAACGAAGTTATTAAAGCAAATATACTATAGTTTAACTCGTTGTTTCGGTTGATAACAAAGTGTAACTATGAAATAGATCCTTAGTCGATTATCAAAGTTTATCAAAGTGGTATTTTCATTTCTTTTCAATAACAAATCAAATCAAATAATTTAAAATATGCTTGGATTTTATTTGCTTAATCTCTTCACTTTTATTTTGAAAATTTTGTTGATATTAACAATATTTACATATGCCTAACTCAGATAACTGAGGCTAGATATATTACACGTGCACTGCCTTGTAGACTTTTGTGAGGGGAATACAGAGCGTGGCGAGTGAACACACAAGTGTGAACACTTATTGACTGTAGGCGTTATTAGTAAAATAATTTTTTTGTATACACACCTAACTCAGATAAACTGAGGCCAGATATACCGATCGTGCACTACCTTTCGGGCTTACGTGAGAAGGGTACAGAGCATGGCGAGTGAACACACGAGTGTGAACACATGACTCTAGGTGTTTATTAAGAAAAATACATACATATATACAAGAATTTTTTTTTGTTTTTTTCAAAGAGAGAGTTTTGCAAAATCATCTTAGCACCATTTAACTTAGAAGACAAAAAAATGTTATATCCTTTTATTTGAATTCACCACTTTTTAAAACAAAGATTTTCAATTAGGATATTTCATAATTAACACGTATGAATCTTCTTATATACTAGTTAAACCATCGTTATTTGTAATCAAACTTCATTTTTATTTTTGTTGAGACAAATAAATTTTTCAAAAATTTCAATTTAATTAACCAAAACCATATATTTATCAATAGTGTTTCTTTAAAAATAAATCAAAATGCTTTTAATTTTTTTTTTTGAGATTTTGTTTTTTTGGGTTTGAAAAGAAAATGTAAAACAAACTATCAAAAAAAAGATGAGACTCCCCCTACACTTGATTTTGACTGTGTCCCCATAGTCAACTCAAGTGGAAGGAGAAAAATAAAACAAAAATAAAAAAATGACCTATATTTACATGAAAATGAACGGTATTTACATGAGATCAGAAAGTATATCGTCAAAAAGTAAATGAAACGGTCCTCTAAAGACTGATTCATTTGTCTCACCAAGTATGCGAGACACAGCTTAAGCACGGAAAACCAAACCGTAAAAGGTTTCAAAGTTGAATGTTGATTTGGAAAAACAAATGTCCTTTTATTAAAAATCGATCGAGTTGTTCTATTTTCGATGATTTTTGGGGTTGATAAAACGATTGGTTGAAATTCAAATTTATTTTCACCAAATTGAAATTCAAATTCGTCATTGAAAACTTCGTCTGAATTATCGATTTCAAAATCAAAATGGTGATTTAAATCTTCCCTATCAAAATTCGATAACTCATTTTCGAAAAGTCCAAAGAATTCGTGTTCGTTAAATTCGTCTTCCTTTGTTGGATTATCAACAACTTCATTATGTATCTCAAGTTCAAAATCCAAAGTTGTTGTATTTAAATTTTTGGAATCGAGAAAAGGAAGGTCGAATTTTAAATTTGGTTCCATACCCTCAAAAGAATTGAAATCCAATTCAATTACCTTGTTTTCAACAACTTCATTAAGATCATCATTTTCAGTTTCAAAAGTTGTTGTTTGAAAATCGTCAATTGTGGTAAAAGATGGATTACTATTTGACTCATCACACGTTGGGATTTGATTTTGTTGCTCATGTAATTTTTTGTATGTTTCAATCAGCAAATCCATGTGATCATCGTAAATTTCGTTCATTTGTTCAACAAAATCCAACTTATAATTATTAACATGAGGATTTTCACTTTGAAATTATGGAGAACAAAGATTTTCAATCGTAAGATTATTCCCATTGGCAAATTCGTTTGAAAGGTTGTTTCCATTTTCATTTTTGAGTTTGAAATTCATTATGGAGTTCGAAATTGAATTGTCATGGGTTATAATCGAAATCGTTTGAATTTTGAATTGAATTCAAATTTTGGAATCCTTGACTCGAGTTATTACACAAATATGAATTACATAAATAATTTATACTTTGATTTTGTTGTGTAGAGAATTCAAGTAAAGATGAAATGCTATTTTCAAGAGTCGAGGATTGGTCATCGTTTTGAAAACTTTGTTGTTCAAAATTCGAATTGTTTATAGAATAGTTGTCGTTAAAATATCCATTCGAATTTGGAGCAAAATCATATGGATTATATTTATTTTCACAACTATTGTAAAATTCAAGTGAAAAGGAAACTCGGACATTTTTAAGAATTTTTTTTTATAAAGGAAAAATATTTACAAATATAATTTATTTTTCAAAACGGAAATTGATTTTTGTTTTGTTTTTTGGTTTCTTAATTTTTTTTAAAAAGGTTTTATAAATTTTTTTTGATTTTTGTTTTCTAAAAAAAACTAAAAAAATTCAAAGGAAATGGATTTAAAAATTTCAAAGGAAAAGGAATATTTACATTTTTTTAAGTTTTAGATTCTGAATTTTTTTTTCTTTTTCTTTTTAAATATGCATGAACTAATGCAACAAAATGAACGCAAGGGTCTAATTACAAATTATTTATCCTAAGTTAACCCAAAATTGTATAATCACTCTTTATTTTAAATCAACAAGATAGCTCTCAGCCAGGTAACAGATAAGATTTATCGGTGCACCACGAATCACCGTAGCAATGCAGCGGAAGGTTTAAGTACTTTCAGAGAAACAATTCAGTATAATATTTATGAATCACAATAATATTTATAACTAATTATTGCTCTGTCGTAGTCTAGACACCAAGAAATTAAATTGTTCAAAGAAGACAACTTGTCAATATACAATTAAGTGTTATCGATGTCTAACTGTTTATTATTAATCAAATTCTAAAATGAAATGCAAGGCAGAAATTAAACGTGTATTAACAATGCAACTATGAGTGAAATTTTTTTTGTTTTTGAAATTTTTTTTCTATGCAAATGCAATCAATCAACAATGCAAAACAATAAATAGGGATTAAAAGCAGCAAAGCTTTTATAAGCAAGCAGTTTTTTTTGGAAAGCCAAGCGGAGTAAGTGACTCTTCTAATCTGCTTTGGCAACCTGAAAATAAAACAAGATATATACAAAAAAAGTTTGTAAGAATTAAAACAAGGGAAAATCAAAAGAAAACAAAACCAAGACAAATTCAAACCAGTTTTGTTTTTATTTGTTTTATTTGTTTTTGAAATCAAAATAAAATAAAAATGATTAATTTGGAAAACCAAAAAGATTTTTCATTTATTATTATTTGAAGAGAGTAACCAAAAGTAAACAAAAGGCAAACTAAATTAAATAGACCAAAAAGAAAAAACGTATGAAAACCTAACCCAACTTAAAATAACAACACCTGAATTAACTAATCACTCTCATAATACAAGAATTGGGTATCATACCCGACCCGGTTAATAAATCCCAATAGAATTATACTCCTCTATCCCTCTCAACACACTTTTAATTACAAACCGCGACCATCCCTTTTTATGAGAACCGAAAACTGTAAATTACAGTTCTTTGAAAAATTCAAAATTGAAGGTATTTGATTTATGTCATTCGGGTTTGGGTTGCTCGTACCTGATGAAGTGAGTAATTCGTGGTTCGTGGCTCGATTTGGGATGAAGTGGCGATTGCGACTGCGATTGGTTGAAGGCGAAGCGGGGCAAGGCGATTGCGGGAGTTGTTTCTGAGTGGCTCCTGGTTGGCTGTGCTTCTAGTTCGAGTGTGGGTTTTGACTTACAGAGTTGTGGTTTTTGGGTTGGAAGTGGGATGTTAAGGGTTTGGAGCTGCTGCTTGTATTTTGGGTGAAGTGGATGGTTTGTGGTGAAATTCGTTTTCAGGCTGTGATTGGAGACGCGTGTTGAATTTTAGGCGTTGGTCGACTGCGAATTTTCTGTGGGTGTTTCGGGTGCTCGCGATTGGCAATTTAGGAATTCGCAGAGGAGTATTGAGATGGTGGCAGGATGAATGCCAGTGTAGAAGTGAGTCAGAAGTTAGACCGAGGAGTATGGTAAGGGATGTGCAGGCAGATTGATGGATGTTGGCAGTGTGAATGTGTGCTACAGCAGTTGATGAACTGAGTGGAGGAGTTTGATGGAACTGCAGTTAAACTGAAGGGGTTTGGAGTGGCTGTGCTTTGATATAGGACTGTGATGGTCAGTGGAGGGGAGTTATGTGGTGTACTGTTTGCAGTAGTTTATGACATGTAGTGTTGAGAGCTGTAGTGATAGGGAATTTGATACCAGAATGTTTATGAAAGATAGATGGTATTTGTGATGATATCGAGCAGAGGAAGGGTAAGTGGCAGAGAGGGTGGTGGTTTGGATATTGGTTAGGAGCTGCTGAATGAAGTGGTAAGGGTGGTGTGCAGTTGTTAGAGCTAATGGCTGTAGTTATTGGTGAGGAAGTGACGATGTTATGATGAGTTGGAGTTGTATGGCTGCAGTTTTTTGTGTGGTGAACTTGGTGGTTGGAGCTATAGGGATGCACGGTTGTGTGAAGCTTTGTGGCACTGCAGTGGTTCTGTTGTGGTCGGAGGGTAGTACTGTTATTTTCGAAGTGATGTTGTGTCTGATTGTGGGGTTGCAGTGATCGCAGTTTGTTCAGAAGTTGGATTGGACTGGAGGGTTCAAAAATATGTGATGCTAGAATTCCTGTATGTTGTTCAAAAGTCAAAAGTTCATGGTGAAATGGGTAGAAGGTTTGTGATGTTTCAAGTCAAGCAGCTTGCTGTTGTTTTGACAGTAGACAAAATTGGTAGAGGTGTTTGAACTGTTGCTGGATTGAAGTGTTGATATGGAGGATAGAAGACAGTGGTATATGATGGTTGCTCTGTTACATAGGATGGTTGCAAGCATGAGAAAGTAGGTTGATATGGTGGTAAGGGATGTAGACAGAGTGTTAGGCAGTGAATGTTGATGACAGGTGACAGTATGGGTGTAGGCAGTTTGAAGGGTGGATGGAGATATGGTGTGGATTGTGGTAAGGGAAGTAATGTTGTTTTGAAGATCTGTGTGGAGATGTTTGAACTGTAAGTTGAGATGTGGTGGAGAACAGGGCACAGTGTAGCAATATGGTATGGTGATGAATGTTATGTGAGAAGCAAATGTTGTGTGTTATGATAGCGGAGGGGAGGGGTGAAGAAAGTGGGTAGTTGTATGTAGAGAAAAGATGTAGAAAAACAGAATGTATGTTGGAATGGAAAATTGTAAATGAAATTGCAAAATTGTAAAAACTAAATGAAATGGGAATTTTTTTTAAATGAACTTGTGTAGTTTTTTTTATATAAAAAAATAGGAATGCAAATGCAAATGCAATTTGAAAACAAGAGATGCACATAAATAAAATCACACTAAAATCACACACAACACACAAATTTTTTTAAATGTAAGTTAACACACACAACAAACACACAATATAATCAAACAAAAAATAATTTGAAGAATAGAAAACTAAAATCGAAACAATTCCCCGGCAACGGAGCCAAAAACTTGTTCGAACGGCTAAATATCTATGGAGTTAGAAAATAGCCGAACGAATTTATAATAAAATTTATACCGCAAGCGCACGGCGTACTATTGTAGTACGTAGTGAGTACGAGTCGATCCACAGGGAAATGTTAGATTTTAAAAATCTATTCAATCAAATTAACCAAGATTTAAGATGTTTAAGCTAACTACTAAAAATTGCAAAACTAACAATTACAAAAGTGAATGAAAACTATGAGAATAAAATGACAATTTAGAGATAATTCCACTCTCTAGATCATATAGTTCAACCAAACATGAAATTATGATCTCTCTTTTGGTAATTATTCAAAATAATTGTTGTGTTTATCATAAGTATGGCATATTTGTGCTATTAATTAGCCCAATGTAAACCATCAAACTATAACACAACCACTAATAAACTTTTAAATCTCATGAAATATGACAATAAAGTTGAAAGCAAAATCTATTTTAAACATGGTATATTAACTATTAATTAGAAATATAAGCCATCAAATTTTAATTTCAACATTCACTTCTTTACCATAATCATATTTAGATAAAGAAGCAATTTGTGTTTTGTGATTGTTTAAGCATAGCCTATTTGGTGTCAACAATATAGACTATCAAATTCAAAGCAAAAATAACAAGTTAAACCACTTTATGCATTCTCATTAAGCACAAAAAGAGAGCCATAATTGTCAAAATGTTGAAGCTACATGATTAGAGGCTTCATTACCCCTAAATTGAAGGGATTAGCCTCTCATTTGTGTTATCATATCAACACAAGTCGCATGCAACATGAAACACACAAAAAAGGAAAAAGAGCTAAATGAACAAGAAATAAAACTAATCTACTTGCATTAAAATTAAACTACACTACTAGCATGAAAGGAAGTAAACAAGAAAAGAAAAGAGCAATGCATTAAAGTTGCATAAAAAATAAATTACATGAAAGAAATGGCTAAGTAGCCATGAAAAGAAAAGAGAAGCTTTCTTTTATTTCTAAGCTAAAAACTAAAGAGAAGAGAGCCTAAGAGAGACTAAGGGAAGAGTTGCATGAAACATAAGGGGTATTTATACATGTATGAAACCCTAATTCATATTTTTGAGGAATGCCCAAATTGCCCTTGAGGTAGTGTGGCCACCAAGTAATCATTAGCATATGTTAATTCTCCACTTAAATGTGCATGAAGCTATAATGGCCTTTTAGCATGTGCATTAGCTCCTAATTGAAAATCAAGGTAAGTGGGTAGGTGGGAACCTCCATATTCATGAGTTTGAATTATTTTCATCTTCATTTGCTATGTTTCCTTTTGTGCATGCATATCTTCATGAAACCACTTGTAATTTCCATCCAATTCTTCTACAAAATAATATAGAAATTTCCAATTAAAATTTCTCAAATTAATATATGCACAAAAATGAACATTTTCCCCCTATATGAAGATGAATATGTGACGTGTTGAAAATAATTTGAATTTTGGTTTAAACATGAGAAAATACCCAATATGATCATTTATTTAATTTAATTAGATTAAATATGGTGGTAAAAATATGCACATTTATGTGCACATCAGTTTACACGCACATCTGAAAGATGTGATGTCAATATCAAACCTCTTCCAGAGCATGGGAGAGTATTAAAAGATTTCTTGAATCGGCTCCATACAATTGTGGCAAATGTAACGAATCCCAACAATGACATGGTGTTGATGGCGCTGATTAGGGGGATTCATTTCGAGATAGATTTCGGGGAATGGTTGGAAAGGAAACACCCACTGATGATGGATGCTTTCCATAGAAAAGTTAATAAGTACTTACGCTTGGAAAAAGCACGCAATCATCCTCGAAGAGGTGAGGCTGGGAGTTCAACTGAAATGATACAGAGCAACATTGCTGTAAATCTATCTAGGGGAAGTTTTGCAAATGTGAATTTTGCCAACAAGGACGGTGGTCAGAAATAGAATGACAATGGGGCCAAAAAGCAAAAACCTAATAATAGGAATCGTCCCAGGATTCCTAAGTATGATAATTATACTGAGTTAAATAACTCAATCGAGAATATCTATCTAGTAACTCAAGGTACTGGGCAGTACAGAAAGCCAGCTCTGAGAGAGTCGACTGAGAAGAAGAAGAGATCTAGCTAGTTCTGTAGGTTTCATGAGACGCACGGTCATAATAATAATGAATGCATGCACTTGCACGATATGATCGAGGAGCTGATTTGAAAGAAGAAATTGCAACAATATGTGATATCCCCACAAGATGGAAAGCAAGTAAACTCTAACCCCCCTTGGGTTGACATCTTAGTGGGGTCAAGCTAGTCCTAGTGGTGAGAAGGCTAGGCAGCTTCAAAAACGTTTAGTGATAAATACAATCATCGGTGGACCACATCTAGCCGATAAGAGTTTCAATGAGATGGACAGGTATGCTAGTACTTTGAAGCATACCGAGAATGAGAGCTGTTTGACAGTTGAGGATAATGCTCCAGCAAAACAATTCAGAAGCAAAACAGATGATGTTGTTTTTCAAAACAGAGATGTTGACGGGGTAGAAACCTGGATGACTGATCCGTTATTTATAACGGCCATGATTGGCCTTGCTATTGTTCAAAAGGTGCTGGTAAGCAGTGGGAGTTCGATCAACATTCTATTCAGAAAATCCTACAACCAGATGCTTCTAAAGGGCAAGAACTTGAAACCATGTAAATCTCAAATTCAGGGATTTAATGAGACAGCTACGCAGTTAGTTGGATATATGGAACTAATGGTGGTACTTGGAGACGGCGATTGTAGGCGAGTGCATGTCATGTCGTTTATGTTGCTGGATATTTAATCCGCTTACAATTCATTTTTAGGCCGAATGGCCCTTGTTGAATTTAAAGCGACTATAGCACCTTGATGTTTGATGCTTAAATTTTCTAAGGATAACGGTGTAGGTGCAGTGCACGGAGATCAAGGGCTTGGTCGTGAATGTTATACCATCGAGCTAAAGGAGGAGAGGCGAGGTAAAGAGAGAAAGGAAAAGGTGTAGACGGGACCCTCTGCATAAAGGTTTTGGACGCATAGCAACCACTACCTGAGACCTGGCTCGGGTGGTGCAGTCGGTTCCATAAGGATATGGATCCGTGAAAAGAGCCAGAAGGTATAAGAGTAGCTCCAGCCGAGTTGGTGATTAATGTCCTGGTCAGTCGGAATGCTTCAACACGGATCCTAAAAGTTGGATCATAGCTTGATGTGGTGTCAGGATGATGAAGGAGTTTATTGGTTTTCACCAAGCGAATCTAGATGTGTTTGCCTGGACGCACTTTGAAATATTTGGGATCTCGTCGGATATAGCGAGCCATGCATTAAATGTAAATCCTAGACGCGTTCCTATGAGATAAACGTGTTGTGGCCTGAGTTCGGAGAGATCCGTTGCACTCAAAGATAAAGTGGATAAGCTGACTTGAGAGCAGCTACACATCAAAATCGAGTCGCCTGATATTACAATGCCAAGGTAAGGAACCAGACTTTTTAGATCGGCGACTTGGTTCTCAAACAAATCTTCTCAGGCCTGGGAACTTGGACCTAACCTGGGAAGGTCCGTACACGATAGAGCAAAACCTTGGAGATGGCACTTTCAGCCTTGCAATTGTTGACAGAAACACACTCCCGAGGGCATGGAATAGTGAGCACTTACGATGCTATTTTACTTAGAAATAAATTCACACATAATCGAATAAAGCCATGTAATAAGACAGAACCTGTCATTTCCCATCTTAAATAAAAGAAATGGGTTTCTGGATCTGCGTTTTTGTCCCTACATAACTTAGGAATTGTAAGATGCGACTGACTCAAATGAATGTGTATGTGTGCGGTGTTCGAACCGGCTAAATCCCTATCGGATTAGAAAATAGCCGATCGAATTTTAATTAAAATTAACCGCAAGCGCATGGCTTACAATGATTGTACTCGGTGAGTACGGGTCGATCCGCAGGGAATTGTTTAGATTTTTAAATTTCCATTCAATCAAATTAACCAAAGTTGAGAGTTGTTTAAGCTAAAAATGTAAGAAAACTAACAAAAGGAATTGGATAAAAATATGAGAGTTTGAAGGCAATTTAGAGATAAATCCACTCTCTCGATCACATAAATCAACACAACATGAAATTATGATCTCTTTTTTTGTCATTAATGAGTTTAATTGATGTGTTTATCATAAGTATGGCCTATTTGTGCTATTAATTAGTTCAACATAAGCCATCAAACTATAACGCACCCATTAAACCACTTGCTAACTCTCATGAAAAAGGACAATAAAGTTGAAAATAAAATCTATTCTAAGCATGATCTATTAACTATTGATTAGAAATATAAATCATCAAATTTTGATTATAATTTCATTTCATTGCCATAATCATATTTAGATGAAGAGGCAATTTGTGAATAATGTGATTAAGCATAGCCTACTTGTTATAAACAACATAGACTATCAAATTCATCATGAAACACTAAATCACATAAATATCCATTTTTTCATTAAGCACATAAAGAGATAAAAAAAATTCAAAATTTTGAAGCTACTTGATTAAGAGAGCTTCATTACCCCTAAATTGATGGAGTTTATCATCTCATATTTGTTATCATATCAATAATTGTAGCATTCAACATAAAACAAAAACAAAAGGAAAACGAGAGCAAAGTAAAAAAGAGAACTAAGTAAACTAAAATAAAAGCTAAGCTACTTGCATAAGAAATGAAACTAAGCTACTAACATAAGAAGAAAGAGAGCATGTAAGTAGAAAAGAATATTAATTAACATTGCATAAAAAAGAAAAACAAGTGAAAGGAAAATGGATAAGTAGCCATGAAAAGAAAAGAGAACTTTGATTTATTTGTGAGCCTCAAACTAAACTAAATGGAGGCTAAGAGACCAAGAGAGATTACATAAAACATAAGGGGTATTTATACCAGTTTGAAACCCTAATCCATATTTTTGGGGAATGCCCAAACCACCCTTGAGGTAGTGTGGGCACCAAGTTATCATTAGCATGAGATAATCCTCCATTTAAATGTGCATGAAACTTTAATGGCCATTAGCATGTGCATTAGCTTCTAATTTGTACATCATGGTAAGTGGGTAGGTGGGGTCCTCCATGTTCATGAGTTTGAATTATTTCCATCTTCATGCTTGTCTTCTCTTGTGCATGCATATTTCTTTATGATACCCTCTTCCATTTGAATCCAAATTCCTACAAAATAATATTAATATACCCAAGTAATTTTTCTCAAATTAATATACGCATAAAAATGACCATTTTTCTCCTATATGAAGATGAATAAATGATGATTTGAAAATAATATGAATTTTGCTTTAAACATGTTAAAATACCCAATATGATCATTTATTTAATTTAATTAGATTAAATATGGAAGTAAAAATATGCACATTTACGTGCACATCAAATACCCCCACACTTATCTTTTTATTCGTCCTCGAGTAAACTAAAACTAAGATAAATCTGTTTTCGTAGGGAGCACGATTGCATTGAGCTTATACAACAAGCCGTTAAACCTCTTGGTGTCCCTAGTAGGACGAGTGTTGTCTCTTGAGGGTTTTCAGCAGATACCACCCACAAAATCCAAATGCAAAGTGAAAAATTCCTAAATGCAAAATTTATTTACAAAAATATGGATGCAAGTTTTTGAAAATATTTACAAATGAATGACTTACTTTTAAATTTGCATGAATAAGTTAAATATAAGTTTTGGTCATTATCTTGAAAATTTAAGTCATTTACTCATCAAAATTTCCAATAAAAACGAAGTTATCATAACAAATAGGCTATAGTTTGGCTAGTTGTTTCGGTTGATTACATAGTGCAACTGTGAAATGGATCCTTAATTGATTATCAAAGTTTTTCAAAGCAGTCTTTTCATTTCTTTTGAATAACAAGTCAAATCAAATAAAAATAGGGCTTGGATTTCAATTGCTTACTTTCTCTTTATTTGAAAATTTTATTGATATTAACAATTACATATGCCTAACTCAGGAAGCTAAGGCCAGATATATCACCCATGCACTGCCTTTCAGGCTTACGTGAGGGGAATACATAGCATGGCGAGTGAACACACGAATGTGTACACCTATTGACTATAGGCACTATTAATAAAAGAATTTATATATATACACACCTAACTCAGATAAACTGAGGCCAGATATACCGATCGTGCACTGCCTTTCGGGGTTACGTGAGAAGGGTACAGAGCATGGCGATGTACACATGACTCTAGGTGTTAATAAAAAATATATAAATATATACAAATATTGTTATTTTTTCTTTTTTTCTTTTTTCCTTCTGTTTTTTTTCTGTTTTTATATATTTTTTGTTTTTTGAAGAGAGAGTTTTGCAAAATCATCTTAGCACCATTTAACTTAGAAGATAAAAAATGTTATATCTTTTTCTTTAAATTAACCCCTCTTTAAACAAATATTTCAATTAGGATATACTTCATAATTATCACCTGTGAACCTTCATATATACTAGTTAAACCATATTTATTTGTAATCAAACTTTATTTTTATTTTTTGTTGAGACAAATATTCAGAAATTTCAATTTAATAACCAAAAACATATATTTATCCAATAGTGTCTTTTATTCAAAAGTAAATTAAAAGGCTAAAAATAAATACTTGTTTTTGGGATTTTTTTTTTGAATTTTTTTTAAGGTTTCGGAAAGAAAATACAAAAAATAAACTAAGAAAAATCAAAAATGAAAATGATGAGACTCCCCTCACACTTGATTTTGACTGTGTTCCCACAGTCAACCCAAGTTAAAGGAGAAAAATAAAATAAAACCATGACCTATATTTACATGAAAAGATTATTATTTACACGATATCAAAAAATATACCGTTAAAGAGTAAATGAACTGGTCTTTCAGAGACCAATTCATTTGTCTCGTCAAGTATGAGAGACACAACTTAAGCTCGGAAAACCAAACCATAAAAGATTTCGGAGTTGAATGTGGATTTGGAAAAACGAATGTCGTTTTATTAAAAATCATACGAGTTGTTTTATTGTCGATGATTTTCGGGGTTGATAGAACAATTGGTTGAAGTTCAAGTTTATTTTCACCAAATTGAAAGCCAAGCTTATCATTGAAAACTTCTTCAGAATAATCGATTTCAAAATCAAAATGGTGATTTAAGTCTACCCTGTTAGAATTTAACAACTCATTTCGATAAATTCAAAGAATTCATATTCACTAAATTCATCTTCCTTTATTGGATTATCAACTACTTCATTACATATATCAATTTTAAAATCTAAAGTTTTATTCAAATTTTTAAAATCGGAGAAAGGAAGATCGAATTTCAAATCGAGTTTCTCGCCCTCAAAAGAATTGAAATCCAATTCAATTACCGTTTTTTCAACAACTTCATTAAGATTGTCATATTCAATTTGAAAAGTTGTTATTTGAAAATTGTCAATTTAGGTAAAAGGTGGATTATTATTTGACTCGTCACACGTTGGGATTTGATTTTGTTTTTCATGTTGTTTCATATATGTTTCAAATAACAAATCCGAGTGATCATTGTGAATTTCGTCCATTTGCTCAATAAAATCCAATTTATAATTACTAACTTGAGAATTTTCGATCTGAACTTGTTGAGAACAAAAATTTTCAGTCGCATCATAATCGAGAGTATTCCCATTGCCAAAATCATTTAAAAAGTTGTTCCCGTTTTCATTCTGACTTTGAAACTCATTTTGAAGTTCGAAATTGAATTGGCGTAGGTTATACTCGAAATCATTTGAATTTTGAAGTGAATTCAAATTTTGATTATTTTGAAATTCTTGTCTTTAGTTGTTGCACAAATATGAATTACACAAATCATTTATCTTTTGATTTTGTTGTGCAGAGAGTTCAAGTAAAGACGAAATCATTTCAATGCTATTTTCAAGATTTAAGGGTTGCTCTTTATTTTGAAAATTTTGTTGTTCAAAATTCGAATTGTTTGTATAATAGTTGTCATTGAAATATTAATAAGAATTTGGTGTGAAATTATATGGATTATATTGATTTTCACAATTATTGTAAAATTCTTGTAAGTAGGGAAATTCAGACATTTTCAAAAATTGTTTTTTTTCTTTTTTGGATTTTTTTTAAAGGAAAACTTTTTACCAAAAGGAAATTGTTTTTAAAAAAGGAAATTTGATTTTTGTTTTGTTTTTGGATTTTTAATTTTTTTTAAAAGGTTTTATATTTTATTTTATTTTTTGAATTTTTGCTTTTCTAAAAAAAACTAACTCAAATTTTTTTTTGGATTTTTGTTTTCGATTGAAAAACTTCAAAGGATTAGAAAAAAACCAGGTTATGAAATATGTACAATTTTTTTAGTATTGGATTTTGAAAAAAAATTGGTTTTTTTAATATGCATGAACTAATGCAACTAAATGAATGGAAGGGATTAATTACAAGTTTTCTATCCTAAGTAGCTCCTAACCCAATATAGTATAATCATCCATTGTCTTAATTCAACAAGATAGTTCTCAGCCAAGTAACGGACATGATTTATCGGTGCACCACGAATCACCATAGCAATGCAGCCGAAAGTTTAAGTACCTTCAGAGGAACAACCACTATAATATTTATGAATCACCATAATATTTATAAATGGTTATTGCTCTGCCGTAGCCTAGACACCAAGAAATTAATTTGTCGAAAGAGGACACCTTGTCAATATACAATTAAGCGTTATCGATGTCTAACCGTTATTATTAATCAAAATTCTACGATGAAATGCAAAGTAGAAATTAAACGTGTATTAACAATGCAACTACGAATGTACTTTTGTTTTTGAATTTTTTTTATATGCAAGTAAACAACAATGCAAAGTAATTAAAAACAATGTCTAAGGGCACGATACCAGAGCGTGCAAAATTATTAGCAAATTATTTTAAAGCGGTAAAATATTTTTTATAAGCAACAAGCAATTCTACCACCTGCAGCCTGAAATTAAAAACAAGATATATACATATATATATATATACATATATATATCAAAGAAAAACTAAAAAAATGAAAAACTAGAATAAAATAAATCAAAACAAATTCAAAACAACCCTTCTTTTTTGTTTTTGTTTTTTCTTAACAAATTGCAAAGTTATTTTTTATAAAGGAAAAACTAAAACAAATTTAAACCGAAACAACTTGTTGTTTTTTTATTAAGAAATAAAACAAACGAAGTCAAAACAACATCTTTTTTTTAAGAAAGGAACTAAGAAAAATTTGAAACCAAAACAAATTGTTTTTTCAAAGGAGAAAACAAAACAAAATTAAAAGAAAGCAAACTTTTTTTTAAGAGACACAAAACAAAACAACTTGTTTTTTAAAAAAAAACAAGAAAGAAAAAGAAAGAAAAATAAAGATAATTTTAACTTCAGCCCAATACAAAATATTATCAACTTCGATTATGTAATAAAAAATGAAATTTCGATTCCCACTTTCAACTCATCAGCCACTTTCAATATCCAATTGACGAATTCAGCTTAATTCAAAATTTAAAAATCAAATTCCCAACACTTGTTCAAATTTAACGATTCGATTTAGGCGATCAAGTTAGGGTTCGAGTGGTGGGCGAAAGTCTGAATGCGGTTCGATTTCGCGGTTGAGGAAGATGTTGCGATTGGGTGGCTGAAAGTGGTTCGGGCAGTTTGCAGTGGGTTCGAATCGAGATTGACAGTTGTAGTTTTGGGTATTCGAGGCTAGATTATGGTGTAGCAGAGAGGTTTGCAGCAGTATGATGTATCGTTGCTGTGTGTAGTTGTTTAAGGTTTGCAAAGAAGGAAGAAATGGTAGAGGGGATGGTGGCAAGTGCAAGGCAGTGAGTTGATGGTATGTTTGAAGAAGTGGATGTGCTGAAGTTTAGTTGTGGCAGATGTTTGCACTTGTGATAGAGGTATGTATGAAGTGGTATGACGTGCACAGTAGTATGATGGTGCAGTCAGGTAGTTGATGAATGTCTGATTTTAGTTGATGTTGGTTGAATGTTGAGATTTGTATGATATGGTTTGGCTTGCTGGTTATGTTGGTGCACTGTTTGTTTTTATGCAGAGTGGTGGAGTGGAGTGTTGAAGTGCACTGATGTGCAGGTTGAAGGCTTGTGGTTGATCAAGTGGCAAGCAGTTTCGGAAGTGAGTTGCAAGGGGGTGATGAAGTATATCAGTGATTAGAACTGGTGTCGTATGATGTTATGACACTGATGAGGCAAGGGGGTTGTGTTACACCAATGAGAACTGGTGTAGTTGTTAACTGTAATGAAGTGTGGTGAAGTTGTGAAATAAATGTATGTAGGGGTTAGAGTGGACAAGGCAGATGAAGACAAGGCAGTTTGTATGGGTGAAACAACGAATGGTTTGAAGTGGAGCTGTAGGAATTCGTATCTATTTACTGTGATGTGGTGAAGTAAGACAGTGAAGGAAGGGGAATGTGACAGAAGCAACTATTGTGAACAGGGTATGGTATAGAGAAATTTTAAATGTAGATTGTAAAAAAAAGAAAAACTAAAATGTAAATTGTAAAAACAAAAAATGAAATGTAATTTGCAATAAAATAAAATATTTTTTTTTTAAATGCACTTGTGTAAAAATTTTTTTTAATAGAATTGCAAAAGCAAAACAAATAAGAAAACAAGCACACAAACAAAATGCAAGCACAAATCACACAACAAACACTCTAATTTTTTTTATAAATGAAAATTAACGCACAAAACAAACACATAATGAAATCAAACGAAAAATAATTCGAAGGATAGAAAATTAAAATCAAATCAATTCCTTGGCAACGGCGCCAAAAACTTGTTCAAACCGGCTAAATCTCTATCAGATGAGAAACTAGCCGATCGAATTTTAATTAAAATTAACCGCAAGTGCACGGTGTACAATGATAGTATGTGGTGAGTACGGGTCGATCCACAGGGAATTTTTAGATTTTTAAATTTCCATTCAATCAAATTAACCAAAGTTGAGAGTTGTTTAAGCTAAAAATGTAAGAAAACTAAGAAAAGGAATTAGAAAAAAAATATGAGAGTTTGAAGGCAATTTAGAGATAAATCCACTCTATTGATCACATAAACCAACACAACATGAAATTATGATCTCTTTTTTGGCCATTAGTGAGTTTAATTGATGTGTTTATCATAAGTATGGCCTATTTGTGCTATTAATTAGTTCAACATAAGCCATCAAACTATAACAAACTCATTAAACCACTTGCTAACTCTCATGAAAAGTGACAATAAAGTTGAAAATAAAATCTATTATAATCATGATCTATTAACTATTGATTAGAAATATAGATCATCAAAATTTGATTATAATTTAACTTCATTGCCATAATCATATTTAGATGAAGAGGCAATTTGTGAATAATGTGATTAAGCATAGCCTATTTGTTATGAACAACATAGACTATCAAATTCAACATGAAACACTAGATTACATAAACATCCATTTTTCCATTAAGCACAAAAAGAGATCAATAATTATCAAAATGTTGAACCTACATGATTAAGAGAGCTTCATTACCCCTAAATTGAAGCGGTTTAGCCTTTTATATTTGTTATCATATCAACAATTGTAGCATTCAACATGAAATAAAAACAAGAGGAAAAAGAGTGCAAAGTAAAAAGAGAACTAATTAAACTAAAATAAAAGCTAAGCTACTTGTATAAGAAATGAAACTAAGCTACTAACATAAGAAGAAAGAGAGCATGTAAGTAGAAAAGAAATTTAATTAACATTGCATAAAAAGAAAAAATACATGAAAGGAAAATGGCTAAGTAGCCATGAAAAAGAAAATAGAACTTTGATTTATTTGTGAGCCTCAAACTGAACTAAATGGAGGCTAAGAGAATAAGAGAGATTACATGAAACATAAGGGGTATTTATACAAGTTTGAAACCCTAATCCATTTTTTTGGAGAATGCCCAAACTACCCTTAAGGAAGTGTGGGCACCAAGTTATCATTATCATGAGATAATCCTCCATTTAAATGTGCATGAAACTTTAATGGCCATTAGTGTGTGCATTAGCTTCAAATTTGTACATCATGGTAAGTGGCTAGGTGGGGTCCTCCATGTTCATGAGTTAGAATTATTTCCATCTTCATTTGCTTGTCTTCTCTTGTGCATGCATATTTCTTCATGATACCCTCTTCCATTTGAATCTAAATTCCTACAAAATAATATTAATATATCCAAGTATTTTTTCTCAAATTAATATATGCACAAAAATGACCATTTTGCCCCTATATGAAGATGAATAAATGATGATTTGAAAATAATATGAATTTTGGTTTAAACATGTTAAATACCCAATATGATCATTTATTTAATTTAATTTAATTAAATATAGAATTAAAAATATGCACATTTACGTGCACATCATACGGGTACCTTGAGTTAGGTGCTAACCAAACTTCTAGAGTCCATGATTGGACCTTTGGAGTTCAACCATTCTTTGCCTTTGGAGATGGATGCCAAACTAACTCTTGCCCATGATGTGGGCCCAGGAGTATAAACTCAAAATGGACGTGATATGATTGTCCGTACGCTAACTCTCACCCTTAGTATTGGGGCAGGAGTATAAATCAAAATGAATATGATATGACCATTCAATCATTAACTCTTGTCCTTAGATCGAGGGCTGGAGTATAAACCTAAAAAGGACGTAATTCGACCGTCCATTACTCAACTATCGCCCTTGGATTAAGGATAGGAGTATAAACCTAATTGGATGTGATTTGACCGTCCATCCGCTAACTCTTACTTTTGACATGGAGGCATGAGTATAAACCCAGAAAGGATGTGACTAGACCGTCCATCCGCTAACTCTTACTCGGAGTTTGGCAAAGCGTCAACATCTTGCCCAGAGGATGGCAAGGCCGAAGATTATTGCTCGGATTTAGGCGAGATCTCATCCGACCCTTAATCAATGCCCAAGGATAGGCACGTACATTTAAAATTCCTCGAAAAGGAATAATTAAATCACCTTTTTAGGTGATTGAGTTCCGACCGGATTCTAGGATCTGTTATGGTTAAATGTACTTGCGCAGATATTGGTACTCCAATGGTTGCTTTACGTTCACGAGAACGAAAAAAAGCTGGCAAACCACGAAATAGGCTAGTAACTTGCTCCGTCAATAACTAAGGAATGGAATGGAAAGCCCATTTCTTAAGTACTTAAACAAATCCAAACAAAGGTTGAACAAACAAATTTTTTTGTCAGTAACAGTCAAAATATGACTTGAAAGAAAACGTACAAGTGTTATCGACGCTGAAAATAAAAAGCAAAAGCGGAGACCGAGTCTTCACGACACTGGACGAGAAAACAAAGGCGGGAAACTAAAAAGAGCCTAAGTACTACTATACAACCAAAAAACGCAAAAAGACGGACGATCATTTCTTGGGCCACTTCTATCTTTCTTTCTTCTCCTTCTTCTTCGCAGAAGATGGCACGCTGGATTCTTCCGGTTGCTTCCTTATCCTTTCCCCATTTCCTTTGGCTTTGGATGGAGTGCCTTGCGGTGATCTAGCAGGCACGCCCTGGGTACTCCCAGATGGAGGAATGGTGAGAGGGGCGAAGATAGTTTGATCGGGCAGAGATACAGACAGTGGAGGAGGAAAAGTCTCTATCTTCTCCAGCTTGTCCTCTTTGGCTAAAGCAAAATCCTGCTCATGCACACTTATGGTGGGACCCTGCAGAGGCTCGAAGGACCCAGTGATAACAAGATCATCAACAGTCTGAGCTCCCTGGAGCTCACCAGTCCCTTCATCCTATAGAGCATATATCGTCTGCTAGCCAAACCTAGGTGTCTCACTAATCGAGATAGTCGGCACCGTCATCAAAGTAGTCACGGTCACCGATTCATTTGAAGTCACTTGTTGTCCCAACAGGAGACCTTTGTCAGGAAGTGGGATGGCCTGGGGCTGACCTGAAAGTTGAGAGATATAAAAAGAGTGATTATCGATGTCAATCGATGAGATATGGAATCTTTGAAATACAAGTGAGGTCAATGAAATACCTCTTTCGATTTGGGATTCGGTGTGGGCCGGAGTGCTGCCGGAGTTACCTTCCAAGATGGGAGAAAGGATAGTGGACTTTAGCATTTGAGGTTGATCTGGATTATACCCCAGAACCGAAGATGGATCTTGAGCAGCTTTGGGTTCGGAGGTGTCCCTAGTAGTGGCTTCTCAGGGCGATGATCCGCAGCCTTCGCCTAAATATTTCTGCATTGTATCGGCTAGCTACAGATGGAGAATAAGTTGGTCCTCTTTTAGCATCCTGGGTTCATCTCCTACTAAGATCTCCTTCTCAAGCTTTGTTAGGTCCACCTCACCACTTTTCAAGAATTCACTTTCTTCCTTGATGATTTGTTCCTAAGTAAGGGCAAGAACTCTAGGGTAATTAAGGTTGAACCATTCTAAGTTGTGGAATTTGAGCAAGTTGGGATTGTACTTATTGAGCATTGGTTCGAACTTCATCATCATCTGCTTTTCGATGGCTTCAACTACCTTTTTGATAAGTGTCCACGTCTTTAGCACATTCAACCGCCTTGTCTCTTTCATTGCAAGAAACAAGCAGCTCTTCACAATAGTCCTGAGCTTATTGGAGAGCTTTGTTCTTCCCTTTTGTCTCACTCTCGAGTTTGGCCAACCGCTCAATCACTTTCTTGTTTGAGGCATCTCTTTTCAGCACTGAGGCATGATTCTGATGATGCGCAGTCTAAATCTCATCACGATGCTTGTTTCTCTCATCTTCAAGTGCCTTGGTGGCGTCCTCGACTTTCTTCTCGGCTTCAGCTTGAGATTTCCTTAAGTTTTCAACCTCAGCATCAAGATAAGTGATGATTCTTTTATTCTGCGACTCTATAAGTTTCAGATTATCGATCTCAAGTTATCTTTCCCTTGAAACTACGGAGATTTTCACGGTTGCTCGCCTCCATTCACTATATTGATCATAACCGTCTGATACATAAGTAACCATCGTCCCCTTTATCCTTGATGAAGTGTCCTTTAGATTGGGCACAAACATAAGTTCCTCAAAGCGTACACTCAGGAACTGTTCACTTAGCTCAGCCATTCAAGCATTGACGACAAGTTGTTGCTCCGCCGTGGCGACTGGAGCTTCAATCGTCTTCTTACCAACATTGTGATAGGAAGTCTCAGAACCGCTATATTGGTGATGGCGATTAGAAGATCAATTGGAATAGGATGGTGCCAAATGCTACACAAGAATGGTAGCAGGAGTGAGTGTATGAGAAACATCACTGGATTGAAAGTCATCACGGCGATCAGAATATTCGTCGAGCCTTTGGGCGGAGGTGATCTAGACCTAAAACGGTGTTCAGAAGTAAAATCCCATGACAGATAGTCTCTATCATGAAAACATCTATCGCGATTACCTCTATCACAACTAGATCGGTAACTGAATTTAGAATCTCGACCATTGCCTTGATGCTACATGCTTGGATGATGCCTTTGTGATCAAGATACATTTTCCTCAAGAGATTGGAATATATATCTCTTCCTCTCCATGGATCCCATAAAAGAAACGAGAACTAGTTAGATTCAATGAGTAAGGACACAAGTCAAGTGCAATGTAGTGCCACGAAGTGCATGTATGTGTAAGTGTCCTAGTTCCCCATGATGGACCATGTACCAGAGCTTTGCTCATGGGAGTGATCTCTCCCACACTGGTAGGAATGATGTCCTCATCAAAGCAAATGGGAGAGTCCAAACCCTCAAGGCTCATGTCACCGATGCCAAAGGAGCCGAACTCGATCGGAATCGGCTGCAACATAGAGAATGTATTTGTGGAAGGAAGAGAAGGAGTTTTATCAACAGTCATAATGGGTGGAGGCAGTGTAGAAGTCTACGCCTTAGAAATTTTCACGACTAATCTCTTCCTCGTAGCAGACCATTGGCCGTCTATGGGTTATTTAGCCAAGGACTCGTGGCCCACATCAACGCCGTCATGTCCAGCCTTATTATTTCCAATTACAATTTCACCTTCCACAACGTGTTCTTCCCTTTCTTCAACATTTTCTTCAAAACCTGCCCCTAGACTTAGGACCGTGGGCAGGTCAGGTTTTACATCGTCACCTCTAGGCGATTTATAGCCATCATCTTTGTCGTCGTCCACTTGGACTTGACCCATGCTGCGGCCTGCTTCTAGTTAGTTTTGGGCCAATAAATTCTCGTCGGAGAGGATTACTCCAATATCTTTATCTTCTACTAGGAGTACCATGAGAGCTCTAACGGCTTTGCAAGCACTGCGCTACTGGACCTCACCAGGACATCTAAATGATAAAAAGAGTATAAGTCAAGTATACGGATTACAAGCCAAGTTCGTATAAACCACATGGAATGGAACTTACATTCGGATAGCCATCTATGTGCAAACCCAGGTGGACAACGAACATAAAACTATTCACACTTGAAATAGCTGATTTTGTCCTATGTGTCGGTGACAACTCCTCAACTCTTAGCCGGTTCCAGGTAAGTCGAAGAAGGACTTCCTTTTTGGCTCTTGAAACTGTATATGTACCTGATCTCCTCGTCACTGGGTACTCGGTGTAAATGCTAAACGAAAACGATGTACGTGCCAAGAAGGATGGTGTAACTATTTGGATGTTGTTGCGTCGGAGCTAATCTCATGAAATTTAGAACTCGGCTACGAATAGGTTGAATGGTGGAACACATCCCACTAGACACATGTATCTATTACAAGCAATATAACCCGACGGATCATGAGCTCGCTGGTGATGGGAACGGACTAGTATGTCCTCAAGTGGAATTCCATGCTTATCACAGATTCTATAGAGCGATCCTTCTTCTATTTTTGAAGCAATAGAGTCGACATGATCATCTAAAAGAGCAGCATCTTCAAGAATGTAAAGAGTGGGTTCAACTTCAGGTCCTTCTACGGCTCTATTTGATTTCTGGAACCCGTTGTTTGAGTTATGGATTTTCTTGTTGATGTGCTGATTGTACTAGTTCATGTCATGTAGGAGTCATATTTGAACTTGACTCAGGATTGGATTCAATCTATTTGGAAGCGGATGGAACTATGACTTGAGTGGCAAGATGCTCAAAACGTCATAGATCCATTTCTATAAAATGACTCGATATATAATCAATATCAAATTAATTATAAGCCGTACCCCTATGCTAAAGTGAAACCTAGTGCGGTGTCGGGCAGTGTCATGCAGTGTCGTGTAGTTTAGATTTTTGGTATTATGCAATAGTTCATTTTAATCTTTGGGCATCGCCTAAATTGACCATCATCGCTGACTATTTCAATGAGCTTTGCATTGTCGGCCATGATTTGGAAGTATTTTGAAACCAAGGAAAAGAAATTCGATTCAAATATTTAGTTCACAAAGGCAAAACTCACTTAACTTAGAATTCATGAAATTTAGCAAGTGTTGGATTTATGTCGATCCAACCCATTGGACAAATCTCGTCCTCTTCCACCTTCATCTTCTCCATTCCCAAACCATAGCCATCGATGGCGATCTTGTCCATGCCTATGTACAACTCGGCCACCTAACTAGAAATGATCGAAAGGAAAACTCGATTCAAGGGATTAAAATTTAGTGCTTGGATTGGTGAACTTCCCATCAAGGCGAGGTGGTGGTTCAGATAGGACTTGGGTTGCGACAGTGATGTAGTTGATGCCGAAGGTGATGGACAAAGGTGTTTGGAGGAAAGAGGAAGTTCGATTCAAAGGCCAAGGATTTTCAATGGTGGAGCAAGCTTAGATCGGTGCAAGAAAGCAAATAAGAAGGTGGAATGGAGAGATGGGTTATATACCAGCAAACCTGATTCTTGAGGCAATGGAAATGCGAGATTTTTCTTCCAAGTTCTGGATTGGTACCGATCCAAGGAGTTGGATTGGTAACGAGTCATAATTTAAAAAAAAGGGATATTGAATGATAAATGGAATTAGCCTACATACATGCCAATATGAGTGTGCGCATACGATTAAGAACTTCTACATGAGCATGCACATGAGTTTGTGTATGTGTACTTGTCCAACACCTAGTGACTAAAGCTGAAAGAAATCAGATTCAAACCTGGAGAATCCATGAAAGGAGCAAGTTCAAGATTATAGAGTTTGGAATGACGAATCAAAAAATATATTCTAGATTTATATTTCCAAATGCTAATGAAACGTTACGACGGATGACCATAGACATAACTCTTCATGGAAACGATTTGCAGGAAGGGTAGCGACCATTCAAAACATATAGTAGAGTCCTTCATGACAATCTCGACTTGTCTTGATTCAAAGCACATCATGTTTGAAACAAGATGTACTTAGGGGAGCAATTGTTATCTAGTCTTTTGACTAGACAACATTTAGATAGAGTGGACGAATCAAACTTGGAAACTATTAAGGTAGGAAACCCAAAGAGATATCCCAATAATCCAGAAACCTAATACAGACATAACAGCAAGACGAAAGGGAAATCAACCAAAGAAACCAGAAGCCAAGATTCGCCTAAGTGATGGATCGGTACTGATCCATCATCTGAGATCGGTACCGATCCAACTTCCATCATCCAAATTTGACCAAGTTTTTCCTATCCACTCTACTTGATGCTAAATGCCTATTTCAGGTGTTTTTTTGTCAATCCCATCCAATTCTCTATCGATCTCCACGAGCACATGAATCAGCAATTCTATTCTTCCATAGATCCATCATTTGAACTTAGAAAAAAGCTAGTAATGTTGCAAACTACTATGGAATCACGAAGCTAATAAGAAATCGATCCAACGTGAGGAGATCAAACAACCAATTTAGCTATATTATGGATCAGTACTGATCCTAGCCCATGGATCAGTATCGACCCTTAGATCTTGCTGAGCTGTCATCCTATTTTCTTGGAGAATTGGTCTATGTCATGGAAAACAAGGTGGAGATCATTATGGAGAGATTTTAGGCTTCCTCATATATAACTAGAGGGGTAGGGCGCATTTCTAAGGATCTTTTGGCTCTGATTTTCTCTTACTCTATTTCCTTGTAACCACCCATGGATTTATACCGATCCGTAAGAACTCCTGCCTGTAATCAACTAGATAATTGATAAATCACTAAGTGGACGTAGGTCAAGATTAGCCAAACCACTATAAATTGATGTGTGTTCTTTTCTACTCATTTTCATCTAAATTTCTTCACTTTTTATTCTCTACCTAATCATCTAGATGTTTGTGTCATTTTTGTTTCAAACAATCTCTGATTTGGTTATTTTCTTATTTAATATTTAAATAACTGACTATCAAATCTTGGCCATTTTTGACTAAGTATATGGAAGCTTCACGTGTTCATATGGTTTCAGATCCACCAGGAAAACTCATATTGGTGGAACATCTCTTGGTTTAGGGGCAGATATTCGAGATCCCCTTGGAACTCTTATATCATCCACTTACTTTTGAAAAAACCGGGATTGAGTCAGCTGGAAACTATTGATTGTTGGTTCGGAGAGATCAGGATCGGGTAAACAGAGCTATCCAAAATCATTTCGAACTGGTATAAGCATTCAAATTGGAGACATATTAAAGATGATGGAATCAAAGATGGATTCTTTGAAGTGCAAGGGTTACTTGCTACTAATCCTGAGGATGTAGCAGAAGTAGTGTCTTTGGTTTGTTCATATCCTGAACAAATTGCATGGATAAATTCTGGCATTGCATTGTTGCATGGAGGGCAGTGTTAGCATTCCAACTGGGATTTACTAAAAAGGTAAAACATAGCCTCAAGCCTTAGAACTGCTAATGACTAAAATATAGGATATGCTTTAGGGCTATGTGGTTTGCTACCATTAGGGTATAGTCATCACCCGATCTAGATCGATATTTATGGATTTATGTATCCAAATGGCCTGGTACGGTTGTAAGTTGCAACTGGGGTGATGAAATATTATGTACTATCCAGGAAGGGGTGGGCCATTCTTGATTTGCTAGGAGTCAGCTAAAGCTCTCAGTACATCTTATCTAGAGATGTACTGTGGTAGGCGGTACCCCAATAACCTTGTCATTGATAGAATCCATTTTCCGATATGTGCCTTATGGACTTAGTTGTATACCAAATATGCTAGAATGTGAGATGCCAGCATTTCAGCTATGTTATACATTTATTTTAAACCTTAGACATTATTATAATATCACTGGATTTCCTTATAAAATGGCTTTACTATCGTAAGGTAAAAACTCATCCGTGCTTATGCGCGGCATGGACTTACAAGATACCTTTGTTTTTGAAGGGTTTTATAAATATAAAAATCCATATGATTTGAGTTTCTCATGTTGATTTACCAGTACTTGGGTCAGACACGATTACTTTTTCAGATTTAGCTATGGACGCTTGAAGCTTCAGGAGATGAGATGGACGCCTCCAGGACCTGATGTATTTTATTTTCTACTATATTTCTTGTTTTGTATTTATCAGTAATTATAAGGACGGACTGATATAACTGTCCAAGCTAATGATAGGTTAGTTACTCTGATTTGTTTTAGTTATATTGAAAGTATTCTTTTATAAAGATAATTTGGATATTATATATTACTTGACATGATGTGAGATTCTATTCTATCTTTTCTTTTCTTATACCCCAATAATCTATATTCCCGACACTCAGATGTTCGGCACGTGAATACTATGGATGAATTCGTGTCGACTTTTGAGGATCGAAAAGGTGGGCCCTCATAGGAATGCTATGTCACGGAACTAAGGGAAGCAAAGCGATGGGAGAAAAGTAAGGATATGGAGAAGATTCTCCGCATCCATGATTCACAAGCATTGCAATTAAAGCACGGCCCCTGGCTTGGGAACCATAGCAGGTTTGACAAGTCTGTGGATCCCAGGAAGAAGTCATGGAAGTGCGGGCGGCACCGGTCGAGTTGATGGTGAACGTAATGATCGATATGGACAATCCAACTTGAGTTCTAAATATTGGATCTCAGCTTAGCATTAATTTAAGGAAGGAATGGAATAATATCCTCTAAGGGAACTTAGACATGTTTGCTTGGACACATTCGGATATGTGCGTGATATCGTCGGAGATAGCATGTCATGTACTTTATATTGATCCAAAGTTTACACCAATCAAACATAAAAGGTGCGGTCTGGCTCCAGAATGATTCACTACAATGAAGGAAAAAGTGGATAACCTAATGTAAGATGGCTTTACCCATGATGCTTTATACCCCACATGGGTATCCTATCCCGTATTGGTCAAGAAATCGAATGGGAAATGGCAGACGTGCATCAACTATTCGGATCAAAACAAGGCATGCTCGAAGAATAGCTTTCCCCTTTCCAGAATTGACCAACTGGTAGATGGGACTGTGGGGGCATGAGTTACTTCCTTTCATGGATTCTTATTCATGTTATAACCAGATTCCTATGCATATACCGGATTAGGAAAATACCAGCTTCATAACAGATTTGGGATTATACTGCAATCGAGCAATGTCGTTCGGTTTAAAGAACGCCGAATTCACATACCAAAGATAGGTTAATTCTATTTTCAAGAATCAAATCGGATTAACAATGGTGGTATACATGGATGACATACTTGGAAACTCATGAGTATAGCAGAGCCATTTGGATGATCTTTCAGAGATGTTCGAGGTCCTACGGAAAAATGGAATAAAGCTAAATCTGTTGAAATGTTCTTTTGGGGTAGCATCGAGAAAATTTCTGGGATGTATTTTTAATGTGAGGGGCATTGAAGCTAATCTGGAGTAGATAAGCACCTTGAGGAACGTAATCATCTTGACTATGAAGAAATAAGTACAAAGATTAAATAGGAAGATCGCAGCCTTGAGTCGGTTCATCTGAAAGGTAACGGATAAATGCATACCATTCTTCGATGCCCTCAAGAAGGGTAAGACAAAAATTTAATGGAATCAGGATTGTCAAAATGCCTTCGAGGATTTATTGAGGCATATGGAAACAGCATTCGTGGGGAGGATTTATTTGTTTATCTAGCAGTATCAACACATTTATTCATGAGGATGCGAGGATTTAAAGGCCGGTCTATTATATCAGCAAGCGATTTACATGATCTGAAAAAACTACCTAAAGTCAGAACAACTAGCATATTGCTTGCTGATTACATGGTGAAAGCTATGATCATATTTCCAAGCTCATCCGATCAAAGTGCCGACGGATCAGCCCTCGAAGTAGGTGTTATACCGACCCGAGAATTTGGGGAGACTACTGAAGTAGAACATATAGTTGAGATAATATGACATTACTTACCAGCCGAGGAGAGAGATAAGCGGACAAGCATTGGCAGACTTCATCATCGAGTTTACTACACATGATGGTGAAAAAGAGGACGATGCAGATGCAGCTTCTCATTGGAAGTTGTTTTGGATGGCGCTTTGAACAAGCATAGTTCAAGCGCAAGAGTAGTAACTGAAACACCAGAAAGACGATCAATTTATTACACACTGAGGCTAGAATTTCCCGAAACAAACAACGAGACTGAGTACGATGCTAGTAGAGGGATAAAGGATGACAAAGGATCTAAGGATAAGAGGATAAGGACACTCCACATATTCAGTGATTCCCAACTGGTGGTTTGTCAAGTTAGAAAAGAATATTAGGATAAGGGCCTGAGACTTTCCCTTACCTAACAAAAGCACTAGAACTATTAGAAGGTGTAAAGCACTATACAATCATGCATATCCCAAGGGAGGAGAACTCAAAAGATAATTCATTGGTTAAGTTGGTCAAGTTAGCTAGTTCTGGAGAAGCACAAATGATAGGTCTATTTCTAGTGGAGGTTCTAATGGCTCCATGCATCGATCAAATGGATGTCGACTGGATTCTAAACACCGTGGAGGAAGAGGAGTCATGGATGGCCCCAATTAAAGAATATCTACTCAAAGGAACTCTCCTGAGAGATAGAAATGAATGAAAGGGACTCCTTCGAAAACCACCTCAGTTCATGATGTAGGAAAGAGTATTGTACAAACGAGGATTCTCTCCCCCTACTTCGGTATATACCCAAGGATGAAGCTATGAAGATCATCGTGGAAATCTATGAAGGCAGCTGTGGTGACCACACCAGAGGGACAGACTTTGGCTAAAAAGGCACTTTACTATAGATATTGTTGGCCAACACTAAATCATGATGCAGTTGATTACACCATATGATGCGATCGTTGCCATAGATTTATGAAGAGTTCAAGAGCCCTATCTATAGAAATTATGCAAAATGGTTAGCCCATGGCTGTTTGCAGTTTGGGGAATTGATCTAATTGGTCTGTTGTTGATTGCGAAAGGAGGAGCTAAATATGAAATAGTTGCAGTGGATTATTTCACAAAGTGAGCTGGAGCGGAACCGCTTGCCACGATCACAACGAAAAAGGTGATCAACTTCGTAACAAAGAACATCATCAGTAGGTTTGGAATACCCCAGAAAATCATCACAGACAACGGAACTCGGTGCAAAAGTACCGAGTTCAAGGACTTCTGCAACCAATTCAGAATCGAGAAGAGTTTCTCGGCCGTAGCACATCCGTAGAAAAACGGACAAGTGGAGGTGGTGAATAAAGTTATCAAGTCCACCTTGAAGCAGCGACTAACTAGAGCCAAGGGAAACAGGATCGATGAGCTTCCGCTAGCATTATGGGCTTATAGGATGATCCACAAGTCAACAATTAGACATTCGTCGTTCGCACTGGCATATGGATTGGAAGCTATGATCCTAATAGATCTAGAAGTCCCATCTCATCAAAAAAGGAATTTGATCCAAAGGCCAATGAGGAACTCTTGATTGATTCCCTCGATTTGGTTGAGGAGAAGCAGGAAGAAGGGTAATTGAGGGTAGCTGCTCATCAGAAAAGAGCATCATGACACTTTAATGCCAAGGTCAAAAACTGTACTTTCGAGGTAAGGGACCTTATTGTGAAGCGAGTTCTCCCGAGTGCGGGGTATTTGGTCTGAATTGGGAAGGTACTTACACAATCAAGCAAAAGCTCTAAGATGAAACATTCAAGCTAGCTACTATCAATGGAATCTCGATTCCTTAGGCATGAAACAGTGACTTGCTGTGTCACTACTATACTTAGTTATTATCTAGTTTAATTTCAAAAATAAGCCACCCGAGGATTCCGAGGTCAATGCAATAAGGCAGGAATTGCCATGTTTCTTTATTTATGATAATCAATTAGCTTCTCAAACCAATAGAATCGTGTTCTAGTATGCAAAATTCCCATACAGCACAATTTACAGTATGGTAAGGAACATGCTCCTCCGACCTCGGATCATGGCCAGGGAGCATAGTCTCAAGGGTCGATCGGATAATTCGACCCTAATTTTCAAGAAACTAGAGTTACCTGGAGATTGGAAACATCAGGAAGGAAAATACGTTTATAGGTCGATCCAATAATTCGAATCTAACATTCATAAATCTAGCATTGCCCGGAGATTGGCAACGTCAAGAAGAAAAACCTGTTTAGGGGTCGGTCGGATAATTCAACCCCAACCTTCAGGAATCCGGTGTAGCCTAAAAATTGGCAACATCAGGAAGGAAAACCGCTCATGGGTCGATCGGATAACTTAACTTCGACCTTCAAGAATTTTCCATTGCCTAAAGATTGGCAACAACAAGAAGGGATAACCACTTTGGGTCAATCGGATAATTTGACCCCCACCCTCAGGAATTTGCCATTGTCAAAGATTGGCAACAACAAGAAGGGATAACCACTTAGGGGTCGATCGGCCCGACCTTTAGGAATTTATTGTTGCTCAAAGATTAGCAATGGCAAGAGGAGATAACCACTTAGGGGTCGATCAGATAATTCAACCTTGACCTTCAGAAATTTGCAGTTGCCCAGGGATTGGCAATGACAAGAAAGGATAACCACTTAAGGGTTGGTCAGACAATTCAACCCTAACCTTCAGGAATTTTCCATCACCCAGAGTTTGGCAACAATAGGAAGGAAAGACCAATCGAGGGTTCATTGGATAGTACGATCCCGACTTATAGGAATCAATTGTTGCTCAAAGCATGGCAGTGTAAAGAAGAAAAGCTCAAAATCAAGCAATTAAACCAAGGAAAGCTCAAAATCGAGCAATTAAACCACTGGTACCCAAAGATAGGAACTAGTGTACAAATTGGATTTTCACAACTGTGCTAGCGGCCTAGTAAGATCCACTTGGCCGAGGATAAGCAAGGATAGTGATTGAAAATCCAAGGCAAGCGTTCTTAGACTTTTTTCAATTCGGAATCAGGACTGGAAAAGCATGATTGGACTGGGGCAATCGAATAGTTTCCTAAAATGTTTGACTTATACTAATGCCGATATTCTAGCATTTGGAATAACATGTATCGCGAAAAAGGTTAGTTTCACGGCAGAAGTGTATAAATATGAAGTAAATACTTCAGTTGATGCTCCAGGATGATAGGGCAACATGAAACTCGAACCATTTGCGACAAAAGTCGGTCGAAGGAAACCCGACCCAACGTGAATAGGAATAACCATAGAGTTGGTAAAATGGTAGTCATGCTCCGCCAAGTAAAACACTTTGGAAAATAAACCATGGTATATAACTAGTGTAGTTGCAGGAATTTTATTTATATGCACAGATTTGCAGTTAATAAAGGCATTACATGAGAACTATTATGTACACAGGTAGTTGCATACAGGCAGGTACAGAATATAGAAGTGCAAAAGGTAAAATGGAATAAGGATTACAAGACAAAATGATATTTCATTGCTTACACTTTTTTGTACAAGAATAGAGAGGGCCGCTCCTGCACAAAAATGGCCTGCTTGCAACAAAAAGGAAAAGGAAAAAGTACAACAAAAAAAACACCAAAACGAGCCACCATGCCCACAAGCTTCGGGAATCCCCTACTTGTTCTTCCCTTTCCTTTTGCCTTTTCCACCATAACAGTCGGGATGCCTCTTATGCTTCCGTTTGTCTTTGATTATCCTTCCTTTAGGGCTGTCACCCTCAGACTAGGTTATCTTGCCTCTAGCAATGTTATTAGGCTCATCGGACTTCTCCTCAGGGGTTTCAAAAGGCTTGGTCTATGAGGGCTTCAGCTATATTAGGGTAAGCTAGAGGATAGGGCTTATAGGAGCAAAGATAACGTATTTTTTACATGTCGGGCTCCTTCTTTATCTTGACCTTAGAGAGGTCAATATTTTGTCTCTCAGCCATAGTAATATTATCGGTCGGGTCTATAGCACTTGTAATAGAGACGTTTTCCACCACGGGTAGGGAAACGTCCTCCAAGTTCTCCAGGGCAACTATCTTCTTGGAATCAGGACCTAGATCGGAACTAGAGGGAACGGTAGGAGTAATAAGCCCCATGGAAAAGGTGGTCGATGTTGTGAAAATCATCGAAGGACCCAAGCCTTGAGTGGCCGATGGCGGAGGAGGAAGCTGCGGATGACCTATAAGTTGATAAACATAGTGATAAATATTAGAGATGGATTTACTTGAGCTTCTCGAATATAGGTGAAACAAGTGATATACCTACACCTGGACTTTGCTGGGTAGGAAACAAAGAGATTTCCCCTTCTTCGAATGAATGATGGACCAGTCGGTCTACGAAAGGGGGAATATAAGGCTCAACGTAAGTAGCCATGGCAGATGCTGGAGTTGTCTGGGTGGCCTCACAGCTATCCCCCGCAATCTCAAAAACACCTATTGCAAACTCATTGGATTATGGAATAGATGATTCAGCTGGATCTGATGCACTTGGGCCAGCAGAAACCTCGACATCAACAGCAACATCCTACATCAAGAATGGCTTTTCCCTCTTCAAGTTTAGTTATGTCGTCAACATCAAGGTACTTGGCCATAAGTTCTTCCTCGGTGAGGCCTTCGTCGGTTGCTTCAGTGCGACACAATACCTCCTCCCAAGCATCGACATGGGTTTCAACATATGTGCTCCCTAACCACTTCAAGTTATTATACATGATCACCCTTGCCAAGAAGTGCTATAGAATTTTGTTCAGCTCTTCAATTCCTTGGCATTTTCCTCCTTAAGCACCTTAATCTCTTGCTTGGCGACAGCGAGATCGATACCAGTATCGAGTTTCTTATTCTTCAAAAGGAGCAAGTCGTTCACAAGCTTCTTACTTTCTGCATGAAGCTTTGGTTGTTCATCCACCCGCTCTTCGATAGTTTAGTCCCTGGCCCGAATGATTTCTTTCTTTTCGATGATGGCTAGGTCCTTCTTAGCAATTTTCATTTTCAAAACAGCACCTTCTTCAAGGGCAGTCTTTAGCGTGTTTTGCAACATGATCATGGCATCAGCGTGGACCTTTATCATTTCGGCCATTAAGCTTTCACTGTTCGCCTTTGACTTGAGAGTAGAGTCTCTCTCCACCTTAATTTTCTCCAAGTCACCTTTATGACTTTCAGTGATTTTTTGATAACTCTGCTTTTTAGAATCAAAGGACTGGGTATTTGTATTAGGTTAATGTGGTTGATCTTGGAGAGAGCAAAGCAGAGCCCTTTCTACTCATAGCCTTGATCAATGTGCTTCTAGATCTGCTGGATGTCCCGGTTTGCTTCCTTCTTTGGGATGTCTCCAATGTTATGGTCGAACATAACACCGTTTAGGAAAAGATTAGGAAAAGTGGCATGTAGGCGTGGCGGGGCAGAAAGAAGATGAATTGGAGGAGCAGAGACTTCTTTAGAATGTGGGGGCACAATAGTAATCAAGGACTATGAAGCATGAATCTGTTGATGGGGAGAAAGCTGGGGTTCAATAGGGGGCAGAGGAATGCTGGAAAAGGAACTGCGACTATCGGAAGGATCCTTATATCATCTACTTTGATCATGGGACAATCCCTTTGTTAATACAAATATGAGTATCGAATGTCTATAGAGAACATGTCTAGCCTGAAGAAAGTAAAGATATCAAGAATTTAATGTATGGGAAAGGATAAAGAGCCACTAGCTATAACAAAAAGGTATCAAACATCTATTAGCACATGGCTGTTGAGCATCTACAACAAAAATGATGTCGAATGATTAAGTAGTTAACAAGCATATAAGAGGTACCGAACCTCTAAGGGGTAACAAATCTATACAACAACAAGTATTGTTGAGCATTTAACAAGTAGAAGGTGATGTCGAACATTACGAATAAAGAAGGGTATCGAGCCTGTAAGAGGATGAAGATGTCGAACAAGTAAATAGTTGGAGATATTGAGCTACAACAAACTTGGAGGAATAAGAGATGATGATCTTCAATAACACATAAGTTGTAGAGTCTAAAAATAGCAGGGTTGTCATAGACGTAGGAAGAGTTGTCGAACATCTACAACACTAAGTGCTATAGATTATGTAACAAAGGAAGGATGCCACCTCACTAGAAGAGTCGAGCATCTAACCGCAAGTAGAGGAGATCGAGTTTCTATAAAAAGAAAGCCTTTGATATAGCATCTATTATCGAGCCTTTACAACAATAACTATTGTAAAGCACATGTAAACAATAAGTGATATCTTGCTTCTATAAGGATAACAAATTCTAAAGGAAATAAAAAGCTTCAACACTAGCATAGGATGTTGAGATTTTACAAGCGACAAGAGATGTCGAATTTCTAAAGACATAGAGGTTGCCGAGTTTCTGCAAGGAAGATTATGTTGTTGGTATTCTACAAGCAAGTGATATTGAATCTCTACGAAATGGAGCTATCGAAGCCTTTAGATTCCAAGCCAAGACATATGTCAATTACCCCGCATTATTGACAACCCTATAAATAGATCCCCTCTACCACTTAGTGAGGGGAATATCATTCTTTTCTTATTTCTTACATTTTCCGGTTATAAACCCTAAATTGATTTGTGAATTTTTAGAGCCGATTGTAATACTTGAACTTTTCACATAAGGACTAGGACAATTAACTTTGCATAGCATACTTCTCTCAAATATGCATACTCGGCTATTATTGAACTATGGACATGCATATAATTTATGACTTATCTATGGACTTGAATTTGATCTATGGGCATGCATCTGACTTATGACTTATCTTCAGACTTGGACTTGAGCTTGGACTTGCATATTCTCCTAAGTTTGCATAAGGTCACTTAAGCCCTTATTCCAACCAGTCGTAGTCTGCCTTGCATATTAGGTTAGCGAAGAAAGTTGCTAACATTTTGGCACTATAAGGGCCCGAACCTCCAACTCCCCGCATGTCCCTACAGAGTACTTTCCATATCCGGCATATCCCTATAGAGGACTTTCCATATCCGACATATCCCTATAGATGACTTCCATATCCAACATATTCCTATTGAGGACTTTCTGTATCCTGTATAATTTGTTAAACCGCATAATCAATATCTCCAAACAAGGATCCTCCAAGCCTAACTTTACCAATTTAGCTTCTGAAGTCACTCATAACCTTCAATTCCATGAGGAACAAATATTGAAGTTGAGAAACTTGGCACTAAAAACTCTAGCAGAAAAGAGGTGAGTAATTCCTTATGAACTGGGTAACTGGAGCATAAATCCATTTCAAATGGGGTCTACCCCGATCTTTGCTTATTATTTTACTCTGTGAAAAGATAACAAGAAAAGGAATGACCCGTTCTTAGAAATAAGAAAAAACTATACAGCTCCACGCTAAAGGAACTATCTTCAAAAATGAAATAACAAATGATTTCGATGAGTTTGCCCAAAAGTGGAAGGGAGTAATTGATCGCTCTCCCACACCAATCAGAACTTGAGAATTTTTAAAGAGAAAACTTGTCATTAGAGCTAATGAGCCTATCTAATGTTACAAAAAAGCCAAATGAGGATCGAAGACACAATTCCCTAGGAATTCCCAATCAATTGGAGCCTATTCCATACCACCTCTTATGAAAGCATCTATTTTCTAACTAAAGAGAGGTTGGGCTATTGGCCTTCAATGAAGAAGCGACAAGGAAATGAAAGAAAATCTCTAGGACTCTCATTGCCAATATCGTCGAATGAAAAAAAACCAATTAGTGTTGAGCTATAAAGGAGATGATAGAGATTTTTTTGGAAAAAACAGAACTCCAAGAGTTTATTTACAAGATTTGCAAAAGACCAATGTATCTAAAAATAACAAGCGCTTAATAAAGAGAATTGCTTCATGAAAATGATTTATAAAATAAAGGAAAAGCCTTTAATCTAGCCACAAGGGCCTGGTCAAAGCACCTCTTAGAGGGAGGTAAGAGTAAACCTCTGGTTCCACCTATAAGGCCTGGCCAGAGTACTACAATCCTTTGGTCCCACTAACGTGGCTTGGCTGAAGCACCTCCTAGAGGGAGGATGGAGTAATCCTTTGGTCTTGCCTAAGATGGCATGGCCAAAGCACCGACCATCCTTCAGTTTCGCCTATAATGCCTGACCGAAGCACCTCTTAGAGAGAGGATGAGTAAAACATTGGTTCTGCCTAAGATGGCTAATCAAATGCACCGAGCAGCCTAAATCCTTACCTAAAAGGTAAGAAGGGGCAAAAGAAATCAATCGAAGCCTAAATCCTTACCTAAAAGGTAAGAAGGGGCAAAATAAATCAATCCAAGCCTAAATCCTTACCTAAAAGGTAAGAAGGGGCAAAGGAAATAAATCAAAGCCTAAATTCTTACCTAAAAGGTAAGAAGGGGCAAAAGAAATCAACTAAAGCCTAAATCCTTACCTAAAAGGTATAGAAGGGGCGAAACAAATAAATCTGACAAATCTAATTCCATCTTAGAGATGGGCCAAAGCAATCTTCTAGAGGAAAAGTAATCAAATACGATCAATTTTACTCCAAGGCAAAGTTAAAGCAACCTCTAAAGGAAAGGTCAGGCAACTTTTCATGCTTATATAATCTCATATGCTAATGGAAACCAGTCAAACAATCATCCAAGGAACCCAGGCTGAGGGAAAGAAGTTTAAAAAACTAGCCGGGGAAATAATATTTAAGCAATAAAGATTCATCTCTGAAGTCATTTGGCCTAGAAAGATAAGAAGGCAAACCAATCCGCATTTTTCAAAGGCTTATTCTGCTGATTCAATAATTATTCCAAAAGTGATTTGCAAAGCTTTCAAAATTTTAAAGTTCAACAAGGAATCCTTTTCACAAATTTCTTTGGCATTTACAAAATAAGATGATCAATTTGAGAAATAAAAGGAATTTAAATAGAAGTGATAGCTGGAAAGGTAAGAAGATTTTTGGGTTTTAACACTAACATAAAAAAATTCTTTCATATAAGGAGGGGAGTAAACAAATACGGCAAGGTTCGACAAACAACTCTCAAATTAAGGCCTGCCTAAAAGCATTCTTTGAAGAAGCAAAGAGCAAACAAGTCTATACTTAATCAGAGACTATGAATCATGTTAAATCAAATTAAAGCTCTGAAGTGAATCACAAATCTCAAACAATGAGTTCAGATACAAGACAAGAATAAGGAAGAGAATGCAAGGTCCATGCAAAATAATAACTATTCAGGTATAAAAGTTATTTACCAATTTACGTACAAAAAGCTATAAATATCAAGAAAATCCATTCAAATTTTTTTGACGAGGAAGTGGAGGAAGCAAACGATGTTGGTATACTTTTTCTTTCCCCTCCCCTCAATCTCAAGTAGACATGGATGACTTTCGCTTGAAGTAGGGACATCTAAGCAAATAAGGAGGGACTCCAATGTTCTTGAGATGGTCAGCACACCCATATAAAAAGAAGTGTTGATAACATCTATATCCTGCCTCTACTGCTTTGCTCAACCTTTAATTTATTTCTTGACCTAAGAAAGAATAGTCGATTTTGAAGCCAAAAGCAACTATTATTTCAAGCAAATAATCTATAAGAAAATCCAATCTGGAGTTCTCAAGCAACATCACCTCAATTATTTTCAATTGAAACTCAAGGTCCTGCACTTGCCCCTCTAAGACTTCAACGGCTGAGGAAGGTTCAATAATATGATGAATCGCCACATCGAGTGGTCCTTTAAGTTTCCATTCCTTCTTTTGGATAATATTCGTGTCATCAATAGAGCCAATTCAAATCCTTAATGCATGTTCAAGCATTTTATTAGCCCTTGTTAAAAATTTAACTTATGTTTAAGAGCGCATTTCTCGCATCCCAATTTTTCAACCATAACTTCGATAATTGTTGAGATATTTTAAAACTTGTTAGTCCCACTTTCCTTTTAGAAACTGGGTGCATTCATATTTATATTCTTGGCACCATCTGATAATTTCTCTATCATCTAAACCCAAAGGTGGGTTTCCTAAGGAAAAATTTCTTTTTTACCAATTAAGGATTTGGATCTAGTTGTCCTTATAGAGGTTGGAGTAGGAAGATTGGATTTGCCTCCACTTGTAATAAGTTCTAGAGATTGGCATGACACTTGACTTTTTGGTAGATCAACTTCAAGGTTCTCTATTTTCTGATACAGTTAAGCAATTTCAACAACAACCTCAATCCTTTAGGCTAGGGTCCAGATCGACCAACTATATCTATGCTCTCTTTCAGTTCTTCAATCTCTTTGTCTTTCTCTTTGATTTTCTCCTCTGAACTCGAGGTTATTTCATTCATACTACTTAATGTTGACCTTAACTTATAATATTTATTATGCCATTTGCATCTTTCAGGTTGTTCGAAATGGTTGGATGAGGTTTCTTTAGAAGAGCGCTTCCTAGTATCTAATATCATCCTAGGTTTGAGTTTATCCAATCGAGAGAAGAGGTCAGGGCTTGGAAATAAAATACATTCTTTCATTAACAATAACGAAGTATTACAGGCATGAACAAGTTCCAATTACATCAACAACTCAAGTTTTATACGTTCAATCCGCAATTTTGGAAGTAAGAATCTTAGCTTTTTTGAGTGAACCAGTAGACATACAGAAAGTGGAGTCAAAGGGAGCACTAAATTTGTGAGAAGTACTAACTGGGGGAAACGATGATAATCCCATCTCCCAGCAAGGGGGATAGCTTCTCCGCATAACAATTTAGCATAGTTAGATCATATTTCTTTAAGTAAATTGTCTTTTTTGTTACCTAAGAAATCAAAATAAAAGTGGGGGAGTTGTGAGTAAACTTCTTGAAGGTCCCTAAGAAAGCAGTATTTCGCTAATCGAGAGGTTTTGAGAATTAACATTTTCTCCTTAAAATCCCTTTTTAGCTTGATAAATTTACTTAAGAGTTCTCTTGAAATAGGAGTGCCCAATGGTTCCTTAACCTTTGTATTTTAAGAAAAGGAAGCTACGTCGCAAAGAAATAAGAACACTGAAATTTATAAAATTGTCTGAATTACATAATACAACCACAAAATCACTTCGCTTCATACAATATGGACCATTTGTAAAATTAAAAAATGAATTTCTCTTTATTCAACTTGACCTTATTAGGAGGAAGAGTGTTGGGGAAAGTGGAACGGTCGCGATCTTAGGAAGATTCCAACATTGCCTAGGATAAGGATCGGTCCTACGATCATTCAAATACCTGCTATGAAGACGACTAAGTAAACCCCCACTCTCCTTCCCTATGTAGGAAAATCTAGTAAAAATATTCCTAGTATAGATTTTATAGGAAAATTCCACTAAAGTATCCCTATCTTCAACAAGCATCCAAAAGAGTATGATTAACTCCGTGTTCTTCCTTAAAACTCTATCTCAACGAAGGCAGGATCTTTTCAAGAGCTGGGCTAACCTTTTTTCTTTGAAATCTTTTAATCATTTGGCATAAATGAGAAGACGCCTATACTTTTAAACTACTGCGATCTTCGATCAATTTCTCCATTTAATCGTAGCACTTCTTTCTCATTCTTCTCACACAAAATCTCAAAGTGATATTTATTTGTTTTCCTTAACTAAAATAGTAAACTTAATAACCAAAGCTAATGGATAATTTTAAATATTTAAAGAGAATAAACCTTATACCAATACCGCGGGAGCTTGTGAGGCAGTGATCTGAATTTTCTCTATGCATGATGGCCAGGGGCATGAATATCCTTTGATTAAATGTCTTCCCGAGGAGCATTTCGGGAACTCAGGAAGGTTAATTAGGATAGTCCATATCATGAGCAAATGGGTCTACATCGTGGCCACCTGATGCATTAACGCCACTTCCTGGTCCTTCATGGTCTTTGTTACCATCACCTCCATCCTTCTCGAAATCATCATCGTCATCATCTTCATCTTTATCTTCATTGCCTTCGTTATCACCTTCATCACCATCCACTCTATCATCATCATCTCGGTCTTCATCGGGCAGAGGATCATTAAAAGATAGTAATTCTCAAGGATTGATGGCTTCCTCTTCTAGTAATTCATCCTGTAATGACCTAGGAAGTATCCCCGGTTTAAGGTCGCACTTCCTCTTGAACTTGTCCTTTAATGTTGGTAGTGAAGAGAAGTCCAACTCTGGATACTGGTCTATATTATCGTAATATGCGATGAAGAGGGCCTCCTCATAGCACTGCTTCCTTATTTGAGGAAGGGCTTGGTTTAGAAAGAAGGAAGCTTTCTCTTTGGCATCCGTAATGATGTTTTTTGTGTAGGCTAGTGCAGCCTCTTCACTTCCAGCTTTCCTTTTAAAGTTGTAACTTGAGTATCTTCTTGGGCATTTTTAATTCTGACATGCTCAACTTCTTTTTACAGCAATTTTGCTCTTTCTTTAGTCACTATACTGCTTTTTCTTTCATCATTCAAGTTAGAGGCAAGATTATTCATTTCCAAAATAACTTCATCTCTTTTTACCGCAACTTCAAATATTTGGCCCTCAAGGAACCTGACTTTATCTATCAAAAATGAAATATTCTCTTTGAAATCTAGGATCGAGCTAACAGATTCGTAAGAGGCTTGTTGAAGGAAGAACATTTGCTTGGCCACCTAAAAAATATCAATATATGATAAATAAAGATATGTGAAGCCAAAGTTTGTATTAGCCAGACACGTAAAAATACATACCACAAGAAGCTGTCGAAAGATAATGTGGAGATGATCCTTAGAAAAAGCAAAAGGCTGCAATGGCATTAGAGAGGCCATAGATATGGACTGGATGATTGAACGAACAAAATCATTAACAGCTAAAGGGATGGGTTGAGTCGGAGCTTCACAAGGAAGAGATTCAGGGGAGGAGTAGTCAGGCCTAACTCTTGATACAAACATTTTTTTGGTGGTTGCAGACAAAGGATTCATGATATCTATAGCAGGGCACGGGGAGTGAGCAGCATTTGTTTTGTTCTGAGGAACCTGGTCTAGTAAACCTAAATCACCAAAAATGGAGTCTTGATTAATTATGGTTGTAGCTGCGCTCGATTCCTCAACAATTGCTGGAAGAGTTTGATCTTTTCTAAGTTTGGCTATTTTACCTAAAGGAGGAATTAAAGCACTAGAAAGGTCACCAGAATCCTTCTTCCTTTTTTGATCTTAATAACCCTATGGGCATCAGCAATAGAACCTACAATGGAGGCATCTTTAGTAGTCGAAACTGAGGAGGAGGTAGAAGTTTTAACTTCCTTGGGCTTAGCAGCCGAGATCATAAGAGTCGGATCTAAGTTAAAGAAAGAATCATAAGATGATGATATAAGAAACTTCATTGGAATCATAGTAAGAGAATATCGAAAGAGTCGCGTCGAATGAAGGAAGAAGGAGAAAAAACATTCTAGTTACCGACAACCAAAGCTTATTTCCCGTGAGCATATTTCTTGACCATCAGGGACTCCCTAAGCACTTTGTGGCTTTCTAAGATCAAGGAGCACTTTTGAACATTCTCTTCGGCCAAGAGCTTAAGCCTGTCTCCCACACTTTGAAAAGACAAGTTCAAAGCACTAATTGTACTGGCAATAGAAGAATTTGTCCCTTTGGAAGCTGATTTTAGAAAAGAATAACTATTATAATAAAGCAGTAGAATATAGTATGAACAATAGAGAGAAAGCAACAAGTGTTACTAGGAATAGAGAAAGACCGTTGACTCTAGAGGAATGGCTTTTAATATAAAAGAACTAGTTTTCCCAGTCCTTGGCTTTATTGAAAAAATTAATGATTAATCTCTTTGGATAAGGAAGAAGGCAATATATAGTACCCGCTGGTTGTCTTCCCATTTTAACAAGATTAACCAATGGATGAAGAGTTTCAGCATTACGTGAAGGAGGTTAGCTTCCCTAGCCAGTACCTCAAGGCAGCTTAGATATGTATAAGAGTTGGGTAGCAATTGTATTGGAGTAATCCCTAAATGATCCAAGAATCGAGTGAAGAGTTCTGAAAGGGGGGAGGTAACCTAAATGCCAATCATTAATTGGAGTGAAAGCAAAGAAACCTTCTGGAGGATTATCTATCCTTTCAGATGGGCCTGCCACCTTAGTTTCTACATTGGTAATCCCGAATTGCTAAAGAATGATGTCAACCTCATCCCGAGTAGTTGTAGAAGATTGAATGAGTCTATAGTCTCTTTTCTCTGAAGTAGGAGAGGATTCAGAGCCCTTCTTGCCAACTATTTTCCTGTCAAGCAATATCATGGAGAAATCAGGGGAAGAATTGTATATTTTATGAAAGTCTAAAGTACTTAAGAAAAGGTTAAAGAAATTTAATTCCTTAAGTAGAGATCTAAATAAATTGGTAACCAAATGTCTAACTCATAAGTAGTTAGTGAGTTCATAACTAGTTGAGGAATCCTTAATTAGTTAATAAGTTCATAACAAGGTGCCAAATTCATAACTAGCGATCGAGTTCATGAAAAGGTGTCGAACTCATAAATAGTTAATGAGTTCATAACTAGTTGAAGATTCTTTAATTAGTTATCGAGTTCATAACAAGGTATCGAACTTTTAACTAGTTATTGGGATTATAACAGGATGTCAAACTCATAAAAAGTCAGTGAGTTCGTAATCTATCGAAGATTCTTTTTTATGACTAGATATCCAACTTATAAAATATATCGAATTTGTAACTAGTTAACAAAAGTTGCCAAGTTTATAACTAGTTGATGATTCATTAAGTAGTTGTATGATTCATAACTAGTTATCAAGTCACTAGTTAGTTGCCGAATTTACAACTAGGTTGTGAGGCCATAACTAGTTATCGAGTCTTAAAACAAGTTGTCGACTCTTTAACTAATTGTTGAATTTATAACTAGTTGGCAAGTCTCTAATTAGTTGTCAAACCTTTAGCTAACTACTGAATTTACAGTTAGTTGGCGAGCCTACAACTAGTTAGTAAGCCACTAGCTGGGTACCGAGTTTCTAAGTAAATGTCGAGTCATTGGCAACTATCAAAACCCCAATTAATTATTGAATTTCTAAAAAGCTATAAGGTATACGATAATTATTAGAACCTTATTCATCATCAAATCTCTATTAATCAGTAGGGATCCAAATTCCTAATCAAACCCAAACAGTTCATAGCTACCCAATTATTGAAACCCCAATTGTAAAATAATAAACTCCCTCTTTTATCTTTAAAATTGATTGAAAATGAAATCGCACATTGAATCAAATTTGATTACGGAAGGAGTCAAAAGCTTCTTTTTTGGAAATTATGAGATTGACAAGAAAAAAATTATAATTGTAATTTCAATTTCAAGTTGCAGGTAAAACTTTTGGAAGAAGGAAAAGTAAGAATTTATAGAAGAAGAGGGAAACAACAAGAAACGTTGACCCTTATTTGAATGAAGGGACAAGATTAAAAACTCTGGAACATTAATAGGTCGCAATACGGAGAGTGTAATTGTACTAAAGTATAATATGTTTCTTCTATATAGGGGGTAAATGTTACTATTAAAAATAAGTGTATCGAATGTCTAGAGAGAACATATCCAACCTAAAGAAAGTAAAGGTATCAAACATTTAATGTGTGGGAAAGGACAATGAGCCTCTAGTCATAACAAAAAAGTATCGAACATCTAATAGCAGATGGCTGTCAAGCTTCTACAACAAAAGGATGTCAAATGATCAAGTAGTTAACAAGCATAGAAGAGGTGTCGAATATCTAAGGAGTATTGAGTCTCTACAGCAGCAAGTGTTGTCGAGCATTTACAAGTAGAAGGTGATGTCAAAAATTAGCAATGAAGAACGGTATCGAGCCTGTAAGAGGATGAAGATGTCAAAACCGTAAATACTTAGAGATAGTGAGCTACAACAAACTTAGAGGAATAAGATATGATGATCTTCTACAACACATAGGTTGCTGAGTCTAAAGATAGCAGGGTTGTCAGAGACGTAGGAAGGAACGTCGAACCTCTACAATACAAAGTGTTGTAGAGTATGTAACAAAGGAAGGATGTTGCCCCATTAGATGATGTCGAGCATCTAACCGCAAGTAGAGGATATTGAGTTTCTATGGAAAGAAAGCCTTTGATATAACATCTATTACAAAGCCTTTACAACAATAACTGTTGTAAAGCACCTGTAAACAATAAGTGATATCAAGCTTCTACAAGGATAACGAATTCTGAAGGAGATAGCGAGCTTTAACACCAACAAAGGATGTCAGATTTTTACAACCGGCAAGAGATGTTGAATTTCTAATGATGTAGAGGTTGCCAAGTTTCTACAAGGAAGATTGTGTTGCAGAGATTCTACAAGCAAGTGATATAAAATCTCTACGAAATAGAGCTATTGGAGCCTTCAGATTCCAAGCTAAGATATGTGTCAATCATCCTGCATGATTAATACCTCTATAAATAGATCCCTTTTGCCACTTAGTGAGGGGCAAATCATTCTTTTCTTATTTCATACTTTTTTAAGTATTAAATCCAAAGTTGATTTGGGGATTTATAGAGCCGATTGTAACACTTGAACTTTTACACATAAGGACTTTGAAAATTAACTTCGCATAGCATACTTATCTTAAATGTGTATACTCGACTATTATTAGACTATGGACATGCATATGATTTATGACTTATCTATGGACTTGTACTTGAACTATGGGCATGCATCTGACTTTTGACTTATCTTTAAAATTGGACTTAAACTTGGACTTGCATATTCTCCTGACTTTGAATAAGGCCACTTAAGCCTTTATTCCAACTAGCCTTAGCGATGAAATTTTTTAACACCCTCTTTGGCCTTCTTTCGTTACCTCTCCCTTTTGGCTTTGCGGCAATCTTCCACCTCATGCTCCCTCTCCTTCCTTTGAGATCTTTCTTCATCAGTCTTGAGATGACCTCGATAGATGGAGCGAGATGGATATGGGTCAGGACTCTGCCCTCTAAACTTACCAGCACTGTGCTAAAGCTTTCTATACCTATCTTTGGACATGGAACCTGCAACAAGAAGAAAGGTAATATAAGAATTGGAATTTTGGAATCCAAATGAATGCAGAGATGAGTGTTCATGATCCTAGTGAAGTGTATAGTGCCGATGACCACCTAAGTACTCTACAGATTGTGTTTGCATGGAATTAAAGATGAAGTCTCGGCACCTTCATACAGAGTTCCTCCAGGCAAGAAGATGAAGTTTGAAGAACTCTTGGTGAGGAGATCGCCAATAGAAATATCAAAATCACTTAAGTCATGGTAGACGTCTCCAAAGGAACAAGGTTTGAGGAGTTGCTTCGCCTGAAGGCAATGTTCTCGCTTCTACAGTCTTTTTGGGAGATTCGACGATGACGTACTTCGGACGAGGCAAAGCAGGAAGTTCAGGGCCTTCAGGAGCGTCTCGCTAAATGACTCACTTTCCTCAGGACTAGCATTATACCCATTGTCGCTGTCGTCGGTGCTTTATTATCTTTCTTTGTCCTTCTCATCCCTTATCTCCTCTTTCCCTTCTCTCCTACCAACACTCTCCTTTGGGATTGGATGCATTCTACCTCCTTTATCTCCTTCTCTCGATACCTCACCTGCAATCGATCCTCCTGCTCCCCGCTCCACGGGTTCTGTAACATCCCTTATCTAGAGGCCCGAAGCTAAGCGCTACAGATGCTGCAGTCATACATAGTATTAACTTCAATTGACCAAATATGGTAATGTTAATGGTATCCATAATATCACAAGCACATGAATATGAAACAAAATCACAGATTTCACAAAACAACTTTTTTGATTACATTTCACAAAACATGTTTCATATTCTATTACATAATCCTATAATCGTTTCCCAGGTTCAGATAAAATATAATTATTACAAAATACACCAAGAACGACATATGAAGATGCCCCCTTGGTTGACCAGAGTACTATATAGACATAATTGTCTTAAATACAACACTGCGGAATCAAATAAAATAAAACGGCAACTCCTAAATAGCTATCCGCCAGCCACCTGCTTGTCTCCGGAAGCTTTATTCGCCAACCACTAAAACCTATAAACCTCAACCCACAGCCTACTCAAATCGATTTTGAGCACCCGAGAGTTTAAGGGGAAAAACATAAACTTCGAGTCAAACAAAAAGTCTGGTGTGAATAATACGATACATCTCGGTTATTTGATATTAAGTGAGACCACGCCCTTAGCGGAACGGGTTTCCCCTCACTAATATCCTTTTAAAACATCCTTTTTGCAAATCATAATCCTGCAACCTAAATTGGTTAAAAAATATAAAGCATTATCATGTAAACATACATATAAGGTAACGAATGGACTATCTATTCAAATACTTAAGTTTTGTTTGGCTAACTACTAACCTTTGGCTGACTTGGGCCTACCAGACAATATAATAATCTAACACCTGTTAGATACTCGTCTTCTGGATGGTCTGCCCCTAACTTATCTGTTAGATACTCATCTTCTGGATGGTCTGTCCCTAACTTATCTTCTCCCAGGGTCACCTGATCCTAATGGTTTTGCGGGTTCAGCAATAACCTATCTGTATAAAAATATATATTACCTTATGTGTGTAATCATCATTTTAGTCTTACCTGTGGCAAAGCCCTACAAACTGGAATTTTGGACCAAATTAGCTGGGGCTAATAGCTAATGTATACGGCGCGACCCTATACCAGTCCCATCTGGTATTCTAATATCTGAGTCATTATACTTAGAGTAATCTTCCTTTAAATTTTACTTGAAAACCTTTACATCTCAAATTGATTTAAAACCTTTAAATCAAACTTAAACAAGGAAAATATATAAACTCTATGCTTTACTCAAAATCACCTTGCCATGTTATATATACTTTACTCAAATCTTTGTTGATGAAAACATTTAAACCTTTAAAAGTACCCCTTTCGAATCCATTGAAAGTACCCTTTCGAAACCAAGTAAACCCCTTTCTTTCACCTAGGCCGAAGGGCTAAAACACTCCTTTCGAAACCATTCATATACACCTTTCGAAAACACTTGAAAAACCTTTCCTTCGAAAGCTATAAAACCTTAGACATCCTATCTTTAAAACACTTAACATTGCCTTTCGAAACCATTGGAAAACCTTTCCTTTTAGACCTTTCGAAACCATTGGGGAACGACCCCTTAGAAACCCTTCTTTAAAGCCTTTCGAAAGCACCAAAACATTTGTAAACAACAACCTTTCGAAAGCATTTGGGTTCAATTTAAAACATGTGGAAACACCTTTCGAAACCATTAAAAATTAACTCCTTCAAACTACCTTCAATATAGCAAAAGGGTCATAAAACATTTAAGTCGATAGCACTATTTCGAAATCATTTCCTAAGCAAAGAAGTGATGGTGTCGAAACCTACCTTCCGAAAGCATTAGAGAAGCGGCTAAGTTTTAAAACAAAGTATATCTTCTGAAACCATTGACTTTGAAAGGTAGAAAAGTGGCAGCTAGGGGTTTCGACCCTTTCGGAAGCAATTACTTAAAATAAAAAGCGCAACCCATTCGAAACCATTCTTATAAAACATTTGACTCGGCCGAAAGCCAACCAAGTCGAAAGCATATCCTTCGAAAACAAAGTAGGCGCATTTTCATTTAAAAGAAAATACACGCTTCGACCCCTTCGGAACCCATAGCTTCGACCCAGTACCTTCCACGTAAGTCCAATTCACTACGCACCAAGTCTTTGATGCCATGCGCATTGGTTTCGATGATGATAGTGGCAGAACCACTAAGTCGGAACCTAGGTGTCGAAAGTGGCTAAGCATGCTAAAAGCATGTAAAAAGTGATTTTAACTTTAAAAAGAATTTCTTTTCAACTAACCCGCCTTGTTTTTCAAAATATTATTGGTTGCTAATTTTCTTTTCTAAAAGTGCTGCCGATATTTTAGAAATAAACAATTTATTTTATTTATAAAATACCCCTTCATATATAAAATATTTAAGTCCCATACCTTAAATTATTTTATATATTTATCAAAACACTTAGGAAAATTCTACAAAAATTCCAGAAAATCATTTTTAATATGTTTTCTAACATATATTAATTTCAGACCCAAAATAAATATTATTTAGCCGTAAATAATTTTAAACCCAAATAAACATTTTTTTTACTAGAAAATTATGAAAATTGAAACCCATCTCTAAAATATCATTTCTGATCTAATTCTAAAATCGCAAGGCATTTGGATGTCATTAAATAGGGTTTTCACATTAAAACATATCATAAATCCCATATGAATAAGCATACATCATCAACAAACATATATAAACATTTAATCATTCAAAAACATGGCATAATCATGCAATATAAATCGGATTTAACCTTAAAACCGAAAACACTTAAGAAAAATGAGATGTAGTCATTATTCATCTTAGCATTGAGATTAAGGATTTGAGATTTGAATGGATTAAGTTGATTAATCTTCTTCCTTTAGCTTTTCTTGTTTACCATTTTCTTGCTTAATGGTGGTCGGCCTCTCCTTTTAATTTTTGCAAATGAATGTATGTGTGAGCATGGCTAAGGGTTTAGGGTATTAGAACACTCTTTTCCTATTTTACCCCTACCTATTTCCCTTATCTATTTTAATTCATGTTAGCTCATTTTAATATATTCATTAACATGACACGGCTACCCCTTATTAAAATCAAATCTCAATCCCCTAATCATCACAATATATTATTTATTTTAGCTAATTAAATACCCTAAGTAATGTTACTAAAAATATGTGGTGTTACAATCTCCCCTCCTTAAAGAATTTTGTCCTCGAAATTATGATAAGGTACACAACAAATCAACCAATCAATCAAAAAGGTAAAACATACCATCAAACAAGTCAGGATAAGCGTCTCTAATCCTGCTCTCGGTTTCCCAAGTATGTTTTCTCTTATCGTCGCTCCACTGGACTTTAACTAATCTGACTGTCTTGTTCCTTAGCCTTTTCTCATATCTCATGACTATACGAACTGGCTTTCTAAACTATAATCAAGTCTGGTTCTACTATTAAATCATCTAACACAGTCAGTGCTATAGTAGACTCCGGTTCTCTAACACACTTCCTTAGAAGAGAAAAATGAAAAACATCGTGGACTCCTACCAAACTACTCGGTAACTCTACTCAATATGCGAGTTTCCCGATCCTCTCTACAATACGAAAAGATCCTACGAATCTCGGTGCCAACTTCCCTGATTTCCCGAATTTAATCACACACTTCATTAGTGATACCTTAATAAAAACATGATCTCCAACAGAGAACTTTAATTTTTTCTGTCTTCTATCTACATAACTCTTCTGCCTAGACTGAGCTTCCTTCATCCTAGCTCGAATCAATTCAATCTTTTCTACAGCTTCTTTAACCAAATATGGATCAAGAACCATCTCTGCTGTCTCATGTTCAGCTCCTTCTGAGAGAACAAATACTTCAATGACTTATGGTCCGTATAAAGCTCAAACCGCTCTCCCAAAAGGTAATATCTCCAAACCTTCAATGCAAAAATCACTGCAGTCAATTCCAAATCATGCGTCGGATATCTAACCTCATGCGGTCTAAGCTGTCTAGAAGCATTGCCAATCACTTTACCTCTCTGCTTTAACACAGCTCCTAATCCAATTCCACACGCATCTGTATAAACTACCAAATCCCGATTCCCCTCCGGAACAACCAACACAGGTGCATGGGTCAATAAGTGTTTCAAACTCTGGAATGCTTCTTCACACTTATCGGTCCAAACAAACTTCACATCTTTTCGCATTATCTTGGTCATCAGTGTTGCTATCCACGAAAAATCCTTAATGAACGTCCTATAATATCTAGCCAATCCCAGAAAACTCTTTATCTCAGTCACTATCTTGGGTCTCTTCCAATTATTCACCACTTTAATTTTAGTCGGATCTATAGACAACCCTTTCTCTAAGACTACATGACCAAGAAACTTCACTTCCTTCTTCTAGAAGTGACACTTCGAAAACTTCGCCTTTAGTTGATTCTGCCTCAAGCGTCTCAAGCACAATTCTAAGATGAAATTCATGCTCCTTATCATCCCTAGAGTATATCAAAATATCATCTATGAACACCAATACGAACCTATCCAAGTGCTCTCGGAAAATTCGGTTCATCAAATCCACAAAAAATGATGGCGCGTTAGTTAGTCCGAACGGCATCACTAAACATTCGTACAATCCATAGCTTGTTCTAAACGCCGTCAAAGGAATTCTATCCTCATCTACTCTAAGCTGATGGAAACCTGTTGCTAAATCCAACTGAGAAAATAATTTGGCTCCACTCAACTGATTGAACAAATCGTCAATTCTAGGCAACATATATCGATTCTTTATCGTCTTCTCATTCAACTTACGATAATCGATATATAACTTCAACGATCCATCCGGCTTTTTAGCAAACACTGCGGCTGCCCTCCAAGGTGAACTACTCGGTCTAGTAAAACTCTTGCTTTCTAAATCAACCAACTGCACCTTTAGCTCTCTCATCTTTATGGTGTCATCCTACTTGGCGGTCTACTCACCGGTTCTGCTCCAGGCACCAAATCTATCCGAAACTCAATGGGTCATTTTGGTGGCAATCTTACTACAGGCTCAAAAACATCCGCTAATTTTCTAACCACGAAAATGCGACTCAATTCATCTTCCAACTCCCCAACACCAAACAAAGCAGTCACCTCGCAGCTAGGGCTTTCTACGATATACACAATCCGGTCACTACAGTCAAGATGTCTAAGTGATATTTTCCTATCATTGCAAAATATCCTAGCATTGTACTTACTTAGTCAGTCCATACCCAAAATAATTCCGAACCCTACAAAGTCAAACACATGCAAACTGCAAATAAAGGTATGACCTAAAAAATCAAAATCTAAGTGGTCACACTTCATCCCAAATGTCGCATACCCTCCTATCGGATTTGCAACCCTTAAGGAAGTAACTAAATATGAGGGTTCTAGGTTAAGCTTATCTACCAAACAATGAGATATAAAAGAATGCGATGCACCAGTATCAAGCAGAATGCTAACAGACGTACCATGAATCTGAAGCATACCTCACGACATTGCCTTCCCTTTCTCCTGCACTGTTGGTCCTGATGTAGCAGGTTCCAATGCAAATACTTTTGCCCCTTCCGTCCTTAGAAGGCTCTTTGTGCTGGTTTTTATGATGACCAATCTAATCGTAGTTAAAGCATATGATGTTTTTCTTCCCGATTATTTCCTTTGCCTTTCCAGTACGACACTTATTCGCAAAATGCCCCTTCTTGTCGCACTTGAAGCAAACAACCTCCGACTTTCCTTTCTTCACGGTTCCACCTTTCCGAGCACCCTTCTTATGGAAGAACTTCCTTTCCAAACTCTTCCCTACCTGGACCTCCTTTTCCTTATTCTTCTTCAGAGAAGCAAGAATCTCCTCATTCCTCAATGCCATCTCCATTACAACATCATAAGGATCCCTAATATGAGGTAATGTAACCCTTGCCAACTCAGGCTTCAACCCCCTTATGAACTTCTTATTCCTATTCATCACAGTATCCACAGTGGTATGTCCATACCTAGCCAACTCCTCAAACCTTCTAGAATATTCCAACATAGACATCTCCCCATGCTCCAACTCAGCAAACTTTCTGAGCAAAGCAGACTACGCCATTATAGACATGAGCCTCTACTGGAACCTTCTCCTAAACTCAGCCCATGACATCGTTTCCTCATCCACTCCAACCGTCACACTATTCCACCAAAATAAAGCTGCTCCCTGAAGCTGTCTCGAAGCAAGCCTTCTCTTCTGCTCATCATTGAGTCCCAAGTCTGCAGAGATCCTCTCACAATGCAGCAACCAGTTCTCCACCTTAATAGCATCCTCGGTTCCAATAAATGGCTTCCCTCCAAGCTTAACAAATCTCTTCTCAGGATAACATAGTTGTTGACTACCAGAGCTTCCTGAACCCCTACTCCAGCTCCAACCACTCCAGCAGCAATTCCTGCTTGCATCATGTTAACGAAAAACAAATACATAGCTCCCTTATCCACTTGTGGGACTCCAGCACCAACATTCCTCGCTTGTGCCTGACCTTGGTTTCTCCTGGTATTTGGTCTGGAATTTCCATTTGTGGTGGTGCTTTCTCCAAGATTCACTCTTCCACTTCTAGCGTCCATATCTGTATTCAAGCCTCGTGAGATACAGATGAATAGCCTAAGAGAGGTAGGAAACTAGGGATATAGCGTATACTTATATATAGCAAATACAAGTACGTTACTATAGCGTTATCCCATACCCCGATCTTATCTCTTATTCCTCAGGATTATGTTTTCAAAAATCCTTTTAGTTTAAATTTTTACATAAACCTATGCTCTGATACCAAGTTGTAACATCCCCTATTTGGAGACCCGAAGCTAAGCGCTACAAATGCTGCAGTCATCCATAGTATTAACTTTCGGTGACCAAATAAGGTAATGTTAATGGTATCCATAATATCAAAAGCGCATGAATATGAAATAAAATCACAGATTTCACAAAACAACTTTTCTGATTACATTTCACAAAACATGTTTCATATTCTATTACATAGTCCCATAATCGTTTCCTAGGTTCAGAAAAAATATAATTATTACAAAATACGCCAAGAGCGACATATAAAGATGCCCCTTGGTTGACCAGAGTACTATATAGACATAACTAACTTAAATACAACACAACACAATCAAACAAAATAAAATGGCAACTCCTAAATAGCTATCCGTCAGCCACCTGCCCTTCTCCGGAAGCTTTATTCACCAAGCTACTAAAACCTATAAACCTCAACCCTCTGCCTACTCAAATCGATTTTGAGTACCCGAGAGTTTAAGGGGAAATATATAAACTTCGAGTCATACATAAAGCCTGGTGTGAATAATTCTATACATCTCGGTTATTTGATATTAAGTGGGACCACGTCGCTTAGCGAAACGGGTTTCGCCTCACTAATATCCTTTTAAAACATACCTTTTGCAAATCATAATCCTGCAACCTGAACTGGTTAAAACTATAAAGCATTATCATGTAAACATGCATATAAGGTAACGAATGAACTATCTGTTCAAACACTACAGTTTTGTTTGGCTAACTACTAACCTTTGGCTAAATCGGCCTACCAGACAATATAAATAATCTAACACCTGTTAGATACTCCTCTTCTAGACGGTCTGTCCCTAACTTATCTGTTAGATACTCTGCTTTCGGACGGCCTGTCCCTAACTTATCTTCTCCCAGGGTCACCTGATCCTAATGGTTTTGCGGGCTCACTAATAACCTATCAGTATAAAATATATATTCCCTTTTGTGTGTAATCATCATTTTAGTCTTACCTGTGACCAAGCCCTACACACTAGAATTTTGGACCAAATTAGCTGTGATTAATAGCTAATGTATAAGGTGCGACCCTATACCAGTCCCATTTGGTATTCTAATATCAGAGTCATTATACTTAGGGTAATCTTCCTTTAAATTTTCCTTGAAAACCTTTTCATCTCAAATTGATTTAAAACCTTTAAATCAAACTTAAACAAGTAAAATATATATGTACTCTATGCTTTACTCAAAATCACCTTGCCATGTTATATATACTTTACCCAAATTTTTGTTGATGAAAACATTTAAACCTTTGAAAGTACCCCTTTTAAATCCATTGAAATTACCCCTTCCGAATCCAAGTAAACCCCTTTCTTTCACCCAGGCCGAAGGGCCAAAACACTCCTTTCGAAACCATTCATATACACCTTTCGAAAACACTTGAAAAACCTTTCCTTCGAAAGCTATAAAACCTTAGACATCCTATCTTTAAAACACTTAACATTGCCTTTCGAAACCATTGGAAAACCTTTCCTTTTAGACCTTTCGAAACCATTGGGGAACCACTCCTTAGAAACATTTCTTTAAAGCCTTTCGAAAGCATCAAAACCTTTGTAAACAACAACCTTTCGAAAGCATTTGTGTTCAATTTAAAACATGTGGAAACACCTTTCGAAAACATTAAAAATTAACTCATTCAAAACCTTTGGGTTCTACCTTCAACAGAGCAAAAGGGTCATAAAACATTTAAGTTGAAAGCACTCTTTCGAAAGCGTTTCCTAAGCAAAGAAGAGATGGTGTCGAAACCAATCTTCCGAAAGCATTGGAGAAGCGGCTAAGTTTTAAAAAAAAGTATACCTTCCGAAACTATTGACTTCGAAAGGTAGAAAAGGGGCAGCTAGGGGTTTTGACCCCTTCAGAAGCAATTACTTAAAACAAAAGGCGCAACCCATTCGAAATTATTCCTTTAAAACTTTTGACTCAGCCGAAAGCCCACCAAGTCGAAAGCATATCCTTCGAAAGCAAAGTAGGCGCGTTTTCATTCAAAATATTATTGGTTGCTAATTTTCTTTTCTAAAAGTGTTGCTAATATTTTAGAAATAAACAGTTTATTTTTTTATACAAAATACTCCTTCTCCTTTTATAAATATATAAAACATTTAAGTCCATACCATAAATAATTTTATATATCTATCAAAACACTTAGGAAAATTCTGCAAAAATGCCAGAAAATCATTTTTAATATGTTTTCTAACATATTTTAATTTCAGACCCAAAACATATATTATTTAGCCGTAAATAATTTTAAACCCAAATAAAAAATTTCTTCACTATAAAATTAATATAAAATCCACATTAATTCAGAAAATTATGAAAATTGAAACCCATCTCTAAAATATCATTTCTGATCTAATTCTAAAATCGCAAGGCATTTGGATGTCATTAAATAGGGTTTTCACATTAAAACATATCATAAATCCTATATGAATAAGCATACATCATCCACAAGCATATATAAACATTTAATCATTCAAAAACATATATAATCATGCAATATAAATTGGATTTAACCTTAAAACCGAAAACACTTAATAAATATGAGATGTAGTCGTTATTCACCTTAGCTTTGAGATTAAGGATTTGAGATTTGAATGGATTAAGTTGATTAATCTTCTTCCTTTAGCTTTTCTTGTTTATCTTCTTCTTGCTTAATGGTGGCCAGCCTCTACTTTTAATTTTTGCAGATGAATGTATGTGAGCATGGCTAAGGGTTTAGGGTATTAGAATACTCTTTTTCCTATTTTACTCCCACCTATTTCCCTTATCATGTTAGCTTATTTTAATTTATTCATTAACATGGCACGGCTACCCTTTATTAAAATCAAATCTCAATCCCCTAATCATCACATTATTTTATTTAATTTAGCTAATTAAATATCCTAAGTAATGTTACTAAAAATATGGGGTGTTACAGGTTCTTCAGCATGTTCCATACACGATGGACTTTCGACTTCCCCTGAATATTCTTGCCGAAGCTGTGACTGGAGATGAAAGATCGGGTGGGAACTCTAAGCTGCTTGGCGGATTTGATTCAGGAATAGCAGATCTATTGAGATCCAAAAGCCCACACCCTCGGAGGTTCTCATCGGTTAGGAGATATGCAGTGGTGCAATGATTGAAACTGAACCCTTTATGGCATTCAAAGTAACAGGATGCTTATCCCGAATGTCATGAGCAAGAATATCTATAAGGAAGTAAGCATAAAGTTAAGCATTTTGACAGAAGGATTTCAAGGGTGGCATAGCAAAGGGGATGGGATGTTACTTTTAGAAAGCTAACGCCCATTAAAGCCATATGGGAATCAGACAAAGAAATATTCATTCTTGAAGTAACAATGTTTGTTATGGAGCTTCTCGATGACCTCGCACCTGCACTAGGCCTCAATGATCATGAGAGATGGTGAGCCATGCCTTTACTTGAAAGTCAAAAGATAGGTTAGCGCATGGAAGGTTGGAAGCCGTTGGAACCAATTCATGAAAAGCACAAATGGAGAACTTAGGAGAGCATATCCATTAGGATGAACTTAGGGTAGGGCCAACCCAAGTTCTTAAAGAACCATGCATAAGAATGGACTAAATAATGGGACAAGACCACCAAGACACATGTATATATTACAGCTGTTTATCCCAATGGAGGATTGTGTGCTCGTTGACCTTGAGTAGGAAGCAGTGTTTCATCCTTAGGAATCCCACACTGCTTGCATATGTTGCGAAGCATTTTGGCGGTTAGAATAGTTGGCACCTTTTTAGGTAGATCATCTAGAACTTAAAGGCAAATATACTTGTGAACCGGAGGAGCAATTTCTTGAATTAGAAAAACCATCCATTGAAGCTCTAGGGTGATCGTTGGTCTCGTGGTAGGAGATGTAGAAGTAGAAGCTTGAGCCATAGTAGATCCAGCTTCAGGAGGAGTAGATGTCTCGGCATCGAACTAAAAGCAAGGAGACTGGCGAGTCATTCTGGATTGGAAAACTTGGCCTTCAACAAGGCTAGGTGTGTTTATTTCAAATTTTAAATACATGTGACCAATGCCCAGAACACAAAGGATGTTGATGTGTGTTGACCAGTCAGGTTCTGAGAGTTGACCGTGGCCAGTGAAAGTGTTGATCTAAGTAATGTGAACCCCATGTCCCATACATAACAAGTGGACCATCATGAGTAGATAGCCAGCTCGTGTTAGAAAAATGAGTCACGCCACACAATGGAACAATGCATCGGATCTTACCTATTCTCATCAGATAATAGATAACAGAACCACTGTCTGGAGCGATTGTGAAGCTTTTATTTTGCAGAAACACTAAAGATGTAGCAGTGAAGAATGCTATGCATCAAAAAAATTATTTAGATAACAGAAATGATGGGCGACATAATCATTCGAACGATGAAAAGAGATCGGCCAAGTCCCAACCACGGCGTGTCGAAGCATTATGAAACTTGAAAACTAGAAGTTAACTCTGACCTGAGTTCTTCTTTAGAGAAATTAAGCCCTAGCCTCGACAAACCCCCATCGAGAACAACTAAGATCACCACCGTCGATACCCATCACCGCAACCAAGAAGCATCGTCAACCATAGAAAGTTAGGATCTGGCCTTGCTCTAGGGGATGTCGTTCTATAGGGGTCGAGCACTCTTGGAAATGTCTTGGTGTGAAAAAGTGATGGCTAAAGTTAAAGCTGAATAGCGGCATTGATTTCAAGGAGGTTGCAGTGGCTGTGATCAATGGCGAGCGGTTCAGTTGTGGAAGCAGAAGTTGCAAGCGGTCGGTGTTGAATTCTCAAAGAAAAGAAATCAATAGGAGCAAAAGAAAAAAATGAGGAAAATAGTCATAAGTGTTGATTATATAGGGGTTGGGGGTCAAGAAAAAGAACTTGGAATCGAGTGGTATTTTTAGGATGAAAATAAAAGGAAAGAAAAAGAGAAGAAAGAGCGAGCTAAGCCAAGGCATGGAACGGTCTCCAGAGTGTAGATCTTGTCCTTAGCATGAAGAATGAAGTTCCCACTGTGTAAAGCAGTAAAAAGAATATCTACGGACTGAAGGCAAAGCTACGAAACAATTATAGAACGACCAACCAGAACAAGAAGATAGTAGTTAATGCTCATCTTGTTCCAGAGCATGCTTTTTTCTCAACGAAAGTAAACTCTAGGGGGCTGTATTAACCGACTTTTTGAAAAAGTAGATTTTCATTGAAACTAGAACGTTAAGATGAAGGTAAAACAATTTACAAATTTACAAACATGCTTAGAAGGGCGGTAGGATCGTGGTCCAAAAGTTGCAAAGGCATAGAACCAAAGTGGAGCACTCGATACCAAGTCCTTTTTACTCCACTTTGGACTCCCAGAACATTTTTGAGAAGCACTAGCTCAAGTGACCATCATGGAGTGTTTTACTCAAGGAATAGGAGAATGACAACTAGGATTCTTGAGAAGAAGGCAAAGAACACAGAGATGAACAAAGCATTATTAGAAACCTCTCAGGAATAACTCAATCAGAGAGGGAAAGTGCTTGGAACATGAGTGATTGAAGGTAGAAGATGAAATAGGAGGAGTTAGGGAGCTTTTCCCCTTAGAAAGCCTGTCAGTATGGTACTAAGTGATTTTTATTATCAATTGGGCCCCGTTTCCTCTCTTGAGCACTTGAAAGTAGATCTAGACTTGATATTTAGTGGGCCTCTGATTTACTAGCTAATTTCCCTATAAATACATACCCTATAGCTACTAGAAAAGGACCTTTTGGCTCTTTAGTTTTCTTCATCTCCTATCTCTCCTCTCCATATTCACTAAGGCAGATACTGTTGGCAGTTCTAGGTTATAAGAACATGCCAATCCCTTGTACTAGTGACTCTCGATCAAATAGTCAACAAATTATAGTGGACATAGGCTAGAGATTGCCGAACCACTTTAAAAATTCTTGCATTTTCTTTACTTTTTTGTTAATTCTTACTAGATCTTAACTTTTCTATAAGTCTTTGGATGTTGTGCCATTTTTGACATCAACAGTTACCTTTGCTCCTCTTCTCAAGTATGACCTCCAAAACCAGAAAAATGTAATCGTAAGAAAAACATCTGGATTCAATTCCCCGAACATATTCTTTAAGAAGCTTATAATGCTTTTCAAAGCTTTCATGTTTGCATGGAGATCATGAGCCTTCTTTATGAAATTGTAGATACCTTGGTACTTTTCAAAGCCCCATACCCACTTGTAGCATCTATCCTTGTAGATGAATATGTAATCTCAGTTCTAAAACAATAATATGAGTTCCCTCTTCTTCCTTGGGTGAAATTTGTCACTTCATATAGCTATAAGGATAGGTGCTACAAGTGGGTATAAGGCTTAAATAAGAATATGAGTTTCCTTTTCTTCCTTGAGTGAAATTTGTCACTTCATACAGCAAAGGATATATTCTACAAATATTTCAACACATCTTGGAGTATTTACTTATGTTGTAACCAAAGATCAAGAGATGAATCATTGAAGGACCACATTATTGTCCTAGTAGTAATAGTCAATGTAGTGTGAATATAACGTCTTGGTATTTAAGTAGACGCCAATTTTAGTCTAGTTATACACATTTTAACTTATTGATTCCTTGTTCAATTTCTCCTTTTTTTTATTTGCATCCAAAATTACACGTATGCATGGTACTATATGTAGGTCTAAGTCAATAAACAATATTGTGGTTTCATACCGGACTTATAAATAGTATTTAACGAAGCATGATATGACTATAAAACATAAAGGTGTTATTAGCAAAATACACTTTGGATGGATCATGAGGTCAAGATGTGATTTAAGATCTTTACTAAACCACATGGCATATTGGACAATTAATCATGAGTTAGAGACATGGTTGTATTTTTATGTATGCAAATACACATTCAAAAGACACTGCAAGTATGCATCATGTACAAAATTAAATGGTTGATGCATAAAATGCTTATGTGTAATTCAAAATTTAGAATAATGTCCACCGATGAGCGCGTATTTGACCACTATAGCTAAAGCCAATGTGCTTACAACCATTATTACCATCCCCGGCTATTTTCTTAACACGATTAGAGTGTTATTGCATAGAATGATGAAATGATTTTATTTAAAGTGGACAAATGTACTTAAAAAGATCAGAATTCCAACATTACTTTTTGTTTGTGGTGCACATTAGAAGGGATGGAAAAATCACCAATATATATATATATATATATATATATCTGTGTGTGTATTTATTATGCTTATGTTATAATTCATTCGCGTGGTGTTTTAAAAAACTTAATGTCTAGATGTCCATATGTTCTATTGTTAATTGATTTCTTTAGAATTTATAATGATAATTGCTCTTATATAAGATAACTTGTTCGATTTCTTAACATGCTTTAAATTTGTTAGTTTTTTCAGCGATTGTAATACATGGTAACTTGACAATAAGAAGAAAAAAATTGATTAGGTATTAGTTTTAAAAACAATGCTAAAAAAAAGATATAGTACAATATTAAAATAATGTTCAACAAAAAATTTAAGACCTTCCAAAAGTGCATACCTGTCTAGGAAATTCCTGAATTTGTGGTAGAATCTCTGCACCTTTATTGTAAATAACATGCACTCACTTTGGCCCAATATCACTTGATATAAGAAGTTGCGTGAAAGAGAATGCAAAGCTATAGTAAAGAAATAGATAAAACAAAGGTAGTAAGAGAACAAATTTTAACAAGCCAAGGTATGTAGAAAATCTATGCATAATTACTGAAAAACTATGTCCCTAAACTTCTTTCATAATCATTTATTATTACTACCACTGGTTGAGGCCACCTATGGACAAAGAGCAAAGCTGCATTATTCCAAATTAGTGATTAATAAGTTTTATTAGTTGGCAGAGCTAAAGATGTATACTTTAGAATTTATCCATCTATTCCTATCCTTCCTACCTATAGCCTTGTTATATTCAGATGGACATCTTTTATTTGAAACAAATATGAATTTATTATGATTCTTCTAACATAAAACAAAACTTGTAGCCTTATTTTCACAATGTAATGTAGGCTATATTGCTTTGTTAATTATATGCATTTACATTGTACATCTGATTCAGTTTGAACCACACCACTTTATTAAAACAATCAAAAAGTTGAGTCATGCAATATCAATCTGTATAGTAAATAATAGATAGCACACACATGGTCCTTTAGATCTTACTGAGTACTAAGAAAAAAAAATGCTTGCCTTAAGTCATATGAAACATGTAAAATTAAAAAATCATAAATACTCGTGTTTGTTTTTTTATACTTTAAATAATTTTTGATGTTATCTACCATTATTTTTAAGATTCTCATTGTAATTTCTAATATTTCAACTTTAAGTACTTTGATCCAAGTACCTTTCGAACAACTGATAAAAATCAAATTCAAGTATGTTGTGTGATCTTTAATCAAAAATTATATATTTGTGTTTCAAACAATGTATGTGATAAGATATTCTAAACTATTGATGTTAGCATTGATCTTTTTGTAAAAGCATTCTAACACATGGGTAATAATTTAAATTTCTAAGCATAACATCATCACCCACTATCTAATACTCCAATAAACCTAGCACAAAAAAATATTAGCTCATCCTAACATACAAAAAAGGTTCATTAAATACTTATTTATAGATAATACATATGAATGCTCAAATAAAATATAGGCAAATTAAACGTACATATAATTTGACAGATATGAAGAAATAATTGGCACCAACAAAATTTTACACTGGTGGAAATTGTGTTTGGTATTAAATTGGACATTTAAAATGTCTCATATTTTGTTTATTTGATGATGTTGCATTAATAATATCTTATCTATGTCTTAAACAGAGATAACATATTATTATTCCTTAAGTACCAAACTTACTTTCCATTGGAAAAGTGAGTGGAGACAAAACAATCTCACTTACCTCTTTATCAGGGTTTCATGTAAACAAAATACCACCATCCTTTTATGTATAAACTCGTAAAAGGGACCGATCACCAATGGGATTGATGTGTTACTTTGTTAAATATCATTGTGGAAACATATTTATTCGATTTTATGGTTAAATCAAGATTATTGGTTTCCGCTATTGTTATTCAACTGTGAACATAAGACTACATTTGTCTCTCGGTCGTTCCATTTAACTGCATAACTGAAACAACATATCCAAGGAAGTAAAATAAACACAGTGCAATTTCACATGTGTATCTAAGTAGTAACAATAAATGTTAATGAATGAAACAAAATAAACACAGTGCAAATTCATGTTGCTAGTGAAAATTAAATAACATTAAAACTTATTTGGGGAACTCTCACTTTAACCCAAACAATAAAAAAAAACTATTACTCATAACATTTAACGATAGTTAGAGAATAAACCTTAATGTAGAGATCTTTGTAGATTTTGAAAGCACGTCGATTTAGAAATAATTTGTTAACCCAAACAATAAACATGCAAAACCAACTAATAATAATGAAAACAACAACATAATACTAGTAATAATACTAATAATAATAGAATGATAACTTAATATGTGACCTTAAAAAAGAAGATGGTTTTATTTTATTGTAAGTTGTGTATCATGTTAAAAAATGATAAGTATACCTTTTTTGCTTTATAAATAGAGGAAGCACACTGTATTTAAAAAATAAATGAATTAGCATATTAAAAATACTACTTAAATACAAATGTTACTTCAACTAAAATAAAGAATTATCTCTTAATTATGAGACAATATAGGTGTTGTATGTTAAATCCAATAAAACTATACATATTAAGTTAACCTTTACATTATCACAAAGTCAACCAAATAGCATAAAAGTGCCACTTTTAATATATCACCATAAAAATCATCTTAACCAAAGTTAAAATTATTAATTCACTTCTTTTTAGAAAGCAAAATCACATTCACATAATTTTCATATGTTATTTAAACCAATTTGACAAAGACCATGCATACTTAAATTAATCAAATCTAAGTCACTCATACTATAAAATCAACTAAAGTACAAATTCATTAAGTAAGGCAGCTGATTATTTGAGAAGTCAAATAATTGTACTGAAAATAATAAACACCAACAAAGATGAACATTATTTAAAACTATAAACTGGAAAATATGAATAGCATGGGCAGTAAGAACATGTTAATAAAGGGTAATGCCTAAAAAGAAATCTAAGATAACCAGTTTAGCAAATTTGAGTGGAAAGTCTAGTGAGCTGAAGAACGTAGAAATTGGCATTAAAGGAACAATATTCTACTACGATACAATTGGATTTATCAAATCGCTATTGAGTTATAAATCAAGATTGATAGCGTAATATTTGAAAGGGAAGGAAGTTAACCAAAATGCCATTCTATAATTTATGACTTTATGGAGAGCATATATTAACGTAAAATTAACATCTAGAAAATTTAATCAACCAAAATTATTTTACCTACAACGAAGTCAATCACTAAAAATGACATAGATGAGACAATTCTGGAATTAAGGGTTTTGGCAGATGGATTGCAGTAGAGGAGAATATTAATTTTTGATGCATAATTTAGGGCTTTTGAAGTGAAGTATAGGGGGTGTTTTCGAAAGAGTAATTTAGGGTTTTGGAAATGTAGGTGAAAAGAAGGGTGTCTTGGTAAATGTTAGATAGGAAATTGAGAGGGAGAAGGAAAAAAGCGACTAGTGTTTATCACAGTGTTTAGGATAAAGGGAAACTATAATAGCATGAAAATGAGTTATTTTTTACTCTAATTAACAAATAAATAGCTAATAATAGCAGGGTGTGTTCCAATGCTATCACCACTTTGTTATTACTAGACCATTTTCTTGTAGTGTTGCAATAATACATTACGTGAGAGATCCAAAGGTTATAAAGGTTTAACATGTTGGAACTCTCAGGCTCACGATAGACATGTAGTCCATTGCCACTACCATCCTTCATGCGAACTATATGGCCATCACAATCAATAATAACCTTGTGCCTTATCTCCAATCCATCTTTAAAATAAGCCCATAACATAAAAAGCCGAGTACATAAGCATTACTAGAAAACCCAGGCCCGGACCTAGATAATTTAATATGTCAACATATCATAGAAAGATGTGTCGAACTCTTAATGGAATTTGATATAATAAGAATATGATCAATAACATGGAGCGCTAGGCGCAAACTACAACACCCCTAATTTTTGCCGCATATTATTCCGGATATTTAATTAGGAAATAATTAAATAAAAATGTAGAAGGATAGAAATATATACATAGCATGGATAATTTCTATATAAATATATAATTTAAATTTCGAACTTTAAATGGAGAAATGGTTCAGAGGGAAAGGAATTGAAGGCCTTAATTATATAGGAGATAAATAAAGAAAGATTGATAACACATCAAATTATTTCCCTAACATGCATCCCCTCCCTCTCATATATATTTTTGGCCACTATTCATAAACCTAAGAAAAAAAACAAAGACACACAAAACTCTATTAAAGTTCATTGACAAAGAAGAAGAGAAAGAGGAAAGCTTAAAGGAAGAAACAAAGGCATCTTCACACAAGATCAAACTTAGGTGAATAATATCTTCATCTCTAAATTTTGATGTGTTTAATTTAGGTTCTAGTGTAGATCAAAATTTTGACTACTGTTTATCATACATATAGAATAAATAATCATTTAAATCAGTTACATTTTTTTAGAATAAGATAAATAGGAAAAAAGTGTACAATCTCGACGAATTCCATCTGAATAAATTAATAAATCATATGTAAGAATCATAGCATTTCCTTCAATCAATCAACAGTAGACAACAAAGTTGGATTCAATTCTTTAAAGATCTCTGGCAGTTTTCATGAAATCGAATCTATAAATAAATGTCATGGTGGAGAACTCAGTGTTAACCTAATGGCTTGTTATCATTTCATAAATCCCGTGAATAGAGTAAATTAGATGAACAGAGTCAATTCGAAGATGACATTAAGACCTTTAGACTAGAAGACCCATAATGTGTTCATAAGCTAATAGAGTATTCGTAAGAAATCAAATAGCAAGGCCAGTGTAAGAATAGGGCTTCAAGTGTTAATTAGTTTAATAGCTCCCATATTCGATACTTTAGTTATGCAGTGCTCCTTGTAGAGCCTGGTTTTTTATGGAGGTCTCTTTTTCTTATTACGTTTGGACATATTACATGCTGATTCTCCATTAGGTAGCCTTTGGTGACCTAGATCAGATTCTCCTTTAGCAGAAGCCACTGGTGGGTCTGAAGCTTCTTGGTTGCTTTTTGATTTGGTGGTTTTGACTTTCTTTTCTCTTTTTACTTTCTTATCTCTTTTATTTAATAAGTTCTGTATATAAGCTATTTCCTTACTTTATTCAGTTATTTCTTTACTTTGTTCTAAGATTTCTTGATCTTTTTCGATATTTATCAATTCCATGATCTTTTTCATGAGTCTAGTATGATTACCATAGTCACATAATTCTTTTAGTGTTGTGTCTATGAGGACGCCTCCATTCATCCGACCGGATGTGTGGATAACAAGGCCACCTTCACAACCTTCTCCCTTCTACCCTGGTAGGGTGGTTCGCTTGAGTTGCTCAACTATCCCTTTGCCCGGTGCTCGTGACGTGCTACGGAACCCCCACCCTACCGAGGGACCGAGAAGGCATAGCCAGCGGCATAGGCGCCTACTCAACGTCAGCGGCTTCATGCCGCACTGGAGTGATCCAATATGCGGTTCTTCATGTTCCACCACTTCTCCATTCATTTCCAATACTAATCGTGAAACACCATGAGCAGCAGGATGTTGAGGTCCGAAATTCGAAGTTAAATTCTTGATTTGCCCATTCCTAGTCGTCATGGGAAGGTGCTTGTGAAATAAGAAAGAGAATATTCCCCTAGAGCTGGAAAAAACTTTGGCTACGATTCAATCTTGAAAGCCTAGACTTCATAAAAGGCGACTGCCTCTTCCACTACTACATGACAAGACAAAAATTTAAGATCTAGTTACGATTGGAAATGCACTTTTGTTTTTTATCTTCATCCATAGATCCTTTACTTATATTTATTAATTGGAAGATTTGATCCAATTTTTTTCTATTATGCTTCGTGACTCTATAACCCTTTTATTCAATTTCAATTAAACTTTGGATAATATTCCTCTTTCTTGTTCTTAAGCAAGCCTTCGAGAGGGTTTAGTTGTCGGTGCTCCTAAAATCATATAAGCAATGCTACAAAAAAAGAAGATTTGTTGCTTGCATATTCATTCATCAGTCAAATTGGATATGTAATTATTGGAATAATTGTTGGAGATTCAAATGATAGATATGCAAGCATGATAACTTATATGTTGTTCTATATTTCCATGAATCTAGGAAATTTTGCTCACATTTGCTATCTGCTCCAATAATGAATCATTGGTTTAACTGAATAACTAAAGAAAATAGATAGACATTTCTCTTCGTCTCAGGTCGATGGATCTTATCAATTGGAAGATCTCCCATATGGATAGTTATCATTTGGTATTTTTATGGATTTTTTCTAAGGAGTTTTTAGTTTAAAAACTATATTTTTGATCTCCAAATGCTAGAAATTTTGATATTATATTTAGAATAATACTTTGGAGATGGGTTCTTAATTTCATAATTTTTAAAGTTATTACTAACATGATATGAATTTCAAAGTTGAGTTTATGGACAATTTCAGGTTTAATTATTTAAAATATGAAAAATAATTATTCTGCTTTGAAATTTTTATATGGTGTAAAAATGTAAAATTCCCATTTTTGAGAATTTTTGGGGATTTTCCATGAGTAATTACAATTTGATATAAATTTTTTTATGAAGAGGTTTTAATTGCAAAAAGGTAGCTAATGGCATAATTATTAGCAAAATAATATTTTAGGAAAGAAGTGCAATTTTTCTCTATATTTTGATGCAAATTTTGATTTTGATTGACCAATGAAAGTTTGATAAAGAAATTGGTTTGGTAAAAGGTTATTACTTTTAACGAAAATAAACGGTTTTTGCAGATATTTACAAAAATGTAAGTATTAACCCGCGATATCCAATATCTATGCTTTTATCAACCCGCAATAGCAGTATATTAACCTTAAATGTTTCAACCTGGTAGTAGCACTTTTTTCAACATGTGATAACATCATTTTATCAACTTGCGATAGATATATGTTTTGTCAACTTGCAATGGTTATTGGTTTTACCAACTGGTGATAGCTTTGTTTTATCAACTTGTGATGGCTATGTGCTTTCAACTTACGATAGCTTTATCTTGGTCAGTATGTGATAGCTTTATTTGTTAATATACAATAGCTTCATATAGTGTAAACATGCGATGAATATGATTTTTTATATAAGCGATAGCCTATATTGTTGACATGCAATAGCCTGAATGAAGTGTGATAGCACAAGTTACCAATGCGAGATAGCACACGTTTTTGAAAAGAAAGATTACTTATTTTATGACACTTGATAGTTTTTAACTCTATGTTTAGCTACGTTTCCTCAAAAAAGAATATAGTTTTTATTAGGTATTTTGACAAGTTTTCAAAGGAAAGAAAACCTATTTAAGCTCATTTTCAAAAGAGTTTTTTTTAACATAATTATTACTTTATTACAAGTAATTTTTGTATACAAAATGATTTATCATATGAGCATATGTTTGTGATGGATAATGATATGTTATGCGTTCAATTTTGTGTCTTGATCAGTTATTATTGCATATGCTAAATTCTTAACACGCTCACTTGTATATTATATGTTATCACCTAGCATTTATGATCATTAAGATTTAGGAACTGATGACTGCTTTGGAATATTTCAATGTTGGGTATGGCCATATTTAAACTCATATGTGAGTAGTATTGCACTTAGGAGATCGGGAAGATCACATTATGTTAAGTTGCCCTGAACTAATCAAAAGACATTACACATAGGTATCTTAAAATAAGATTTTAGATGGAGACTGAGGTAATGTCGCGCCATATCCTCCAACCGTAAGCCCCTGGCTGGTCAGATCCGCGATTCCAATGCGTAGGGATTTTTCCAATTTGAGGCTAATTTTTTTTGGAGTTATGCATTGAAAGGAACTCGTAGTATGATATTGAAAAAAACCGTAAGCCCCAGTTGGAGTCACACATTAAAACGAACTAGAGACTCTTAACATTGTTCTTCTTTTGTTGGACAGAAGATGAGATTATTTGCTCTTATTGGGTAAGAGATTTTGGATTATCTGGTTATGATTTTAGCCCGAGTCAGCCCAATAGGTTTTATTTGGCTTTGGGGTCACAGTGATCTTGGGAAACCTATGCCATGGACCATTTTATGAGATTAGGTTAGTATGGGAATGTGTACCCTTTGACCCTAGTGAATGATAGACTATTTGATTTGACCCATTATGCATGATGATATGATGGTAATGTTGTGATTATGTTCTAATCATTTTGGTTGGAAATATTCTATGATTGACATATAGTTTACAAAGGTATTAGTGAAGGGAAAATCATTACGTGCTTCAACGGCGTAGCCTCACTAGTTATCTAGTTTGGTTTGAAATGGTATAATATTATTCACACTAGACTTTTTGTCAAATTCGAAGTTTTTTATTTCCCTATAACTTCTTGGGTACTTGATTTAAATTGGATAGGCTGACAGTAGGGTTTTCTGGAAAGATGAATAAGCTTCCAAAAACGTACAGGAGGTAAGCTACCATTTAGGAATGTAATTTCTATTGTGAATTGTTTTTTACTTTTTATTTTATTGATTGAATTTATGTAATGATGGGTACTATAACTATCTAGTAGTTAAGACTTTGACCATCTAAGGGTAATCTTCATATGTTGCTCTTGGAATTATATTTGTAATTATTATATTTTATCTAAATGATTAAATCGTAGGGATATGTAATTAAATGTAATGAATTTACAAATGAATGAAGATGTTTTGTTAAAATCTGTAAATTCTTGTGCTCTCAATGTTGTCGATACAATAACTGATCTTATTTTATCACTAGAAAATCATGCTAACGATGAGTGCAACATCAGTAGTATCCTTTTTTGAGTCTCAAAATGAGGGTGGTTACAACTTGGTATTAGAGCATAGGTTTACATAAAACTTAATAAGATTTTTGAAATAATGCAACCTAAATAAAATGGAAAGAATAAATTAGGGAAGGGATAGCGTTTTGCTAACATACTTGTTATTTGCTATACATACATACATATGTACATATATCTATCTATACTCACTCTTCTATCTTAGACCATTCTTTTGTATCTCATGAAAACTCATATACGGATCATGATAAATGGATCCTTTAGTGGAAGACTAAACTTGGGAGGTAGGAGCACCATAGTAAATGGAAATGTTTGGGCAAATGTTAGGAATGCTAATCGAACTACCAACGCTGACGCAAATGCTAATGTTGGTGCTAGATCCGCACCAGTGGATATGAGGTCTATGTACCAGTTCTTTGTTAATATGATGCAAGCCGGAGCAATGGTTGGAGTGATGGGAGGTAAGGCTAGAAATACGAGTGCTGGTGCACTACAAATGATTGTAACAACTATGTCACATAAAGTCGGAATTATGTTAGTTTGGAAGGAAAACCGTTCCTAGGGATATAGAACGCCATCGAATTAGAAGATTGGTTTCTTCGATGTGAGAGGACCTTTTTCTATTTAGCGCTAAATGATGACTGTAAAAGGATGTTGGCATCAAGGAAGCTACATGGACCTGCTTTGTATTGGTGGAACAACATCACTATAGGAGTACCAGACTTACTTAGGCTAACTTCAGAGAAAGATCCAAGGAGAAGTTTCCTTCTGAAGTGGCTAACTTTAATTAGAATATTTTTAGAGTTGGAGCAAGGTGAAATGACTGTTTTGGAATATGCTACGAAGTTTGATTATCTGTTAAAGCATGAGTAGACCATTATTAAGACTCTTCTTAAGAAAAATAAGAAGTCATCCATGGACTGAAGTCGAAGATTGCTAGAGCAAATATGACATATCTTAGAGATCCATTTAATATTAGTGTGAATATGGCTCTAAGAAATGAGGAATTGATTTTGTCTATTAGGAAGAATAATCCTGCAGACACTATGGGTTCCCAAGGCAAAAAAGGAAGTTCAATAGGGTGGAGCTTCTAAGGAGGGAAAGTCTGAAGTAGTTTGTATAAGTGCGATAAGAAAGAGCACTTTGCAAATCAGTGTCGCATTGGGGATAACAAGAAAGTTGCTGATGAGAAGGAGTAAAATTCTTTAATTGCGATAAGATGGGGAATTTCAACCGGGAGTGTCTTGAACTGGTCAAAGTTGAAAGAGGAATTATTTTTCCTTGGAATTAACAACTTTTGGACCACTGAAGAGAAAGAAATGATAGGAAGTATAGTGTTGATACATGGCATACCTTTTAAAGTACCTTTTGATACTGATGCATCACATTCTTTTGTCTCTAAATGTTTGATAAATTAGGTAGATCTTGAATTAGCATACCATATAACTTCTCTAAGGGTTGCAAATCCGATAGCGGCTACGCAACTCTTGGAATGAGATGTGTCATGTAGAAGTTGTTTTGTTATGTCATATGTTAGCCTACAATTTGCATGTATTTGATTTTGTGGATTTGGGATAATTTTGAGTATGGATTAGTTAAGCCGATATGAAGTTAGGATATTTTATCGAGATAAAGTAATATCCTTAAAATTGCCTAATTGCCATGATCAATGATGTATATGCAATGTTGGGTGCTATGGAAGGCGTGAAGGAAGAAATAAATTGAGTTTTTGTACTAAAAGAATATGCAGATATTTTTGAGCCTATTGTAGGACTACTGCTGAAACGTGCCATGGAGTTTTGAATAGATCTCGTACCTGGAGTTGAACCCATAAATAGTCCACCTAGCAGAATGACACTTACCGAGATGAAGGGGTTAATGGTGTAACTAGTGGATTCAGAATAAAATAATTTTATTAGACCAAGTAGTTCGCCTTGGAAAACCGCAATGGTGTTCGTAAAGAAACAGATGGGTCGCTATGGGTGTGTATTGATTATAGAAAGCTGAATGAAAAGACAATAAAGAATCAGTACCCTTTGCCTAGAATAGATGATTTTTCGATAAATTGAGTGGAGCCACATCTATACTTAGCAATGAATTTCCACTAATTGAGAGTGCTAGAGGAAAGTGTACCATTAATGAAGTTACGAACAAGATATGGTTTGAATGGTTAGTCATGCACTTCGCACTGACCAAAATGCCCACTTTTTTTGTAGACTTGATGAATTAAATCATCCAAGAGAATTTGGATAGATTCATGTTGGTATTTATTGGCAACATTTTGATATATTCTAAGAATGAAATGGATCATGAAGTTTATCGTAGACTAGGGTGGGATATGCTAAGGTAGCATCGGGTAAAAGCAAATTTTTTAAAATGTCATTTCTAGAAAAAAGAAGTGAAGTTTCTTAGACATGTAGTTTTGGGGAAAGGACTATCTATGGATCCATCGAAGATCAAAGCTATTAATAGTTGGAAAAGACCCGAGACTGTAACTGACACTACAACAAAAAAGACTTTTCACAGCGTTTGAAAAACGCTGTTAAAAGTTTTCACAGCGTTTTTAAAAACGCTGTATAATGACATGCGGTCGTTGACCCTAAATTTTTAACTGCAAAATATAAACGCTGTCAAAAACCCACTTTCTACAGCGTTTTTTAAACGCTGTTAATAATTTTTCTACTGCAAGGTATAAACGCTGTTAATAGTTTTCTACTGCAAGGTATAAACGTTGTCGTAGGGATATGCATTTTTTCTCAATGAATTGACAGCAATGTATAAACGCTGTCGTAGGGATATGCATTTTTTCCAATGAATTGACAGCAATGTATAAACGCTGTCGTAGGGATATGCATTTTTTTTCCAAAGAATTGACAGCAATGTTGTGCCATTGCAATATTCACACATATCATTAATATAAACTACATTTAATTATATTTTAATCAGTTAATGTACATAACATAAACAAATCAAACTAAAAATTGTAAAATAAAAGCATAACTATTAACCACTTCCATAAAATAAGTTGAACACAATATCCATGAACAAAGTTTACATAAACCCGTAAAGAGAGATAAAATTTATAAACCAACTGCATACAAAATTAGACAAATGCACAATATCTAGAAAGCAAGTTTGCATCTAATATTATCGACAAAACGTGCATAAAAGTAGTTCAAATACAGGCTGAAAATGAAAAGTGGCAGTACGAAGATAGTTAGACATTGGTTTACTGAATTGTTGCCAATAAGGCAGTCTGAACTCGGCAAGATTCCTCCTTCCGTCTTTTTTTCTTGACTTTTTGTTGTTGAGCTATCACTAACCATGGCTTTGTCAACATCCTGTGAGTAGTAATTACAGTAAGCTTTAGACGTATAACTGTTAGTTAAATATAAAGAGTACAATTTCCAGTTGAAAAAAATGTGTTTTTCAATAAACATGTAACTGGAAGTTCTATGCAATATTTGCACAGTGATATATTTAATGCATATTTTTCAAGTTGCAGTAATTTTATCAGTCACATACTTTTACTTGATAAGGCAGTTCTAGTGAATATATCAAATCGGTTGAAACGTCAACCAAGTTCCAGCTATGTTGATGGGCAATAGTGTACAGAAAATTATATCAACGAATGCCTAGATAATAACAGAATTATTCATTCATCACACCATGTGTGTTGACATATATCAATGTTAGAAAAATTGATGGTATCTTTACCATATTAATAAATATGAAATCATAAGCATTCAGTACAGTATTTGATAATGAAGTGTACAACTATCAGGAATTTAATTGGATTAGTATGCTTGTTATATGAGAATAACTATATTTATTTTATGGAGGCAACTATCAGTGCTACATTATCATCCACGAAGTTCTGATCTGAAACCTCTGAGTAAGTTAAAAATGATTTTGTATCAAATGAAGTGACTAAATATGTTCGTTTATGTATAGATATCATGTCGAAAATCAAAGTAGAGCTGATATAGAAATCCATATAAACTTCATGTATATATCAGAGGATGTTAAAGCACCTGTAACACTACCTATAGAATCTCTGTGAAATCTATGAAATCAGAATTGCTTTTTCGCCTTCTTGAAATTAACTGCATTTCCTCCATTCCTTTCACGATCACTTCCATTTTTTATTGAGTTTATCATCTTTCTCAAATCCAGAGTTCTCCCAAAAACCTCTGTGTCGAACCTTAAACTGCAAATTTTGATGTTATTTCAAGGATGAGGATAAAAGGCCTGACATCATACATTAGCACATAAGGATGAACTAATTTGATTTTTCAAGAAACTTATTTGTGAAATAAATACTTTCTAACCTGGTTGATTGACTGGCTTTTCGGAACTAATCCATGTGAAGCTGCATGTACTGGAGTTCTCCACAACCAATCAAATAATTCATTGTTGTGTAGTTGCTCAATGAACAATGCTTCCATGCGATTCAGAAAAGACTTGTGTTTCTCGTTTGTCCATTTTGTTGCAACAGATTCTACCACCTAATAATCAATAGCATAAGCCTCTTTCCCCGTACAAGATTTTGATTCTGAAGATATATTGTTATTCTGTACTGTTCTTTATTTGCGGTTTATGTACAATAATTCCTTTAGCAGGCTGTAATGGAAAATAAACAGAAATTATGTTAGCGTTGAGTAGATGAATATATCATATGTACATCAGAAAAATTCATCAGACACTGTACTGGGCTATGGTACCAACATATACATCTTTAATCGATGTACCACAACAAAAGGTATGTTATTTGCCTAGTGAAATTCAGTCTATTATGTTTCCAAGTAGACACGTTGCTCAGATGATCCAAGTACCTAAATATATATATATATATATATATATATTTGATATATATTGACAAACATGGTTCCTTAAACTATATTTTTTTATGGTACGTTTATATTCTCTTGGTTTAATAAATTTATCAAGACATTACTAGTATAACAATTATTTCTAATTACTAATTATTGTTACTATTTGTATACAAAACGTTATATATATGTATGTATGTATATGCAATTAACATATATGATTTATATGATTTGAGTGTATATGTAGAGATATATGATATGGTATATATGCATGTATATGTAGAGATATATGATATGATATATACGTATTGTTTATATAATATTTATTATATATATATATATAATTTGTATTAATTCATATACTTATTATATACATTTATTATGTTATTTGTTATATATTAATTCATATGTAATTTATATTAATTAATACATATAATTCTATAATACGTTTTCAAGCTTTGGTTAAGTTCATCAAGATATTATTATTACTCCTCCTACTATTATTACTATTTACAATACACACACATGCACGCACTCTATTTACAATATGTGTGTGTGTGATTTAAATGTATAATTTATATGATTACATATTATGTAATTTATATTTATTCAAATATATATTTTATATAATATATATGTGTATAATTTACAAAGATAACTCTATGTAATATATATAATTTATAATAGTATATATTTTCACACATAAACTTAATTATTTTGCATATACTTATTTAATATATGTGTGTGTGCGCGCGCAATTTACATGTATAATTTATATGATTTGCATGTATATGTACAGATATATGATATACTATATATGTATCGTTTATATAATATTTATTATATATAATAATTTGTATTAGTTCATATACTTATTATACACATTTATTATATTATTTTTTATATATTAATTCTCATGTATAATTTTATAATACTTTTTTTTAGCTTTGGTTAAGTTTATCAAGATACTATTACTATTTACAATATGTGTGTGGACTTATCATGTTTGCGAAACTAAAACTAAAACGTTACAAATGCATTATCTTGTTAGCAAAGCCTAACTTGTGCCTCATTAGATTTAAAACTAAGTCGCTAAAAAAATTATTCGAATGGCTACTTAAATTTTTAGCTCGAGCAAATGATTTTTCTACCATAATCTCCCCCACTTTAGTAATGCGTGCTAATACGTATAATGTTGCCTTATAACAATACATTTTAACCATTCATATTATAACCAAGCACAAAATGCATTGGTTAGAACAGTTGAAACCGAGAGTATTTATCATAAATGAGGATTGTTCTATGATCACAAGTGACGGAGACTTGTAAAAAAATCACAATCTTTTGCATGGTCAGTTTTATGCTCAATTTGCATTCTCAACAGCATGCTCAGTTGCAAATTGAGCTTAGTTTGAATTCTCAGTTGCAAGCTGAGCTTGCATACTGAGCTTGCACAGTTGCAAACTGACAACTTTAATGTATTTATATGTTCATAAATAAAGGCAGTTGGAACTGATGAAAAAGTAGCTTATATCAATCTACTGTAGTGCAATCTAATAGACTATACCTTATATCAATCTACCGTAGTGCAATCTAACAGACTATAGCAAGGGTCATGTAATATAGTTCCATTTGAACCTTGAAATAAGATCAACTCGAATACTTTGTAAAATTTCAAACATGGTATTACCAAAGCAGCAGCCTAAAGTTGCTTCATCATCAATATGACTTCAATGATCGAATGAGGTGTTCACGCAACCAAGAGCACCTTTGTCGAGAAGGCAATGGCAATAAAGCTAGAACTCGAAGGCCAAGCACCCATGAGTTAAGCCTTGAAACCTCAACATTTGACAAATTATCGACCCTCCTCTCAAGAATAAAATGAACCTGCATTGTACAACAAGTAATCATTCAATCTTGAAACCAAAATAAAAGGCCTGTAATTTCAGGGTAAGAATTTATCAATAAGAAGGAAATAGGCTCGCTGTAGGTTGTTATCAACACAGTTGCTTGAATGACAAGTTTTAACCGATTAGTAACAGATATATCATTTAAGAAAAGTAGTAGACAAGCTGGATAAAAGTTTCCATCCAAAAAACTATGGCCCTAGTTTCTTCACTTCAAGGAATATGGGTACTTACACTAACAAGCCTAGAACTTAGAGAACATGGGTAGGGTGGGTGGATATATTAGACTGTGACCTTAGAGGTATCCATGGAGAAAGAATGGTACAGGTTGAATTACACTACGCTGGTTTTGAAGGTTTTTTTTCAATACAAAATTACAAATAGTAAAAGTCATGCTCGGATGTAAATTAAAATCCATACTGCCTACTAAACTCATGACAGTACTATATAAACCAGTTGAAAATACTGGTATTAATCTAATTACTCGAATATACAAGGATGTCTATATAGGAACAGTGGTAAGTCTCTAGATTGTTTACATGAAGGGTCTGTATCAAATCTCATTAGCATTAATTAATCAATGTTTAAAAATGAAAAAGAGAAAGAAAAACCACTCAAATATACAAATAGATGTAAAGCACAAACCTGTGGTAGATTTTTCAGAGCTAATTTCTTGAAAAACAGCGGACATGACTTCTTTAGGTTTTGATGGTGATGTAGATGCTTCCAGATGAAATACAACAATTACCTGCATTAGTTTGCATTGAATTGTTTCAACTAATGCAGTTTGTCTTTTCTTTGACTGTTGTTGCCTTCAATATGCTTAGTCCGTTGATGACTCCTTGAGTAAAATCTCGGCTTCTTTGTCTTTTTCCCATTTTCCTGTAATCCTCTTCATTTCCTATTAATAAACCACAAGGAAGAGAGCATGATTACACATGAATTGGAAGCTAAAATTGAGATTTATAAATCAGTATTTACTCATTCACAAACCACATAATTGTGAACTAATCACATCTTCAATAACCCCCAATAGTATTACTCTAAAAACAACAAATAAAATGAAGAAAAAAAGGATCATTAAATTAAGCTTTTGGTTGGATAAAGAATCACTAAAAAATACTAGTAACAGAACAGTCATCATGAATGCGCCATATTGTCTCGCCTAAAAGATTTGTCATGGTAAGAACCGTTAGCTGAGGGAAGAAATTTTGCTCTGAAACATGGATAGTATTTGTTATGATAACTTCTTGAAATAGTCCACTTGATAATCTCTCTATAGCAAGAGGCTACAGTATAAGTTGCCAATAATTAGAACTTTCAGAATGGTATTAATTTGTAAACATGGACAATTACATCGTATTATTCGAAAAAACTGGAAATTTGAGGTCTGCAATGTTTATCTTATAACAATGGCACCTATGGTTGCAGAAGCAAATAGAGATGAGAAATGAAATAGTATTAAACTGGAATTTACAACATGGTTAAGCTTATCCAACAAGGATGCAAGAATATCATCAGATGATTGTTTGAATACTGCTGTACTTATTGGATTATGAGCATTCTTTTGGCAGTTTTGCATTTGAATATAAAGTAGGAACTAATCACAAATTAAGAAGACATTTCATTCAATAAAATGAATTATTTTGATCCACAAGAAGTGGAATCGACTGGGCCATAAGAGAATTGACATATACCTGAAAACAACATGTGTGCAGCAAGCATATACTTCTCTAGCTCCTTCCTAGTGCAGCAGTTCCGCGCCTTTAGTAATAGTTCCTAACCACTAAACAGGCCCAATATAAATACCGAATAACATTAAAGATAAAAAAAATACATATAAGCTGACTGATAATGAAAATTATTATGGTACTTAAAAAAAGGATAATAATATGAATAAATTACCGGCAGTATCAATCATATCATCCACCATTACAGCCACTTTCCCTCTTACATCACCACTTAAGTTTAAAACCTGCAAGTACCAACATCTTTAACTTTGCACTTTGCACCACTGAAAATAACAATTTGGTGCTAATGCTACAGCTATAATAAACATTTTATATCACTCTGAATGAGTACACAGTAAAGAAAAAGAAAATTCCTCGACTAGCTGAATGAATACGTCTTTTGACATAAACAAATATTCGGGTAACCAACTCTTGATTTGGAATCTGATTCAATTTCAAGTCTTTTTTCCCTCTGTTTCTCTCCTTATCTCGTATATATTCAATATTTTGATGCTACCTACACAAATAGGTAGTATCATAGAAGCTAATAAATTGTATACGCCAAAAAGGCAATATGAATCTTATCGTGTTTATATGGCACAAGATGCCACAATGTTTAAACATGGTTACAAGTACTTGAGGTTTCTTGAATGGTGATGATTCTAGGCTTGCCAGATAATCCGAATACTTGAGAATTAACCTAGACTTACTATTTATTTTATCCGTTTTCCCTTGTGTAGATTTATAGGGGTGTAGATTTATAGGGCTGATAGAACCAAGGCATGTTTCATATATCATATTTGAAATAGATGACAGATCATGTGAGTCTTAGGGATTATATGGTAGTTAATAATGGTATTCTTATATCATCTAGCTCCTTTATCAAAAAGAAAAAAACTGAGATAAAGTTTATATAATACTTGGAAGATTCTTTGGGCACGCAGCTAGTCATAATCAATAGGTACTTGACCATTTCGAGGTACCAATAGTGCATTAACATAATTATATGACTGCATTATAAAAAAGGAAAAATATTACACAATAAAGATCAACAACACTATTTACTTGAATAGTTATCAATATGATGTGTCTATGTAAAGATAAGCAGACTATCAGTATTACTATTCAACTCTGGGAGATGCTTGTAAAGATACCATAAAACTTTTAGAACTAAATACCATAAAAGTTGATTATGTTGCACCATCAAACTTTAAACATGTTAAATAGATGAAAAGTGTATTGACGCAAAAATTGTAGGTGTTATTTGTATAAAGGAGTAGCTAAAAACAGGAACCTGAGAAATATGAAATTTATAATGTCCATTGTCATATGTATGAGTATAGGGATTTCTTGGTTTGATTTCAACACCTGGGAAAAAAGGATTTGAAAGCAATGGGCTATGTGTATTAGAAAATAAAGTAAATTAGCAATGCATTACGGGGAGAAATTATTAAAGAAATAGAGAAAATGAATTTTCTATTATCATACCCATAAAACAAAATAAAAATAGAACAACTATAGCAACGTCAGGGACCATGAGTAGATGTAGTATAATAGAAACTAAAAGTGGAAAAAGTCAAGTCATACCAACTATCACATATATGCAGATCGAGTGAAGTAAGTGGGTGTATTTGGTAAAATGAGTAATATGAGCAGGAGTAATCAAAATGAATACAGTCCATAGATAAAAAAAGAGGAAGCACATTCAACTAAAGGAGTAATCAAAACATATATTTTCTTGTAGTGTACCAATCTTGAGATTAAAAATTACAGAGGAATTCAAAACTAATAACACAAGGTATTCATACCAAGACCCTGAGCAGCAACATCAATTGCAACTGTTATTGGACTATTATCATTTTTGAACAATGCCAAAACCCAGTCCCTTTTTTATTGTTGTTTATCACCATGAATAATCAATGCAGACCATCCATTCATTTTGAGCTCCTTAGTCACATGATCAAAGCCTTTTTTAGTTTGTGTAATATCAGGATTTAACTTCAATCCGCCAACTCCCCTATTAATTTCAATAGTCTGTTGAAGAAATAAAATAAAAGAAAGAAATGATCTGTATCATTTGAAACCCAAAAGATTGCAAGTTAATGAATTGAATTTGTATTTTGATTAAAACATACATATTTTACATGGTCACAATTTCAACAGTCTTTCATAACACTTGTATTATGATGCAAACATTACATAAAAGAGGTTCAGACGGAATATTGAGAAACTTTTGTACTGTTGCATCTTAGATTGTACCTGAAATTGTAATAGTCCTATACTGCATTTGATGGTTGTATTATGGGGCAACTAATAAAGTATTGTCTACATATGCAATAATATCAATATATCCAAATTAGACAATACTTTATATTTATATTTAAATGTTGTACAATAGTTCCTAGATGTATCATAAAAAAAGGGTGGAAACATAGAGTACATAACGTATTGGCATGGTATTTGTGCCATAAAATCCACAATTCTGATAGGAAAAGAATCTATCTAACACTCATTTGGCATGGTATTTGTCATCTCATATATTGGCATATTACTACAACATCGACAACAAAAGCTTCATTTTAAAAACTCATTGCATGGAAGAAGATTGTTTGGTATGAATTCAATGACTCAAATGATGCAGCCTTAAAATTGAAGTATCATATTGTATACTCAAGCAATATCAAATCTGCAAAATTTAGTTAACTCATTACTGAAAATATGAGTCTTTTTGGTTAATTAGAAGTCAATACTGAATTTCTTAGCTTATAGGTAAATTGGAGTCATATTAATCTAACCTCCCTGGTATAAGTCTTATATTTTCTCTTTCATTTTGCTCGTTTTTGGTTATTTATGCATACAGGTCATAAGATCTTAAATTATATTTTGTTCTAAATGTACTATTCCATTTACTTTTTTGAGTAAAAGCTAGAAATTCAAAATCAATGTATGAATCAGAGTAGTTCGACTAACGTAATGAGTACCTGAGATCGAAGTCCAAATCAAATCTAAAAATCCATGTCTGAATCAAAGTCTGAATAAACCTAAAACTCCGTGTCTGAATCAAAGCCTGAATCAAAACTGGATACTTCTAGAATCAACGTTCTTATGAAAACAAAATTAGTATATGATCAATGAATCTAAAAATAGAAAAAAGAGAAGAATTAGAGAAATATCTGAGTCGATCGAAGTACCGAAACTAGGGAAGTAAGGTACAACGAAATTGAAGAAGAGGGAAATCTGAGGGGAATGAAAATAAGACGAGGGAAAACATAAGTTTTTAACGAGAGAGGCAGTGGCAAATGCTTTGTATGGTAACCCTAGTAATTCTCAGCGTTTTTACGAAAATATAATTCAACTGAAATAACTTTCAACCGCATCCATGGGATAAACGCTGAGAGAAACTGCGGTTAAAAGTGGGTTTTGTTGTAGTGTGAGATTAGAGGTTTCTTGGGATTGGCTGGCCACTACTGGAGATTTATTAAAGATTCCTCTTGTATAGTTGCATCGTTGACTAAGTTAAAAAGGAAGTAATGTTTATTTGATCGACAAATGTAAGGATGTATTTCAGAAGCTAATTCATTTATTGACCAATGCGCCTAAGTTAGCTGTTCCATATAGGAATCAAAACTTGGTAGTATATACTAATGCATATGGAACTGGGTTAGGAGCTACATCAAAGAAGAGGAATAACGTGATTGCCTTTTTATCTTGATAAATTCTATCACATTTTGATATCCTACTCATGATTTAGAGTTGGCAGCGGTGATCTTTGCATTTAAGGAGTGGAAACACTATCTTTTGGGGAATTATTTACGGATCATAAGTCCTTGACGTATTTATTCTCTCGGAATGAGTTGAATATGAGACAGCAAAGATGGCTGGAGTTTTTAGCCATGTCTGACTTTGGCATTGAGTATACACCAAGGAAAGGAAATAAGGTTGTTGATGCACTTAGCAGAAAAAATCAGAATGTAGTTTTGGCAATGTTATCTAAATGGAAGGATTTAGATGTGTTGGCTTCTTATGGAGTCAGAATAAGGTCAACAACCAGCTCTAGTCATAGTACCGCAATGATCTCTTGTTTAGAAGTTCAATTGGTATTTATCAAAAGAATTATAGCACGACAAGTTTGATTCAATACTAGTCAAGTGGATTAAGAAAGTAGAAGTGGGAACTGGAATTGATGAATTGAAAGACTTTGTGCTTGACCAAAAAGAATGGTTGAGAAAAAAGGACGGTTGTGTGTACCAGATGTGGATAATCTAAGGAAGGATGTTCTTAGATAATGCCCTTGATCAAAGTTTATTATTCATCCTAGAGGTACGAAGATGTACCAAGTACGAAGAGGAGTTTCTTCTTGGAAGGAATAAAGAGTGATGTAGACTTATGGATAAAGCAATGTATGAATGCCAAAAAAAATAAAAACCGAGCATCAAAAGCCAAGTGGATTTCTTTAACAAATAGAAGTGCCACTATGGGAATGGGATTATATATCTATGGGTCGTATATATGGGTTTCCAAGGTCAAATAAGGGAAATGAAAGTATTTGGGTCGTGGTGGGTAGACCGATCAAAAGTGCACACTTTATCCCTATTAAGTCCACAAGGATAGCACCTAGTTTAGTTAAGCTATTCATGAGTTATGGGGCTTCATGGAATACTGAGTATAGTTGTAAGTGATAGAGATCCTTTGTTTACTAACAATTTCTAGAAGAGTTAGAAAAGGAATTGGGTACCAAGTTAAAGTTGAGCACCGCTTACCATCTGCGGGCTGATGGACAAACAAAAATGGTTAATAAGGTACTCGAGTAATTACTGAGAGCTTGTGTATTAGATTTTGGAGATTCATAGGAAGACAGCTTACATGTGTAGAGGCTCGATTGGTCTCTAGGCATGCTCTGAGTTGGATATCTAAGGTGAAAATTTAGGATGTTTGCTTTCTTTCTTTGATTTGAATATTCGATTTTTGAAATCCACTTGAATGTGATGACTGATTTTGATCATGGTAGCCTTGTTCGGAGAGATAGGGCAGTGACTGCAAGAAGCATGTCCCCTTACCGAAGAGTAAGTGGATGGACTTGCTTGTAGTTAAGTCCCCTAGCCGGAGAGTGAACATATTGAGCTTAGCAAGGGTCCAAAATGATCAAAAGTAAGTCCCTTCACTAAAGATGAGCAGATGGACTTGCTTGTCGTTGAGTCCCCTCGTCGGAGAGCGAGCAGATTGGGCTCAGCAAGGATCTAGGGAGATTGAATCCTAGATTAGATGTTAAACGATCCGGAGAGATCGAACCCTAGATTGGAAGATAGAATGGTCAAGAGAAATCGAACCCTAGATTGGATGATTGAATGTTCCGAAGAGATCAAACCCTAGTTTGGATGATAAACGATCCACTAAGATCGAACCTTGGAACATATATTGACCTAAGATAAGGATTTGAATCCCTTATAATCAGAGTAAAATAGATAAATTCGGGCGAACACAAGATTATTTTGATATACAATGTGATGCCTCCGGATAAAGATATGTTGGTCAAGATTCATGGTAGACACTAAAACAAGGGCTAGAGTCCTTAGCTATAATGGATTTGGAACGATCATTGGTTTGCAGGAGAATCTGAAGGAACTGGATGATTCACCACAACTTGGATCGATGGATAGCCTGAAAGCTTGACCGTCGGAAGTCGACTACTACTGAAACATGTTCTTGAGAAAATCACACCTTACATTCATAAGGCGTACTTTGGGGGACAAGTGTTAACCAGTTTTTTGAGCAAGCCGATTTCAACTGGAAGTAGAAGGTCATGGTAAACCCACGAACTTGGAGAAACACTCAAAAGGTGATGAAAATAGCAGTCAACAAGTTCCCAAAAAAATGGGGCTACGTGGACCCCTTGGTACCAAGAGGTATTTCTTCGCCTTAGCACTCCCAAACTCCTCATACTTGATGCACAACCTTCAGCAATCGTTGTAGAGTACTTTCTTCAGAGAATAGAAGAGAAATTATAAGGATTAACGAGAAGAAAGTAAAGAAAGCAAGATAAGACAAGTGGTATCAAGGAAACCAACAGAGGGAATTCGAACTACATGGAAAAGAACTTAGAATATCACGAAGCAAGAGGTAGGATAACAAAGTAAGGAATAAAGAAGGGTTCTCACTCAATGAAACCACTCGATATTGAGAGGTTTTTCTTAGGGTTTGGGTTGGCGTGCTCTTTCCTCAACCTATGGGCTTTCATTTAGACCATATACAACATGAGCCTATGGATCTGCAGAGCTGGTTCCTCTATAAATTTTAACCCTATGGCAGCTAAAGAATGATCTTCTTGGACTTTTGGCACTTCTCCTTCTTTATCCCTTATCTCTCTTAAGATTAGTCACCAAGGAAGACATTGTTCGCAGTTCTAGGCTCAAGAACCTATCAATTTCTTGTACTTGCGACTCTAAATCTCTCTCATAATCAATGAACATACAAAGTGGACGTACGCAGAGATTGTCGAACCACTATAAAAATTCTTGTGTGTTCTTTACTTTCTTGCTATTTTCTTCTAGATCTGGATATTTCAACAAATTTTATTGTTGTGCCATTTTTGGCGTCAACATTTTAGTGTTTTCCCCGATAAAGAGCTAGATATCACAACCTAAGGCTTAGATCTGAAGTTTGGAGAAAGTGAGGATGCCAAACACTAGATCTAGGATTGGAGGGAGTCAAACAGTGCATGGGGGTAGCCAAGAGGTGTCCTCAAATTCTAATCATTCCATCCACATAATCAGAGAGGAGATGGAGAGAATGATGAAAGAAAAGCAAGATGGAATAATGGCTTGAAAACAGGAGTTACTAGATGGATATTTCCAAAGGTTAGGATACCAAGGAATAGCTAGGGTTGATGGAATTCAGAACCAAAGACCAGGAACTAATGTAGAAGGCCTAAGAGTTGGAGCACAGCAAACTGAAACACTTCCCCATAACCGAGAGGAATTCAGTTGGGGGCAATTATGGTTCAGGCTTAGGATGAGCTAGGTTACCGAGAATGGATGATGTTGGGGCCAAAAATGTAAAAACACAGCAACTAGAAGAGTACGTACTAGAATTTCCCCGTAGGAACAGATGGCGGAATGAAGCCAGAGATGCAGATCAGAATGGAAGCGCACAGCCAAAGGAGTGTGTGCCGAAGTTCCTCCATAGAAGCGGGGGGGGGAGGGGTAGAATACAGCTATTGATCGAAGACCTACATTGGATGGCAACAACCGAATAGCTGAGTTGGTCAAAAGGATAGCAAGAGGTGGACAACCAGACCAGAGTTTGGAGAACATTAACAGAAATCCATTTACCCCTAATATCCAGAATGCAAGGAATCCTCCCGATTTCAAACTTCTGATGTTGGAAATGTATGATGGGTAGACAGACCAAACGGTTCGTCTAATGAGATACTTTCAACATATGGAGGTGTTGGGTGCTTCAGAGGAGGTAATGGGGCGGTGCCTCTGATTGTATCTGACATATTTTGCAGCAATGTGGTTCAGACAGCTGGAGAATAGGTCCGTAAGCTCGTGGACTGAGTAAGTGAATAGGTTCCTGAGATAGTTTAAGGTTCAAATTTCTTGACCAAAGAATATGATAACGCTATTAAGCATAAAGAAAAGGGTCGGAGAGACCATAAGAAGCTATTTGATGAGGTTCAATACGACGACCACCGTAGTGATAAGCCGAATCCATCAGTAACCCTAATGGCAACAGTGTTTGGAGTCCAAGTAAGACTACTTCAAAATTGCATTCGAAAGGGATCCACCGATGGATCTCGTGGAATTTTACCATGAACCTGAGAGATATCTGCGTTAATAGGATGTTGAAGCTGATAATGCTAATATCAAAGTTGTGAATGACGGAGGACTATCCGGAGTAGGATATGGAAAAGATAAGGGGAAGCGTAAAGCTATTAATGACTTCAAAGGATTGAAATAGCAGAGGAGGGAATTGAAGTTCTCTTCTTACACTGACCTAACCAAAACCCCAGAGAGGATATACCTAGATACTAGGGGCAGATCCCCTATCACAGGCCAGATAAGTGGAAACCCATGGATCGGAAGAGAAGATCTGGAAAGTTTTGCCTGTTCCATGTGCTAGATGGACACGAAACGAACGAGGGCAGACGGCTTCACAATTTGATAGAAGAATTGGTTCAACCAACTAGCTGCAATAGTACGTAAGGAACATAACTTTGATGGCGGTAGCTCCAGCGATGGTGTAGCTAGAGCAGCCACCATCTACAGCAAATGCATCAAGACACGATCGAGGATCTATGTCCAGGATGGTAATCCCATGATCGTGATAGATAGGAATCAAGTTCGTTTATCGTGCTTTGCTTTTAATTTTAAGACAATAATAACCTCGGACCGCATACACGTGTACAAGGCCCTAATTGGTCTTTAGGCACGCCCTGAGTCGGATGTCCAAGGTGAAAATATAGGATGTTTTTTTTCTTGATTTGATTTGAATATTCGATTTTTGAAATCCGCTTGAATGTGATGACTGATTTTGATCATGGTAGTCCCGTCCGAAGAGAGGGTCAGTGACCGTAGGAAGCAAGTCCACATACCTGAGAGTAAGTGGATGGACTTGCTTGTCGTTGAGTCCCTTCGTCGAAGAGCGAGCGGATTAGGCTCGGCAAGGGTCCGAAGAGATCAAAGGCAAGTCCCTTAACCAGAGAGTAAGTGGATGGAATTGCTTATCATTGAGTCCCTCATCGGAGAGTGTGTGGATTGAGCTCAGCAAGTATCCAGAGAGATCAAACCCTAGATTAGATGTTAAATGACCCAAAGAGATCGAACCCTAGATTGGATGATTGAAAGGTCTGGAGAGATCAAACCCTAGATTGGATGATTGAATGGTCCGGAGAGATTGGACCCTGGTTTGGATGATAAACAATCCAGTGATATCGAACCGTGGAATAGATACTGACCAAAGATAAGGATTTGAACGCCCGGTAATCAGAGTAAAATAGATAAATCCTGGGCGAACACAGGATCAATTTGATATACAATGTGATGCCTCCGAATAAAGACATGCTGGTCATGATTCGTGGTTGACACTAAAGCAAGGGTTAGAGACCTTAGCTATAACTGGTCTGGAACGACCTTTAGTTTGCAGGAGAATCTGAAGGAATCGGATAATTCACCACAACTTGGATTGATGGATAGCTAGAAATCTTGACCACCAGAAGTCGGCTACTGCTGAAACTTGTTCTTCAGTAAAGCACACCTTACTCCATAAGGCATACTTTGGGGGGCAAGTGTTAACCAAGTTTTTGACAAAGGCAATTTCAACTGGAAGTAGAAAGTCGAGATATGGATGAAACAACCAACAAACTTCAAAAAACAATTAGGAGGGCATGAAAACGACATTCAATAAGTTTCAAGGAAAATGGGGCTAAGTGGACCTCTCGGTACCAATAGGTATTTCTTCCACTTAGCACTTCCCAAACTCCTCATACTTGATGCACTACCTCTAGCAATCGTCATAAAGTACCTTCTTTAGAGCATAGAAGAGCAATTCTAAGGATTGATGAGCAGAAAGCAAAGAAAGCATGATAAGACAAGTGGTATTAAGGAAACCGTCAAAGGCAATTCGAACTACATGTAAAAGAGCTTAGAATATCACGAAGCAAGAGATGGGAGAAAAAAGCAAGGAAGATAGAAGCGTTCTCACCCAACGAAACCACTCGGTACTGAAGAAACCTCTCTGTATAAAGAGGTTTTCTTGAGGTTTGAGTCGGCATGCTCTCTTCTCAACCTATGGGCGACCATATATAATGCGAGCCTATGGATCCGCAGAGCTTGTGGATCCGCAGAGCCGGTTCCTCCATAAATATCAAGCCTATAGCAACTAATGAAGGATCTTCTCAGACTTTTGGAAATTCTCCTTCTTCATCCCTATCTCTCTTCACATTAGTCACCAAGGTAGACATTGTTGGTAGTTCTTGGCTCAATAACCTTTCAATTTCTTGTACTTGTGACTCTAAATCTCTATCAAACCCATAATCGATAAAAATATAAAGTGGACGCAGGCCAGAGATTGCCGAACCACTATAAAAATTCTTGTGTGTTATCTACTTTCTTGTTATTTTCTATTAAAATCTATATATTTCAACAAGCTTTTGGGTGTTGTGCCATTTTTAGCGTCAACAGAAAGAATATAACACATTGAATTATTTCCTTAACATGTTTTCCCTCCTTCTAATATATTTTCAATCACTACTCATAAACCTGAGAAAATGAAACAAAACCACACAAAACTTCATTAAAGTTTATTCAACAAAGAGGAAGAGAATGGGGAAGCTTAAAGGAAGAAATAAAGGCAATTATCTTTACATAATATCAAATTAAGGTGAATACTATCTCCTTCTCTATATTTTGATGTGTTTGATTCAGGTTCTAGGTTAGATCTGAATTTTAATTGATGTTTATCATGCATATGGATTAGATAATCATTTTCAGAGCTATGCTTATCATTTGGGATTTTTATGGAATTCTACTAAGGAGTTTTTGATTTTAAAACCATGATGTTGATCTCCAAATGCTTTGAAATTCTGATATTATGTTTAGGATAATACTTTGGAAATGGATTCTTAATATCATAATTTTGGGAATTATTATGAACCTAATATGAACTTTCCAAGTAGAGTAAATGGACAATTTCAAGTTTAATTATTTAATATATGAAAAATAATTATTTTGCTCTTAAATTTTTATATAATGTAAAAAAGGCAAATTCTGATTTTTGAATATTTTTGGGGATTTTTCCCATGTAATTACAATTTGATATAAATTGTATTATGAAGAGGATTTTAATTGCAAAAAGGTAATTGATGACAAAGTTATTTGAAAATAATATTTTGGGAAAGAAGAGCAATTTTCCCCTTTATTTTGCTACAAATTTTCTGAAAACTTTTTGATTGACCAATGAAATTTTGACAAAGAAATTTGCGATGGCAGTATATTTTATCAACTTGTAATAACCTTGAGCTTTTCAACCTACGATGCAGTATTTTGTCGACATGAGGTAGCATCATTTTATCAACTTGCAATTGTTAGCATTTTATCAACTTGCAATAGCTATGTTTTATCAACCTACGATAGCTATATGTTTTGTCAACCTGCGATAGCAATTGATTTTATCAACTTGTAATAGCTACGTTTTATCAACTTGCGATAGCCGTGTTTATAAATTTGAGATGGCTATGTGCTGTCAATTTGCAATAGCCTTTTCTTGGTTGATATGCAATAGCTTTATTTGCCCATATATGATAGCTTCATGTAGTGTAAACATGTGATGGCTTTGATTTATTTGATAAGAGATAGCCTATATTGTTAACGTGTGATGGTTTGAAAATTAAAATGCGACGGCTTACGATTTTGAAAAGAAAGATAGGTTATTTTATGACACTTAATAGTTTTTAACTCTATGCTGGGCTATGTTTCCTTAAACAAGGATATAGTCTTTGTTAAGTATTTTCACAAGTTTTTATAAATATGAAAAGATATTCAAGCCCATTTTTAAAAGTGTTTTTATGAAGCTAATTATTACTTTGTTACAAGTAATATTTGTATATAAAATGACTATCATATGAACATATGTTTGTGGATGATGATGATATCTTATATGTTCTATTTTGTATCTTGATCTATTATTATTGCATATGCTGAATTGTTGACATGCTCACTTATATGTTATCACCCAAAATTTATAACCATAGGGATTTAGAAACTGATAATTGATTAGGGTTGTTCCAATAGTGGGTATGGTGAGTCTTAAACTCCTGAGTGAGTAGAATTACATCCCCAAGATCAGGAAAATCACATTGTGTTAGAATGCCCAAAACTAATCAAAAGATTTGACTCGTGGATATTTTAAAACTAGATTTTAGATGGAGATCGGAGTAGGTTCACGCCCTATCCTCCAACCGTTAATCGCCTATTTGGTCAGGTCCGCGATTCCAATGTGTAGGTTTTTTTCGATAACGAGGCTAAATTATTTTGGAGTTGCACATAGAAAGGAACTCGTAACAGAGACGGTTATTTTTTTCTATTATTATACAGAAGCCAAGATTATTTACTCTTGGTGGACAAGAGATTTTGGATTATCTAGTTATATTTTGAGTCAGAGTTAGACCAATAAGATTTTATCTCACCATTGAGAACTAAGATAGGTTCATAGTGACCCTGGGAAAACTATGTTATGTACTATTACATGGTATTGAGTAAGTATGGGAATGTATAACCCTTTGACCCTAGATAATGACAGACTATTCAATTTGACCCATTATGCATAATGATATGATGTTGTGATTATGTTAATCATTTTGATTGTAGATATGTTATGATTGACATATAGTTTACAAAGTTATTAGTGAGGGGAAACCCTTTTCGTGCTTCAATGGTGTGGTCTCATAGGTTTCCTTATATGGTTCGGGATGTTATAATATTATTCATACTAGACTTTTTGTCTAATCTAAAATATTTGATTTCCCCCTAAAGTCTCAAGTACTCATTAAAATTGGGCAGGTTGAGAGTAGGATTTTTAGGTAATACGAATAAGCTTCTAGAGACGTTTGGGAGGCAAGATACTATTTGGGAGTGTTATTTCTACTATCCAGTGTTAACTTCTTTTTGTGTTATTAATTGAACATATGTAATAACTAGTACTTTATCCATATAGTATTTATGACTCTAATCATCCAAGGAGCATCTTCATATGTGGCTTTTGGCAATATATTTGTAGTTATCACATTTATCTAAGTGATGAAATCGTGGGGTTATGTAATTAAATGTAATTGAATGTGCTGAATTTGCAAATGAATGAATGAAAATGTTTTGTTAAAATTATATTCGTGTGCCCTCGATGTTAAATATACAATAATTGATCTCATTGTCACTAAGAAATAATGCTAAGGATGACTACAACATCAAAAGTATCTATTTTCGAGCCTTAAAATGGGGCATGTTACATAAACTATTAACAAGATGACTACCAATAAAAGAATGTGAAGCCTCATATCAAGTAAAACACGTATCAAAAATCATAAATATAAAGCATGCCTTCCAAGATGATGTTCTTCCACTTATTGATCTTAACCGTAGCACTCGAACTTGAAGTAACATGAATAAGATAAGCTTTGACCACTTGTCCGTTTTTGGAAGAGATGGACAATTTTTCTTGAAATGTCCCGGTTGGTCACAATTAAAGACTTTCTTCGATTGGAGATTGAATTTGCAATTTTTAGCAACATTTCCTATCAAATGACATCTACGGAATGTTACTCCTCCCATATTTGCTTAGCTTTGGTCACCCTTGGCCCCTTTGGCTTTCCTCTTTCCTTTAAATTTAGGCTTGGCTTCTACCTTGGCTTCCTCCTCCTTCGGGTTTTCTCTAGAAATAGAATTCAACATGCCACTTTGATAGGACTTTCAAAAGTAGTGCCCATATGAATATGACTAAGAGTACAATCCGTAGGAGATGAGTTGAGCTCTATTGTGAACTTCTTAGCCTTCTTAAAGGGAGAATTAGACCATCCTGAATCTTTCCATGAGTGTGAACTCATTAATTGCTCCTTCACGGTTCTTTCACCCTATTGGTGATACATGAACTTCTCTACTTGCAATTCATTTTGGCTTCAGAAATAATACGACCCTCAAATCTTCTTTGAAATTATTCTCAAATCATAACATGCTCATTCACCTCCCTAATCATAACATCTCGCTAACACAAAGCTTCCTCCCGTAGTTGCCAAAAGGTTGGTTGCCTCTTCACCAAACTCTCTAGCACATGTCATCAAATACTAATTCACAAGTGTATAGTCACGCTTGAATCTCCATGAAAGACTATGTTCCCATATGAGGCTTGCCTCCCATATGGAGGTAATCCTTACAAAGCCTTTGGAAGTCAAGAGTGGGAAGTGTAAGTGTTGGAGGAATATGCATCTCTCCTACCATTGCAGGAACAAGTAGAACTCCCACTAGAGGTGGGGTGCCCTGTGTTTTATCCTATAAATATCTTTGGAACCATGTTTGTACCCGAAGATCCAGAACCTCAACGATATCACTAGCAGCCATTGGTCGAGTGGCATAACTCATAGTAGCTATCTATAGATGGAATTCATTAGCAACTTCCTGTTAACCCGCCTTTTGGCAAGGCCGCGGACAGATGGATTTAACTTAAACAACTTCACAACTATCGAGACTAAAGTATGATGGGTTCGGTTTAAAATGATGATAGGCAGTTTGGCAGATGACGTTCGGCATTGGGATGGTTCGGCGTTGAAGGCTGTTCGGCATAGAGAGATCGTCGTTTGACATAGAGGGATCGTTCGGCACTGAACGAGTGCTCGGCATTAGAAGGAGTGTTCGGCATGAATCTTGTTCGGCAACTGGAGACGTTCGACATTGGATGAAGCGCTCGGCATTAACCAACGTTCAGCATCTGGAGACGTTCGACATTGGATGGAGCGCTCGGCATTAACCAACGTTCGGCATCTGGAGACGTTCGGCATTGGATGGATCGTTCGGCATTAACCAACGTTCGGCATCTGGAGACGTTCGACATTGGATGGAGCGCTCGGCATTAACCAACGTTCGGCATCTAGAGACGTTCGGCATTGGATGAATCGTTCGGCATCAAGGAGACGTTCGGCATTGGATGGATCGTTCGGCATCAAGGAGCGTTCGGCATTGGATGGATCGTTCGGCATCAAGGAGCGTTCGGCATTGGATGGGTCGTTCGGCGTACCTCACCTCGCTCGACATTGCACCTCGCACCTCCATATCTCGCACCTCCATACCTCGCACCCCCGTACCTCGGTACCTCGCACCTCCCAACGTTCGACATGAGGAGATCGTTCGGCATTCACACCTTGTTCGGCATCTATGGTTCGGCATATGGAGACCACACCATTTGGGCTGAGGTACTCGGCTACCAGGCCCACCAGGGAAGTCCAACCCATCTTTGTCTATAAATAGAGAGGCAGGGGCACAGTAAATGGGATCTTCTTGCTGCTCTCTTACTTTCTCTTTTCTAAGGCTAAGGTAACTCTGCCATTTTGTAACTGTAATCGATTATTACAGCAATAAAAAGTAAACTTCTGGAGTGGACGTAGGCCGAAGTTAGCCGAACCACTATAAAATCTGTTGTTCTTTACTGTTTTCATTTCAGTTTTAACTGTTCTTCACATTATTGCTCTCTACATACATTCTATCTCTGAGCTGTGATTGGTATTTGGTGCTTTCATCTGGATTTGGGGGTTAGTGACCAATTTTGGCGCTAACACTTTGGTGCTTCCACTGAGAATTGAACTCAGGAATTTTGGAGTTAGGAATTTGGATCTTAGAAAGCAATGGCAAGACCACCAACGAAGAGGCAAGCAGTGGAAAGGAGCAATCAGGAAGGAAGTCAAGCGGCATCTTCTGGAGCTGGAGAGGGTCATGCATCCATCTACATAACTCGGGACGAGATGCAAGTGATGATGAATTCTATGCAAGAGCAGATGATGAAACGGCAAGAGGAGATGATGCAGGCTCTTCTTAGGCAATTTGGACAACCAGGAACTGCAGGTGCTCAAGATCATGGAGCTGGACCAGAGGAACTCAACCAACGGACAGATGGAGTGAATCAGCAGGGGGCAGCTCCCAATCAACAAACAGTTAACAATCTAGATGGACCTAGACTCGGAGGCACGCCACCGGGAGTACGTGATGAAGAATATGTGCCAGAATTTCCTCGAGGACTTGGGGGGCAGTCTGGATTAGTTGGAAACACTAGATTGGCTGACATTATCAGGCGGACTATTCGCGGAGGTCTGACAAATAGGGATTCAGAGGGAGTTAACAAAAGTCCGTTAACCCGGAACATCAGGACAGCTAGGAATCCGTCCGATTTCAAACTACCCACTCTGGAAGTATACAACGGGAAGACGGATCCCACCGACCACTTGATGAGATACACTAGGCATATGGAAGTGCTGGGGGCAACGGAGGAGGTTATGGACCGATGTTTCCCCCTGTACTTGACTGAAATTGCTGCTATGTGGTTCAGACAGCTGGAGGATGGATCCATTGGAACATGGACAGAACTGGTGGACAAGTTCTTAAGTCAATTTCGAGTTCACATAAAAAGGCCAAAGAACGTGATGACACTAACATCAGTCAAACAGGGGGCAGATGAATCGCTCAGGACATTCTTAACTCGATTTAATGCGGCAGTTGCTTCGGTGGATCGGCCAGATCCATCAATGGTTCTGATGGCTACGGTATCAGGAGTCAGAGATAATTCGGAGTTCAAAGTATCATTGGTACGGGACCCACCGTTGGATATTGGGGAATTCTTTCATGAAGCTGAAAGATTTCTTCGACAAGAGGATGCATGTTTGGACATGAGGTCACAGGAAGTAAACATGACCAAGGATGGAAGATTACTCGGCGAAAGTTCAGGTGGGGACAAGGATAAAGGGAAAAGGAAGCGCTGAGGAGAACCAAAGTTCTCCACTTACACAGGATTGAACGCAACGTTAGAGCGGATTTTCTTAGATACTCGAGATCGTCTTCCATATCGAAGGCCATCAGGGAGGGAACCCACAGAACGTGAAAGGGCATCAGGAAGGCACTGTCTCTTTCATGACCTGGACGGGCATGATACTAACAGCTGCCGACATCTAAAGGATATAATCGAGGAGCATATAAGGAATGGTCAGTTGCGACAGTATGTCGGAACTCGGAATGCGGCGGTGGAACATGAACAGCCTCCGCCTACCTTGAACGACGAGGGCGCGAGGCCCAGGAATGGTGACCGATTGGTCATCAACTAATCTTGATGGTTTGGAATAAGTAACAAACTCCGGGCAAACGGTTAAATCGCTTACTCATGTACGGGGTCGGAGATAACCCTCAGGCATGCTCTGAGATGATGGCTTACCGAAACGCCCGGGTTTGTGAAATCTGTTTTTTCCTTTGACTTGGACATTTGCTTTTTCTGGTTTGGTTTTGGAGTTTGGTTTGAACTCCCTGTTTTTCTCGTTTTTCTGGTTTGGATTCTGGTTTGAATGTTTGTTTTTTGGATTGGATTTTGGTTGGATTTTCTCTGGATTTTGGCTTAAAGGTCGTCGAGTATGGACTATGCTCGACAAGGGTCCGGAGCGACCAGGATTCGGCTTAGGACTTAAGCCACGGCATTACTTGCGTCCAGGGACACTGGGCCACGGTCGTCAAGTGTGGATTGCGCTTGGCAAGAACCCGGAGAGGTTAGCTCAACGCCTAGGGACACTGGGCCACGGTCGTCAGGTGTGGATTGCGCTTGGCAAGAACCCGGAGAGGTTATCTTAACGTCCAGGGACACTGGACCACGGTCATCAGGTGTGGCTTGCGCTTGGCAAGAGCCCGGAGAGGTTATGGATTTGGATATCGACCCGAAGAGGTCCTAAAGTCCCCTATTGGTTATTGGATATGGATGAAACATGAACTTTGGATACTGGACTTGAGGTTATTCAAAACACACCTTTCAAAGCAAGGCATGTTTTGGGGGGCAAGTGTTAACCCGCCTTTTGGCAAGGCCGCGGACAAACGGATTTAACTTAAACAACTTCACAACTATCGAGACTAAAGTATGATGGGTTCGGTTTAAAATGATGATAGGCAGTTTGGCAGATGACGTTCGGCATTGGGATGGTTCGGTGATGAAGGCTGTTCGGCATAGAGAGATCGTCGTTTGACATAGAGGGATCGTTCGGCACTGAACGAGTGCTCGGCATTAGAAGGAGTGTTCGGCATGAATCTTGTTCGGCAACTGGAGACGTTCGACATTGGATGGAGCGCTCGGCATTAACCAACGTTCAGCATCTGGAGACGTTCGACATTGGATGGAGCGCTCGGCATTAACCAACGTTCGGCATCTGGAGACGTTCGGCATTGGATGGATCATTCGGCATTAACCAACGTTCGGCATCTGGAGACGTTCGACATTGGATGGAGCGCTCGGCATTAACCAACGTTCGGCATCTGGAGACGTTCGGCATTGGATGGATCGTTCGGCATCAAGGAGATGTTCGGCATTGGATGGATCGTTCGGCATCAAGGAGCGTTCGGCATTGGATGGATCGTTCGGCATCAAGGAGCGTTCGGAATTGGATGGGTCGTTCGGCGTACCTCACCTCGCTCGACATTGCACCTCGCACCTCCATATCTCGCACCTCCATACCTCGCACCCCCGTACCTCGGTACCTCGCACCTCCCAACGTTCGACATGAGGAGATCGTTCGGCATTCACACCTTGTTCGGCATCTATGGTTCGGCATATGGAGACCACACCATTTGGGCTGAGGTACTCGGCTACCAGGCCTACTAGGGAAGTCCAACCCATCTTTGTCTATAAATAGAGAGGCAGGGGCACAGTAAATGGGATCTTCTTGCTGCTCTCTTACTTTCTCTTTTCTAAGGCTAAGGTAACTCTGCCATTTTGTAACTGTAATCGATTATTACAGCAATAAAAAGTAAACTTCTGGAGTGGACGTAGGCCGGAGTTAGCCGAACCACTATAAAATCTGTTGTTCTTTACTGCTTTCATTTCAGTTTTAACTGTTCTTCACATTATTGCTCTCTACATACATTCTATCTCTGAGCTGTGATTGGTATTTGGTGCTTTCATCTGGATTTGGGGGTTAGTGACCAATTTTGGCGCTAACACTTCCCAAAAGAATAATTTAAAGTAATGGAAACAAGAGTGTGAGTAGCTAAATGATATATGTATAAATATAACAAAATACAAGTACATTATCTCAACCTTATCTCAATTTATGGTGATTTGGAAACCAAATCTCCAATACAAAATGTAACGACCAACCATTCATGAAACCTGTAATTCATACACAAATGCACTCGGATTCCATAAGTATTATGGATGATGGTAAGTAAGTTTGTATTTAAAATAAAATGAGCATATCCATGATAGTACATTCTATTCATCTCAAAAACTGAAGGAATAAATATAATACCAATATAAACATATAATAGACTAAATGCGTATGATATAAATGAGACGTAAGATTCAACATAAAGTATATTATAATCCAAAGAAATATAGTCTAAATAGTACTTCAAATCCATGTATAACATATCTCAAGATACATAATAGTCTAATATGTCAATAACCGAAAAATAATTGATAGATATGATAATGGCGATAATGGTTATAGCTCTAAAACTCGCCTCTAGCTAATAGAATCCCTCATTTAAGTCAAATTATTAAAGGAATATATAACAAAAGAGATGATTTAAAGGCGGTCATACATAAATCTGATGAAAAAGAAATATCACTAATTTGCGTGATCACCAATACGCTAATATATCATGTATAATACCAAATGGTATAATACGATTTAATGAAATCATACCTCAACATGCGTCTTCACTCCCAACCAACAAGTTAGCATATTTCTATTGTAGAACTCCACGTTATATGATAAGTTTATGAACTACTAATCATCATTGCGACCAAATATGACTTAACCATCACACACTAGGTTAGTGGGCATCGGGCATCCCAGTAAGGTTAAGGCCCTCTAAGTATGGTCATCAATTTAACACCAATACTACGACTTTTTACTGTATTATACACCATCTATAATCATATCGAACTCAAATCGATACACACATGCCTAATCACTACCATTTGTTTATCAAGAAAACTTAAGACAAGTAAACTGAGGCCAATAACCTTTGCTACAAAGTAGCTTGGGTCTATCGCCCTTGCTACAAGATAGAATGCCTCCTTTCTCTAATTCAATGTCACTTAGCATGAGCAATCGAGACAACCAAGCCTCATTCTACAAATGATATATAAATATAAATTTCCCAAGGCCGTAGCCATGGCGAAAGGACTTACTCCATATATGCAATATCATATGGAATCATATGTTACAATGCTTTAGTAATCCCATCTTACAGCCACCAAATGACTCTAAAGAACAACCATACGAATTGATTTGCATCTTCAGCCATCATTGTAGTCTGTATATCATGTAGAATTCAATGCACATTTTTCGTGACCTAGCGTACTTGTACCCGAATTCCTCATATTTCTCCTTAGTCACTACAGACCTTTCTAGATTCACGTGGGTCCACAAAAGAACCCAAACTCCAAAAATCTCAAAAGTCCAAAACCAAATCAATTGTTTAATTTAATAGCAGTTCAGACGTCTGACCAAGGGGGAGTCATACATCTGACTTCTATTTTAGACATTTGGGATAGTCATCCTGACATTTAAATTTCCCATATTTATACTGAAATAATGCAGGAACCAGATTCTAAAATTTAGACCCCTAAACGCCTATTATGGCCGAGAGTTAATTCAGATGGAAGAATTTCGTTTGGTCGAAATTCGTCCGACATTCTTCTCTTTATCTCATTCATCTTTCTTCTCTTCTCGTCGACTTTTTTCTCCAGGGCAATAAGACACTTGGCACTAATGTCTCTCCACTTGATTTAAGCCCTTGTCAAAAGTTTTTCATCATTTGAACGAGTATGGATTCATATTTGACAGACAACTTTGAGGTGGTGAATACCATTTCAATAATCATTCAAGTTTAATTACTCAAATTTCATTATAACTTTATTCCTCCAACTATGTCATTCTCTAATGTCCTAACTTGCTCTACTCATACATCATTTTCCAAACACAACAACAATATAGTTAATTCAAATCAATAATGAAGATAATATTCAAATTCTTTATTCCTAAGTATTTTAACATGTCCATTATATGATTAAACATAGATAAGCACACATTCAATAAGATTCTCATCTCTAAAATTCTTCACTCTTCAAGCCCTAACCCAATATTTGATATTTAATAAGCATATATAGCATATTTAGTGATCACGAAGTACAAAGAATAAAGCCAACTCACCAAATCCAAAGAAATCTAAACTTCAGTTAGACAAACTCTTAAAGCTCTCTTGATATCAAAAATCAGGACTTTATCCTCATTAAAATGTTGACTTAGATAGCTAAATTTGTAGAGAATCTTTTAACTTGAATTTAGAATGTTTACTTCTAATTTTTCATTAAGAAATAAAGAAGTTACGAAGATAAGAAATTTGGGAAACCTATTTTCTTACTTTTGAGAAGAAGAAGAAAAGGAATGAAATAATGAAGAAGAGTCTTCTTTAAAAATTTCTCCTAGTTCCTGCTTTTTTCTCTTTTTATCATTTTATCTGATTTTAGTATACTTTATATGTTTTTCATATGTAAACAGTGTTACAGATGCAATGGAATGGGTCTTAAGTCTTAATTCTCTCATATTTAAAAATACACCTTTTAAGTCATATATTCAATTAAGTCATTTAATTCAATTAAAATGATTTATTTATTATCTTAATTATTAAGTCTTATCCAGCCTTGTGATCAATCCATATTCAGATGAATCAGATTAATCAAATAGAAAAATTACCAAGAAGGAATCCATAGCGATAATTGCCAAACACACACATCAAATAGAAATAATTGATGAAGCTACAATCATGTCAAAGGCTCCCCGAAATAGCCAACATGTCACTTAAGTGCCAAGACCCAAGTTTCCTGCTAAGTCATAGATCGGTACCGAACCATGGTCAGGGATCAATACCGATCCCTAATATTTCCCCATATTTGCTACCTAGATTATGCCACACTAAGCTAGAGCAATTACTAGTCAATGCAAGACAAGAGAGATGGTTCACTCTGTGTACATAACCCAAACAATCAGTTGATAAGTTGGATGCCTTTGCTAAACCTCCGAACTAAAGAATTCACTCAAGTTCAAGATCATGTCAATGCAATCAAATGTCGAAGTTAAGAATACAAGTCAACTAAGCAATTCACAAGAATCAAAGAAGGCCATACAGCCAACCTTATGGATCAGTATCAATCCCTAGGGCATGGATCGGTATCGACCCCTGAATATTGCTTAGGTAGCCACGATCTTCTCCAAGAAACTTCTCCTGGACGTGGGGAATGTGGGCTAGAAGATGGAGGAGATAATTTCATTGATCTACAGCTATAAATAGAGGAGGGGGCATTGTTTAGGGGGACTTTTGGCTTGTTTAGCAAATTTTTTCATTACCGCTGTATTCTCAAGGATCATCACCGATCCATTAAAACAACTTTGTAAAAACTTGAACGAAATCATTTAACAAAGTTTAAGTGGACGTAGGCCGGAGTATTTGCCGAACCACTATAAAAATTGTGTGTTCTTATTTTCTATTTCTTTCCTTTTCTTGAATTTTCATATATTATTCATTGGGTATTTGTGCTAACTTTTGACGTAAACACTAAGCATAAAAGTATGGTTTGATAAACACTGTTAATGTACTTCTCTTATCATGAGTCATGCCTTTGAAATTTACAACAGTGAATCTATAAATCATCATCAATGAGTTTTTGGGTCTTGATCTAAGTAAACTACAAATGAGTCAAATCCTCTTGATTTTCATTCTCTTTCTACATGGACATATGCATGTGTATTCTAATAGTTATAAGACATTGATGAGGATTGATGGCTTGGTTGAAGCTTTTTGCAGAGAACACATAGTTATTTTCCATGCATGCTAGAGCAAATAGTTTTGGTTTATTGTTTATAAATTTATGACTTGGCATACTTCTTAAGGAGGAGGTGTGCATGTTGCAAATCTTTCACTTTGTTGACACTTGGAAGATTGAATGGCCATGTTCACATAAAATTATTGTGAGAATTGTAATAAAATTATTGACACATGCTTGCATATGATGATCTATCTTCATTCTTCTCGAATAATCCAAACAAGTTATCAGGATAAGTTGTTGGTTTTGATTTCCTCCTTGTAGATACCATCAAATGATCAAGTCCTTTGGTATATATGTCCCTTGAGTTTTGCTTTGGGAAGAAAAGTGCTTAATTACAAGCTCATCCGTTCATATCAGGACCTTCTTTAATATGAAGTCTACAGATTGCTCCTTTATACATCGAAAAATGAGATATAAACATATATGTTAGCTTTATTTATATATAATGCTAAAGTATTTAGTTGTGACAGTCATTTGACTTAGATTTAATCCCATGATCAGACCATCTATGACTAGACCGTCTTGATTGAAGAGATTTTTTTGCATAAGGTTTAAACCGAGAGTATTCTTCCTCATCGAATATGTGCTGCGACGGGTTGAGTATCAAATGAAAGTGATGACGACCCTGCTTGGACAATGCTCATTTGCTAAGTACACGATCATTCAATCACCATTACCGTATTCACTTTATATAGTCTCATTTGGTCACATTTATACACACATATTGTGATGCAATTTCAATAGTTACCATTGCCGACCCACTAAGCATACAACACTCCTACCTCATCTCACATTTCCTTGACATACTCTAGCCTGGCCCACCACTTGTGTAAATGCCTAATATAGAAGCCTACTTAATAGGTATCTCATCATTATATAAGTTTAGACAACCGCCCGATCAATTGTGACTGTCAATGAAAGGTTTCAAACGACATACACTAGCTCGCCTCGTCATCAGACTATCTATCTGCAACATGAAGACCTTGCCCTGGCCTGCCTTCCAAGCTCCCCAATCCTCTCCGCCCGCATTTCTAATGAAGACCAGTCCACTTCGACCGTATATTTTTCTTGACCCAGTAGAGCTCTGACAAAACCATCCGGTCGTCCCAGCATAAAGAAGCAACTACTATGTACTGTTCCCTTGACAAGATCAACATCAAATGACATTGTTCATTGGACAAAAGCATCACTTTGTAGCAACCTCCCCTTGTCCTTCACTGTCCACCTAAGCAACGACATCATTGTTCAATAATGAAATCTTGTCCATATGCCGTCATATTATCAACAGCATGTCCCTGTACGACTCGATAGTTGGCCATCATCCTAGCCACTCACTCCACCTAGCATTCTAGGTGGTCAGCATCTAGAGTGCATGGTTTCATCAACGAACATAAGGAGTTCTAGGGGTCAATACACTAATCCGAGTCATTTGAACAAAATTTCAACTGTATAAATACAGCTTTGCATGCACTTGTACAAGGAATCAAGCTCTTCAACCAAATCAAAGTAATAAAATGAACTACCATGATGGACATAGATCATTTTGAATGAACCACTAAATCTTGATTCTCTTTACTTTGCTTGCATTTTTACTCTTTATCTCTTCATTTTCCATTCATCAAGTACGGTATTAGCAAGTTACCTTTGTTAATATCTATTATAGCCTATACCTATAATGTTGGCTAAGAATTTAGTCAACATTTTAGCACTAAAAGGACAGATTCTCCTCTAGAGGCTCTCTCTTTTCATTATTTTTTCTTCCTCCAACAAGCTCAAAAAGGAGTGCTCATGCTCCAATAAGAGGCGGTAGCCATCACCAACAACTACTACCCCGAGAGAGTACAAGGGCAGTCCGGTGCCTCTGCCCATATCGAGGAGAAGCTTATATGTGACGATCGCCCTACATTTTCGGTGTCCAATATAACCTGTAAAGTGCGCTGCAATGGTGTCTAGCCAATGCACGACGATGGTCAAGGTTGTAGTATAGTAAATCAAACACAGAACAAGTTGTATATCTCATAGCGCATCAAATAAAATATAATAATTAACATAGGTATAAAACAGGCAAGACAGTGATAACTAAATGAACCATATAAATCAGAGTGCACAAATCCATACAGTCATACATCATAAGTGGTAGAGTTTAGAACTGATAATAAGCTCAGAATAAATAACTACCTCTAATATATAATAGCAGTAGTAAGCTCCATGGTGCTGCACAGTAGAATAATAAGAAATAATAGTTAATATAGTAATATTGTGAGAACACAGCCTCCTACTCTCCACCCGCCCAACTCTACGTGCTCACCAGACTTGATATCCCTAATTTAATCATTTAAGAGTGCTCGAAATAATAGGAAGCAAAGCATAAAATCCCAAGTCAGGCAACAGTCTGGTGTGAGTGGTAGAAAATCTCAAATACTATAAAGTTAATATACTAGGACAAATGGGTATGGAGCATCACATCTGACCTATCCCTCCACCATAGAATTAACACATAACACAGGATATATGATACTCTATATCATAATCATCATGATGTACCATACATCAAAGTACTAATAGGTGTCTAAGTATCTACATTAAAGATAACTACGTCATGTGAGATCCCTAAGGTGATAAGCAACCAAAAAACATAACATCTATCATCCATCCTCACATTCACTCACTTAGTGCGTTGGATACATTTTAGCTCATTAGACCCGACATTGTCAAAAACTACTCAACGTCCTAGTTCCTTAGTGTTCGAATCCATGCCACTCAGTACGTCATAAACTTGATTGCCCGTTATGGCTGATCCAGGGTAAAGATCACCTGTCATGGAGATCGAAAACCGTCATGGTCTAACTGGGTGCCCCCACATTACCTTGCTTTACGAGTACTCTACGAACCAATGAGTTTCAGTGATCCCTTTTCACACGTCATCTGTAGTAGAGTACATCCTGGAATTGATCTTATGACTCTTCTCTGAAGTCATCGTGGTTTGGAACGATTCTCAAAAATCATCATTAGTCGTAAAATATCAACGTTTGTCCCGTAAACCTCCTCCAACAGTTCCTTTAATCTGACTCGTCATCCTATACTCTACATCTCGAAGTACAGCCGTCCATTATTGAAGCCATCACTCCCCATCACAGAATCATCATCATCGAATCATGCGTCATCGTCATCGAAAATTCGACATCGAGTTCTTAACTCGGTACCGACCCAACACTTTGCTCGAAGCAATTTGGATATGCCTCGAAGTAAAGGAAAAAGTGAACACGTAAATTAGGCCTGTCAACGGATACTTTCGGATGCGGATAGTGCCATATCCGCATCCGCATCCGAAATGACTTTCGGATATCGGATATCCGCATCCGCGTATACGGATGGATATCGGATAATTATCCTATCCGCTAACGACCGATAAATCAAGAAATATAAATATAAATATAAATTTTAAGTTTAACATACATTTTTTTCAATCCAATTGATCATAAAAGTGTTAAATATAAACAAATATGGCGATAATAAATAGTTTTGAGCGGTTAATAAGCATTAAATGTATATAATATAAACTATTAACTTGATAAAACAACAAATAAATATCTTTCATTATACTAAAATACACACAATTTGTACTATAATATTGACAAAGACCGGACGGATAATTTTCGGATGCGGATGCCTTCGTATCCGTATCCGCATCCGTTTTTTTGGATATCGAATATTATCCGCTTTTCGGACACGGATGCAGACGGATTTCGGATTTTTCGGGTATCCATTGACAGCCCTAACGTAAATGACCCGAGTAAAACACACAAGTAACTCGAAGCGCTTCATTTCCTTCGCCTCAAACAATCACCATCGATCTGAGCTGCACCCTAATCACACTTGCCATCGATCTAAGCAACAATGAACCAAGGCATCCTCGATACATTCAACTCCACCACTGATCTGAACCACTCCTTGGATCGGTACCGATTGAATAACATCGATCCCACGGTTATCAAATTTCTACCTCCATTCACCGATCCAAGCACACTCTAACTCAAACACTGCCATTCCATGATGCGTCCACACTTCACCGAACCATGCCTTAATGAGCTTCACCAATCCAAGACTTGCACAACTCTTCACGAACCAATACCTAGTCATTTCACTTCCCAAGCCAACTCCAAGCTAATGTGCAAGCGACCTGAAGTAAACCCCTTAAGAACTCGAAGCAAGCACTGTACCGACCCAAGACTTCTACACCACCACTGATCTAACTTTTTTTGCCCATAACTAGAGCAAACAAACTCCAAATGACTTGAAACTTGAAATGTAGCTTTATGAGGCCTTCCTTGTTGCCCACCAAAGATCACATCAAATTTGGATGAAGTTGAATTCTTGGATGATCATCGATCCAAGAATCTGTACTAATTCGATCGGCATTTTCAACCAAAGAAATATCATACGTTCAAAGAATTAGCCTATAGACTATATTCAAGCAAATGAATATTCATACACATCAAATTAGAACCAAAATCTAAGGGTAAAGCTAGAGAATAACTATAAGAACAAAGGAGGTCCATAAGAATATAAATTCACCATGCTTTGTAAAATCATTTCAAATTAACATATGTGATTAATTAAGATTTAAAACACATTTTAGGATTCAAAAATCATTTTAAAACATCATTCTAATGTGGATAATGGCCAATTATACAGTGCTAATCTCGCTATTTTCCTTCTGATAATAAGATTTGACTAATTAAAGTAAGGTTTATAGTGGTTTAAGGCTAGAGAATGTTAATGGGTGCTAATCTCGAAATGGGAGTTGCTCCTAAATGGTAAGTTTGTTTTTCAATTATGACCACTCTATGGAAAGAGAAACCATCATCCTAATCTAATGGAAGTGGTTTAGACCCAAGTTTGGCTCCTATCAAAATATATAGGTCATACAGGATTTTTAGGGTCAAAATCATCCGATAAAATTTCTAAGGATGGAAAATATCACTAGTAGTCATTTTACAAAGTTATAGAATCATAAAACCATATAAAAAATAATACTAATATTTTACGATCCTTCGATACATAAAATATAAGTCATTATATCATACTTTAAATGTCAGGAAGAACATGCCTTCTTCCTCCGTCGAAGTAGCCCCACCATGATGGGGCTCGGCATAGAAGGACGTGCCCGCTCCCTCCACCGATGCAATCGCAACGCAATGGTGCTTGACGCAGAAGAACCTTCCTACTTCCGCCACTAAAGTGGCCCCACTACAATGGGGATCGGGATAAAAGAACTTGCACGCTACCTTTAAAGGAGCCCACCATGATAGAGCTTGGACCAGAAGGAACTATCTGCTCCTCAGCCAAAATCGCCCCACCATGATTGGGCCTGGTGTAGAAGGACCAGCCTGCTTACTTCATCGGAGTGGCCCTACGATGATGGGTCGGCATAAAAGTACCTGCTTGCTCCCTCCATTGGAGTGGCCCCACCTCAGTGGGGCTTGACATAGAGAATTCTCCCACTCCTTATATAAGAGTGGCCATCCCATGATGGGGCTTGGCACTGAAGAACTTTTCCTCTTGCTCCGCCAGCGAAGGCCAAGTCAAAACTTTCGAGAGAGCACGAGAGCTCTAAAACGCTTCCACTTGTGCCGAGGAGGTACTAGAATGCTCTATGAGGATATGCGAGCCAAATAACACTCCCTTCTGTGCTAGAGGCACCGACACATTAATGGCATGACCACTCATGTTCTGGCCCCGATTCATGCATCCATGGTATATCTGCCCTTTCTCCTAATAGAAGAACAGGGCATCGACGAACATATGGCGAGACCATCAATAATATGGTTATGATTCCTTCATCCGTGATACTTCTTATTTACTGAAGTGCATAATAAGACACTGGCGCAAATACTGGAGGGATTTCCTATGCAGCTGTCCTGACTCCTCCATTTGTAATGTTGCCTACTCCATCAATTTAGAGCGGCCATACCACAATGTCGTTAGGCCATGAAGATCATGCCCATTTTCTCCATCAAAGTGGCCCCACCATGATAGGGCTTTGCAAAGAAGAACTTGCCCGCTCCATCTGTTGGAGCGGCCCAACGACGATGCGGCTTGGCATAGAAGAACTTAGTCGCTCCCTCCACTAGAGAGGCCCCACCATGATAGGGCTCGAAACTTCAAAACTTTATTACTCCCTTTATTGTAGAGGACCCACCGCGATGGGGCTTAGCATAGAAGAAATTCCATGCTTCCTCCATTGGAGCAGCTCCACCATAATGGGGCTCAGCTAAGAATACCAACATTGAATTCTTCTATAACACAAGTTATAGGTTGAAAACATTAGACTCGAGGGGGGAAGCACTCTCCTCGCACAAGGCTTCTCAACCATGACTCCTGCTCACCCTGTCGAGGAGACCTATAAGTACCAAGTCGATCACCCTATGAATATGGCCATCATGATGCCCCGACAATATGGCTTATTTACCTACTTAAATGTCATTTACTATTCAGCTGACGGGTTTTAGTCCAACGTACTATCAAGTACGTTTTTCCATAAGTGGAGGGGCAATTTAGTAATTTAACCCTTTATCGAATTTTTACATGCATAGGAATATGACTTAAAAGCTAAGGTGGAAAAACTTGTAAATTACGAATAAGATAAATCCACCCCAACCAATAGAGGCAAACTTGGAGGAAAAATGTTGCTCATTTTTCTCGCAAAAGATATCATTCCAAGCCACTAAGCATCCAACACTTTCGCCTCATTACACATTGCAATAACAGCCTCTGGCCTGGCCCACCACTTGTGTAAATGCCTCATGTAGTAGCCTACTTAATAAGTGTCCTGTTACTATATAAGTTTGGATAGCGGCTCGAACAATTTCCACTATCGATGGAAGGTTTCGAGCGACATACACTGGCTCGCCTCATCGTTAGACAGTCTGTCCACAACAAGAAGGCCTCACCCCCCACTCGCCTTTCCAAGCTCTCCAATCCTCTTTGCCCGCATCACCCTTGAAGACCGGTTTTCTTTGACCATCTTGTTTATCTTGACTTGATAAAAAGCTCTAACAAAAACACTTGGTCCCTCATGCATAAAGAAGCAATGACTATGCAATGTTTCCTTAACAAAATCAACATAAAATGACACTATTCATTTGGTGAAAACATCACTATGCAGAAACCACCCCTTTTCATTCATTGTCCACCTAAGCAATGACACTGTTCTGTTAGAGCAAGATTCCCGAATTTTGATGATGACAACTTCATACATCATCTATAGTAGGAAAAACAGAAGTGGCCATATCAATAGAACTTTATATTAAAGTAAAGAATGCTTTAACCTTATCAAAAAAAGAAGATTTCATTGAAGACTTTAATATTATGAGTCCATAGTCATAGCTATAACATGTTAAAACTCGCAAGAATCTCACCATAGCTTTTCAAGGCTTTAAAGTTGCTACAAATGATTTTTTAATTTTTTTTCAAAATTTTTTAATATTTTCTAAAGCCTATTTTAAAGCTTCAGGATTTTGGAAGACATTTGTACACCAATGGACTAGTGGGGACAACCGATGCACCAGTGGACACAGGTTTTGCAGAATTCTGAAGCCGTGAGAAACATTGAAAATCTGCTTCTCCTCAAAAGGTCGTGATCTCCCTCTTTAGATTTAAGGGCAAGAGTCACTTCCCTTCGATCAATCTTTTTAGCATCTATATATATATGCATGCTTTTTAAAGAAATCACACCTTGCTTTATGTTCTTACCCCCCCCCCCCATTTTCAAAAAAGCTTTTGATTTCTAAGTGATCAAAATCAATGCTCTTTCAATTCAAAAATTAGTTCTATACTTACTATCTGTCCTAAAACTCTTGTTCATTCAAATCCAAAAGGTTCTTGTAAGTTATATGGCCATATACTCAAGTTGACAAATAAATATATAGATATAAAATTGTTGTCGAAGATTGTTTCCTTTCTGAGTTTGTAAAAAGACCTGTTCAATGGCTCAAGCATTGTGTAAACTTGTTCCTCTGGGTGAAATGAGGGTGTTAGATAGGGAAAAGCCAAAAGAGAGATTTTAGGACTGGACATAGGACGTTGCTCTGAACCAATATAAAAATTCCCAGTGTGCTAGTTTATTTTTACTTTAATTTACTTCCACTAGTTATTTTAATATATATATATAGTTAGTTAGCATAACTATATACATGATCCACTAGAATTTCATTTGGTATTAAAGCAAGATCATTCATAAACTGTAACATAGTTTTGTAAATATTATTTAATATGGCATATATAAACACTTTTGTTGAAGGCCAGTCCACTCCACGACTCTCCCTATTCAATGGAAATGATTATAATTTTTGGTCAACTAGAATAAAGATTTATATGGAAGCAAACGGTCTTGAAATTGGGCTACCACACAAAATCAATATGTAGCTCCGACTACTTAATTAAAATTATGGGCTCCTAAACAAAAGACTACTGATACGAATAACTCAAAAGCAATGAATATATTATTTGTGCACTAGATAAATATGAATTTACTAAAGTTATGATTTACAAGGCTGCATAAAACATATTGCACATGCTACAAGTCATACACCAAGGTACCAATAAAGTTAAGCAATCTAGAATATCTATGTTAAAAGGGTTGTTACAAAATTTTGGAATAAAGGAAAATGAAAAAATATCAAATATGTACTCTTGCCTTTAAGATATCACTCGCACACATATTAGAATGGGAGAGACCATATCGAAATTTGATACTGTAATAAAAAATTTAAACTATTTAACTATTGATTAGAAAAAAAAGTATTAACCATCGAAGAGGCTAATGATCTTTCACAACTCAAGGTTGATGAGTTAGTTGGTAGCCTAATGACATATGAAGTGAATTTGCAAACAAGAAAAATGCAGAATCAAGAAAAGAAAACTATTGCATTCCAAGTTGAAGAGGATTCTAAGCTTGTTGAGGATAAAATGACCTTCAATACAAAGAATTACAAACAGTTTAAGAAGTAAGTGAGAAGAAGCAACAACAATGGAAATAACAATTCTACATTCAAATGCTTCGGATGCAACAAGTTTGGCCACATAATTAAGGATTGTTCAAATAAAAATAATGGAAAATAGGGGTTCGAAGGAAAAAATAAATATGAAAAATAAAACAAGAAAAGGAAGCTAGTTTTTCAAGCCACATGAGACGATTTTGATTTCTCATCTTCTCCCGAAAGTAATAGTGACGATGAGCAAGCCAATGTCTGCTTCATGGCTAGATAAAAAGAGGTACAATTTTATTTAACATACAATGATCTTTTTGAGTTTTGCATAGAACTAGATAAAAAATTAGAAATCTTAGAAAAACTCATAAAGAAACTATAGCAAGTTGTGCAAAGCAAAATTAGAAATAACCATGCTTAAAGATGAGAACAATAATTTAGAAGAAGTAATTGATGAACAGAAATCGTCTTGGGAAAAATCTAACTTTGAAAATGGAACTAAAATACTTTCTCAAGAAAAGCTAGACTTATCTAAAGAATGTGATTTATTAAAAGATTTAAATAAAATTTGAAGTTTCCCATTGACAATTAAAATTCTAAAATTGATTAATTAGAAAAACCAAATGATGATTTAGAAAATAAATATATTGAGTTACTTAGAAAAATTTAAGATTTAAAAAATTTACCATGTTCATTGGAAAATTTGACAAACTAAATATATGCACTTAAGGATAAACCTAAGACCTACAGAGATAAGAATGTCAAATTGTCTAAGGAAAATTGTGAATTAACTACAAATATAAAAAATTTAAAATATGAAAAATTGGAGTTTAAAGAAAAATTAGAATAGCTTACAACTAATGTTTCAAAATTTAATAAAGGTCAAGAAAATTTATCAAATTTGATAAAAATTTCAAGACCGTCACATAATGAAAAATGGTCTAGACTTTAAGAAGAATAAAAATAAGAATACTCCAAAGAAGTATAGTTCCCGATATACAAAATTTTAGAAGGCAAACAACAGGTCAAAAAACGAAGTAGAAATGCCTAAAAATGAGATGGTTAAAATCTGGGTTTCAAAATAAATAACAATTTAATTAGAAAGAAGCATATGAAAAAATTTATGATAGATGTTCATAATTATATTGATTATTTTTTCAAATTTTTTACCAAACCCTCCTGGTAAATTAGGAAGTGGGTACCAATAAATTTAACTATTATTTTTGTAGGTATCCACTCACAATAACAAAATGAAAAAATGGATTCTGGATAGCGGATGTTCCAATCACATGATAGAAAACTCCAATATGCTAACAAATGTCAAACCTACAGATGGAGGTACTGTTTCTTTCGGTGATAATTCTAAAGGATATATCATTGGAATAGGGGACATCAGCTATAAGAGTAACCTACATTCACCTTTAATTTCAAATGTCTATTTAGTTGAAAATTTAAAATATAAATTATTAAGCATTAGTCAATTATATGATAAAAGTATTAAAATAAATTTTGAAAACGATAATTATCATATTTTTGATCAAAATGAAAGACTTATTTTCAAAGGTTTAAGAAAACGTAATATTTATATTATAAATATGAAAGTTAATCATGACATTAACATGTGTCTTGTGGCAAACTCTAATGACCCATGGCTTTGGTACAAATGTTTCTACCATATTAACTTTAAATTATTAAATAAAATAGCAAAATAAAAAATCGAGCGAGGTCTTCCGAAAATGAATTTTAGAGTTAATAATTTGTGTGATGCTTGTAAAAAGGAAAACTAAGAATATCTTCATTTAAATCTATAAACGAAACTTTAACTAAGCAACCGTTAATTCTACTTCATTTAGATTTGTTTGGCCTGACTCAAGTAGGATCAATAAATCATTATAAATGTGTTTTTATAATAGTTGATTATTTTCAAGATATACATGGACTTTATTTTTAAAACATAAAGTGATACTTTTAAAATATTTAAATTTTTTGTAAAAAGAATTAAAGGTTGAAAATATTAGAAGCGATCACGGAGGAGAGTTCGAAAATGATTACTTTACAAAAATTTTGTACTAAAAATGGGATTAATCATCATTTTTCTTTAATTAGAACACTACAACAAATTGGTGTAGTGGAAAGAAAAAATAGGAATTTACAATAATGTGCTAAAATATTACTAAATAGTACTTCTTTACCCCAGAATTTCTGAGCTGAAATTGTCGCTACTGCATGTTATGTTGTAAATTGCGTCTCAATAAGACCTAAAATATAATATACCCCTTATGAACTTTTTAACCAAAGAAAACCTAAGATATCATATTTCAAAGTTTTTGGTGCAAAACATTTTATTTTAAATACAAAAGGTAATTTAGGAAATTTTGGTTCTAAAACTAATGAATGTATTTTGGTTGGTAATTCAGAAAGTAGTAAAGCTTATAGAATTTACAATAAAAGGACTAATGTTATTGAAGAAACTTTACATGTTTCCTTTGACAAATTTTTTTAATAATTCTGACAATGATGTTGAAATATCTAATATAAAGGAATCAACAAATATCATTCAAAATACTGAAGCAAAATAACCTTAATGAAAACTCTTAAGATACTAATTAATCTTTAGAAATAAACTTAACCAAGGATCAACCTCATATTTTAAAATCGCCCCATTGAAAATGTTTTAGTAGATGTAAGTACAAAAGTTTTAATAAGAAGGCAATTAAATGAAATGAATTTCATAGCATTTATTTCAAATATAGAACCTAAAATTACAATGAAGCCCGAAATGATGAACATTGGATTTAGCAATGCAAGAAGAGTTAAATTAATTTGAAAAAAAAGTATAGGAGTTAGTTCCCAGACCCAATGATCAATCTGTAATAGGAACTTAATAGGTTTACAAAAATAAAAGCAATGAAAATGGAGAAATAATAAGAAGCAAAGCTAGATTAATTGCATATAGGTACAATTAGGAGGAAGGAATTAACTATGATAAAATATTTGCTCCTGTTGCACGACTTGAAGCAATTAGATTATTACTAGCTTTTTTTTATTATCATAACATTAAATTATATCAGATGGACATAAAAGGCGCCTTTTAAAATGGTTTTATTACAAATAATATATATGTAAAATAACCCACTTTTATTTAAACATAAAAAATATCTTGATCGTGTTTTTAACTTAAAAAGGCTTTTTTTATGGTACTTTGAAATGGTACTTAAAAAGGCTCTTTATGGTTTAAAAAAAGCATCACGTGCTTGGTATGATAGACCTAAAAATAATTTACTAGATTCAGGTTTTGAAATTGGTAAATTAGACTCAACTTTTTTTATAAAACATAATAATAATGATTTGCTAGTTGTCCAAATTTATGTTGATGATATTATTTTTGGATCAAATAATGAAAAACTTAGGATAGAATTTTCAAATGTAATGAGAAAAGAATTTGAAATGTCTACAAAATGGTGTTTTTATTTCATAAGAAAAACGTTATAGAAATTTAATTAAAAGATTTTGTGTTGAAAAGATGAGTAGTAAGCTGACTCCAATAAGTACAACTATTCACTTAGAAAAGATGAAAATAGTAAAGATGTTGATAAAAAACTATTTAGAATTATGATTGGATCTTTACTATATTTGACAGCTGATCCTATGGAATCATACATGCATGTTGTTAAAAGCTTTATAAGATATTTAATCAAAACTAAAGATTATGGTCTTTTCTATCCAAAAGGTTGTCCATTTGAATTAATATCATACAACGAAGCTGATTTTGGTGGATGTCGAACAGATAGAAAAAATATTAGTGGTAGATGTCACTTTATAGGACAATCTTTAGTTTCATGGTTCAGTAAAAAACAAAAATTGTATATCTTTTTCTACTTGTGGAGCAAAATACATTTCAGCCGCATTAGCTTACACTCAAATAATTTACATGCAACAAAGCCTTAAAGATTTTGAAGCAAATTTAAGAAAATCACATATATATTGTGATAATACTAGTGCGGTAAATTTAGCAAAAAGTCATATTAACAATTCAAGAACTAAGAATATTGATATAAGAAATCAATTTTTACCAGATCATTTCAAAAAAGAAAATATTATTTTAAAATTTGTAAATAACGAAAATCAAATTGCAGATATTTTCACTAAACCATTAAAAGAAAATACTTATAAAAATATGTAGAGAACTTTGAATCTGTTCACGAACAGATTTAGTCTAATAATAAAATAATTTAACGAATTTTTTATAAATTAATTAAAGTTTTATATAGTAAATTTTAAATAATAATTCTTATATAATAATAAATTTTAAAATCATTATTTATGATAAAAAAATAAATTAATCTTATTTATGAATATTGTATTAAAGGTTTCAACAAATTACAACAAAATTAAATTCATATTATTAAATGATAAATTTTTTTTAAAGGGTTTTTACAATATTCTATTATCTATAATAAAAATAATTTCATGGATATTAAATTCATATTAAAAAAAAATAATGAATTCATTTAAAAATTTATTAACACTAAAATATTTTAAATGTTTAAAATATAAAAAAATTCAAAAAAACTGGAAACCTGCAAAAATTGTTCACACCAGTGGACCGATGCAAAACCCAACCTGTACATTGATGGATGAATTTTTGTAGGAAACTCAAGAGCTTTATTACCCAATCTCCTGTTAATTTTTACCCCACCCCGTCATTTCTTTCTTCCTTCACTTTGAGTTTTTTTACCCCTTTAAGAAATCACATCCCCAAAAGTTTGAAATCCTTACAAAATTTCATAAAAGTTCCATCCTTCTATAATGACAAGAAATAAAAGACCCATCTCCTCTACCTCCTTTGGCTCTATGGATGAGATTTTCACCAATCAAATCAAGGAATGGCTAAATCACAATAGGGAAAACATCAAGAGATTTAAGGCTATAATGGAAAATGAAACTTTAGGAGGTCATCTGGTAAATCTAGACAACTTTCACTCTATAATATTTGAAATCTATTTGCTCAAGCGTAATTAGTAAATATTATTGATCCAGGTAATTTTGAAGTAAATATTTTTTCTTCTTGTGTTGCCCTATATGCTAATATGGAGGTTGGAAATGGTGATAATGGAATCGTGATATATACAAGTATAAATGGGGTAAGTATTAAGTTTAGTAAAGGAGTTCTAGGAGCAATTTTGGGGATTTCCTCCCACGACCTTATATTAGATGAATTAACGATGGATATTCAAAATGTGTAGCAAAGAATCTAGAAAGACAAGATGGGAATTGGACTGGATCAAATCTCACCAATCAAGCTCGTATTATCATTCGAATACTTAGTACAATTTGCACCCAAAGGCCAGTAGCTTTGATGAAATATATCCCTTAGTCTCTAGAGCTACATATACTATTCTTGGAGATATTCGAGTCAAGTGGACTCATACCATTATGGACAATATGATAGAAAACCAATTGGGAGAAAGAAGAAGGTACAACCCTATGAGAATTTGATCGCAACCATTCTACAACTTTTTCATGTTCCTTTGGTCGATGAGACAAATATTCAGCATCATTATGATTCTGTATTTGATGCAAAAGTTCTTGAGGCCATGAAGATCCATGCCACACTTGATGAGATTCATGTTGAGACTTTAGTGTATTAGCCCATACAGATTGGTATTCCTTCCTCTTCACAACATCCAGCTTCTCCATAGCCTCCCTCTCCCTTTAGAGAAGATAATATTATATCTACACTTGAGAAACATGAGCAGCTTATTCAGACGGTTACACATGAGCAAAGAGACAGAGAAGAAGAAACTTAGCTTTATTAGATCTCTTCTAGTTCAATCATGCGATTCTATACATACTAGAGAGAGGGGTGTTGGACTAGTAGCGAGGGTAGTGCTTTGCAGCCTCCTCTTATTTCAAATGAGATGCTTTTTTCTCATCCATCAGTACATGAGTTTCAAGCAGGAGCTTAAGGGAGTGATGCACCCAGGCCATCTTCTTAGCATCCTACTGATATGATTCGAATGGGTGCTACTGCACAAGGATCTAGGCCATTAGTTGGACTTAGTCATGAGTCTGGATCTTTTATTCATCCTCTAGCACCAGGACAACATAATACCACATTTATAGAGTCTAATCCCAGTATACCTCCTTATTACAGATCCCCCTATTAATGATGAGCACTTCAACTGATGATTATCTCCAAAGTTGGTATGTTTGTTTGTTTTTCATTTACATTTTATTTTTAGCATATTGGACATTTGATTAGCATTTATTGTGTAGTTGCATTTGCATTGTGACATTCTATAATGCATTACATTCTATGTTCTGTGATATGCATTTTGGATTTTTATGGTCTATTTTCTCCTTTTTGTGATGACAAAGGGTATGAAGGCAATAGTGTTTTGTCTCCATGCGCCTTTCTGACAATAGCACATCTACATATGGCCTGACAACTGCCTATCATTCTAGCCACTCACTTAATCCGACATCTTAGTTAGCTTGCATTACGACCAAATGGCTTCATCAACGACCACAAGGATTTCCATGGCCCGATGCACTAATCTGAGCCATTTAAACTAAATTCAACTGTATAAATACAGCTTTGCATGCACTTGTATAAGTATTAAATTTTCATTTCTGGCATACATTATTGTCTCTTGTAATCAAGCTCTTATAACCAAATCAAAATACTAAAATTAACTATAATAGTGGATGTAGATAATCTTGATCGAACAACTCTAAACCTTGAGTCTCTTTACTCTACTTGCATTTTTACTTATTATCCCTTTATTTTTCATTCATTAAGCATGTATTAGCAAGTTACCTTTGTTAGTATCTATTTCAACCTATAGTTTCCAGGTTAGCTAAGAATTTAGTTAACGATTACATACCAGTATTTATTTTTCATGATATTTGGTTTATCATAGTCTAACTAATAACTTAGCCTGCATTGTGTACATGTGTGTTATGTATAGAAATTAGTGTATATTTTGGGGTAGTGAGCCACACATCTGCGCAAGTTGGTAGTACAGTAGCACAGATATAGATATGTATATTATATTCCATTAGGATGTACAAACTAGCTTATACGTATATTGTTCTGTGTTGCTTTTGATTCCTTGTGCTCAAAGAAATTTGTACTAATATTTGTGTCATTATTGATTCTTTGGGTCTACGATAAATCAATGCTAGTCGAGGAGGATTAGAAAAGGCACTAATAATAAGTTTAAAGCTACGTCTCTATGCTTTCGGACAGTTAACTCCTTCTAATAGCATATTTACAATGAGGATGTTACCCTGAAACTGAGTATATGGATGTTCATGTAGAAAGAAAGAAGAGGAAAAGCATAACGGTACCGTTGTTAGATATGTTTTCTACTTTTATCAAGCCTCCCCCTTATTGGGTGTGATCTTAGGCAGACTTTAGGTTTTTTTGGATTACCCCTGTCAAATATGAATAATAGGAATAGGATTATTAAGGTAACGATAACTTTTCAGTACTATATCATTACCTATCGGTTGGTAATCATTTTTTAGCTAAATCAACGTTACTAATACAATCGAAGCGATAATGGTAAAACATTACGATCTCTTTTCAAAACTAACGGCAACATTAATTTTCCGATTCATTTTGAAAGATATAAAACCTTCTAATACATACATTGTCAATTGACAATTGTTCTTTCTTGGTATATCTTGACCTTTAATTTTAGACGTACATCTCTCTTATTAGTTGACTCTTTTTTCATTTGGTTTCCATCCTCATCTTTATACTTTTCACTCTAATCACAAAAGAACAAAAATATACATGAGAGTAATTGTCGAACATTTTATATTATTTCAATCTTTATTGATTCTACGAAACAAACTATAAGAAATTCATTAAATCTTCTTATAATACATGAATGTTTTGTTCATAGTATTAGTTGTATTATTAGTACTTAAAAGTAAACAAACGACCAAATTAGTTTAAGAATTCAGTTCAAATTATGCTAACAACATTTTTTTTCTTTTTGAGGTTTGCTATATAAAGTGACGCAATAAAATATATGGTAAAATCGAGGTTTGTCAATAGATACTTTATGATGCACATAGTGCAATATCTGCATCTGTATCCGCATCTACGGATAAGGATGGATATAAGGTAATTATCCTATCACATAACGATCGATAATCAAGAAACATAAATATGAAATTTTAATTTAACATAATTTTATTTCAACCTTTGTGATTATATAAGTTTGAAAAATAAATAAAATTTACGATAATAAATAGTTCTGAAAGTTATTTTGCATTAAGTACATATAATATAAACTACTAACTTAATAAACAATAGATACATATATCTTTCATTGTATTCAAATACACATAATATAAACTATAATCTTAATAAAAACCGAACGGATAATTTTCGGATACGGATGCCTTCGTATTCATGTCTATATCGGTTTTTTGAATATTGGATATTTATCCATTTTTAGATACGAATGCAAACTTATCCATTTTTAGATACGAATGCATCTAATAACAAGAACGACCTTATCATGAATGTTTTTAGACCACACGATAATATTTAGTTGGAATATCTCTTTTAATCAGAATTTAGTTAGGAACATTGTATTGGCAATTCCAAAGGCTCATTATTATTATTGATAACATTAATAAGGATGAACATCAAGACTATCTGGTTTGGTGCTGGGATAAATCGAAAAAGTACACTTCAAAATCCATGTATAGTTTTTAATTTTTTATGAAAATTCAACCCTATGGTATTTTAAGCATATTTCGAAAATTAACGGTCCGCTTAAAATTAAAATCATATACAGGTTGTATTAAATGATAAACTAAACACCATTAATATGCTAAATACTAAACTAACAAACAATCCCAACAATAACCCTTCTTATTTTTGCAACATAGCACCCAAAACCATGACATATTTATTCTTAATGTCACTTCACTTAACATATAGTAAGATATTTATTTGCTTTTTTAACCTCAACATTGATACTACAATTCCATCCTCTTACGAATATTGGACCTATTTTAGATGTAATTACAACTATTCATGTAGGAAACTTTTAGACACTATATTTTCTATTACATGTTGGGGTCTTTGGAATGAAAGAAACCAATGACTATTCAACAATTCGTATAAAAATCCTTCTGCTATTATGTACTTTTTGCTTGACATTTTTCACTTTGGACAAGGGCACGTAGAGTCATACTGACTGAAGATTTCATCCCATCGCTTCACCACTTGACGGTGCACCTCTCCTTCTACAAAACCAACTACGAGATTAGTGGAGATCGACTCATTTCATATTCGCGTTGGAGTCTCTTTGCTACAACCCTGTTTTGGCACGTATACATCAATCCCACCTGTAGCAACTTGCGTCTTTCAACAGAGCATTTCATTACTTCCTGTTGGAAAATGTTTCAAATAAGTGAATTGTTTAAAAAAAATGAAATGACTAAGTGAATGGATGGCTCCTATATGTGAATAGTCCCACATTGTAGGACTATATGAAAGAATCAAGTATTTATACTTGATTCTTTGAAGCTAAGTTGGGCCCTTTGGGCACCCAATGATGCTCTTTTGTAGGGAGGGAGACCATGCTTGACCACCACACACGCGCGCGTGCGACCGACCGACTCGACTCGACCCGACCCGACCCGGGTCGGGCCGGGCTCGGGTTCGGGCTTGTAGTGGTGTAACACTTATATTTTTGGTGCAAATTTCTTTAACCGTTTTGACCGGGCTAGAACGGTCAAATCAGACCGTATTAGAGAACGTTATGCAACGTTCATTATTTTGACCCGTTATTTTCTCAGATCCGTTTTTCAAGACCACGTCCCCCAGCCAATAACGTTCTTTTGCTATTCCGTCTTCTTAACTGATAAGAAGACGAAACAGAAAAAACTACAGTTTTAATTCGAATCATCTTCTTAAAAATCAGAGCAAACAAATTATTGAGTGCAAAATAGAATCGGTTCGTACGTGCAAACGAAATCGATACCACCAAACTTGAGAGGCTGTTTTATCCCAAAGGCGGCGGCGATTGATTTCGAACTGCTTTGCACAACATAGCAGATCGCCGAAACGTCTTCAAGAGAGTGACGTAGTCCACGACTCAGCCAAGCCATTGTTTCCAACAATTTGAAGACGACGCCAACGACAATGACTTCTGCTGCAGATTTAGATGTCGCTGCTCCCTCTTCCCTCTTCCACGTCCCGATGGTCACTGCCGCGCCTTTCAGATTCGAAGGCCTCCACTTCAAACGCTGGAGACAGAAGATGGAGTTTTTTTTACCATGAGAAAGGTGGTGGCCGCCCTGACAACTGACAAACCGCAGCTACCGGACAGGCCAGATGAAGCTGACACAGATGGCATGCGAGCCTAGACAGAAAAATCAACCCAACTGCAGAACTGGACAGAGCAAGACTACCTATGCAGGAACTTCATACTCAACGGCCTTAGTGATGACCTCTACGACTACTACAACTCAGACAAGTCAGCCAAAGAAATCTGGGAAGCGCTGTAAAAGAAATATGATACGGAAGAGGCTGGAGCGAAGAAATATGCAGTCAGCCGCTACCTGAAATACCAGATGACGGATGACAGGTCAGTAGAGATGCAGTCTCATGAGCTTCAGAAAATCGCTCATGAGATCATCTCCGAAGGTATGAGTTTGGATGAACAGTTTCAAGTTGCTGTTATTATTGATAAACTGCCCCCAGGTTGGAAAGACTTTAAGAATGTGCTTAGGCACAAGACTAAGGAATTCTCCTTAGAGAGCTTGATAACTCGCCTCCGTATTGAGGAGGAGGCTCGTAAGCAGGACCAGAAAGAGGAAGTGCTTGTTGTCACCAACAACAACACTAAAAAGTCCAAGCCCGCGGTTCTGAAACCGAATCCGAAAAACTTTAAGAATCAGAACCGCAACCGCAACAAACAGAATTGGAACCCGCAAGGGAACTAAAAAGCACAGCAGAAACCGACCCAAAGAAATGATACTGGACAGTTGTTTCTGTGTTACAACTGTGGAAAACCAGGTCATATGGCACGCAAGTGTAGGAACAGACCAGGCCCTGCACCGCAGGCTAACCTGACTGAGGAGCCTCTTACGGCTATGATTTCCGAGATTCACCTAGTTGGTGGATCATAGGGTTGGTGGGTAGACACTGGTGCATCCCGCCATGTCTGCTACGATCGTGCTATGTTCAGTACATACACGGCTGCTGATGATAAGAAAGTGTTGTTGGGAGATTCTCACACCACTATAGTTGCTGGCATTGGAAATGTGGAATTAAATTTTACCTCTGGAAAGACAGTTCTCTTGAAAGATGTGATGCATACTCCAGAGATGAGAAAGAATCTGGTTTCTGGATTTCTCCTTAATAAGGCTGGTTTTACTCAAGTTATAGGGGCTGATTTGTACACTTTGACTTATAAGGGGATGTTTGTAGGGAAGGGTTATGCTTGTGAGGGTATGTTTAAAATTAATGTTGAATCTAATAAAGTAACCAGTTCTGCTTATATGTTATGTGATTTTAATATTTGGCACTCTAGATTATGTCATGTAAACAAACGCATTATTCATAACATGAGCATCTTAGATTTGATTTCTAAAATGTCACAATCTGAATTTGATAAGTGTGAATTCTGTAGTCAAGCAAAAATCACTAAGAAACCCCATAAATCAGTTGATAGAAACTCTGAACCCTTAGATTTAATTCATTCTGACATATGTGAGCTTGATGGCACTTTGACTAGACATGGACACCGTTACTTTATCACTTTCATTGATGATGGCTCTGATTTCACTTTTGTATATCTTATGAAAAATAAAAGTGATGCATTTGAGATGTTTAAATTATTTAAAACTGAAATCGAGAATCAATCTAATAAGAAAATTAAGAGACTTCGTAGTGATAGAGGAACAGAATATGAGTCTAGTCCATTTCTTGATTTTTATAAATTGCATGGTATAATTCATGAGAGAACTGCACCTTATTCACCTGAAATGAACGGTAAAGCTGAAAGAAAGAATAGGACCTTTAACGAATTAGTTGTAGCTATTTTATTAAATTCGGGTACAGCAAAACATTGGTGAGGGGATATTTTATTGACTGTATGCTATGTATTGAATAGAATCCCTAAATCAAAAAGTAAGATTTCACCTTTTGAAATTTTAAGAAATTATAAACCAAATGTATCTTACTTTAGAACTTGGGGATGTTTGGCATATGTTCATATACCTGACCCTAAGAGAATAAAATTAGCAAGTAGAGCATATGAATGTGTATTTATTGGCTATGCTGTTAACAGCAAAGCATATAGATTTTATAATCTGAATACACATAATATAGTAGAATCTAATGATGCTGATTTTTATGAAACTAAGTTTCCTTTTAAATTAAGGAATAGTGGGAGCACGTCAAATAACACCGTGCCTATTGGAACAGAACTTAATGAATCTTCTGAAATTGAACCTAGAAGAAGTAAAAGAGCAAGAGTTGATAAAGACTTTGGCTCGGATTTTTGCACTTTTACTATAGAGGAGGATCCCACAAACCTCCAAGAAGCCTTATCTTCATTAGATGCCGATTTTTGGCAAGAGGCTATAAAATGATGAGATGGATTCCTTGGAATCCAATAAGACTTGGCACTTAGTAGATTTACCACCTGGTTGTAAGTCTATAGGCTGTAAATGGGTACTTAAAAAGAAACTAAAACCTGATGGCACAGTTGATAAATATAAAGCCCGTTTGGTAGCTAAAGGTTTTATGCAAAGAGAAAATGTAGACTTTTTTGATACTTTTTCACCCGTAACTAGAATCACATCCATTCGAGTACTAATTTCATTAGCATCTATTCATAATTTAATTATACACCAAATGGATGTTAAAACTGCTTTTTTAAATGGTGAATTAGAAGAGGAAATTTATATGGACCAACCGGAAGGTTTTGTAATTCATGGTCAAGAACATAAAGTTTGCAAATTAGATAAATCATTATATGGTTTAAAACAAGCACCTAAGCAATGGCATGAAAATTTTGATAACTTAATAATCTCAAATGGTTTCAAAGTTAATGAAAGTGACAAATGCATTTATTATAAATCTGAAAATGACATTTGCACTATAATATGTTTGTATGTAGATGATCTACTTATTTTTGGATCAAACATTCATGCCATAAACTCTGTTAAATCTTTGTTAAGTGCCAATTTTGATATGAAAGATCTAGGTGAAGCAAGTGTAATCCTTGGTATTAAGATTACTAGGTCTGATAAGGGACTTTCTTTGGATCAATCTCATTATATTGAGAAGATCTTAAAGAAATACAATTACTTTGACTGTAAACCTGCATGTACACCATATGATCCTAGTGTAAAGCTATTCAAGAACACTGGTGAAGGTGTAAGACAGTCTGATTATGCGAGCATCATTGGCAGCCTTAGGTATGCCACTGATTGTACTAGACCCGACATTGCCTATGTCGTGGGATTATTATGCAGGTTTACTAGTAGACCTGGTATAGAGCATTGGCATGCTATTGAGAGGGTCATGAGATACCTAAAACGAACCATGAACCTAGGGTTACATTATGAAAAGTTTCCAGCTGTCCTTGAAGGTTACACCGACGTAGACTGGAATACTTTATCTGATGATTCAAAAGCAACCAGTGGCTATATATTTAGCATTGCTGGAGGAGCTGTTTCTTGGAAATCCAAGAAACAGACTATTTTGGCTCAGGAGTCTGAGATGATAGCACTAGCTACAGCTAGTGAAGAAGCAGGGTATTTAAGAAATCTGCTAGCAGAGATTCCCTTATGGGAAAAACTGATACCAGCTGTGTTGATCCATTGCGATAGTACCGCGGCTATTGCAAAAGTACAGAACCGTTATTACAATGGTAAGAGATGACAGATACGTCGTAAGCACACCACTGTTAGAGAGCTACTCTCTTCAGGAGCTGTTAGAGTGGATCACATACGCAGTGAGGAGAATTTGGCAGATCCTTTGACGAAAGGACTGGCCAGAGAGAAAGTCTTTACAACTTCTAGAAAAATGGGACTATTGCCCTTAGATTGTTGAGTCATGCACAATGGTAACCCGACCTAATGACTGGAGATCCCAAGAACTAGGTTCAATGGGTAAGAACAAGTTGTGTTGTGATATGAGTTGAATATGCTATTTTTATATATATAGAAGCATATATTCCTGAAGTGATTAGAGGTTGAGTTAATAGAAACTCTTAATGAGATCTATACTCCATTTGGAGTGGAGTACCTACCTTCAGGAGTACTCTTGATAGACTCACCTGTGTGAATGTGGAAATTTGGCCGTTTCCTATGGAGTTTTGGGCAAAACTCCTAGAGCATTCACTAAACTGGGATGGACGTGCATGACCATAAATGCACGGGCTTACTTGATTGCACTCTAGAAAGATTGTGTGTGGTCTGATGTCAGGAATAGAGTTCAAGACTACGTGTCACTCTAGTAAAAACTGAATCTTATCCACTATGCAAAGGTTCAAGTCGAAAGACACCTTCGCTTATGCACAATCTTATGTTTTTTTTTTGAAATTGCTCGAAATAATTTTTAAAAATTCAAGTGGGGGATTGTTGGAAAATGTTTCAAATAAGTGAATTGTTTAAAAAAAATGAAATGACTAAGTGAATGGATGGCTCCTATATGCGAATAGTCCCACATTGTAGGACTATATAAAAGAATCAAGTATTTATATTTGATTCTTTGAAGCTAAGTTGGGCCCTTTGGGCACCCAATGATGCTCTTTTGTGAGGAGGGAGACCATGTTTGACCACCACACACGCGCGCGTGCGACCGACCGACCGACTCGACCCGACTAGACCCGGGCCGGGCCGGGCTCGGGTTCGGGCTTGTAGTGGTGTAACACTTATATTTTTGGTGCAAATTTCTTTAACCGTTTTGACCGGGCTGGAACGGTCAAATCAGACCGTATTAGAGAACGTTATGCAACGTCCATTATTTTGACCCGTTATTTTCTCAGATCCGTTTTTCAAGACCACGTCCCCCAGCCAGTAACGTTCTTTTGCTATTCCGTCTTCTTAACTGATAAGAAGACGAAACAGAAAGAACTACAGTTTTAATTCGAATCATCTTCTTAAAAATCAGAGCAAACAAATTATTGAGTGCAAAATAGAATCGGTTCGTACGTGCAAACGAAATCGATACCACCAAACTTGAGAGGCTGTTTTATCCCAGAGGCGGCGGCGATTGAATTCGAACTGCTTTGCACAACATAGCAGATCGCCGAAACGTCTTCAAGAGAGTGACGTAGTCCACGACTCAGCAAGCCATTGTTTCCAACACTTCCTCCTCAGTTTCAATCTATAAACGACAGTGTGCTTCTTGATCTTTCTGTTCAGTTTGTTCTCTTACATTGTTTTAGACCCATTACTCAGCCAGCACACATTACTCTGTTATAACATATTGTATTGTTATAGTTTTTGCTTATGCATCAAGTTGATTATCTATGTGATGATCTCTGTTTTTATTTCATTCTATACTCAATATGTTTAGTCATCCATTAGACTTGTAATGGTTTTCGAATATTTATTTCAACATAATAATAACGAGTGATCTCTTCAAATTGTGGACCACTCTTTCAAAAATTTCAAAAAATAAAAGATGTAAATTCGGAGGTATTTTGAAATCTCGTAGTAAAAGAAAATACTAAACGTTATGATTTTTTTAACAAACATAAATTTACTACTGCTAGCTAGGGGTGGGCGCGGGTCGGTTTGGTGCGGTTTGGAGTCCAAACCGCTTCCGCACCGCATCAAACGGTTCATCAAAAATACAAACCATTATACTAATCTTTTAAATGGTTCGGTTTCGGTCCTGTTTGAATGTAATACGGTTCGGTTTCGGTCCGGTCCGGTTTGAACCCATATTAAATATGAAATAAGAGAATTACTTTCATCAACAATCAATTTACGAAGGCAACTATGTGAAACTTTTACACTTAAAGGTTAAACACACAATGTTATACTGAAATGAAAGATTAGTTCTTAATTGTATGAATATTTCAATTTGACATTTACCTACAAGTGGGATTTTTTTGGTAGATTAACCAAACATCAACATTAACCAATGCATAATCATTAAGGAAATGACTACGATTATAATTAGCATTTATCCAAAAAAATGAGATGAAAAATATTATACCAAAATTATAGCTTCTTCCTTTATGATAGCGATTATTATTAATATAACAACAACATACGCTAAAAATAGAATGTACATCGTTAGAATCTAAAATAAGATAGGAGTTTCTTATATTTTTATCATAAGATTACTAATGTAAATTTACGGTTCGGTCCAGTTTAATATGGTTGGTTCAATCGTCCAAACCGCAACCGAACCGTATCGATGCGGGTCGGTCCGGTTTGGGATATCTGCTTCGGTTAGATGATTCGGTGCGGGTTTCCGCACCGTTTTTGCGGTCCGGTGCGGGTAGTTTTCATATAGCGGTACGGTTTATGCACACCCCTCCTGCTAGCGTAGTTGTTAGTAATTTTTCGGTATGTAAAATCTTTAGTACATCAACAGTACTGGTATTCATAAACTTGTACGTTTTCGCACGTGGTTGCAACATTGACTTTATTATCATAATATATTATCATGTCACTTGATCAAAGAACACGCGATCAACAAAGGTTTTATTGAACAAGCTAGCTTCTAAACAAAGCCAACAATGAGCTACCTTCAAATGATAATGTAAAAGTTTAATCTAAAAGATAATGTATATCGACTTGAACACACTCTGAGATCGTCCAATTTATCTTGTTACCCATGAACAAAAATTGTTTTAAATATTCTAATGCAATACGACAAAAATTTAGATACTGAACTGTTAGAATTCTGTATAATATTCTAAGACCATCAGAATACCATAAGATTTATGCAGTGAAGCACTGAATTAAAGATGAGTAAGTTGAATCCACAATCCATACAAATATGAAAAGGAAAGACCAATAGCAAGAGTTCCACATAAGCAAATATTGGATACCAATCAAATCCTTTTCTTAACATTCCGTGTTAAATATAAACTACTAAAGTACAAAGAATAACATGACCCAAAACAATCAAAATCACGGCATGAACACAAACCATGCTTATACCTCCTCACCTACAGCATTTGGACATGCAAATACAAAATATCACAAGAAATACAAAAATGGACAGTCCAATCGCCACCACAAGAACAAACCTGTTAGGCCCATGATGAACTTCACTGCTCTTCCTACTCTCACCATTATCATCATCGCTCACATTATCATCCTCACTATCATCACCTCCATCTTCATTGGACTTATCCGACTTATCAGGCGGTGGTGATACAGGCATTCCATATTTATCACAAGGTGCAATGCCAAGCTTCAACTTGGAAGACAGCAAAGTATGGTTGTAACACAAGTTGCTGTTGCCACCTACTTTAAACACTTCAAGCCTCTTGATGAAAGAAGCATTGTAAGGCAGAACTCCTTGAAAGCTGTTGCTCTCCAAATTCAAGTACTTCAAACTCCTCATCTCCGCCAAGAACTTCGGCAAACTACCGTTGAATTGGTTTCCACTCAGATCCAAATGCACCAAGTCAGTCATTTCCTTCATCGAGTCTGGTAAAGAGCCGGACAATGAATTTGTAGAAAAGGAAGCGTTCTTTAAAGAAGAGAGATCTCCTAAACTCTCAGGCAAAACACCAGAAAGGGAGTTACTACTTAAGTTAAGAAAGAGGAGGTCGGAAAGTACGTTGATTGAACTATGCACATTGCCTGTAAACTTATTTTGGGAGAAATCGATGTAAGTTAGGTTGAAGGAGTGCCATCGATGTGGAATATGGCCGCTGAGGTTGCAATTGGAGACGGTTAGGGTTTGTAAAAGGGGCATTTGGGAAAGGAAGACGAAGGCGCCAGAACCAGAAACGGGGACATCGATTAAGTAAAGATGGGTGAGGTTTTTGAGACGGGAAAGCCAGACGGCGGAGAGATGCTTGAGAGAGGAGACCGAGGAAAACGAGGAAAGGGAGGAGGAGAGAGATGGTGGAAGGGGGTGCTTGAAGAGGGGAAGAGGGCAGTAGAGGAAGGAGAGGGAGTGTAGAGTGGAGAGGGAACGGAGGGCGGTGGAGGAGAATTCGATGTCGGAGGAGCAGTTCTTTAGGGTTAGGGAGATGAGGTGGCGGAAGGGGGAGGAGGAGTCGCAGGAGGTGAGATTCGAAGTGGTGGTGCAGGGATCGAGTTTGGTGGGGAGGCCGATGGATTGGAGGGCGATTAGCTGTTTGGGGTCGAGAGAGGAGGAGGGAGAAGAGGAGGAGAGGGTGGAGGTTAGGAGAATGAGGACGAGGACAGCGAGAGTGGCCATTGATTTGTAATGAGATTTGGAGAGAAGGAGAGAGTGAAGCGAGCAGAGTGTTTCAGAGGGAAAATAATTTTTTATGTTCTGAGGAATTTTGTATTAGACTCCTAAGTCCTAAGTTGAGAATCTTCTTCACAGAATACCCGTTGGGAGTAGGGGTGTTACGGTTGTGGTAACCGTCGCTATTATCACCAACAGTAACCGTAACCGTTGTTGTCTTATAACCGTTACCGCAACCGCCTATAACGGTTAAACGTCGTATTTTCAATTTTGAAGCATGTCGTACATATATTTTCAATTATATGCATTGTGATGATAAATTGATATAGCTCTAACTGTTTTTTGCAAATTTATTTATTTGTTTATAAATGTATGCACATGTTATTAGTTCATTAAGACACATATTATTAATGTACATGCTATTTCTTTAACTTAAATTACTAATTTTTATACTTTAATGTTAAATATTACACAAAATAATCATGTACGGTTGGTATGGTTAACCGCGGTTTTCAAAATTTTCAACCGTTACCGTAACCGTAACCGTTATAGATGGTAACCGCATGAACGGTTGGTACGGTTGAACGGTTGAGCGATTCAACCGTAACAGCCCTAGTTGGGAGCATATTTCTTGAAGTGATATGAAGTACGCACATGCTGGGAGAATTTATAAGCTGATAAGCTCTAAATATACAAACGGTTTAAGTTTCAACTTTATCTTATTCTTTTCTATTGTATAGAATCTCATAAGTTAGAAAATAAAATTCTTGAATATCATGATTTCGCACGTAATCTTGACGTGTTGTCAAATGCATATGCGAACTCGTACTACACACGATTGTTCACCACATAATTTATTTAACGGTGCACTTTTTAGATTTTTATTTAAACGAGGATGAAAGTGTATGCTTATGAACTAGTATTACTTTTTGTTTGTTTTCTATTTGAACACTACTAATAAACATTTGTTGATAAAGTTGTTTAAATAATCTTGGAGTAAGTAAAGTATAATCAATATTTTTAGAGCTCAATGTATTTGTACAACAAGCGATAACACCAATCGTCAATTGTTCATAATTTAGTAAACATTACATTACTAAACATGTTTATTACTTAATTTTCAAGTGCACGCAACATAGTTTTATCTTTGGTTTATCCTATGTTTAACATATAAATTTAAATATATATTCAATTTGTAACAATAGTGTTCTAAACCTAAAATATAGAAACTATGCTCAAAGCGAAATAGTCTTTAAATTTGGTTGAAAAAAACAACATCGCAACATTTGCATCATTAAACTTTTTGACATTACTTAATACTAATTAAATTAGAGAAAATATTATAGTAGTTTTGAAACAACATATTTTCTAATACATATAGCATAATATGACATAAGAATTAAATCTATTATATATTGTATAGTCAAATTTTTGGAACGGCCAAATAATTTTTTCTTTTACTTCAAGTATTCCTACAAATATAATAACTAAAATAATACAACAGTCAACATAATTCAAGGTAAATTAATACCACTATTAAACAAAATACTTGTGAATACACGCAAAAATTAGTCTACACGACATTTCATCAAGTTAATATTTTGATCAATAGTGTTAAGTAACATAATCAATGGAGAAAACTAATAAAAATAGACTCTTAATATTATAGTACATATTTAGTATATAACTATATTATAAGGTAACACATGGGAAGAGGAAACAAATATTGAAACCAAAAGGAAGAGATATGTAGTAAAATACGTATTTTACAAAAAGCAAGAAGTTGAAGTTAATGTAACGACATGTCCTTCGTAACACTCTTTTTTTTTGAAATGGTACTTAGATACAACATGTCATTGGAACAACATAACACACATCACATGTCAATATATGTTCGAATCACGCTACGTATCGCACCAAAGTCGAATCACTTAACCACTAGGACAATGGTGCTTGTCCCTTCGTAACACTCATTATCAGTGCATACAAGCAACCGAATTCCTAAAAGGATCGCAGATGATGTTCCATTAAAGGTAGGGTATAAAACAAAAACATAAAGCATATCTATCACAACCATCACTATATCAAATCTCACAGCGGAAGAAATCAATATAATATTAACATAAATATGTAATAAATTCATATCTTATCGAAAGACATAAGATTTAGTATCATAATACAAAGTGCAAATAATACATCAAATCTCATTAGCATATCTCAAAATGAATATATACAGTCCACATGTCAATATCCAAAAAATTGGATGAAGGAAGACATACCGACAAATTGGCTATTGCTCTATGGGTCTCCTCCAACTTGCAGAAATCCTCAAACTTAGTCAACCTACTCAAAGATCGTATACCAAAAGAGACAACAAAGAGAGGGTCAGATATGAAATCAGGTGATAATGAAATATTACTGATTTGGATGATTACTTATATGCTACCATATCATGAATAATACCAAATGGTAGCACTGTTGGAACTGACCTATTTAGCAGCGAGTGAAATATGTTAATTTCAGAAAAAAAATCTCTATTTGGATTTTAATGGGCCTATGAAATCTATTAACTATTATTACATCCTGTCTATATATGTTAAAATAAAATTGTAATTTATTTTAAATATTTTATATTTATATAATTAATCATATTAATCAGATTTAATTAATGTTTGTTTTAAATATGTCATATATTTTCATAACATAACATGATAACGTAATGATATATAAGTATTTGTATAACTATACAAACATATATAAATATTGGGATTTATATCTATTATATATATATACACATTTATATTATGCGTATATACATATACATATGATAAATTCATATGCATATTAGGATTATAAGTGCCTAAGTATATACACTGAAAGTCTTTATGGGTCGAGTAATATGAATATTAAAACTGAATTGAAACTTGTACGAATATTGATAGAATAAAAAATACTATAAAGTAACGTGCACCGGATATTTTTATACTGGTTTGAACTTTCCATTCTACATCCAGTCCGTGACTCCTTCTGGATTTAAACAACACCCCCATTTAATCCGGAAGAATATGTATTACAATCCGTCTGAGCTTCCGAGCAGGACTTTATGCCTAAAGATCTCTAACAGGACCGACTACAAAGAGTAGTAAAGTGTTTTGACTTCTTGTGCTCTGAATAATACGGATGAGTCGTTATTGTACAACATTTCTATAATCTTATTCGTAAGTGGTATAACATGTGTATTTGAAGAAAAGGAAGTAAATGATCACTTAATAGATTTGACTTGAACGTATAAGTGATTAAGAAATAGCAATTTGTGTGAATACAAGTACTGAATTCAACAAGAATTAGAGTTAGAAGGTGTAACAACCTTGAATTTTTGACATTTGAAATAGAATATTTAATTGATTTTAAATATTTGAATGATGGTTTAACTTGAATTTCAAATGTAAATATGAATTTGGCAATTTAATTAGTGAATTTAATTGTATAAAATTGAGTAAAATTTTGAATTGGAATTTTTGGCTGATTAAAAATAATCTGAAGGCTTAGAGAATTCATATTAATAATACTGAAGATAATAGAAGCTTCAGAATTGAATTTGAAACTGTTTTGTTCAGTTTTGAATTTATCGTTTAAATCGATATTTAAAAATAACGTTCCGAGGCACAGTCTCGGAATTTGACGAAACAAGTTCCATTGGATCCGTAATATTGTATTATTATCGGATTTCAATTTTCCTAATGTTTGGAGTTGTTGTTTGGCCGTACGATATGTAAACGCACTGAAATTAAATCGAAATTTTAATATTATAACTGGTCCAAAAAGATATCTTCTCCATACGATCGAATTTGGAGCCGAAACCTTTTCCATTGCGTTCGGAATAGGCGTATAACATTACGAATGCCTAGCGGCACGCCTTGATAGGAAGTCGAAATTTTGACTTCGTTTTCGAGTCGATTTGAATTTGAAATTTAAATTGGGTATTTATATTAGTCCAACCACAGTTGAATTTCTTTCATTTCGTTATCACTGTAGCTAGGTGAATTTTTCACGCAACCCATCTTTTCACATTCAGAACCACGTTCTCTTGTCCCCTTCCATTCTTTGCAGAAGGCAAACGAAAAGAAAAAAATATCACTTTCGTTCAAAATCAATTAATGGCCGCCCCTTCTTTCGTTCAAAATAAATACAGTCCGAAAGAAATTAAAGGATAATAGCCGCACTTCTTTCTTCATCTTTAACCAAAATCAAAAGATCGAACGAAAACCCTTTCGTTCATAGTGACTTCAAATAAAAAAATGGCCGAGACCTCTTCCACGTTCGAAAACAAATAACAATTCGAACGAACCCTCTCTCGTTCAAAAACAAACGAACGCGTCAAGTGTCATTCAATTCAAATTCAAACAAAAAGAAGAGAAGCCGGAGGTATTCGATTCAGATGAATCGAGGCGAGCACGCGAGGTGGTTGCGTGGTTTGAAGTTCACGGAGGCGAAGTCGCATGAGGTGATCTCGAAAGGGATGGTGGCGCGTGCGTTCGTCAGAGGGAAGAGGATATCGCGAGCGCGCGTATCGATTTGTGGTCAGTACGATTTTGGCGTAGGAAGTTGGGGGCGTTCGCGAGTAAGCGGCGCTTGCTGGAGCAGTTTCGCGAGTAGTAGGGTGGAGCTCGAGGTCAGGAGCTAGGGTTCGTCGATGGAATCTTCGAGTTTGAATTCGTGAGCAGTAAGGTATTTAATTTGTTTACTTGTTTTTTTTCTTGATTTGATACATGCAGATTTGAAATTTATATGTAAGAAGAAAAAAATATTAGTTTAAAACAGGAGATAAATCAATAGTTAATGAAAATATAAAATGGAAATGTTGTGTAGTGAGGTTTAAAACAAATTTTTATTTCAGTTTAAAAGATTATGTATATATACGTATATGTTTACAGTAAAGAAATGCATATCCAGTAATTTTATAATATCATATAGTTTATTAAAAGTAATTTGATTTTTAATTAAATAATTAATTTATTAAGTCATTAGTTTGAAATCAAAATTTATTGATTAATTGTTCAGTGAATTCGAATATTAATAAAAACCATCCAATGTTTATACAAGGTCAAAATCACAAAGAAAACAACCGGAATGGAAATGGGATCGTAAAATAAAATCAAAGGTGAGATCTTCTCACTCAAATTTGAAAGTTGGATTTGCAGTTATTGATTGATTGCTGTTTGGATGTGATATAGTATATATAGTAGTATATAGCAATATATATATATATATATATATTGGCATATGTATATATTGGTGTTATTGATTTCCCGCATTATATAGCGGATGAGACCCTATTGCGCCGCATAATAGCGGATGATATTTTATAAATCTCATATACCGCGATATTCCACCTCGAAGTGGAATTGGTATTGTGCTAACATCTATGGATGCAGGGAAATAGGTTGGAGGGATCCAACAGGATTCCTCAAAATATTTGAATTGGTTTCATATGTTGTGTGTTGATTATTTATAATCTGTGTATGATTATATCTGTGATTGAATGTGTTGAAGGCTATAATTTAGCCGAATGTATCTTTGGTATCGTTGGATACCAGAAATGAATAAATTGGATTTTTGAAATTAAAATTTGAAATTTTAAGTAAATTCTTTTTGAAAGAATTTGGTGAATTTAAAAGAAGGAATTTAAAAGTATAAAGTTGATTTTTCTATCTTGTCGAATTATTTCCAAAATATGGGAAAGGAGATTAATAAATGAGTTTTGAATAATATTGTTTGAAAGTTGAAGAATTTATTTGAAAATGGAATTTTGAATAATTTAGAGAGATAAAGGAATTTAATTTAAAAGGTGATAAATTTGTTTAAAATCAAATTGATAATTGATTTAGTATTTGAAGATAAATCTTTGGGAAATCGATATGAAAATTTATTTGGTGTTTGAATGAAAATTGATTTTTGTGTTGAGAATAAATTTGGAAATCGATTTATAAAAATGATTTGGTATTTGGGATAAAAAAAATTAGAATCAATTTGAAATTTGATTCGGTGTTGAAGTAAATTTAGAAATCAATTTGGAATTTGATTTGGGGTTTGAAATGAAATTGAGAAATCAATTTGAAAGTTGATTTGGTGTTAAAAGTGAATATTTGAGAATGTAAATTCAGAATAGAATTTATAAAGGAAAGGGAAACTTGTTTTAAAAATAAATATTGATTTATTTTTGAAGTGTGGAAATAAATTTACAGATTTGGGATGTAAATTTGAAATAAATCGATAAAGATTTATTTAATTGGTTTAAATGAATGTGATTTGAAATTTGTTTTCAAATGGTTGAAGTGTAAACCATATATCGGGAAGATATTTGAAATTTAATAATTTGGGAAAAATTATTTAAATTGGTTGATTGTTGTGAATGTTGTTGATGGTTAAATAACGGACTATCAATATTTTCCTTTGAAATGGCACTAGATTTGTTTTAAAACAAACGCTCATTATTCGGTTAAGCCGGGAAAGGACTTTGTGCCATATAACCCATTCCGAATTAGTGATACGACGATATGGATCGTATTGAAGACCGGTGGTGAAGACCGGGTATTTTCAAAAATGAAAGGACAACCTGTCGAATGTCTCTGCACCGAGTTGCTCCGGTATAGAGATTTATATCACTCTTTTTGTGATGGGAAGTCCGATCGGGATTGTGAATACCCGGATTGCAAGGGCTTCTTTGGAAGTGCCTTCGGTTCTGTTCGAACTCGGAACAGACTTGTATGGTTACGTGTCTGACATTACATTTTGAGATATAAAGCTGATTTCTTTCAAATACATTTCTGTTGGTGATGGAGAATTTATTCTCTTAGCTTAACACCCTTCTCTGAGACGTACGAGCTCAGAGGTTATGTAGTTGAAGGTTATCAGCGATATATTCCCAATTTGGTAATGTGGCATGCTGAGTGTTGCTGTGTGTTGATCATTTATTGATCAATTGTGATCAAAGCGTGGCTTTGTGAAAAAAGCGTAGCTTTATGGACGAGACTTCGTCAGACCTCACTCCCCGGAAATGGTCGAAACAGGAATATGCGGCAAGGTTATGAGGGTCGCGCCCTTTAGGGTATGTCATTTCCTTCTGGAAAAGGGTGGTACCAGGTATGGAGCCCTGGTATTTAACCTATGTGGATACTCCGATCTCATTTATTGTGTGATTGTGTGTTTATCGAGGCGCCTCGGATAAAGGTCCCAAAGGAATCGGGGATGACATATTCGTGAGTTACCTAGTTACAGGGGTAACCCGGCCTTGTGTTGGCAAAGAGCAGTTGTCTCTCGGGACGTCCAGCCAGAGGCGATCCCATGTGGCGGTAGGAAGTTCCTTAGCCTGACCATTTGTTGGAAATCCATTTTCCAATACGAACTTGTATGGTTTTAGTTGTAGAACCTGCCATTTACTTATGGTGGCGCCCCACTGTTTAGATGGTAGCTATAGTAGGCATAGTGTGAAATGCCTATGCTGGCTAAGATTAATATTATACTTTCAAAATGTTTTCCACACTAGACATTAATAATAATAATCCAATGATTTGCGTAGTAAGCATCTTTGACTATCATAAGAAGAAATCTCCTCCAATTCTGCGTTTGCATTGTGTGTGTGGCGGGAGGTCTTATGGTAGTTTCATTTTCCAAAAGCATTGCGAATAAATTTTATTTTCTTTGTGAAAAATAACTGTTTTACGATCTCACACCAGTCACCATGACTGACTCGGAGTTTATTGTTTCCTTTCTAAACTATAGGTGCCCATAATTTTCCACACGGGCAGCCTAGAGTTATGTTATCAGGATATTCTGGATATTCTGGAGCTTTGGAAGCAAGCTGGATGGCGAGACGTACTCCCGTACTTGTTTATTTATTCCGCTGTGTATTCTGTATGAGGACAAGTTTATATAACTGTCCATTATTGTATTGAGTTGTATATTGACTCTGATCGATGTATGTATAAACTGATATAGTTCTTTGTTTTAAAAGACTAGTGTTTATCTATTATAATTGTTCCGCTGCGAATGTGAGATTCTGATATTGTTTCTGTTTTTCTGTTCTTTCTTTTCTTTTGTCTTCTTCTACCTCTTCTTTTAACCCTAATGGTTCGGTTTTTCGGCATTTGATTGCGTGGCATTTGATACAGTGGACGTATTAATGTCGACTTTCGAGCGTCGAAAAGTCGAGTCGTTACAAGTGGTACCAGAGCATCCGGTTAAGCGATAACCCTGGCTCTGTTGGGTGTTACTCATTATAGATAGAGTCAGCAGTACTCTAGAATGAGTGTGAGTGTAATAATAGATACGAGCGCGTATTTGTTAGTGAATACAAAATTTGTTTTGTATTGTGTTGACTTATTGGTTGATTGTTTATAGATTCTGGTCGGTGCAGTCTGGCCAACTGTAATCGATAGGGGTTTCTAAACTCTTAAACAAGATAAACTGACACAGTATGTTTTAAAATAGGGTAAATGAAATAATTTTACCCAAAACTATTTTTGTATAGAAAAGAAATGATTTTCTATAAATTACTATAGTATATGGTTGCTTGGTTGCTAAGAAGTGATAATATTAAATTATTATCATTGTTATATGAAAATCAAATAAGAAATAAAATGATATAACCAAAGATTTGAAGATAAATCCATTTAACAAATGGAAATTATAAATATGAATTGAGAATATAAGGAAATAAAATTCATATACGAATGAGATTTGTAAATATAAATTGTAAATGAGATTTATAATTGGAAATAGAATTCCAGGAAAAGTATTTGAGCATAAATTCATTAATCTAATGAAATGGTAATGTGAATTTATAAAAGAGTTCTCTAAATTAAAATAAAGTGCCAGAGTAATTGTTTAAAAGACTCTGGGATTTCTTTAAATTGTTTGGAATGTAAATAAGTTGATAACTTATACAATTTGAATTTTGATAGAATAAATTTAACTTAAAGGATGGAGTTAAATTAAAGTAAGTATAAGTGAATCAATTAAATAAAGTGAAAGTTGATTTGGAATAAGATTCGAATTGAAAAGAAATGAATTTGTGAATAAACAAATGAGTTTACATTTGTAAATAAATGAATTGGAAATTGGAAAAAATGGAATGAGATTTGATTTGAATCAAGTTGAAGAAATAAAATCCAAACTTGGAAAAAAATAAAATAAAATGGATTGAATTCAAGTAAACGAACTTGATAATTTATTAATTCATGAAGTAATGAATTGGAAGTTGAGTTAGTTAAATTAAAATTGAATTGTGAGCTAAATTTAAAATGCTTCGAATTTGCATATAAATTCAAGTAAATAGTAGAAATCAATTGAAAATTTCCTTGTTATTAATAAAATAAATTCAGGATGAATTGAATATGGAAATTTGAAATTTAAAATGAATAAGTGAATGTACAAATTGAATTAGATTAGTAAATGGAATAGATTTGATAAATGAAACCAATCAATGAAAATAAATTGGAAATTGTTTATGAGGAAGAAAAATAAATGATAAACTTGAGTTTTGAAGTGAAATAGCTTAAGTAAATATTGAATAAATGCTCGACTTAAGAAATTTTTTGTGAAATGGCTTCAAATGAACCGAATGTAAATATGAAATGCAAATTGAAATGAAGTGGAATTAAAATAAATTAAATTGGTATCAATTTAAACTAGTTATATGCTAGAATGGATATTCTATTAAGCGAATATTGTTGAATTTGCATATAAATAATTGTTGTTTGACACAAACGAGATTGTGTAAAATTATATGAGTTAATGAAAGCAAATGAAATTGATTTTGAATCAATTGAAATGGTATGAATTCGTTTCACTTAAAAATGAATTGAATGTAAGAAAGTGAATTGTAAACCATTGAATTGAATGGAAATTGTATGTAAATTAGTTGTAAGCAATTTAATTTGTATTGAAACCATATGAATTGCTAAGGGAAATTATTTTGAATGTATTGCTTATGAAATCCATGTATTTGCTATTGAAAATGAGTGAAATGTTAATGAATTTCTTATATTGTCACTTACATGTTTGAATTGAGTAAGTAAAGGTTTTTTGTAACGACCCGTATTTTTACGGATCGACAAGTTCGTCAAAATCTGGAATTTTAGCATTTTTAAGTCATTTCAGATTTTAGGCAGAATTTCGCTAAGTCTTAGGTCGTAAACGACCGAAGTGATAGGTCGTGACCGACTTAAGAAGATTGTGGGTTGGTCGTATGTTGGTTTAGGTCATAGACGACCTAGGAAAGTGGAGCGACCTAAGAGTTAGGTTGTAGGATAGCTTAGGTCGTGTTGAAAGTTATGTCGTGTGCGACCTAAGGATGAGGTGGTTAGGTCGTGTGGCAGTTTAGGTCGGTTGAGCGACCTAGGAGTTGATAACTTATAGAGTCTAGACGACTTATGGGGGAGGCGACCCAAGTTTTGAGCGACCTAAGAGATAGGTTGGTAGCGACCTAAGTAAACCAGTAGTTAGCGACCTATAGTAGTTCACGACCTAAGGGTTAGCGAGTTAACAACCCAGTATTTAGCGACCTAGTGGATAGCTTGTTAGCGTAGTTAGGTCGTTAGGCGACCTAAGGAGTTAGGACGCGTGAGTTGTTAGGTCGCTGGGTTTTGTCTAGGTGTTAGGTTGCTGATGCACTTAAGTGTTAGGTCGTAACCTCGTTAGGTCGTAGGATGGAGAGCTTTGTTAGGTCGCGAGAAAACACTTATGTGTTAGGTCGCTGAGAAGTTATGTCGTAGCATTGTTAAGTCGCGCAGTGCTTTAGGTCGTTGGTGTGTTAGGTCGCTGAGGCGCTACGATTGTTAGGTCGCGTAAGCGCTTAAGCGTTAGGTCGCTGATGTGTTTAAGTGCTAGGTCGTAGCACTGTTAGGTCGCACCTATGGTTAAGTCGCCAAGTCATGGGTCGTAACCTTGTTAGGTCGTAGGAGGAAGGGTTTTGTTAGGTCGTTGAAGCGCTTGGGTGATAAGTCGTAGGTTGCAGTGGCCTGGGTTGTTAGGTTGAAGAGGCTTTAGGTCGGTGGGGTTTATAGGTCGTAGGTCGTGGATCTATAGGTCGTATACGACCTAACTCCGAGCGACTTAAGAGAATTTTCAGCTATAAATAGGAAGGGTTTTTCTCACTTTTTGGAATCCGGATTTCGAAGCGACGAAGTGCTGCCATTTTGAGAGCTCGACTTCTACACTTCTACACTTCTTCACTTCTTTTCTCCACTCTAATCTAGTGATTCCATCCATCCAAATCGAAGATCAAGATTGAAGATCCAAGAGCTAAAGTTGAAGATCTTCATCCTTTGAAGTGAGATTTCTTCGTTTGAGGCGGATTCGTGATAGATCAAGCTTGATCCTTCGCTGTCCAGATCTGAAGCGTGTTGATTTGAGGTTGTTTAGGTGATTTGGTGAGTGGTGATTATCTCTCACACGGATCCAAAGGAGTAGATCGGATTGTTGGCTTGATTTGGTGTTAAAATAGTGATTTCTATGCATTTTTGTAAACCTAAGTGTAGATCCATGTAGATCCATTGTTCATGATGATTTGACAACCATTTTTGTATATGATTAACCTATGCAAGTTCATTCATCAAGTTGTAGAGATAATTCTCATGTTTTCATGCTTGTTAGACTTTCAACTCCTTAATTACGAAATTGCCATTATTGTTATAATTGTCCATTTTGCTTATATTTGAATGCTTGGTTACTTGGATTGATGTTTGACATGATTGATTGCTATGAATTAGATGATTGTTGATTGGTTTTAGACAAGGTGGTCGAAGATGATTCAAAAGCTAAGGGAAAGGCTCTTGAATTGGGAAAGCTGCTCGTGGCATATGTAGCGGGATGATGAAGCTCTTATGCATAGATTTGATGATGTGATGTTGAGATGAGGCTTTGCGAGGATGTAATGAAGCGAGGCATCATGTGATGAAGACTTGGTCTAATCCAGACGGGATCATTCCAAGCACGTTGGTAACTCGGTGATATGATTCGAGTTAAGGGTAATGGTTGCTCGAGAGGCGCTTGAGCTAGTATGGAAATAGTCGTCGAGGAGGATGACTAGGAGGCTGAGATCTCATCGTTGTTGAAGGTTCTAGCATGCTCAAAGCAAGAGTACGTTGGGCAGATTAGATAGTCCCTGAAGGCTAATGTTTGATAGTCAAGTACTCTGGGCAGATTAGATAGTCCTAGGCACGGGTCATGATGACGTGCGGGAGTTATGTCTAGAACCGGGGTTTCCATTAGCCCTTGACGGACGGCTGAAAGAATGTGCCGGTCATTCAATTAACGGTGATATCAAGGCAACGATAACAGTGATAGCCAGAGTCATGGATGTTTGGTTGTATCGTCATTCGGACTCAAGAGCGGTATTTTCTGGGTGCTTATCTGATTTAGGCCTTGGTACTTGGAAAACATCGCCCTTGACTCGAATGATTATTACTCTACTTTAAATTGTATGCTCTGCTATGTTTGCTTCTATTTAGTGTGTGTTTGGGGGCTAGCACTAAAGAAAGAGGTTGGAGTGGGAGGGTTGTATTCCTATTCCTTTTTCCTTTGTACTCTTTTGGTATGTTGTTAGTTAGTTTACTGCTCACTAAGACTGTTGTCTGACTCAAGGCTTTATGTTTTAATTCTTATTGCCTTGGGCTGTTCGTCCATTTTTGGGACGGGCAGACTAGGTAGCAGGTGACAGGTGCTGTTCTCTTCTCACGATGTTGATATCGAAGACGAGCTGGAGGGTTGCATATTATCTTCTTATTATATGTACTGGATGTTCCGCTGTTTTGTATTCTCTGAGTGTTATGTAGTGAGGCTTGATGTATTGGCTATTTGGATGCTTGTATTCAACTATTATGAAGTTTTATATGATGGCATTTTATTCTGTAAAGCTTCACTATATATATATGTTCTATTGTATTTTGTCCATGCGCTGTGAGTAATACGATAGATTCTGTTGTTTTAATCTACCCTGACAATCGTCCATGGTCGCCTGGCACACTTTACAGCATACTATCTCTAGATTCGGTGTAGGGGTCATGGGCGGTCGTCACATTTGGTATCAGAGCCTTGGTTAATCGATTTTACCCAACGCTCACTGACATAACTACGTATGAGAGACGTAATTGTAATTTTGATGGATGACTACTATATATAATATAGTAGCTTAGTAGGGTTTGAGTCCTTTATGCAGTTGTTTCTCTAGAAGTTCTAATCATTCCTTTTTATAGATATTGAGAATGAGTCGAAGAGGGAGACCAGCTGCTAGGGAAGGCCGTGCTACCGAGGGGGCTGCTGATTATGCAGCTATGTTCGAAGCTATGATGACTTCGATCATGAGAAGGATACCAATTCCGGGGGCAGCAGTTGATGTTGGAGTTCAAGTCCAAACTCCAAAACCAGTGGATTTTGCTAAGTTGTGCAAGGACTATACTGCTCTTGGAGGGAAGGTTTTCTTGGGAACAGAATCAACTATTGAGGTCCAGAGGTGGATAGATGCTTGTGGAAGGATCTTTGGTGATTTGGGAATTGATGATGCAACTAAGAGGAAGTTGGCATCAAGGCAGCTTCAAGGGAGAGCTTCTGATTGGTGGAACTCTATTACCATCAATACTCCGGAAGAAGAGATTACTTGGGAGCAATTCCAAGTCAGATTTGAAGCTAAGTTCATTTCTACAGCTCAGAAGTCTGTTCTGTTCAAGAGGTTTGTTGAGCTCAAGCAAGGAGGAAGATCCGTTCTTGAGTATGTTTCTGAGTTTGAAGCTTTGTCCAAGTATGCTCGGTCATATATTGAATCTGCATATCAGAAGAATGAGAAGTTTGTGACAGGCTTGGACAGTTATCTTGGGAGGCAGCTGGTGGATCATTTGGATGATTCATTTGAGAAGCTTGTGGAGAAAGCTCTCAGGCATGAGAGTCTGTTTCCTAAGGAAGGATCTGTTGTTGCTGTGACCAGGGAAGAGTCTAAACCCCAGCAGGGTGGAAACAAGAAGAGGAAGCAGCAACAGCAGAAGGGTAAGGGTGGCCAGAAGAAGCCGAAAGGCGAGTTGATTTGCTACAACTGTCAGTAGAAGGGCCATTTCTTTAAGGATTGTAAGAATCCGAAGGCACCGATGAAGTGTCACAACTGTGACAAGCCAGGGCACATCAGGAAGAATTGTCCAGAACCGAGGAAGGACAAGCAGATTGTGCAAGCTTATGCTTTGGGAGCTGTTCCTTCGTCTTCAAAAGCTCCTACCGCTGAAGAGAAGGGAAAGAGTGTGGTGGTTCAAGGTACTCTTTTCCTATGTGGTGTTCCAGTTAGAGTTCTGTTTGATACTGGAGCGTCGCATTCGTTTGTCTGTAGTGAACTCGTAGGCCGGTTAGGTTTGGAACCGGATATTGTTGATAGGCCATTGGTTGTGACTAATCCAGTTGGGGGTTCGTCTTGTTTGTGTATGTTATGCCGTGGTCTAGTTGTATCGAGTCATGATTGCTCTTTTGTTTGTGATTGCTTTGTTCTGAACTTTGCGGGGTTCGGAATTATTTTGGGTATGGACTGGCTTAGGAAGTATGCGGCGAAGGTTGATTGCGAGAGGTTGGAAGTGACAGTCGAGAATGTGGAGGGGCGAAAGATTGTGATACGATGTAAGCATGAAGAAGGCGTCTTCATGAGCTTCATGTATTCGCTGGTTGTTCCACGGGATGGACTGTCATCAGTGCCGATCGCTAATGGATTTGAGGATGTCTTTGACGAGGTCAAAGGGTTACCGCCGCATAGAGAGATCGAGTTTCGTATAGATCTAGTTGAAGGAGCCAGACCTGTTGTGATGCCTCTTAGGCGGATGGCACCTAGGGAACAGCAGGAGTTGAGGGTGCAGGTTGATGATCTTTTGCAGAAAGGATTCATTCGGCGTAGTGTGTCCGAGTGGGGTGCACCAGTTGTGTTTGCAACCAAAGCAGATGGATCGCTGAGGTTGTGTGTCGATTATCGTGAGCTGAATAAGGTGACTAAGAAGAACAAGTATCCATTGCCGAGGATAGATGACTTGTTTGATCAGCTTCACGAAGCTAAGGTGTTTTCTCAGATGGATTTGGCAACGGGATTTCACCAGTTGAGAGTAGCTAAGGATAGTGTGCCGAAGACTGCTTTTCGGACACCATCTGGTTTCTTTGAGTGGCTGGTAATGCCGTTTGGATTGACTAACGCGCCAGCATATTTTGTGGATCTTATGAATAGAGTGTTCAGAGATCAGTTGAACAAGTTCGTACTTGTGTTCGTGGATGATATTCTGATTTATTCCAGAACGGAAGAAGAGCATAAGACGCACTTGCGTATTGTTTTGGAAATCTTGCGGAAACATCAGCTGAAGGCTAAGTTTTCGAAGTGTCACTTCTGGAAGAGTGAAGTGAGGTTCTTAGGCCATGTGATTTCTGGAAGTGGAATAGCGGTTGATCCCGCTAAGGTGGCAGCAATCCAGGATTGGGTTAGACCTAAGAATGCAACGGATGTGAGAAGTTTTCTTGGATTAGCAGAATATTATCGACGGTTTATCAAAGACTTCTCCAAGATAGCTGCACCGTTAACAGGATTGACGAAGAAGAACCAAGTGTTCAGTTGGGATGCTAAGTGTGAGCAAGCTTTCGGAATCCTGAAAGAGAGATTGACGAGTGCTCCTGTTCTGACTATTCCTAGTGGGAATGATGAGATGGTGGTTTACACCGACGCATGTGGTACTGGACTTGGAGCAGTGCTGATGCAGAAAGATAAAGTTGTTGTGTATGCCAGTCGACAACTGAAGCCGCATGAAAGGAATTACCCGACTCATGATTTGGAGTTAGCGGCGATAGTTTTTGCTCTGAAGATGTGGAGACATTATCTATTGGGAGTTCGATTCGAGTTGTTTACGGATCACAAGTCGTTGAAGTATCTTTTCTCCTAAAAGGATTTGAATCTTCGGCAGCAACGTTGGCTAGAGTTTTTGGCATCGTATGATTTTGGTATAGCTTATACTCCGGGAAAAGGTAACGCGGTGGCAGATGCGTTAAGTCGAAGACATGCAGGATTGAGAGCCATGTTTTCAGAATGGAAGAATCTCGAGTATTTAGCTGGATTTGACTTCAGGCCTAGATGCGAATTGGAACCTGAGATGTTGGCAAACTTATCGATAAGACCTTCTCTTGTGGAAAGGATTGGCGAGAGCCAAAAGCGAGACGATAAGCTTGTCAAGATTATCCGTGATTTGGAATCTGGATTGGATCCAGAAAAGGATAAAGGATTCGAGGTCGATCGAGAGGGTTGGCTTCAGAAGCAAGGACGACTAGTTGTTCTCGATATAAATGAATTGAGGAGTGAAGTTCTGAAGGAAAGTCATCACTCGAAGTTGACAATTCATCCAGGTGGAAATAAGATGTATCGGGATATGAGGAGAACCTACTACTGGGAAGGCATGAAGAAGGATGTTGGAAATTTTATTTCCAAGTGTATGAACTGCCAGTTGATAAAAGCCGAACAGAAGAAGCCAAGTGGATTGCTTCAGCCATTAGAAGTTCCTACATGGAAGTGGGAACAAGTGTCGATGGATTTTATCGATGGATTGCCTAGAACCAGAACGGGAAATGAAGGGATTTGGGTCATTGTGGATCGTCTGACTAAGAGTGCACGATTCATTCCTGTTCGATCGACTAGGACTGCATCAAAGTTGGCTGAGTTGTATGTTAAGTGGATAGTTCGATTCCATGGTATTCCGAAGAGTATAGTGAGCGATCGAGATCCGTTGTTCACTAGTGGATTTTGGAAGAGCTTCCAGGAAGTTTTGGGAACCGAGTTGTGTTTGAGTACAGCTTATCACCCTCAAACAGATGGTCAGACCGAGAGAGTCAACCGAGTTTTGGAAGATCTTCTTAGAGCTTGTGTTTTGGACTTCGGAGGATCATGGGAAGATCACCTTCATTTGGTAGAGTTTGCGTACAACAACAGTTACCAGTCAAGTATTGGTATGGCACCGTATGAGGCATTGTATGGAAGACCGTGTAATTCTCCGACATGTTGGATAGAAGCAGGAGAAAAGCTGATGCATGGGCCAGAGATGATTCGACAGACTTCAGACTGTATAGAGATCATTCGGCAACGAATGAAGGCAGCCCAAGATCGTCAGAAGAGTTATGCCGATAAGCGTCGAAAGGATTTGGAATTCGACGTAGGAGATATGGTTTTTGTGAAGATTTCTCCGCTGAGGAATATTATCCGATTCGGGAAGAAAGGAAAATTGACTCCGAGATTTGTTGGACCATTCCCGATTATCGAGCGAATTGGAAAGCTCGCCTATAGATTGGAGTTACCGGAGAAGATGTCGGGTGTGCACAATGTTTTTCACGTATCATATCTACGGAAGTATGTGCACGACTCGAGTACGGTGGTTTCTGCTGATAGCTGTGAAGATTTCGAAGTTGATCCAGTCGATAGAAGACCTCGTAAGCCGCTTCGTGTTATGGAAACCGACACGAAACAGCTTAGGAGGAAGGTAGTTAAGTTGCTCAAGATACAATGGAGTGACGATGATAACGACTGTACGTGGGAGGTGGAAGAGAGGATGAAAGCAGCTCATCCCGAACTCTTCAAGGTATGGCCCTAAGGTGTTGTATCATCTAAACAACATTGTAACTTGTTCTAAGTTTTAGAATTCTGCATGCTAAGCTAGAATTGGATGCATGGTTGGCTGATTGCTATGGATGGTAGGCATGCAGAATAGTCTTTGATTTCTTTGATTGTTTGGAATTTCGGGGGCGAAATTCCTAAGGGGGAGAGAATGTAACGACCCGTATTTTTACGGATCGACAAGTTCGTCAAAATCTGGAATTTTAGCATTTTTAAGTCATTTCAGATTTTAGGCAGAATTTCGCTAAGTCTTAGGTCGTAAACGACCTAAGTGATAGGTCGTGACCGACTTAAGAAGATTGTGGGTTGGTCGTATGTTAGTTTAGGTCGTAGACGACCTGGGATAGTGGAGCGACCTAAGAGTTAGGTTGTAGGTTAGCTTAGGTCGTGTTGAAAGTTATGTCGTGTGCGACCTAAGGATGAGGTGGTTAGGTCGTGTGGCAGTTTAGGTCGGTTGAGCGACCTAGGAGTTGATAACTTATAGAGTCTAGACGACTTATGGGGGAGGCGACCCAAGTTTTGAGCGACCTAAGAGATAGGTTGGTAGCGACCTAAGTAAACCAGTAGTTAGCGACCTATAGTAGTTCACGACCTAAGGGTTAGCGAGTTAACAACCCAGTATTTAGCGACCTAGTGGATAGCTTGTTAGCGTAGTTAGGTCGTTAGGCGACCTAAGGAGTTAGGACGCGTGAGTTGTTAGGTCGCTGGGTTTTGTCTAGGTGTTAGGTCGCTGATGCGCTTAAGTGTTAGGTCGTAACCTCGTTAGGTCGTAGGATGGAGAGCTTTGTTAGGTCGCGAGAAAACACTTATGTGTTAGGTCGCTGAGAAGTTATGTCGTAGCATTGTTAAGTCGCGCAGTGCTTTAGGTCGTTGGTGTGTTAGGTCGCTGAGGCGCTACGATTGTTAGGTCGCGTAAGCGCTTAAGCGTTAGGTCGCTGATGTGTTTAAGTGCTAGGTCGTAGCACTGTTAGGTCGCACCTATGGTTAAGTCGCTAAGTCATGGGTCGTAACCTTGTTAGGTCGTAGGAGGAAGGGTTTTGTTAGGTCGTTGAAGCGCTTGGGTGATAAGTCGTAGGTTGCAGTGGCCTGGGTTGTTAGGTTGAAGAGGCTTTAGGTCGGTGGGGTTTATAGTTCGTAGGTCGTGGATCTATAGGTCGTATATGACCTAACTCCGAGCGACTTAAGAGAATTTTCAGCTATAAATAGGAAGGGTTTTTCTCACTTTTTGGAATCCGGATTTTGAAGCGACGAAGTGCTGCTATTTTGAGAGCTCGACTTCTACACTTCTTCACTTCTTTTCTCCACTCTAATCTAGTGATTCCATCCATCCAAATCGAAGATCAAGATTGAAGATCCAAGAGCTAAAGTTGAAGATCTTCATCCTTTGAAGTGAGATTTCTTCGTTTGAGGCGGATTCGTGATAGATCAAGCTTGATCCTTCGCTGTCCAGATCTGAAGCGTGTTGATTTGAGGTTGTTTAGGTGATTTGGTGAGTGGTGATTATCTCTCACACGGATCCAAAGGAGTAGATCGGATTGTTGGCTTGATTTGGTGTTAAAATAGTGATTTCTATGCATTTTTGTAAACCTAAGTGTAGATCCATGTAGATCCATTGTTCATGATGATTTTACAACCATTTTTGTATATGATTAACCTATGCAAGTTCATTCATCAAGTTGTAGAGATAATTCTCATGTTTTCATGCTTGTTAGACTTTCAACTCCTTAATTACGAAATTGCCATTATTGTTATAATTGTCCATTTTGCTTATATTTGAATGCTTGGTTACTTGGATTGATGTTTGACATGATTAATTGCTGTGAATTAGATGATTGTTGATTGGTTTTAGATAAGGTGGTCGAAGATGATTCAAAAGCTAAGGGAAAGGCTCTTGAATTGGGAAAGCTGCTCGTGGCATATGTAGCGGGATGATGAAGCTCTTATGCATAGATTTGATGATGTGATGTTGAGATGATGCTTTGCGAGGATGTAATGAAGCGAGGCATCATGTGATGAAGACTTGGTCTAATCCAGACGGGATCATTCCAAGCACGTTGGTAACTCGGTGATATGATTCGAGTTAAGGGTAATGGTTGCTCGAGAGGCGCTTGAGCTAGTATGGAAATAGTCGTCGAGGAGGATGACTAGGAGGCTGAGATCTCATCGTTGTTGAAGGTTCTAGCATGCTCAAAGAAAGAGTACGTTGGGCAGATTAGATAGTCCCTGAAGGCTAATGTTTGATAGTCAAGTACTCTGGGCAGATTAGATAGTCCTAGGCACGGGTCATGATGACGTGCGGGAGTTATGTCTAGAACCGGGGTTTCCATTAGCCCTTGACGGACGGCTGAAAGAATGTGCCGGTCATTCAATTAACGGTGATATCAAGGCAACGATAACAGTGATAGCCAGAGTCATGGATGTTTGGTTGTATCGTCAATTCGTCATTCGGACTCAAGAGCGGTATTTTCTGGGTGCTTATCTGATTTAGGCCTTGGTACTTGGAAAACATCGCCCTTGACTCGAATGATTATTACTCTACTTTAAATTGTATGCTCTGCTATGTTTGCTTCTATTTAGTGTGTGTTTGGGGGCTATCACTGTAGAAAGAGGTTGGAGTGGGAGGGTTGTATTCCTATTCCTTTTTCCTTTGTACTCTTTTGGTATGTTGTTAGTTAGTTTACTGCTCACTAAGACTGTTGTCTGACTCAAGGCTTTATGTTTTAATTCTTATTGCCTTGGGTTGTTCGTCCATTTTTGGGACGGGCAGACTAGGTAGCAGGTGACAGGTGCTGTTCTCTTCTCACGATGTTGATATCGAAGACGAGCTGGAGGGTTGCATATTATCTTCTTATTATATGTACTGGATGTTCCGCTGTTTTGTATTCTCTGAGTGTTATGTAGTGAGGCTTGATGTATTGGCTGTTTGGATGCTTGTATTCAACTATTATGAAGTTTTATATGATGGCATTTTATTCTGTAAAGCTTCACTATATATATATGTTCTATTGTATTTTGTCCATGCGCTGTGAGTAATACGATAGATTCTGTTGTTTTAATCTACCCTGACAATCGTCCATGGTCGCCTGGCACACTTTACAGCGTACTATCTCTAGATTCGGTGTAGGGGTCATGGGCGGTCGTCACATTTTTGGAAGCCGTTTGGCTGCATTTGGTCGCGCAAATGTTAAATAAATAAACCGCTTTGCTTAAAATGCTAAAAAGGTACGCCTACGCAATACAAAATATGAAATATGAACTGTTTTTGCTTTTCCGACCGAGTGGGTCGATGTATATATATTTATATCTTTTGTCAAATTGCAAAAGCTCCTCCGTACAAAGGAGACTCCGCCAAAATTTTCCGAAAATTTTGGAGTTAGAAATTTTTTGAAATTTTTAGAAATTTTTCACTAACGACAAAGGATTTAAAATAGGGAACGAAGATAAAAGTGAATAAAACTCAATATTCGAAATTAGAAAATGAATCGAATTCAAGTAAAATTTGAAATGAAAATCTGAATGAAAATTTGAAGAAAAATGAATTCAAATTGAAATGAAATTGTAAATTGAATTCAAATAGAATTGAAATTGTAAATTGAATTCAAATGAAATTGAAAATGCAAAGTTGAATGGAAACGAATATATAACTTTGTTTGTGAAGTGAAAATAAATATAAGCAATATGTAAATACTTATATTGAACTTAAGAAATAAAGAATGAAATTCTTAAGTAAAATGGATATTGGGAATTCACTAAGTAAATTTGGACATTATTGTTAAGTAAAATATACAGAGATTATAAATGCTATAGGGAAATGGAAATGGATTTTGATTTCGAAGGTGAATTTGAATTTCTCAACAAAAGGTATGGGTTTGAATTTCAGTATGAAATTTGATGAGTTTCTGATTTTGCCACTTGGCATTTTGTTTTCTATTGGGATTTGGGAGTCTGTAGGGACATTTTGTAGTAGTACCGAGCTAGCCGCGCAAAGGAAACGCTGGCAAAATTTTTCGGAAATATCGAGATGTAGAAAAATTTTGAGAAATTTTGGGGTAATTTAAAATTTGAATTCGAATTTGAATTGTGAAGTAAAATAAAGTTGCTTGAAACTATGAAAATATTTGGAAAGTTAATAAGAGAAATGATAGTGTCTTTAATAAGAAAGAATTTATCAAGTTGATAAAATTATTTGGATTTGAGAAAATAGTAAATGGGTATTGGTGCATTCTTCCTGACTGGTAATTTCGGGACGAAATTCTTTTAAGGGGGGAAGATTGTAACGACCCTGAATTTTTGACATTTGAAATAGAATATTTAATTGATTTTAAATATTTGAATGATGGTTTAACTTGAATTTCAAATGTAAATATGAATTTGGCAATTTAATTAGTGAATTTAATTGTATAAAATTGAGTAAAATTTTGAATTGGAATTTTAGGCTGATTAAAAATAATCTGAAGGCTTAGAGAATTCATATTAATAATACTGAAGATAATAGAAGCTTCAGAATTGAATTTGAAACTGTTTTGTTCAGTTTTGAATTTATCGTTTAAATCGATATTTAAAAATAACGTTACGAGGCACAGTCTCGGAATTTGACGAAACCAGTTCCATTGGATCCGTAATATTGTATTATTATCGGATTTCAATTTTCGTATTGTTTGGAGTTGTCGTTTGGCCGAACGATATGTAAACGCGCTGAAATTAAATCGAAATTTTAATATTATAACTGGTCCAAAAAGCTATCTTCTCCATACGATCGAATTTGGAGCCAAAACCTTTTCCATTGCGTTCGGAATAGGCGTATAACATTACGAACGCCTAGCGGCACGCCTTGATAGGAAGTCGAAATTTTGACTTCGTTTTCGAGTCGATTTGAATTTGAAATTTAAATTGGGTATTTATATTAGTCCAACCACAGTTGAATTTCTTTCATTTCGTTATCACTGCAGCTAGGTGAATTTTTCACGCAACCCATCTTCTCACGTTCAGAACCACGTTCTCTTGTCCCCTTCCATTCTTTGCAGAAGGCAAACGAAAAGAAAAAAAATCACTTTCGTTCAAAATCAATTAATGGCCGCCCCTTCTTTCGTTCAAAATAAATACAGTCTGAAAGAAATTAAAGGATAATGGCCGCGCTCCTTTCTTCATCTTTAACCAAAATCAAAAGATCGAACGAAAACACTTTCATTCACAGTGACTTCAAATAAAAAAATGGCCGAGACCTCTTTCACGTTCGAAAACAAATAACAGTTCGAACGAACCCTCTCTCGTTCAAAAACACACGAACGCGTCAAGTGTCTTTCAATTCAAATTCAAACAAAAAGAAGAGAAGCCGAAGGTATTCGATTTAGATGAATCGTGGCGAGCACGCGAGGTGGTTGCGTGGTTTGAAGTTCACGGAGGCGAAGTCGCGTGAGGTGATCTCGAAGGGGATGGTGGCGTGCGTGTTCATCAGAGGGAAGAGGATATCGCGAGTGCGCATATCGATTTCTGGTCAGTACGATTTTGTCGTAGGAAGTTGGGGCGTTCGCGAGTAGGCGGCGCTTGCTGGAGCAGTTTCGCGAGTAGTAAGGTGGAGCTCGAGGTCAGGAGCTAGGGTTCGTCGATGGCGTCTTCGAGTTTGAATTCGTGAGCAGTAAGGTATTTGTTTGCACAAAAAAATGGACAAACACCTCGAAGTTGTATGATTTAGTAGATCTTATGTGATTCTTAGTGATTTGAGCGGTTTATGCAAATATATGAAAAACAGGGGCTAAACTGTAAAAAGACACGCAGATTTATAGTGGTTCAGCCAGAATGTGCCTACGTCCACTTTATATGTTATTTCTCTTCTTTTATTCTGATTACAAGTACAAAGCTTTGATACAAGTAAAAGAAAGTTGTTTTAAAGTTCCTTCCGTGCTTGAGCTCTCAAACTTGTCCCCATTGCTGTACCCCTGCCCCTCTATTTATAGAGTGAGGCTAGGGGTAGGGGTGCAGGATGTGTATAGTCGCTGATGGGCCCGGGCTGATGTGATCTGGCCTGGTACGTCTTGGTTCGGCCTCGCTTGGTCCGGAGGTGGTTGGAGTGTAGAGTGGACCGGTAGTTGCTTGGACCGGTGGTGGGATGGTGGAGATGGAAGTAGGTTGGTTCGGCAGGAGGATGGTTCGGTGGGAAGCATGGTCCGGTATGGAGATGGAAGTAGGTTGGTTCAGCAGGAGGATGGTTCGGTGGGAAGCATGGTCCGGTATGGAGATGGAAGTAGGTTGGTTCGGGGTTGCATGAGACTGCCGAATAGGCTCTGTGAGACATGGATGTCGGACGAGTTCCTGCCAAATAGGCTCTGGAGAACGAGAATGCCGGATGAGTTAAGCTCCTTGGTCTCGAGGTCTTCTGGGTGAGAACACGCCCAACATTTGCCCCCCAAAGTAGGGCATATATCTGTATATGGCGTGCTTTGTTTTAAGTTGGGTATTATGGATAGCTTCGTTCGGCCCCTAGGTGCCGATCCAATTGGTCCGGTGTCCAAAATTTGTTTATAAATAGGGGCCATACACCCTCGTCATTTTTATCAGCCGAATCATTTCCTAGCCTTTGCCGAATCAAAGTCCCTGCCGAATCAGGTGAGGGGCCGAATGTACTTGTGCTTGTATTGCCGAACGAGCTTTCTGAAAATTGCCGAATGAATCTTCGTACTGTACTACCGAACGTGCTTCTAGATTATAATACCGAATGAACTTTCACATTATAACACCGAATGAACTCTCGTATGACAATACCGAATGGACCTCCATACTATAATACCGAATGAACTTCTGCATTTATTTGTTTACATCCTCTTGCTCTAACAATGTGTTTTTCCGGTGTTGCAGATAATGTCTCGTAAAGCGGAAACTCGATCAGACAAAAAGAAATCCGAGGGTGAAGGAGGTTCCTCTGCCGTGCCCCCAGCTCAGCCGAATCCAGAACGTCACGGATCTGCCCCGAGATCGCTAGTGGACGGGTACGGCCCTCAGGAGCTTTTGAACTCCCCGCCCGATTGCTTTCCTAGCTCCCTCAAGGAGGAGCAGCTTGATGTCATCTCTCGTTCTTTCGGAATTGACAGGGCACGAATGCTGTTGCCAGGGAGAGATGTTATGCCGTACGACCCTCCTGAAGGGTACTTTGCTTACAGCAGATACCACTGCATGTGTGGTGCCATTCCGCCTCTTAACGCTTGGGTAACCAGCTTCCTCACATATCTCAAGGTGGCCCCATTCCAGCTTCAACCCAACTCCTATGCTATACTGGTGAGCCTCTTCGTCATTTTCTAGAGGAAGTACGGTCGTGCTCCTTCCAACCGGGAGATCCGGTACTTATATAATCTGAGGGGCTATAAGAAGGGGTCCTCATACATTAGCTTGGAGTCAGCCGTGACCTTCAAGCCGGTCTTGGATCTGTATTCTAAATTCAGCATGTTCAAGAAGGAGTGGTTCTTTGTCAGGGATGACTCCGTTTCAATTCGGCGCTTTACTTCTGGATGTAAGTTGATGCTTTTACTTATAATTTCTATTCCGATTGCGATGCTTCTTCTCATACTTTCTCATTTTTGCTAACGACAGGTGGCTTTGCAATTGTGGAGACTGACCGCCTGGTTCAGACGGCGGCTGAGATAGAAGCTATTCTCGGGAAATATAGATCATCTGCCTTCTTGATCAGAAATGCGATCCTTTTGGAGTATAACCTAATCCTTCCACAGCAGTCAGTAGTTAAGCTGAGGGAAACGGCGGAGGAGAGGGCGGCTGCTCAGACCAAGGAAGGTGTTACGGTAGAGAGTAGCAAGAGGAAACCTTTCACAAAACCTCCAGCCGTCGGAGGTAAGAAACTCAAGAAGTCGGACGGTCCCTCCCCCAGCAATTGTCCACTTACCCAGGAGGAGGAAGACATAGAGGAGGAAAGAGGTGAGGGTGGAGATGGTCGGGAAGGTGATAAAGGTGGCGATGGCATCGGGGCCTTGCTTCCTGGGCAAGCGGGTGAGATTCAGGAGTGGACGGATGATGCGTTCCACCAGGCTTTCGAGGGGCTGGACGAAGATCCGGCTTTGGTAGAGAAAACCGGGAAAGCGGACAAGGCCGGGACCGGTGCAAGCGAGTCTTCTCAGACCCTTCCAGCCAAGGTGGCTCCGACGACTCAAGGTGAACTCTTGACTCCTGCATGCTTCATTAATGATAGGGACTTAGGAATATTTTATGACCCGCTCCCGTCCTGGAATGAAATCCAGGACTTATTGCAGTATCCTACTCCTCCTCAGGGTTTGTACAACCACAGATGTGTTTCTTTTCTTTTTATCTTTTAATTTGCCGTGTTTTCTCGAATTATATAGTGATGTAAGTTTGTGACACTTGTTCTTCATATCAGGAGCAGGTAAGACATCCAAGGCCTCGGATCTTCGGCACAGGCTTGAGCAATACAAACTTTCAAAAACCTCCGCCGAGCCGAAGCCTTCGGCCCACCGCTCCGGGGATGTAGTCGGCTACCGTCCTCTTCTCGGGGTTATTGAAGAGGGTATTCAGCGGAGAAAGAGGAGTCATCCTTCATCCGAACCTTCACTTGGTCCTCAGCTCCCGGCTCAGCCTCTTCATGATATCACGGGGGAGGATAGCGAGTTTGCACTCTCTCCGCGCCCGCCCGGAAACCCTACCGTTATTCATATCGACCGTCCTGACTTGGCTCGTAATCCATTTGCGGGTCATCCTGACCTGGATCCAAGCTCTCATGATATTACCTTTGACGAGGTCACCGGTGAACACCTTCTTCCCCGCAACCCCATGGTATGAGTACTTGATGAAGCTAAGTCCTTAGATCTCGATTTACTCACTACTCGTATAATCACTATGGGAGACGAGGCCAAGGCTAATATTGATCGGGTGGCGGAGGAGACTAAGAAGCTGATGGGGCACCATGCCCGGCTGGTTAAGGCCGGAGAGGAGATTGGGAGCGCCAATATCCGACTTCGATTGGTGGTTTCGGATCAGGCCAAACAGCTTGCGGATCAGGCTATTCAGATTTCTCAGCATAAGGCTGCTACTGGACGACTAAGGAAAACCATGGAAGAGGCCAGTCGGGCCGAATTGCGGAAAATGGAAGCTACTTGCAAAGAACGGATTGACATGGCTATTACCACGGTGGACGAGGTTCGGAAAGCGGATCTTGAGCAGGTGGAGGAATTGTCCGGGAAACTTGAGGCTGCAGAGCTTGCTCAAGCCAAGTTGAGGGAGGAGATGGAGGCAATGCGGGGATCCCTTCTGGTTGACTGCTCGAGATACCGATCGGAGAGAGATGCTGCCGTTGGGAGGTTGTCGGCTTCCGAGGCCCGGATGAGGGAGTTTGAGAAGAATGAGGGGATGATGGACGAAATGCTTCAGGACATGTACTTCCGAACCTGGAAGCAGGGCAACCTATCCTGGATGGATGATTATCCCAGGGTCATGGCTAAGATCTATCTTCGGGCTCTGGAGGAGGCCAAGGCCGATGCGGATAAAGATGGTGACGTGGCCTTCAGCATGGATGCGGTCACTGTCCAGTTTGCCAAGTGGGAGAAGGTGGCGGTGAAGGAGGGTATGCGGTTGCTTGCTGCTGAGGAGGCAGGGGTGCAAGTGGATGATGACGACCAGGGTGGCCAGTAAGCTTATGCTGGTAAGTCTTCCTTTTTAGTTTCCCCATTAACTTGGTTGCTTATCACTAATGAATCCTTTCTTTGACTGGACAGGTGGCCAACAGGACAAGGATAAAACTCCAATGCAGCCGGCCCCTTGATTAGACCTGGAAAAAACTCTTTTTTGTGGATTTTGACAGGGTTGTATGTGTTAGTCTTAAAACAGTAAAGTAGCTTTTAGGTTGTATTATTTTGCTGCTTGTAATAAATAGCTCCATTCTTGATGTGTAATTCTTTAACTTAAGCTGATTTTGTCGTTTTCTGAACGTTTGTTGCCATTTTGACATGTCGCATGAGAAATATAGCTATGTATATTCTTGTAATTGAATTGTGTTTGATGTCAGATTCTGGTTCTAAATCATAATTCCATGATTTGTAATATTAGCGTGTGGTGTGAACAAATTATAGTCATGTATTTGTACACAAAAGAAGAAAATACCGCCTTTCATGTTTTAATCGTAGATGGCAGTCTTGAATATCTTGTATGACCGAGCATGGAATGCAGTCGAATCCCCTGCCATCCAACTGTGAGTCCCTGCACCCATTGGCGAGTATCTCCTACTCTGTATCCTGTACTTTAGGGATTGTTATAGAGGATAGGGAAAAAGCTTTTTAAGTAAAATTGAAATATGTGAAAAGGTAAAACTTCCAATCACGGAAGGCCTTCGACGTGCTTAAGTTCGTGGCAAACGGGTTTTGTAGTCACTTTCCCTAGCTGTGGGTCTTGGAGACATTTGTCACCCATCTTACGCCTCCGCGGGGAGTTAATTCTTTTTTACCACAGCCGCACTTAAGACACATCGGAGCCGAGATCGCGCATAGTAACTACCCGGGCCATTATGGCCCGTAATCGTGGGTATTATTCGATTTACTGTGGCCGGCTAGCGTGGGTGCCGATCGTCAACTGTGAACTGCCCCTGGCTGGCCACACCTTATGTTGGGGCTTATAGTCGGTTCACAGTTGCCGGCGAGCCTAACGCCGTAATGAGTTGCCTCGGCTATAGTCGGCCTTCTCGGTGGCTTATAATCGGCTCATTACAGTTGGCTTTGAGGGCCATCGCGAGCAATGAGTTAACCCGCAGCAGAGGGATGCCGGAGCAAAAGTGTCTCATTGGCGAGGGCATAGATTCGCATAGTACCTGCTAGGTCTTGTCCAGGTGAAGTTGCGTTGTGGAGTGCTTTGAATAGAAATGCTATATGCTCAGGATTTTGTTCAACAAAAAAGGATAAAGTTAACAAGCAGCCAAGATACAAAGGAACAAGTTAAAAAAGAGACAAGGTTTTTTAAAGTGGTTCGGCACGAAAATGCCTACGTCCACTGATTCTCTTTGTTAATTCACTTCATATGGGCAATACAAGTTAAGAAAAGTATCGACGGAGGTGTTGGATGTTTCATGCCCTCTGGAACACCTCTCCGTCCACTGTTGACAAAATATAGGCTCCGTTGTGGAGATCTTTATGAATTACATATGGTCCATCCCAGATTGGGTCTAGTGCTCCAGGACGAGGGAAGATTCGCTTGAGGACAAGATCCCCTTCCTGTAAGGTACGATGCTTGACTTTGGAGTTGTAGTGTGCCGCCACTTTTTGTTTGTGGGCTGCTGCTTTAAGGACTGCATCATTTCTTCTCTCCTCGACTAGATCCAAAGACATGTTGAGGAGCTCTTCATTCTCTTCTGGGTTATAGTGGATCCTACGGTGGGAAGGCACAATGGTTTCAACTGGGAGCATAGCCTCCGATCCGTATGCCAAAGAGAAAGGAGTGTGCCCTGTTGATGTTCTGAAAGATGTGCGGTAGGCCCATAGTGCCGTAGGGAGTTCATCCACCCAAGCGCCCTTTGACTTTTCGAGCTTCTTTTTGATCAGAGTTTTCAGAATTTTGTTGACTGCTTCGACTTGTCCGTTTGCCTGGGGATATGCTACGGATGAGAAGCTTTTATGAATTCTGTGTTCTTGGCACCAGTTGGCGAATTCCTCGCTGTCAAACTGAAGTCCATTGTCTGATATGATTTTGAGTGGGACTCCGTACCTGCATAGAACATTTTTGATTAAGAAGTTAATAAATTTTGCTGAAGATACTTTATTTAGAGGTTCCGCTTCCACCCATTTGGTGAAATAATCAACTGCCACTATAGCATATTTGGCCCCGCCTCGGCCCATTGGTAGCTCGCCGATTAAGTCAATTCCCCATATTGCGAAGGGCCAAGGGCTGGTCATCTGAGTAATCTCGGTTGTTGGTAGCCGAGGAATCTTAGCAAATTTTTGGCATCTGTCACACTTCTTGACGAAATCTAAGGCGTCCTTGCTTAAGGTGGGCCAGAAATATCCGTATCGGAGTATCTTTTTTGCTAACGTTTGCCCTCCGGTGTGATCTCCGCAGCTTCCTTGATGAATGTTAGATAAGATTTCCTTGGCTTCCCTTCCGGCGACACACCTTAATAATGGGTTAGAGAACCCGCGCCGATAGAGGATGTCTTCTTGTATTGTATAGCGGGATGCTTTCCTCAAGATTTTCTTGACTTCATTACGCCCGTCGGGTAGTGTGCCACTTTGTAGGTAGTCTTGGATGGGAGTCATCCAAGTTGCTTCTTCGGTTGCAGCTATCAGATTCACTTGCTCAAAACTTGGGGCCAGTTGCTTTGAGATGGTCACTGCCCCGAAGATGGTGATGTCTCTCACACTTGCTTGCTTTGCTAATTCGTCGGCCTCTCGGTTCTCCTCCCGAGGGATGTGTTTGACTAAGTAGTGGTCCAATCGGCTGAGAAGTAACCTGGTCTTCTTTAGATATGCTATGAGTCGTTCTTCTCGAGCTTGGAATTCTCCTAGTATTTGATTAACAATAAGTTGAGAATCGCTGTGAAGACACAAAGAATTGGCCCCGATTTCTATGGCAATTTCTAGTCCAGCTATCACCGCTTCATATTCTGCATCGTTGTTGGTGGCAGCGAACTCCAACCTTATAGCATAGTGCAGTTTGTTTCCCCTGGGAGTGATTATTACCACACCTGCCCCCGAGCCTTGTTCGTTTGATGCACCATCCACAAAGAGATTCCACTTGATATCTTCTGTTATTTCCAATTGCTCCTGATCTTCGTTGGTAGTGAACTCTGCAATGAAATCAGCCATGGCCTGTCCCTTGATGGCGGTGCGAGGGTGATAGGTGATATCATATTGACTTAGTTCAATGCACCATTTGAGTAATCGCCCAGAAGTGTCGGGACGATGGAGTACCTGCCTCAGTGGTTGATCGGTCAGAACTTTGATGGAATGGGATTGGAAGTAATGACGTAGTTTTCGTGAAGTGATTAGTAGACAGTATGCTAATTTCTCAAGTTTAGGGTATCTAACTTCTGCCCCAGTAAACCTTTTGCTGACGAAGTAAACCGGCCGTTGCGTGCGGTTGTCTTCCCTTACCAAGGCAGCGCTTAGGGCGTGGGATGACACAGCGAGGTATAGGTATAATTCTTCTCCTTCGCTTGGAGTTGAGAGCACCGGTGGTTTCTGGAGGTGTTCGATTAAGTGAAGGAAAGCGGTCAGGCATTCGTCAGTCCATTCGAACTTTCCCTTGTCTTTCTTTAGGGCTTCAAAAAAAGGGACGCACTTGTCCGTTGCCTTGGAGATGAATCGGCTTAGAGCGGCCACTTTTCCGTTCAAACTTTGCATTTCCTTCCGAGTGGAAGGTATCTTGATATCCCTTAGCGCTCGGACTTGTTCAGGGTTTGCTTCTATCCCTCTGGCATGAACGATGAATCCTAAGAACTTTCCAGATGACACTCCGAAGGAGCATTTTAGCGGATTCAACTTCATTCCATATTGTCGAAGTACTTGAAACATCTTGCCTAGGTGGCTTACGTGATCTTTGGCTTTCCTTGACTTTACCAGCATGTCATCCACATATACTTCCATAGTTTGTCCTATCAGCCCCGCAAACATCTTGTTGACGAGGCGCTGGTAGGTGGCTCCTGCATTTTTAAGTCCGAAAGGCATTACCTTATAGCAGTATAAACCTCGATCGGTGATGAAACTAGTGTGGTCTTGGTCGGGAGCATGCATAGGAATTTGGTTATATCCTGAGTATGCATCCATAAAAGATAGGAGTTCGTGCCCGGCTGTGCTGTCTACAAGTTGGTCGATTCTGGGAAGTGGGAAGCAATCCTTTGGGCAGGCGTCGTTTAGGTTGGAAAAGTCAATGCAGGTTTGCCACTTCCCATTAGCCTTTTTTACCAGCACCGGGTTGGCGATCCATTCCGGGTAGATAGCTTCTCGTATGAAGTCATTGGCGAGTAGGTTTTTTACTTCTTCATCGAGGGCTGCTGATCGCTCTGCCCCCATACTTCTCTTTCTTTGTTTTACAGGCGCCTTGGTAGGATCAATGTTTAATACGTGGCATGCTATGTCGGGGGAGATTCCGGTCATGTCAGCGTGTGACCAAGCGAATACATCCAAGTTGTGGCAGAGAAAATCGATGAGTTGTGCCTTCAATTCGGCTTTTAGTTGGGACCCAATTTTCAATAGTCTACTTGAGTCGTGCTTGTCTACAGATATAAACTCCATAGCCTCTGCAGGCTCAGCGGTGGCCTCCTCCTCTTTGTCCCTAGGGTCTAATTCATTGAAAGGGTCGCTGGTATATCAAAGAGGAGGGGCTTTCTTTAGTTGCTATGCTTCCAGACTTTTTGTGCAGAGGGCAATCTCTACACTCTTCCCTTTATCCTTCCTGTGGTTGTTGCAAAGTTCAGTCACATAGCAGTCTCGAGCAACGTCCTGGTCTCCTTCTACTTCCCCTACTCCATTGTCCGTTGGAAATTTCATCTTTAGGCACCATGGGGCTAGGACAATTTGGAAATCAGACAAAGCTGGCCTTCCTAAGAAGGCGTTGTAGGCTGAACGGTTTTCTATTAGCACAAATGTCTGTTTCCGTACAACGGAGTGGGGATGGCTTCCAATCTCGACGAAGAGGTCCAGTTGTCCGAGAGGCATCTTCGCATCTCCAGTGAAACCGTGTAGTGGTTTATCGCAGGGAGATACATCCTTCATTGATAGCTTCATTTTGTCGAATGCGTGTTTGAACAGGATGTTTACTGAGCTTCCAGTATCTACCAGGATTCGGTAAACTTCGGCGGGACCGAGTCGGGCAGAGATAACCATGGGATCTATGTGAGGGTACTGCCTTCCTTCTAGGTCACGCTTACCGAATGTGATGTCATCACTTTCTTTTCGCTTCGGGTGGCGTTCTTCTATAACCGAATTGACATAGTCTTTATTGTCTCTAAGCGACTTTCCATACCTTTCCATCTCTTTCCAGCTTCTGTCTGCGATATGTGGCCCTCCTGAGATGGTATGGACCACTATCTTTTCTTGACTAGAGCTGCTAGCGTTGCGGTTTCCTCTGTTGGCCCCTGGTGAGGGCAGCCTTGGGTTTTCATTGGCAGGAGCTGGGGTTCTGTCTTGACCTTTTACATAACGTTCCAGTTTCTTTCTTCTGATGTGTTCCTCAATCAGATCTCGGAGATGATGGCATTCGTTGGTATCATGCCCGTGAGATTCGTGGAAGTGGCAGAACTTTCCAGACTTCTGTGCGTTATCTGATTCCTTCTTGTATGGTGTTTGTATCTAACTTCGCCTTGGGTGGCAAGGAAGATATTTTCGACGGTCTCGTTCAAAGGAGTGTAAGTGTCGAATCTTGGTCCTGGCCGATATAGGCGCTTTTCTCCCTTTTTGCCCCCAGCATTGTCTCTGGAGTCATTTCTCCGAACGTCCCTTGCCACAGCAGGGTCGTTGCTATGAGTTGCCTTATTTTGCTGTCCTGACTGCCCATCGACGGCAGCATCCTCAAGCCTCATATATTTCTCGGCTTCATGGAAGAAATCGAGTAAAGTAGCTGGTTTTTCTTTCGTCAACCTTCTAGCGAATTTAGTCTCCAGGTGCACACCACTACAGAGGGCCATTAGGATAAGCTTCTCATCGGCATCTTGGACTGCGGCTGCTGCGGCGTTGAATCGGGTTAGGTATTGCTGCAGCTTCTCTCCAGGTTTCTGCTTGACACTGGATAAGGAATAAGCGTCCTTAGGTTGTTCCACATGAATGCGGAACTGACTGATAAACTTTTCTTTCAACATTTCCCACGAGCTGATGGATCCTTGGGGTAGATGACAGAACCAGGAGGTAGCAAGATCTGCTAAGAAGAGCTGAAAGCATTTGCACAGTACTCCCTCTGTCGCTCCACTCATGAGCATATGCTGCGTGTACCTCTGTAAGTGTACAACGGGATCAGAGGTTCCTTTGTAGGGTTCCATTGTTGGCATCTTCCATTCTCGGGGGGTGATAGCAATTTCAATGTTGCGGGCAAAAGGGCTGGTTACCCTAGCGCCTATCCCTCGATCTCTTTGCTCCCGTTGGACACACTCTCTGAATAAGCGTGCCATCCTTTCATCAGAACTTAGAGCAGATAGAAATGAGTTTGGTTCTGTTCTGTGGGATTGATTCCGTCCAGATGACCTGTAGGGATGGTATCGTCTATCATTCCTCATATTTTCCAGTGGCTTCCTTTGATCTTCTGGGAGCATGCTTGGGTCAGCTACAGTTGGCCCTTGCCTTGATCTCCCCCTGTTGGGTTCTGATCTAAGCACTTCCTCGGGTCCAACTTCGGGCTGGACTCTAGCTCGGCCCCGTTCACTGGCGTTTCTGTGGTTAGGTAGCATGACAGGCTCAGCTACAGTTGACCTTCGCCTGGTACCTTCCCCGTTGGGTTCGGTACCAAACGTTTCCTCAGGCCTAACTTCGGGCTGTGCTCGGTCTCGGCTCCTACCACGGCTACTTCTGCCGTTAGCTCCTTCGAAGAAGGAAGATCTTTGTTGTCTCTGAGATCCTCCAGACTGGGACTCGCCCCATGATTCAGTGTTGCGGTTGGATTCTTCAGCGTCCCTTAAGCGTGACATGAGATGGTCCACCAAGGCTTCCTGCTGAGACGTGAAGCGGTTAGTTACTTCAACAACAACTCTGTCCAAATCTGCCCTAGTGATTGCTGCAGGCTGTTCTGTGGCAGGAGTGGTTGGGTTAGCCTGTCCTTCATTTGTTACCGTTGCTGGAGGAGGACGATTTACTTGATTCGCGACAGTTGGATCTGGAAGACTGCTGGATGCGATGTTTTTTCCTTTGTTAACATCTTTTCTCTGTTTGGGAGGCATGTTTTCCAAGTGGCGGACGATGCTGTTAGGAAAACTTGTTAAGTGGATGAAGCTGAAGCTTCGAGCTTCTAGTTCTCAGTGAAAGCACCAAAAATGTTTGCACAAAAAATGGACAAACACCTCGAAGTTGTATGATTTAGTAGATCTTATGTGATTCTTAGTGATTTGAGCGGTTTATGCAAATATATGAAAAACAGGGGCTAAACTGTAAAAAGACACGCAGATTTATAGTGGTTCAGCCAGAATGTGCCTACGTCCACTTTATATGTTATTTCTCTTCTTTTATTCTGATTACAAGTACAAAGCTTTGATACAAGTGAAAGAAAGTTGTTTTAAAGTTCCTTCCGTGCTTGAGCTCTCAAACTTGTCCCCATTGCTGTACCCCTGCCCCTCTGTTTATAGAGTGAGGCTAGGGGTAGGGGTCCAGGATGTGTATAGTCGCTGATGGGCCCGGGCTGATGTGATCTGGCCTGGTACGTCTTGGTTCGGCCTCGCTTGGTCCGGAGGTGGTTGGAGTGTAGAGTGGACCGGTAGTTGCTTGGACCGGTGGTGGGATGGTGGAGATGGAAGTAGGTTGGTTCGGCAGGAGGATGGTTCGGTGGGAAGCATGGTCCGGTATGGAGATGGAAGTAGGTTGGTTCGGCAGGAGGATGGTTCGGTGGGAAGCATGGTCCGGTATGGAGATGGAAGTAGGTTGGTTCGGGGTTGCATGAGACTGCCGAATAGGCTCTGTGAGACATGGATGCCGGACGAGTTCCTGCCGAATGGGCTCTGGAGAACGAGAATGCCGGATGAGTTAAGCTCCTTGGTCTCGAGGTCTTCTGGGTGAGAACACGCTCAACAGTATTTAATTTGTTTACTTGTTTTTTTTCTTGATTTGATACAGGCAGATTTGAAATTTATATGTAAGAAGAAAAAAATAATAGTTTAAAACAGGAGATAAATCAATAGTTAATGAAAATATAAAATGGAAATGTTGTGTAGTGAGGTTTAAAACAAATTTTTATTTCAGTTTAAAAGATTATGTATATGTACGTATATGCTTACAGTAAAGAAATGCATATCCAGTAATTTTATAATATCATATAGTTTATTAAAAGTAATTTGATTTTTAATTAAATAATTAATTTATTAAGTCATTAGTTTGAAATCAAAATTTATTGATTAATTGTTCAGTGAATTCGAATATTAATAAAAACCATCCAATGTTTATACAAGGTCAAAATCACAAAGAAAACAACCGGAATGGAAATGGGATCGCAAAATAAAATCAAAGGTGAGATCTTCTCACTCAAATTTGAAAGTTGGATTTGCAGTTATTGATTGATTGCTGTTTGGATGTGATATAGTATATATAGTAGTATATAGCAATATATATATATATATTGGCATATGTATATATTGGCGTTGTTGATTTCCCGCATTATATAGCGGATGAGACCTTATTGCGCCGCATAATAGCGGATGATATTTTATAAATCCCATATACCACGATATTCCACCTCGAAGTGGAATTGGTATTGTGCTAACATCTGTGGATGCAGGGAAACAGGTTGGAGGGATCCAACAGGAATCCTCAAAACATTTGAATTGGTTTCATATGTTGTGTGTTGATTATTTATAATCTGTGTATGATTATATCTGTGATTGAATGTGTTGAAGGCTATAATTTAGCCGAATGTATTTTTGGCATCGTTGGATACCAGAAATGAATAAATTGGATTTTTGAAATTAAAATTTGAAATTTTAAGTAAATTCTTTTTGAAAGAATTTGGTGAATTTAAAAGAAGGAATTTAAAAGTATAAAGTTGATTTTTCTATCTAGTCGAATTATTTCCAAAATATGGGAAAGGAGATTAATAAATGGGTTTTGAATAATATTGTTTGAAAATTGAAGAATTTATTTGAAAATGGAATTTTGAATAATTTGGAGAGGTAAAGGACTTTAATTTAAAAGGTGATAAATTTGTTTGAAATCAAATTGATAATTGATTTAGTATTTGAAGATAAATCTTTGGGAAATCGATATGAAAATTTATTTGGTGTTTGAATGAAAATTGATTTTTGTGTTGAGAATAAATTTGAAAATCGATTTATAAAAATGATTTGGTATTTGGGATAAAAAAAATAGAATCAATTTGAAATTTGATTCGGTGTTGAAGTAAATTTAGAAATCAATTTGGAATTTGATTTGGGGTTTGAAATAAAATTGAGAAATCAATTTGAAAGTTGATTTGGTGTTAAATGTGAATATTTGAGAATGTAAATTCAGAATAGAATTTATAAAGGAAAGGGAAACTTGTTTTAAAAATAAACATTGATTTATTTTTGAAGTGTGGAAATAAATTTACATATTTGGGATGTAAATTTGAAATAAATCGATAAAGATTTATTTAATTGGTTTAAATTAATGTGATTTGAAATTTGTTTACAAATGGTTGAAGTGTAAACCATATATCGGGAAGATATTTGAAATTTAATAATTTGGGAAAAATTATTTAAATTGGTTGATTGTTGTGAATGTGTTGATAGTTAAATAACCGACTATCAATATTTGCCTTTGAAATGGCACTTGATTTGTTTTAAAACAAACGCTCATTATTCGGTTAAGCCGGGAAAGGACTTTGTGCCATATAACCCATTCCGAATTAGTGATACGACGATATGGATCGTATTGAAGACCGCTGGTGAAGACCGGGTATTTCGAAAATGAAAGGACAACCTGTCGAATGTCTCTGCACCGAGTTGCTCCGGTATAGAGATTTATATCACTCTTTTTGTGATGGGAAGTCCGATCGGGATTGTGAATACCCGGATTGCAAGGGCTTCTTTGGAAGTGCCATCGGTTCTGTTCGAACCCGGAACAGACTTGTATGGTTACGTGTCTGACATTACATTTTGAGATATAAAGCTGATTTCTTTCAAATACATTTCTGTTGGTGGCGGAGAATTTATTCTCTTAGCTTAACACCCTTCTCTGAGACGTACGAGCTCAGAGGTTATGTAGTTGAAGATTATCAGCGATATATTCCCAATTTAGTAATGTGGCATGCTGAGTGTTGTTGTGTGTTGATCATTTATTGATCAATTGTGATTAAAGCATGGCTTTGTGAAAAAAGCGTAGCTTTGTGGACGAGACTTTGTCAGACCTCACTCCCCGGAAATGGTCGAAACAGGAATATGCGGCAAGGTTATGAGGGTCGCGCCCTTTAGGGTATGTCATTTCCTTTTGGAAAAGGGTGGTACCAGGTATGGAGCCCTGGTATTTAACCTATGTGGATACTCCGATCTCATTTATTGTGTGATTGTGTGTTTGTCGAGGCGCCTCGGATAAAGGTCCCAAAGGACCGGGGGATGACATATTCGTGAGTTACCTAGTTACAGGGGTAACCCGGCCTTGTGTTGGCAGAGAATAGTTGTCTCTCGGGACGTCCAGCCAGAGGCGATCCCATGTGGCGGTAGGAAGTTCCTTAGCCTGACCATTTGTTGGAAATCCATTTTCCAATACGAACTTGTACGGTTTTAGTTGTAGAACCTGCCATTTACTTATGGTGGCGCCCCACTGTTTAGATGGTAGCTATAGTAGGCATAGTGTGAAATGCCTATGCTGGCTAAGATTAATATTATACTTTCGAAATGTTTTCCACACTAGACATTAATAATAATAATCCAATGATTTGCGTAGTAAGCATCTTTGACTATCATAAGAAGAAATCTCCTCCAATTCTGCGTTTGCATTGTGTGTGTGGCGGGAGGTCTTATGGTAGTTTCATTTTCCAAAAGCATTGCGAATAAATTTTATTTTCTTTGTGAAAAATAACTGTTTTATGATCTCACACCAGTCACCATGACTGACTCAGAGTTTATTGTTTCCTTTCTAAACTCTGGGTGCCCATAATTTTCCACACGGGCAGCCTAGAGTTATGTTATCAGGATATTCTGAATATTCTGGAGCTTTGGAAGCAAGCTGGATGGCGAGACGTACTCCCGTACTTGTTTATTTATTCCACTGTGTATTCTGTATGAGGACAAGTTTATATAACTGTCCATTATTGTACTGAGTTGTATATTGACTCTGATCGATGTATGTATAAACTGATATAGTTCTTTGTTTTAAAAGACTAGTGTTTATCTATTATATATTGTTCCACTGCGAATGTGAGATTCTGATATTGTTTCTGTTTTTCTGTTCTTTCTTTTCTTTTGTCTTCTTCTACCTCTTCTTTTAACCCTAATGGTTCGGTTTTCCGGCATTCGATTGTGCGGCATTTGATATAGTGGACGTATTAATGTCGACTTTCGAGCGTCGAAAAGTCGAGTCGTTACAGAAGGCAAGAAAAATTGTTTTGAAATACTAAAAGTGATTGCTATTTTTAGAGAACGAGTACTTGCAGTCCTTCGTGAAGAGTGACATCTGTTAGAAGTGCTGCAATCATTCATGGAGGGTGATGACTCTTCGTGAAGAAGAAGATCCCTTCACAAAATCCAAATAATATGGCTCTTACTCGATAACCAATCGCCTGTTAGGATAGATTTAGTCGACTGGTTATGGTCGAATCTATCAATTTTGAAATAGAAAGAAAACAGTGTAAAAAGTACCTTAGTTAGTCAACTAAAAATGCTATTCAGGTGATTGTTTTTCTTATTTAGCCAACTGAATTAAAGGTTTGGTCGACTGATTTTCTTTAGAAGATTTTATTTAGAAAATTTTCACAGTAAGAATGTGCTTCGACCGACCATATAATGGTGAGAAGAGGAAATCAATTGATTGAATTGATTGAAATTTAAAAAGAAATTAAAGAAGGAAGTTTTGATAAGGAGAATGGGAATGATTCCTTCAATTCTATTAAAACAAAATCTATTCATTTGATTTCGTTGATAGAGCATAACTTTTCTTCCTCTTCTTTATCATTCATGGCCTAAATTTCTTATAAAAAAAACCTCTAAACAAATTCGAATTAACATCAGATTAAATTAGAGAAAGCTGGTTCATTCGTTTCTTGAAAGGTGGAATGCAGATTTATTTAAAATCAGATGAGAAGCCACAAATCAAGGCGTGATGAAGGACAAGTTTATTAGGTAAGCTTATAATTCATTCATGATGTTTAAAATAAACTTTTCACGTATATATAAATTGTAGCCATTTATTAAAATCAGTTTTAAGGTTATTCTATGTATTGTGGTTGATTGTGAGTTCTATATGTGAATGCTGATGATTTAATTGGATTTGAAATAACAAATTATTGCGGAATTGTTTTATTGAATTTTATATACATATAATTGTTTAATGATTTGTTTATCCAAATAATTTATGTTTTATTTTGTTTGAGATCTGAAACAAATCCTCGTGTTTGTTATCATGTTCTATGTTGTTGCAAATCTTCTTTGTTTAATAAATTACTCTTGTTGTCACACTTTCCTTTGATCATGGATCAAATTTTAGTCAATAAATTCATGAAATTATGTGTGTGTGTGTGTGTATCACATGTGTGTGTGTATGTGTGGATGTATGTATGTACAATACCTTGAAATTGTAAACCAATATCAAACAAAATTTGATTGGTTTGTTTTAGATTAATTCAATTCCATATTCCAAAATTAAATTTTAGTTCATTATATATATGTATGTACCTAAATATAAAGTTATGTTTCAGATCCGATTATATCATTAGGGTTAATAAATTAAATTACAAAACTTTTAATTTTTTTATGTTAACTATATGTCTTTTCAAATTTAGATATAACATAAACTTCGTTTGTTTTTGAATGGTTTAGATGTTTGCTGTAATTAAGTTTGAAATTCCATATGGTATTAAGTTAGTTGTTTAATTGGTGGTTATAGAAGAAAAGTAAAGAAGAATTACACTACATGATTATTTCCTTTTTAACCTACATTTGATTAGATTTAATTGAAACATAAATTATCTTTCCATCTTCACTCTTCTAATACCAATTGATTAGATTTAATTGGCAACAAAGATTATATATATATACACATACATACATAAATACATACATACACACATAGATATATATATATGTCTAAACTATATATGTATGGTACTGTCGATATCTGTATACAAACCATATACATATATTATAGTATCAAACATATGTATAAAGTTTGGCATTTATATTTCCCATATCCATGTGAGAATGTAACATGTATATATTAGTGTACATACACACGCACAATAGATATAAATCCTAATATATAGATGTATGTGTGTGTTATGTGTATGTGTGTGTATAGATACACACAACACACATACATGTTTATATTAGCCCATTTATGTTGTCATATCTTTGAATGTATATTGATGCATTCCAAATAAAACATTTAGTTGAATTGTTAACATGTTTAATTAACAAATATATAATGAAATCAAATAAAATATGATTTAATTTAAAACATTATTAAATTGGATCTAATAATATTTTAGACTTCATAGGCCTCTCAAATCCATATAGAATTTTTTTTGAAATCTACCTATTTCACTCACTTTCGATTGGCCAGGTTCCTTCATTGGTATTAGAGCAAAATAATCTATGGGATGTAAATTAGTCATGTTAGGGCTAACCAATTAAGCTTACCAATTTAGTAGGATGTCTGAAAAAGTAGTCTCTAGGCTTGGGTTTGGGTATTAAGTACTATGCCCTCCCTAGCTACCGGTCTGGCCTGAAAAGTAAAGTGAGCCCAAAGGTTTCCCCTAATAAAAAAGACCCAATTTGAATTCTTCCTTAGGCTAATTTTCCAAACTGTTTTGAAAATTAAAAATGAAAATTTAAACAAAAAGTCAAATATAAAATAAGAAATACACAAAAAAAAATTGAAACTAAAATAAGATTTTTAATTTAAAAGATAAATTTAAAATAAGAAGTACGTTATAAATGTCATAATATGACTTTCAAAGCTGGCTCTGAAAATAATGTACATATAAATGTTATAATATAGTTTCGAAATAGCTCTGAAAATATAATAAACATATTTCAAAAAAATTTAAGATTTATTAATAAGGTTAATAAATTAAATTAATTATTTAAATAGTGAATTAGTTAAAGTATATATGTGTCTATGTGAGGACCCGTTTCTTTGACTCTTGAAATTCGACACTAATACATCATTCACGTGCCGTAAATCCAAGTGCCCGAAAGCGGATTCTCAAGGGTAAGAAGGAAAAATAAAGACGGAACAAAATCCAACATATGTTATTTCAATATAAACTTTAGAGACGAAATTAAAATACATTTATTAGATTTAAACATGGAAAGTTATAAATATCTGTCCTTACAAATGCGGAATATAATACTACACAAGTGTGGTGGAAACAATCTTCAGAAAAGCTTCAAGCTCCATCCAGCTTTCTTCTAAACTAAACCTGACTACTAGGTTGCCCGGGAAAATTAGGGCACCCAGAGTTTAAGGTAAAGAAAAATAAACTCTGGGTCAGTCATGGGACTAGTGTGAGAACTCAAAATATGCGTTTTGAAAACAAAAAGGTATCTCATAAGACCACGCTACACATAAACACGGAATGGGTTTTACCTTATGGTAACCAAATCATTCTACGTCAAAATACTTGATATTATTTTTACGACATATCTTTCAAAACATTTTCAAGTAAACTTATTAATCTTAGTCGAAATTGTTACATTGATTAAATTCCAGCAATACTAGCCACAAACGCAGGTTCTACAAACAAACTGGCAGGCACTTATTGGAGAATGGATTTCATATAAATGACCAGGTGAAGGGACTACCTTCCGGCAGTACATCTCTAAAGGAATGTACCGAGGCCCAACAGATGGTCCTCTACCAACACAAGACCGGCCTACCTCTTCCTAGATAGTACCGAATATGTCATCGCCCCGGTCGTTACCGACCTATTCGAGGATCCTCATAGCATACATCCACGTTAATTTAAACCCGAATGTGATAGCGGGTAGAAATATATCTAGAAGGGGATGATCATACCCTAATGGTTGCGAACCACATAGCCTTGCCGCATCCACCATGTTTCAGCCATTTCTAGGTGTGAGGCTTGAGGCAGCGATTACCTTTCACATAGCACATCATCTTCCTTTGAATGTCACACTGCCATTCCATCGATCACTATTGACTTCCACAAACATACAACCTCTGAGCTCATACGTCTCAAAGAAGGGTGTTAAGCTAGAAGAAGTTGCCTTCTCCGCCACCAAACAGATGCATGTTTATAAAAGTCAACGATGAAATCTCAAGAATGCTATGTCAGACATCCATCCATACAAGTTCGTTCTGGGACTGAACGAAACCGAAGGCACTCTCCTACTACCATTTGTAGCGAGTAGTCCTTGCAACCAAAAGAGTTTCAGAAATGAAGGGACCATTGCTACTTTAGCATTTGGGAGCTAACCAGAATATCAACAAGCAGTCCTTTCATCCCGAAAATCCTTGGTATTCATTCTTTATTCTCTCTATCGGGACTTTATCTTTTGAACGCATACATTGGTTCGAAGTGGTTTGTGGATAAGAACTACCCCAGATCTGATCCCGGTTTCTTCGAAACAATCATCAATAAACGAGGTTTTGTGAATTGAGAATCATTCTTTAATTGATTAAGTTCTTTTTATCAAAAATCTCTTTTAGAGATATACAACTTTTTAAAACACTTCTCCCCGGTATATACGGAATCTTTAAGCCTCTCTTAGTAGGTCTTTTATTTCTTAAAACCCTTTTCAAACTTGGAATAATTCGAAATCATTTCCTTTATAATTAGGGAGATATTCTTAAAATCATTTCATTTAAATCTTAACAAACATTTCTTAATTCAAAACTCATACTTTTGATTTAGTTGAAACCATTTTATCTAAGTTGTTAATCCAAAACCAGTAAATATTAAGTGAGCAAAATCTATAGAAATTATCTAATTCTACTCGATATCAATCCCCGTATTCAACAAATACTATGGGCGAAATAACGGTGAAACCACCTTTTAAATTCCATGAATAGTACGAGTTTCTTCTTCGGGCTTTAACACCGAGTACAAGAAGATCATCTCTATAAAATCCAAATTGTTTAAATCTGGAAAATATTATTCTTTATTCTTTGGAAAATTTCGATCCGAGTAAATCAAATTTACTATCCCCTCCATCGGGCCAATCCGGAAAGCCAAGGAGAGCAGCACTACGCCATAAATGACCTTCTGCAACATTTTTGCAAGGTGTTGCCAGCTAAAATGTTGCGATAGATATAAAATTTTGGTCCTACTGCAACGTTGTATTTATGGTGTTACCTTAGCCATAAAAATGTGTTGCTCTAGCTAAAAAAGTGTAACACGATGCAACATTTTTACACAGTGTTGCTATAGATGTATTCAGATTAAAAAATTAATAAAATTAGAAATCCGCGTGAATACGATCCAACGGTTTACATTTAATCCGATTGTTAAACTGGATCACCGCTACAATTTGCCCCAAATTTTCGTTTTCCCGCTTTACTTTTCATACCATTTTCGTTCTCCCCCCATTTCCAAATCCCTAATTTCGTTTTCCATTACATTTCTATTCAATCTCTAATGGCACCAAAGCCTTTCCCGGCCTGATTCCCGTCTTCCCTTCCCTCACCTTCCCCAATCACTATTCCATCGCCACCGGCCTCTACCCCCCTCACCACGGCATCATCAACAATAAGTTCACTGATCCCGATACGTCCAAAACCTTCGAAAAAAGCGACCACGACCCCAAAGGATGACTCGGCGAACCCATCTGGGAGACCGTCGCGAACCACGGACTTCCTGCGGCCGTCTACTTTTGGGCAGGTGGCGAAGTCGAAAAATGGCAACTGGACTTGTCCAGATCTGTTTTGCCCTGCGTACAATAAGTCTGTAGCATTTGAGGATAGGGTCTATGCTGTGTTAGGGTATTTGGATGCGGTGAGAAGATAGGCAGTGGCGATGTGTCTGGATGCGGTCGATGAAGTGATGTAGCGGGCTATGGTTGTTCCAGTTAATGGTATGATGCAGAGTCGATGCTATCATTGGGTGAATGAAGTAGATCTGAAGCTTGAAATCACCGTTGTATGATGGGTATGAATTGTAATTGAATTGAATTGAATTGTAATGCTTGAGTAAACGAGTTTGGTTTTTCTTTTGTAGGCTAATGATGGTCCCAATATGATGAAAGGCGAAGCAGTCTGCTTAGAGTTGATGGTCCAAATCTGTAGATATATAGCTTGCAGTGAGAAGCAATGTTGTTTGCTATCAGCCAAGGGTGGTGCTTGATTTTGTTGCGAATTTGCAGTGTGAAAGTTTGAAGATGTTTGGGTTGTCGGAATGGGTAATCAGCGATTGTGATTAGGTGATTAGACGATTTGGCAACTGAAATAGTTTGTTGGTGAGGCAATTAGAGGATGGAGGCTGGTGGTTTAGAAGTATGTGTGGTGCATCATTTTAGGAGTTCTCACCTTCATTTCCACTCAAACTAGTTTTAAAACGGCTATAGCTCCGCTATCTCGAAATGAAATTCCACGAAATCGAGCTTGGATTCTTGAAATGGCTTGGCCTAGCCTTGGTGCTCACGGCTTAGGTTGGGAAGGGGGTGGAGCTCAGGGCCAAGGGTGGTGGATGATGGTGCCTTGGGTTTGGGAGGTGGAGAGATGGAGATTTGAGCTTGTTTTGAGGTTTTTAACTATATATAACTATATATTATGATTTAATTTCTTTTTGAAATAAAATTTGACATTATTTCTCTTAGGATGGAAGCCATTAAAGTGGAAGCAAAAGCTTGAAAATATGAAGAAGAAGTTGAATGAAAATGCAGAGAAGATGGTAGGGTATTTATAGGAAAGGAAGAGTGTAAAAGTATCCATACATACATCATCACTTTATCACCATTTCAAAGCTTCTCCAACGCACTTCCCCCTCCATATGCATGGCTATAACCTACCCCCATGTGCACATCACTTCCATCATCTCATGTATGAGAAATCTTTAAAATATATTATATATTTTATATTATATTTCTTATACTTAATTATAGTTATATATGTATGTTTATATGTATGTTATCATGTGTATGTAACATATAAATGTGTGTATATGTAGGTGTATAACATTCCGAACGTCTTTGAACAACTTTTGTTCATTAAATCGTTGAAATCCGAAGAACCGATTATCGGTCATATTTTCACTTATACTTTAACGTACATATATTTGTAAACAAAATTCAAAAATAAATTTCTTATTATTTTAAACTAATTAAAATGATCATATTTGAATTAGAAAAACATATAAATTCATATTAAAAATTATTTACAAAAATTGCTCTTATACCGATAAAACGATATCATATTTCCTTATATTTTCAAATTAATTATATCCTTTTATAAAACTATTATAAATGGTTCATTATCACTTTATAAGTATTTAAAATGAATTATTCTTATATAAAATAATTATTTGGATAATTAAAATAATTATTAAATCTCAATTTTAATTAAATAAATCAATGATTTAAATTCAATGTTATCTTATCGATATAAATTTTGAGGAAAATATTCTTTTCAAATATTTATTTGAAATAAGATTAATATTACTTATTATCACTTGAAAAAATATTATCCTTTTATTTGCAAAAATTTAAAAATAAATACAATTTATCAAAGTGATAAATTGGCAGGTCGTTACAGACTCCCCTCCTTAAATGAATTTCGTCCCCGAAATTACCCAAACAAAACCCAAAGGTTTTCCCAAAATATTTATATTTAGCTTACTTCCATACGATGTATATAGATCATTTGTACACACTATCTAATTCGATCTTTTATTCAAATCCACAACTTTATTTTCGAACTAGTATTGATCCCTCGATCCTTTAGTGCGGACTCTGACCGGTCTTTCTGATCAGAACTTTAGTTTTTTTTTCTTTACATAGTTCTCAACTATGATAGAAAAATCAAGCATCTAATCATAAACCCTCATCAATGTTCGTCGTCAAGAATCGAGTGATAAATCCTTTTTCTGATAAGTGTCAAGACACGTCAAAGTTCTGTACTTGAATCTTAGATTAAATCATGCGACGCAACAATTCACATACTTCATATGTTTTTATTAACCTTCCAAAAAAATTTATGAAAACATTTCATAAAACTTTCATCTTTTATTCAAACTTTTATAAAGATTCTTCTTTATACATAACCATTTTACATTTTTATTTCCAAATCTTTTTATTTAAAACACATTTCTTTTCAAAAGATACATTTCTAAAACATATATATCTTAGCGGTTTCTGGAAAACTCATTACCAAATTAATTCATTAAATTGATAAATCACTATAAACTTCCTTTAACTAATATCAACTGTGAAAACTTTCTTTATCAATTAACACTCCTTTATTAATTAAACTTCCTTTATATATATATATATATATATATTCTCTTTACTTATACCAGTTTTAATAATTAAAAAGTATTTATATACTTATTCAGTTGCTTTAAGTATATTCATAATTTACTTAACACGTTTTACTTTAAAATAAAATCGAAGAAATTAAAACAATTGCTACCAAAACATTGTTAAAATGAACTTTTTTAATAATTTGAACTCGTAACATTTCTTATCTTTATATAAAAGATCCCAATATTTTTTATTATCTTTAAAATCCCATTATTGAAGATTTAAATATACCCATAAAATTTCTTCTAAAGTGTCATTCAAAGGTTTAAAAACAAATGTTGCCAAAACATCATTCACATCAAATCCAAACCATTTAACTTTGAATATCTACTTTAAAGAGTGGTACTATTAAAAAGTTGGGACAATCATCATATTATAAATCTTCGTACTCTTACATCATTTAAACCTTCTAACACTAGGGTCCAAAAAGAAGATTTCCCCTCCCCACTAAACTACTACATCAAAAACAACCATCATACTTATACATACTCAACTTCTCGAATACCATTCCTACTCTTATGAGTCTGAAGATAAAGGTGGACTCCAACATCCCAAATCAATCATTACCTCCCCTTCTCCCTCTTCTTCACTATCCAACTCATCATCGACCTCGTTACCGTCCTCCTCTTGTGCCTCTTCAACTCCCTGAGGTAACCATGGCTGATTCCATGGGACATGTCCCATGCCTACTGGCATTCCCGGTATGATTCCTCCTTCTTCCAACTCCTCTAATCCTTGCACATTTTCTTCCCACGGATTTTCAAATTCTCCGACTTCCTCCTCTTCTTCTGTCGTCTCCTAATTGTTGCTTTCTATTGCATCCCAGTTTATGTATGAACTGGACAATGCCTCCTGCCATATAACATTCTCCTCGCTCATATTCCATATCACATTGTTGCACTCGTTTGATATGATAACGTTTGGTTCTTCCATTGTTTCAGATTCCTCCTCCATTGGTTCTACCTCCTCTTCTACAAGTTTCGATTCCTCTTCCATTGGCTCATCCTCCTCTATGGGTTCCAAGATGGAACTAGCGGGATCCACTACCCAATTTCCTTCTGAGGCTTGCCCGGGTTTGTCGTCACTGGAGATTATAATAATTTCTGGAGCTGGGGTTAGTATAAGTATTCCGGCAACAGGGTATCCATCCCTACGAGTATACGGGGCATAGTCTTCCCTAATCGGAGGTCCACCATTGCTAGGCGGATGTACTGGCTGTCCCTCTTCATCGTTAGAGAAAACTATGAGGTTATCCTTTTCGCCCAAATTTGCCCTAGAGGATTCCCCTTTAACATAGCTTCTCACATATGGTTTCTACAAGACAAACATTTATTCTTTTAGACACAAGTAGTAGGTAATGTTAGCGTATTCTTAGGTAGAGAGGTTTGGTTAATACTCAGAAAGTATTTCGAGATTTATTTATAAATATAGCATTTAAAATTCTTTGTACAATGTTTATATATTTCAAAAGTCCTTTGAAATTTTTACCAAAATATTCTTTTCTTTTCAAATACATATATATATTCTTAGGTAAAATGATTTTATATAAAACCGAATTCTTTTGTATATTTTATTAACAAATACGCGCTCGTATATATATACTCAAACTCATTCTAAGGCGTTGTTAACCCTATCTCTAATGAGTTACTCATCCTAGGGTATTACTAACCCTATCTCTGATGAGTCTTTTACCCCTATCAAGCTCAGGTATTCGCTCAACCTAAGCTTTGGTACCAAATGCAATGGTCTAGGTTTTTCAACCATTGACAGCGACAACCGGTAGGCTTTTCAACCATCCTAGCACCACCGTAGCATACATTGGTACCACAAATTTGATTTTATGGCCAGTCTCGCGACTAAAAACCAACCATTTTCCATCTAGGGACACGTAGGGGTAAGAGTCTCTTGCTCGCCACCAAACAAAAAGCGAGAACCTCCTATCATGCTGCACAATCCAACTGATGGAGCATACCCCAACACGAGGGGTAAGTGCCAGATTAGATCCGATCCTGGTTTCTTCTGAACAATCATCGATAAACGAGGTTTTGTGAATTGAGAATCATTCTTTAATTGGTTAAGTCCTTTTTATCAAAAATCTCTTTTAGAGAGATACAACTTTTTAAAACAATTCTTCTCGGTATATACGGAATCTTTAAGCCTTTCTTAGCAGGTCCTTAATTTCTTAAAACCCTTTTCAAACTTGGAATAATTCGAAGTCGTTTCCTTTATACTTAGAGAGATATTCCCAAAATCATTTCATTTAAATCTTAACAAAGATTTCTTAATTCAAAACTGGTAAATATTAAGTGAGCAGAATCTATAAAAATCATCTAATTCTACTCGATATCAATCCCCGTATTCAACAAATACTATGGGCCGAATAACGGTGAAACCACCTTTTAAATTCCACAAAAAGTACGAGTTCCTTCTTCGGGCTTTAACACCGAGTACAAGAAGATCATCTCTGTAAAATCCAAATTGTTTAAATCTGGAAAATATTATTCTTTATTCTTTGGAAAATTTCGATCTGAGTAAATAAAATTTACTATCCCATCAGTCGGACCAGTCCGGATAGCCAGGGAGACCAGGAAACTGGTTTTCCAAACCCAAGCCTAGACATTTTCTCTCTAACACCCATAAGGCGGTGAAGTTATTTGATCGACTCTAAATCATTAAACCTTTAATTGTTTCATAAATCCTTCAAATTACCTTTAAAACACTTTATTAATCATTTAAAAACATTTATAAAAGATTTGGGAAAGAACGTTTAAGTTTAAAACTATATTTCAAAAGTTATAGAAAAATGCTGCGGAAAAGTGCTTTTTTTAGCTATATTAATTAAAACGACTTTCTATTATTTGAAAACTCATTTTTTATAACTCAAATCCCTTTTAAAACATATTAAAAGATTTATAAGATTTATTCCACATTTTTAAACAATTTTAAATATCATTTTCAAAGAAATCCAATTTTGGATTCCGAACTGCAAAAATCGGGATTTTTCCAAAACTTGTTTTACTCATATTTCAAAATCTACTTATCCAAATCTCGATTTTATTTATTTTTTTGGAAAACTACGGATATAATAGTTCGGAAAATTCTTATATCGAAGAATTCCGAGCTATATTCCAACTTTTACACTTGTTTGACTTTTATAGCGCGAAATAGCGAACTATCGTTACGCGACGCGCTTATTTTTAACTAAATTTTCCATTTCTTTTCAAACTTCACCAAATCATTTTTGAATGTTCATAAAACATTTCAAATACATTTTAAACCATTTTTAAGCTATTTAACAATTCCATATACACCATTTCATTAATTCAAGGAAAGTGATTTTCTTGGTGTTTATCGACGTGTATATTCGTGACTTGCATATTGAAATGACCCTTCTATTTTTACCTTAATTTCATAAGGATTTTTTTTTCTTGCTTGCTGAATACTTGTTCAATTGAACTTTGTTTAAATTTCTCAGGGTCATTTTTTTTCCTTTTTAAACAATGCTCTGGATTTAAATTTTCTACCAATATAAATATATCAGTTCAGCCATAGAAATATACACATTTATATGATGATATATGTGTTCCTCTTGTTTAAAATCAGAGTTTATTATTATTATTATTATTTAAAACAAGAGCCAGTCTGTTTGATTTGTATTTGAAATGTATCTACTCATAATTTGAATTCCCATGTTCTTGGACATTTACATTACATAATTATTCATACTTGGATCTGATTATGTTAACCATGTTTTAGATTATCTTAGAACACAAGAGTTCATTTATTTGTTTATTCTTGCATAGCTCAAATGATTATTATTTGCCTAAGTATCAGAAAATGATATCTACATTTATCATTTTCTATTTTATGTATTTTCTTTGAAGCCTCTCTTGTTCTTTACTTCTACAATTTGACATATCATGAGCAATTCATTTATATTACAGATTTCTTAGTTTCCTGTAATTAAGGTGCTGGACTTTAAAAATGTTTATATACATTTTTTTTGAACAACCACTCTGATTCAAGTGAACCAGATTTTGGATTCAAAATTTCTCTTGAAATAATAATACCAATCAGTTTCAATATATATTTTCCACTTTACATTTTAAAGAGATTTTAACATGCTTTTAACAAAAAAATGTAAAACACTTTTTAATCTCAAATTGTAGACCAACATGCTCAACCAAGACCCCATTCTTTTGAAGCTGGTTGAACCATATGGCTGTGCTAACCAAGCACTTGTCCATGGTAATTGAAATGCTATTCAGTTTCCAAATGCTATAAGCTTCCTTCAGAAAAATTCCCTTCTTAAGACATCACACAAAATTAACTTGAGTTCTTTATCAAAATACTTTACTAAAATAACTAAATGTCTGAGATATATTTCTAATTTGAAGTCAAGTTTTCACTTCATAGCTCAGTGATTTTTATATGATTCAAACCTGACTACATCAGGATATAAATTTTGTATGAAAATTACTTAAATGTAAATGCACTTCTTCTTCAGATTTTCAAACTTTACCACATAACAAAAGTTAACTGACAACAACTGATTTAATCAAACAAGGCAATTCATTGCATATTCAAACATAATTTCTTTCATGAATACATGCAAATAAAATCATCATAGGCTCTTATTATAACTAGCTAGCATGTTCATTCACTCCTTCTCCTTAGCCATAACTTCATTTTCTACTTAATTCCAGCATTACCTGAAAGAGCATTAGTGACTGCCTCATTTTTAAAATGAGACACCCCCATATGCCATGAGCAAACAAGGGTCAGATCTATGATCTGGTATGAATAACTTCATCATATTCATGATATTAAGCAATTGGATGATGCATAAGTTTTAGCCAGTTACTTGAGTAACTTATCAAAACATCTGCATTCTATGTTACAGGTTAGACTATCATGCAAGTGCAATAACTTCATAAGTCAACTAATTACACAATCATAATCATATAATCATTCACATCAATCTCCAGTACTTAGATGCTTTGGAGTAACCATGTTTCCATTTCAACAAATCTGAGTAACACTCATCTCTTTTGCTTCCTGGTTTAGGAGTTACCTATGAGTATATACATGTCAATTTATATTTCAGCCTCATCTGCTAGTAAGGAATCACTGGGACACATTGCAATAAATTAATTCACATTATTGCACAAAGATCTCAGGGCTTAAACAAACCATGTGCCAACTTGCATACTTCAAATATAACAAGCATTCCAGCAGCCTTCTTGGCTCATTATTCCTAGTTTATTTACTAGAAGCATTTGTTTGATTTTATCATCAGATATCTAGATGAAAAATGCCACTGCATACATGAAAGCACCCCATACATCTTGTAAGCATGTTTTCCAGAAACAAATAAATAATTATTTTTAATGATGTTGTCAAGAGATATCTGGGTCTTAAATCCATACAAGAATCTTTACAACTATAAACAGAGATATGGCATGTTAGGATTATTTTGATCTGCAAGTAACTATGGTTGAACCAGATTCACAGTCTAGCTTAACCATAATTTTAACTTGTGGGTTTTTTTTTGATCAGGGGTTCAGCACTCAAGTACACCCCTAATACACTGTTCTAAGCCTCAGCACTTATACATAGTATAATGCAGCTCATAATGTTTTCTTCTATTAAAATTTTCATGCCACAGATCCAGATTAGTTGTGAATATTCTTGCCTAGATTTTAAGGTTTTATGCTTTAACTTTTCTGGGTGTAATGAAACAGTGAGTTGCACATCCAAAAACAAACATTACAATAGATCAAAGATCACCCAAAAACATCCATAATAAAATCATGACAGATCCAAAAACATCCAAAGAACATTGATAAAACCATATTCAACAAAACTAAAATAAGCAATTAACTAGATTAGAATTGGCTGCCTCATTTCAGGTTTTAATGCCATGAATTTGGTGAGGTTACTCACCTAAGTATCTCCTTCTAGTTAATCTAGAAAATCCCTGAGCAATATTTTTCTCCTTTCCCTCTAAATGTTTTCTTTCTTATTTTAAGTATTTCGGGTAAACTGATTCCCCTGGCTACCACTACTCATTTATAAGCATGTTACTAGGGTTTTATCAAACAGAATCCCATTTTTGCCCTGACCAATATCATGCATTTTGCATTTATATTTTAACATTTCCATTTTCAGTTACCCCGGCCATATTCTTTTTATTAGAGGCAACTTTTTTTTCTTTTTCCTGCTTTTTCAGAAAATGTCCAGTCTACCTAAATCATGTTAAAGGTGTGACCAAGTATATTTGTTTATTTATTTTATTATCATCATTGTATATTATTATTTTTTAGAAAATTTTTAAATCTCTTCCTTGTGCCATTTCCAGTGTGCATGTGCACACATATCCCTGCACAACATTCAATTCAGAAACTCCATCAACATTTGATCCAATATATATATATATATATATATATATATATATATATATATTTTCCAGAATTGTTTTAATTTTTCCCTCAAAATTTTTGGGGCATTGCATTCACCCCTCCTTTTAGGAATTGTGTCCTCACAATTTTTTTCTTAGTACTTGTAACAAACATTTACTAACTTCAGAAACATTTATTAAGCATATGCATAAACAAACATATTCAATCATATCAATCATGCATATTAAATTTTTTTCCAGAAATTAAAAATTACCTTTAATTTGCAAAAAGCTTAGGGTAATCCATCCTAATCTTATCTTCTAGCTCCCATGTACAATCATTAGGATCAACACTCCATTGGACCTTCACTAGTTTCAAAGTTTTGCTCCTCAATTTCTTTTCTTCTTTAGCTAAAATCCCCACTGGTTCCTTTTCATAAACCATATTAGGATTTATTTGAATCTGGGTAGGCTTTTCCAGAATTTCTTCTTTATCATGTACCCACCTTCTAAGTTGTGACACATGAAAAACATTATGCATTGCTTTCATTTCCTCTGGTAATTCCAATTTGTATGCTAAAGAACCTATTCTTTCCAGAATTTTATAGGGTCCAACATACCTTGGTGTGAGTTTACCTTATTTACCAAATCTCAAGACTTTCTTCATAGGTGAAATCTTGATGAAAACAAAGTCTCCCACTTCATATTCCACTTGCTTTCTCTTCCTGTCTGCAAATTTCTTTTGTCTATCTTGAGCTGCTGCTATTCTTTTTCTTATTAACCCAATTTTCTCTATAATTTCTTTTACATAATCAGGTCCTAGAACAGCTCTTTCTCCGGTCTCTACCCAGCATATAGGTGATAAACATGGCTTGCCATATAAGGCTTCAAATGGTGCCATCCCTATGGTGCTTTGGTAACTGTTATTGTATGTGAATTCAGCTAAATGGAGGTGGTCTTCCCAGTTGCCTCCAAAGTCCAATGCACATGCCCTCAACAAGTCCTCTAAGACTTTGTTTACCACTTCAGTTTGTCCATCTGATTGTGGATGGTAGGTAGTGCTTAAGCACAATTCACTCCCCATGGCCTCTTGAAAACTTTTCCAAAACCTTGAGGTGAAGATGGTATCCCTATCACTCACAATTGTTTTGGGAATGCCATGCAATCTTACCACCTCTTTCATGAATATTTGAGCCAATTTTGGAGCATGTCTTTCTGATTTAACTGGGATAAAATGTGCTACTTTAGTTAACCTATCCACTATTACCCATATACTTGTGTTTCCCCTCTTAGATCTAGGCAATCCATCTATGAAATCCATAGATATATCCTCCCACTTCCATTGTGGTATACTAAGGGGTTGCAACAGTCCTGATGGCCTTTGTGTCTCTGCCTTGACTTGTTGGCAAGTCATGCATTTTGCAACATGTCTGGCCACATCTGACTTCATTCCCTTCCACCAAAGATTTCTTTTCAAATTTTGATACATCTTGGTGCTGCCTGGGTGTATGGAGTACTTACTCCTATGGTATTTATTTAGTATTTCCTCCTTCAATTCTATGTTTTCTGGAACACATATCCTATTCTTGTTCCTTAAATAACCATCCTTATCAATTTGATAATTTATTACTTCTTCCCCTTTTAATAAGAGCATTTTCTTCTCCAATAGGTTTAAGTCTTGTTCCTGCATTTTCCCAACCTTTAGAAGTAAATTTGATTGTAGAGATACCATACTCAATTTCCCTTTACTTCCATCTTCTTCAATGGGTATCGTTTGTACCTTACTGTTTGCCTCAATTTCCAAATCAGTAAGTATAGACAGATCCTTAAACTCTTCCATCATCAACATGGCTACCTTAGCATGTTGTCTACTCAAGGCATTTGCAACTTTATTTGCCTTGCCTGGTGTATAAAGTATATCTAGATCATAGGCAGCTTGGAACTCCACCCATCTATGTTGCCTCATGTTCAAATCTTTTTGTGAGAATAAATATTTCAGTGCTTTACGATCAGTGTATAAGATAAATTTAGCACCTAACAAATAATGTCTCCAAAGTTTCAAAGCATACACAACTGCTGCTAGTTCAAGATCATGGGTTGCATATCTTGTTTCATGTGGCTTTAATTGCCTAGATGCATAGGCTACCACCTGGTCTTGCTGCATCAACACAGCCCCTAGCCCAGAGCCACTTGCATCAGTGTACACAATTAAGTTTTCATTTCCCTCTTGCACCCTCAATACTGGTGCATTAATCAGAGCTTCTTTTATTTTGATAAAAGCTTGCTCACATTTTTATGTCCATACAAAGGCTTGGTTCTTTCTAGTTAAATTGGTAAGTGGTGATGATATTTTTGAAAAATCTTTTATAAACCTCCTATAATATCCTGCCATCCCCATAAATGATCTAATCTCACTGATTGTGCTAGGCCTTTTCCATGCTTGGATAACTACTACCTTATTGGGGTTTACTGATATTCCTTTGGCAGAGATAACATGCCCAAGAAAATGTACTTCTTCTTTCCAGAATGCACATTTTAAAAATTTTGCCTTTAAATCATTCTCCCTTAATCTTGACAAAACTAAATGCAAATGATTTTTGTGCTCTTCCACTGTTTTGGAATAAATCAAAATGTCATCAATAAAAATCAGTACAAACTTGTCTAAATAATCTCTGAATATTCTATTCATTAAATCAACAAAATATGAAGGAGCATTTGTCAAGCCAAATGGCATAACCATAAATTCATACAAGCTATATCTAGTGTTAAATGCAGTGTACTTAACACTTGAGTCTTCAACCTTCATTTGATGAAATCCTGATGCTAAGTCTAGTCTAGAAAATATTTTAGCTTCACTAAGTTGATCAAAGAGATCATCTATTCTAGGCAATGGGTATTTGTTTTTGATGGTTACTTTATTTAGTTCTCTGTAATCTATGCACATTCTCATAGTACCATCATGTTTTCTTACAAACACTACTGGATCACCCCAGCATGAATTGCTTGGCCTTATAAATCCTTTGCCTTCTAATTCTTCCAACTGATTTTTCAATTCTTTCAGTTCACTTGGCCCCATTCTATAAGGTTTCTTGATTATTGGACTTGCCCCTGGAATGAGATTAATTTGAAACTCAACTGGTCTGTGGTGTGGAACACCCTTAACTTCCCCAAACACATCCAAGTATTCATTGACTATGGGAATTTCTTTAATGATTAGTCACTGAGATCTTTTTCTGAGTCAACTAAATGATATAATTTCCCTTCCTTAGCTACTTCACATAGAACTGTGATCCTCTGGCCTCTAGAATTTTGCAATGATATGGTGGATGAGTCTAAATTAATTATGGCTTTAAATTGCCTTAACCAGTCTACCCCCAATATAACACCTATATTTGGGTAATTCAAAACATATGAATTTGAAATAAAAATATTTCCTCCTATGTTTAACTCCACATCCACACAATTCATGTTTAAGAGACTAGAACTCCCTAGGGGACTTTGTACAAGCAATGGGGTTTCAACTAGTATGCAGTTTAATTTTAACATTTTAACTATTTCATAAGAAATTAAAGAGTGAGTTGCTCCAGTATCATATACTACTGCTATGGGTATGTCACAAATGAGTAGTGTACCTTCCACTTGGCCATGATTTTCAGCATCAATTTTCACTGCAGATTTGCCTTTTCCTTCCAAAGTTGCCAATTTCCCCTGCTGTTTATTCTCAGGACAGTTCCTCTTCATATGCACCTCTTTCCCACATAGGCAGCATTTGAAGGCTCCTCCTTTTAATTCTAGGCACCTTGGTTTGATGTGTCCTTCTTTACCACAATGATGGCAAACCAATTTCTTCTTAGCATCATTGGCTTTAATGTCTTTGTCCTTCTTGTTGTCTGCCTCCTCCTTCTTTTTATCATAAGGGTGATATCTTCCCTTATTCTTCTTGTTGTTGTTGCTCTTAAAATTCCTATACTTCTCTCTTTCCTTGTCATGCTGTTCCAATTTCAATGCCAGATCTATTACTTGATCAAAAGTTCTATCTGCATATGGTAGCATAGCTCTGCTAAGTCCTGGGTTCAGACCCTTTATATACCTATCATTTTTGGATGCTTCATCTGCCACTAGCATTGCTCCATAATTAGATAGCCCCTCAAACTTTTGAGTATACTCAGTGACATTCAAAGTTCCCTGCCTAAGTCTGATAAATTCTTCAAGCAAAGTGGTCTTGGCTGATGCTGGTACAAATCTTGCCTCCAACATCTCCTTGAACTGATTTCAAGTGATTTCATTTTCATTTCTTCCAGCTATGATCACCTCCCACCAGCTTAAAGCTACTCCTTTCAGTTGTCTTGAAGCTACTTGCCTCTTCCTCTGATCATCTAGCTGCATGTCATTGAAAATCCTATCAAGTGTTCTCAACCATGCTTGAATTTCCATCACATTCTCAGTTCCTTTAAAACTTCTGCCTCCCAAATTGGTGCAAGTCTTCAGTAGTTTTGAAAGCTCTTCATGTGGGTTCTCAGGCCTATGCCCAATTCCATCTCTTAAAACCCTCACAAATTCTTGCATATCAAGCATTAGTGGTGCACTGGGTCCTGCATTGTGATGAGATCCTCTTCCTACCATGGTCTGGTCACTAAGTATTAGGCAGAGGGTATTAGTACACTATGAATATTTTCTATAGCTAATATTTTCCTATCTAAATTATTTCATCCAAAACAAACAGACATAATACATTTCTATGATACTTAGTAATTAATACATACATTAGCTCTGATACCAAATGAAATGACCCTTCTATTTTTACCTTAATTTCATAAGGATTTTTTTTCTTGCTTGCTGAATACTTGTTCAATTGAACTTTGTTTAAATTTATCAGGGTCAATTTTTTTCCTTTTTAAACAATGCTCTGGATTTAAATTTTCTACCAATATAAACATATCAGTTCAGCCATAGAAATATACACATTTATATGATGATTTATGTGTTCCTCTTGTTTAAAATAAGAGTTTATTATTATTATTATTTTTAAAACAAGAGCAGTCTGTCTGATTTGTATTTGAAATGTATCTACTCATAATTTGAATTCCCATGTTCTTGGACATTTACATTACATAATTATTCATACTTGGATCTGATTATGTTAACCATGTTTTAGATTATCTTAGAACACAAGAGTTCATTTATTTGTTTATTCTTGCATAGCTCAAATGATTATTATTTGCCTAAGTATCAGAAAATGATATCTACATTTATCATTTTCTATTTTATGTATTTTCTTTGAAGCCTCTCTTGTTCTTTACTTCTACAATTTGACATATCATGAGCAATTCATTTATATTACTGATTTCTTAGTTTCCTGTAATTAAGGTGCTGGACTTTAAAAATGTTTATATACATTTTTTTTGAACAACCACTCTGATTCAAGTGAATCAGATTTTGGATTCAAAATTTCTCTTGAAATAATAATACCAATCAGTTTCAATATATATTTTCCACTTTACATTTTAAAGAGATTTTAACATGCTTTTAACAAAAAAATGTAAAATACTTTTTAATCTCAAATTGCAGACCAACATGCTCAACCAAGACCCCATTCTTTTGAAGTTGGTTGAACCATATGGCTGTGCTAACCAAGCACTTGTCCATGGTAATTGAAATGCTATTCAGTTTCCAAATGCTATAAGCTTCCTTCAGAAAAATTCCCTTCTTAAGACATCACACAAAATTAACTTGAGTTCTTTTGCAAAATACTTTACTAAAATAACTAAATGTCTGAGATATATTTCTAATTTGAAGTCAAGTTTTCACTTCATAGCTCAGTGATTTTTAAATGATTCAAACCTGACTACATCAGGATATAAATTTTGTATGAAAATTACTTAAATGTAAATGCACTTCTTCTTCAGATTTTCAAACTTTACCACATAACAAAAGTTAACTGACAACAACTGATTTAATCAAACAAGGCAATTCATTACATATTCAAACATAATTTCTTTCATGAATACATGCAAATAAAATCATCATAGGCTCTTATTATAACTAGCTAGCATGTTCATTCACTCCTTCTCCTTAGCCATAACTTCATTTTCTACTTAATTCTAGCATTACCTGAAAGAGCATTAGTGACTGCCTCATTTTTAAAATGAGACACCCCCATATGCCATGAGCAAACAAGGGTCAGATCTATGATCTGGTATGAATAACTTCATCATATTCATGATATTAAGAAATTGGATGATGCATAAGTTTTAGCCAGTTACTTGAGTAACTTATCAAAACATCTGCATTCTATGTTACAGGTTAGACTATCATGCAAGTGCAATAACTTCATAAGTCAACTAATTACACAATCATAATCATACAATCATTCACATCAATCTCCAGTACTTAGATGCTCTGGAGTAACCATGTTTCCATTTCAACAAATCTGAGTAACACTCATCTCTTTTTCTTCCTGGTTTAGGAGTTACCTATGAGTATATACATGTCAATTTATGTTTCAGCCTCATCTGCTAGTAAGGAATCACTAGGACACATTGCAATAAATTAATTCACATTATTGCACAAAGATCTCAGGGCTTAAACAAACCATGTGCCAACTTGCATACTTCAAATATAACAAGCATTCCAGCAGCCTTCTTGTCTCATTATTCCTAGTTTATTTACTAGAAACATTTGTTTGATTTTATCATCAGATATCTAGATGAAAAATGCCACTGCATACATGAAAGCACCCCATACATCTTGTAAGCATGTTTTCCAGAAACAAATAAATAATTATTTTTAATGATGTTGTCAAGAGATATCTGGGTCTTAAATCCATACAAGAATCTTTACAACTATAAACAGAGATATGGCATGTTAGGATTATTTTGATTTGCAAGTAACTATGGTTGAACCAGATTCACAGTCTAGCTTAACCATAATTTTAACTTGTGGGTTTTTTTTGATCAGGGGTTCAGCACTCAAGTACACCCCTAATACACTGTTCTAAGCCTCAGCACATATACATAGTATAATGCAGCTCATAATGTTTTCTTCTATTAAAATTTTCATGCCACAGATCCAGATTAGTTGTGAATATTCTTGCCTGGATTTTAAGGTTTTATGCTTTAACTTTTCTGGGTGTAATGAAACAGTGAGTTGCACATCCAAAAACAAACATCACAATAGATCAAAGATCACCCAAAAACATCCATAATAAAATCATGACAGATCCAAAAACATCCAAAGAACATTGATAAAACCATATTCAACAAAACTAAAATAAGCAATTAACTAGATTAGAATTGGCTGCCTCATTTCAGGTCTTAATGCCATGAATTTGGTGAGGTTACTCACCTAAGTATCTCCTTCTAGTTAATCCAGAAAATCCCTGAGCAATATTTTTCTCCTTTCCCTCTAAATGTTTTCTTTCTTATTTTAAGTATTTCGGGTAAACTGATTCCCCTGGCTACCACTACTCATTTATAAGCATGTTACTAGGGTTTTATCAAATAGAATCCCATTTTTGCCCTGACTAATATCATGCATTTTGCATTTATATTTTACCATTTCCATTTTCAGTTACCTCGGCCATATTCCTTTTATTAGAGGCAAATTTTTTTTTTCTTTTTCCTACTTTTTCAGAAAATGTCCAGTCTACCTAAATCATGTTAAAGGTGTGACCAAGTATATTTGTTTATTTATTTTATTATCATCATTGTATATTATTATTTTTTAGAAATTTTTTAAATCTCTTCCTTGTGCCATTTCCAGTGTGCATGTGCACACATATCTTTGCACAACATTCAATTCAGAAACTCCATCAACATTTGATCCAATATATATATATATATTTTCCAGAATTGTTTTAATTTTTCCCTCAAAATTTTTGGGGCATTTCACATATATTTTCAACATTCATATTTAAACAACCAAACTTGATAATCAAAGCATATTAAACATCCATTTTCAACATCATATCATCATCCAAAATATAATATAATAGTTTTAGGAGTTCTCACCTTCATTTCCACTCAAACTAGTTTTAAAACGGCTATAGCTCCGCTATCTCAAAATGAAATTCCACGAAATCGAGCTTGGATCCTTGAAATGGCTTGGCCTAGACTTGATGCTCACGGCCTAGGTTGTGAAGGGGGTGGAGCTCATGACCAAGGGTGGTGGATGATGGTGCCTTGGGTTTGGGAGGTGGAGAGATGGAGATTTGAGCTAGTTTTAAGGTTTTTAACTATATATAACTATATATTTTGAAATTAATTCTCTTAGGATGGAAACCATTAAAGTGGAAGCAAAAGCTTGAAAATATGAAGAAGAAGATGAATGAAAATGAAGAGAAGATGGTAGGGTATTTATAGAAAATGAAGAGTGTAAAAGTATCCATACATACATCATCACTTTATAACCATTTCAAAGCTTCTCCAATACACTTCCCCCTCCATATGCACGGCTAGAACCTCCCCCTCCATGTGCGCATCACTTCCATCATCTCATGTAAAGCTTAAGGAGTAAGAAATCTTTAAAATATATTATATATATTATATTATATCTCTTATACTTAATTATATTTATATATGTATGTTTATATGTATGTTATCATGTGTATGCAACATATAAATGTATGTATATGTAGGTGTATAATATTCCGAACGTCTTCAAACAACTTTTGTTCGTTTATCGTTGAAATCTAAAGAACCGATTATCGGTCATATTTTCACTTATACTTTAACGTACATATATTTGTAAGCAAAATTCAAAAATAAATTTCTTATTATTTTAAACTAATTAAAATGATCATATTTGAATTAGAAAACCATATAAATTCATATTAAAAATTATTTACAAAAATTGCTATTATACCGATAAAGCGATACCGATTTTCCTTATATTTTCAAATTAATTATATCCCTTTATAAAACTATTATAAATGATTCATTATCACTTTATAACTATTTAAAATGAGTTATTATTATTTAAAATATTTATTTGGATAACTAAAATAATTATTTGGATAATTAAAATAATTATTTGGATAATTAAAATAAGTGGAAATTAGCCACAAGGGCCTCTTTAGCAAGTGGAATTAGTTTCTACTACACACAACTGAAATAATTACTTTCAAGGACAAAACGTAAAATAATTAGTTTCTAGGGCCTAAAAACCTATGAAATTATGTCCTTGAAAGTAATTGGACTGCTGACTTTGTCCTTGAAAGTAATTATTCTGCTGACTTTGGCCTTGAAAGTAATTTCTTTGAATGTGTGTCCTAGAAACTAATTGGACTGCAAAGTTTGTCCTTCTGGTGAAATGCCCCTTAAAATAATTATTAAATCTCAATTTTAATTAAATAAATCAATGATTTATATTCAATGCTATCTTGTCGATATAAATTTTGAGGAAAATATTCTTTTTAAATATTTATTTGAAATAAGATTACTATTAATTTTTTTTTTGGCAAGGCCGACGGGGTTAGATGGTCCCCGACCACTTTATTGCTGCACCAAACAGAACATTACACAGTTTACAAAGATCAAAGAAAACAGGGGGATACATGGCACAACAAGCAGGGGAAAAAAACAGAAGATTACTATTAATTATTATCACTTGAAACAATATTATCCTTTTATTTGCATAAAATTAAAAATATATACAATTTATCAAAGTGATAAATTGGCGGGTCGTTACAATATACATGTACAATATACATACATACATACATACATACACATTACCTTGATTTGTTTACATTATCATGAATTGTTTATGATGATGTAAGTATATATGTATACACTTAAGTAATTTTCAAAATTAATATTTAATTTAATTATCTGATTAATTAAGTTAATTAAAAAATAATAAAATACACACACACACAAACATATATATGTATGTATATATGAATGTGTGTGTGTATAACCATAAATGTTATGGTATACATATTCAATTAAAATGTTTAATTTAATAACATAAAATTAATTAAAATGTTAATTTATTTAATAATTAAATAAGATTTAATTAATGAAATGTACATAAGACTATTATATAAGTTAATTAAATTATAAAAGTTATATAATAATTAAATTAGCATAACATGAATGTATAAAATCAAGTAGAACAATAAAAAACCCAAATAGACTTAAGGGATAAATACATGCATATAGTACGTATACCGTGATTTCTAATGTGTCCAACACTTGAATCACGAGGGTATTTCATAAAAAATATATTATTCTACAAGTTGATATCACTCAATAAAAATATATTAAAGATTATGTATCTTTAATTTAAAGTTGTCCTCCACTATTTATATATTAATAGATTACTTGTGTAACAGTCCAAAAACTCGGCCTTCGAAAATCGGCACCCGTACTTCACTTGTACTCAAGATGCCGCAGATTCAAACGCCGAATCTGGCTTGCCGGAGCTTATAACACAGTAAGTATAACAACACTGCGGAAGAAAGAAATAAATGATATCATATACAACTCCAATGAATACAATATCCAGAATGATATACAACAATGATATCAATAATACACAACAATATCAGAGGTATGATACAATGCTACAGCGGAAATAACAACAATGGAAGAGATCACTCCAAATGATCTACAAAGGAGAATGACTCCAACAACTCCAACATCAGCTCGAACCACCATCACGTTGCACCAAGATGAGCAACGTCGGTCAGTGAGTGAACTCCAACACTGAACTGGCTCCCGATAATCTACTGAACCTGACTATTTGAAAAACCCAACTCTAGACTGCCCGTGTGGAAAATTTTGGGCACCCATATTTTAGGAAAGGAACAATAAACTCCAGGTCAGTCGTGGGACTAGTGTGAGTAACAAAAATAGTTTATCTTTAAAACAAACAATAAAGAACTTTAAACATTGAGATCCGCAATGCTTTTGGAAAATGAAACTACCATAAGACCTCCCGCCACACACACAATGCAAACGCAAAATTGGAGGAGATTTCTCCTTATGATAGTCAAACATGCTTACTACGCAAAATCATTGGATTATTATTATTAGTGCATAGTGCAGAAAACATTTCGAACGTATAATATTAATCTTAGCCAACATACGACCAGTATCGTATGCCTACTATAGCTACCATCTAAACAGTGGGGCGCCACCATAAGTAAATGGCAGGTTCTACAACTAATACCGTATACGGTTCGTATTGGAAGATGGATTGCCAACAAATGGTCAGGCTAAGGAACTTCCTACCGCCACATGGGATCGCCTCTGGCTGGACGTCCCGAGAACTAACTAGCTCTCTGCCAACACAAGGCCGGGTTACCCCTGTAACTAGGTAACTCACGAATATGCCATTCCCCGGTCCTTTGGGACCTTTATCCGAGGCCTCGGTAACCAACATCACACATAATAATAAAGTGTGTCCACATGAGTAAGTATTTGGGCTCCATACCATGATACCACCCTTTTCCAGAAGGAAATGACATACCCTAAAGGGCGCGACCCTCATAACCTTGCCGCATTATTCCTGTTTCGACCATTTCCGGTCTGTGAGGTCCGACGAGGTCTCATCCACAAAGCTACACTTTTCACAAAGCCATGCTTTGATCACAAATGATCAATAAATGATCAACACACAACAACACTCAGCATGCCACATTACCAAATTGGGAGTATATCGCTGATAACCTTCAACTACATAACCTCTGAGCTCGTACGTCTCAGAGAAGGGTGTTAAGCTAAGAGAATAAATTCTCCGCCACCAACAGAAATGTATTTGAAAGAAATCTGCTTTATATCTCAAAATGTAATGTCAGACATGTAACCATACAAGTCTGTTCCGGGTTCGAATAGAACCGAAGGCACTTCCGAAGAAGTCCTTGCAAATCCGGATAATTTCTAATCACGTCCGGACTTCCCATCACAAAGGGTGCTAAAATCTCTATACTGGGGATCAGCCGATGCAGAGACAATTGATGGTAATCCTTTCGTTTTCGAAAGTATCCGGTCTTCACCACTGGTCTTCAAATGCTATCCATATACGTCGTATCCTTATTCGGAATGGGTTATATGACACAAAGGTCCTTTCCCGGCTAAACCGAATAATGAGCACATATTTAAAAACATATGGATATTGGGATTTCAATTAAGTCACAACTTATTACCCAAAACCTTTCAAATGGTTTAAACACATTACCATTTTAATCTTTTAAATAAAAAGATTCAATTCACAAAGTTCACCCAGTTTCACAATGATCTATTCATATATTTTCAAAATCAATTTCCATTTCAATTGGATTAACTCGTTAAATCTTTAAATCAAAGATTTAACCGATAGCTTTCAAAACGATTCCATTTCGATTTCAAAACAAAGTTCAACAATCTTCACAAAGGTTTATTCATAATTCGGAAAACCATTTTCATTTCAAACTTGAAATTCCTTTAAATTGGAATTTCATTTCTTATATGAAAGCTTTGGTTATTTGAAAACAAATAGTTTCCATTTCGGAAAACCTGATTCATTTATATGAGTTAAAATCTTTGAGTTAAATTCAATTTCTCAAACAACATTACTTTTAAAATGGTTTAACTTCATATAAACACATTTATGATATCTTTAACCATAATTTCCAATCATTGAATTCAATTCAAAATTTTGAATTCAAATTAAAATTAAATTTATTTAAATTGAAAACCTTACCAATCTATTCAAAATAACTTTTATCTTAAACCTCCTTTTCAAAAGTTTTAACATTTAACCCAAATCCATTTCCAAAATCAATTGAAATTAAAATTTCAATTTCAAAAAAAAACATTAATTTAAATTATCTGTGACTTAACCGATTTCAACGTGAAATCCATATTTGTGTGTGTAAGAGTGTAGTCCAGGGGTTTCACACAATTGTGAAACAGCATCAATCATCACAGATTCAAAACATAGAAATATAGTTGATAAGCGATATAAACTATAACGCTTATCTTTTATTCACAGATCACAGATATATATATATATAAATGTAAATAGATAAATGAATAAAATACACACAGCTCGATCCACAGAACAAAATATCACAGATCAGATAGGACAATCAATTCAAAGCATCTCATACAATACAATCATTCATAAGTAAGGTCAAGCATTCAATAATCGTTTATAAGTAGGATAAATTAATTGTTTAATCCTAATTAATTCAATTAATTTCCAATTAAATTAATTACTTATGAATTAATTATCCAATCCTGACTTATTAATTTCAGATCATTTGATATAAATTAATTAATCAATCACCTTAATTGATTAAATTATTCTTAATTAATCATATTAATTAAATTAACCTTTAAACCAATTACATAATTAATTAACCCCTTAATTGCTTTCATTAAGTAATTAACAATTTACAATTGATTATCTTAATTAATCAATCTAATAATTATCAAAATAAATCATATTAATTTAATTACTTAATAATTCCTAGTTAATTATCTTCATTAACTAATAACATTTCTTTAATTAAATTCTTAAGAAATTATCTTAGATTAATTCATTATTAATCATTTCTAATTATAAATTAATCTAAACTTATGCGTAAATTAAATAAATCATTCTTTAATTACCTTATTAATTTAAATCATTTTATTACCTTAATTATCTCTAAGATAATTAATTTCTTTATTAATGATTTCATTAACATTTAAGTGTATTTTAAACATTACACTTTAAATTTAAATTCAAATTCCATTTGACTTTAAATTATTTTGTTTTCATTTTACTTAAACCATTTTAAAGTCATTAAACAAGTTTGAAAAAAAACAAAACTTTATTTATTCAAAATCTAAGTTTAAACTTATCTCAGATCTTGCTTTATGATTTAAAATTTAACTTCAAATTTTAAACAGAAACAAGTTTCTTTTTTTTTTCTGGACAAATACCTACCCGAGCCAACCATAAGTTACTTCGAGTCAGGCGCTTAAGAACTTCGAGCAAAACCCTCAATGACTCGATACAAAACCCGAGTACACTACCCCCTCAAAATAAACTTATCAGAGAAATCAGGCAGTGCACCGTGCACCCTGCACCATCCACGGCAAGGCTCCGACAATCGCCTACGCTTCTCACACATCCATGATCGCCTGCATCATCGATCCTAACACCCCAATCTCAATCACAAGCTCACAAACGAAATCAAGCTATTCAACAGAAACTGGAGTCAGCAACATCACCAGAAAACGTCTCGACCCTCGCTTCTCCGATCACTGGACATCGCACCACCACGTCCTTAGCTTCGTCAGACAACCACGCCACCATTCCCAGAATTTCATGCCACTCGATGCACCCTAGTTGATGCCGTCCTCCAATTTCTGACCACAACCCAATTTAGGGTTTTAAAAAAATCGATCAATTCCCAAAACCACGGTAATCGATCACCATAACCACCATTTTTCCCAACCTCGCCAGACCCTACTCCACCTTCAGACAAAACCCCGAAGGCCAAGTGATCGTCGATCGCCAGGAAATGGTCAAAAGCCATTTCCAGTTCAACTTTGAACTGCACCTTCGTTACTCGATTAAAAATCGAGATTTTTATTTCAAAAATTCTATTTTCCAGAGCTGATTCAAATTATATAATTGAAACAATAAATTATAATACTTCATTTTTAACCCAAAACAAGAATTTTACTGTTGTTTTCTTTTCCCCAGAGAATTTCAAACTTAATTCACATAATTTAAATTTTAAAAACTAATTTCTGATTTAACAAACAACTTTTGTTTGAAACTCAAAGCTTATCAGTGATTAGTTTAGGAAATCTTGGATTTTGATTAACTTTTCCACACTGTAAATTTTGAATCAGAGAAGAATCAACCAAACTCAAACATGCACAGTTCAACACAACTTATATATAGAGATTTCACCATATATATATATATATATATATATACAAGAAAGCATCATTCAACTCAGAATTTTCACAAGCAACAGGACTTAATTTACTTAAGCTTTAATATCAAATATTTACTCACCTGTCTAAAATGAAGAACAGAGTTCTTTTTGAAACAGGCTTTGAAAATTGGCAAGTTGAAACCTTTTTCTTTGATCTTTGGTTCGAGTTGAATTTTGTTTTGTTGTTTATGTTGAAGCTTGTTTGAATATGAGATGATATTACTTTAGTTTTCTACTCAGCTGGAATGGAACGAAAAGAAATAAAGGTTGATATATGGAAACAGTTTACAGGGTGATTACCTTTTGCTTGTACAACAGGGTATATATTTTGTACAAAGTAAATATATTTAATCTGTTTGTACAACTTAGTTCAGAAATTTTCCCTCTTGTTGGTGGCTGATAGATAGGGCATTAATTACCATTGTACAAATCTACATACTTATCTTTTTTTTTCGTATGTACATATATGAACATATATCTTCTTTTGCTTGTACATATTTGAATGCATATTGTTTCTTTTCTTTTGCAAGCCTACAAACTTGAATATAATTTCTTTGTTTGATTAAACAAGATTTCGGCTGATAAGATTTTGGGTGGTGGCTACATTAATTAACTTGTACAATTTTCATAATTTTATTTGCTTCCTTCGGCTGTTACATGTTTGAGAAAACATGATAGCTTCTATACTTTGTATATTTGTATTTCTTTATTTTTCAAGTGTTCAAGAATATTTTATCTTTTCACTTTGTACTTTCTTGCCTTGCATTTCTAAGTCTACAGGCTGCATACATATATATTTCACTTGCCTTCATAACTACTTCACATTCATATTTGTTTGTTGTCTTATTTCATACTTATCTTTTTACATATTTGAATGTAAGTTGTTTTCTTTGTAAGTACAATCTGTTTGTATTTTATTTCACTTTATAATGTTTACTAGATTTTATTTTGCCTTTACTTGCTTGTCTCGGTTGCGATGATAGGGGTAAGTACATAGATTTTTATTTTATTTTGTTTTTCTTTTATTATTTTTTTTAATTTTTTTTTCACACTTATCATGTTTGAGTGTATTTTATTTTAATATGTTGTTATAATTTATCTAATGTTGTTATTATATCTTTTTATTGTTTTATAATTTAAAATGAATTTCTATATTTAATATAGATTGTTTAATTCATTTAATTTGTTTACTATGTATATTTTCTATAATTTATCTTATGTATTTTTATATTTATTTTGTATCTCAATTATTTCTAAATTTAATACTAATTATTTTTATATTCATTTGGTAATATAAGTGAATCTCTAGATTCTAATTTGTTATTAGATTTTATCCAATGTATTTACTTTATATTTCTATATCTTATATATTTTCATTTCTTAAACCATTTATTTATAGAATGGATTTGGATTCAGGGAAACTCGCATCACTTTAACAATTAATTTTACAAATTGTCTTTAGAAATTCAATTAATTATCAATTTAAATTTCTATAAAATCCGGGGTCGTTACAACTTGCATACTCTCTAGTTGTTAATATAGAGATGTTATGCGTAGCATTATTAGTATGTTGACCATACGAGGTAAGAAACATGCACGTATTTGTTGATATTCTTCAAGGTACGTGCACTATACTTAGGCCATCGCATAATAGTGGGTATGAGCGAATAATCTTTTTTGATTTGTTGGTATTCCTCAAGGTCGAGATAAGATTAGGACAAAGGCCACAGGCTATAAGTTGTATTTGATACGACCGTAAACTATTATCCATTGCTTACGGCCTATAGTTGGTTGATATTCCTCAAGGTTAAAATCGTAAGGCAAGTGAGTTCTAACATCCATTAGAGAAATCAAATGATTTCTATGTTTTCCTTAGGGTTTTGATAAACATAAAAATCTAGTGGGAGCCTTATTAAAAAATGAGATGACAACATTTAACTTTTCTAACATTGTAAGAACATTTGTTATATAACGTTATAATAATGTACATTGATGAATTTGTGCAATTAATATATTTGATAAGATTTTTATCAATTAAGACATACAAATGAACTAAATTAAAGATTGACAAAAGAAATATAAAATATACTTACTAATAATTTTTTCTACATGTTATTGTTTCAATACCTATGTAAGCGCTTAATTTTATAACTACTAAATATATTCGTAATTACTCACTTACATATCTAATTGCCTAAGACTGTGTGTTGTCCTTTATGAGTTTTGAACTCTAAAAGCCATACTTGAATATGGATATTTGATTCATGTACAATCACATATTAATGTTATACAATGAACGGTCGCAATTTGTAATGTACAAAACCTCGATAAAATTGGTTTATTCGAAATAAGTAAGTAAACTGTAATGTGAGATTGTATATTCAATTGGATTGAGTACAGTAATGATCTTGTCTTATTAAATGTAACACCAGACCGAAAGCTACAAGATAGGTATAAGAACTCGACCACTAAAAATGTCATTTTGATCAATTTACAGTATTGGATATCCTTAAATGTAAGGGTTGAGCAAATGTACTTTTGTAAAAGGCTCATTATAATATTATTGTAGGGGTTTCCTTTCGAATAGTTCGACCGTTTAGAAAGAAAAACGAATGTATAAGGGTAGATGTAACTTAAGGTACGGTTGGGTTGAAGAGAGTAAGTGGTCACTTCTGCTTCATAAAGAAACATCGAAAACGAGAATTGTAAAATAATAATTTATAATTTACATTGGAATGAGAAATATGATTTCTAGTATGTATATTCATATGGAAAATTGTTTTTTTACAAATCTATTCCTTTGAGTTCAAGATATTTGATTTGAAAACTATCGGCTGTAAAAGGTTACAGTAGATTAAATAGATAGCCTATGTTAAGTGGTTGAATGGACCTCCGTATTTCATACGCTATTATAGTAATGACGGAAATATTGGGAAAATGCCATATAGCACTTATTAGTTGCATTAAGTTACGAAAATTGTTTTCGTAAATCATACCAAACATTATTCGTGAAATAATAATTTTTTTTTAAATTTTATTGAAAAATAGACACAGTTTTATTTCAATATGAATATTCATTATAAAATAAAGCTATAATGGTGGTATTTGTTATCATAACAAATGCGATGCATTAGAAAATACATAAGTATCTCAAATTATTTGCAATTTTTTGGAATCATAGACTAAGTCATAGTTTTGAAAAATAATTCTTTAACTATATGATTATGAACCATATGGTGCTAGTGAATTATATCTTTGACAATTAAGGGCGAAGCACATACTCAATGAGAGCATCATAAGAGTTAATGAACTTATCGGGTTGATACATATAGATGTACATAATCGAAAGTCTATTGATACCAAAATGGTTCCACGTACTTCATTGTATCCACTGATGAGTTATCACAAACATGAACAAAAGTTATGATATACATGTAATATGTCTTATGATAAGTTCATAGAACATAAAATGGAAGTAAATGAAGTTACATGCACTAGAAATGATTTGATTTGATTAAATAAGTGAGTATATTAGAAAGGTTCTAAACATACCTAAAAAATGAATAAAGATTCAATCTCAGAAATCACTCCTTCTTATGATACATAATGATGTTTTGATAAGAAGTAATCGAACTTTGTTGAACAAAGTACGATTATTGATAAGTGAAGTTGAGATAAATCCTTTTTGTAAGGTCATGTACTTAAGAGTAGTACACGAGGTTATAATTAATTTCATTTAAAGAATAATTTACAAAATCATTCAAGATAAAGGTTTATAAGAAACCCTAATGTATCCTAGGCTATGGAATTGGCAGGTTGTGCGAGTTGAAAGACTATATGTAAAAACTGTACGTGAGGGATCTTGTATGAATCAGCCTAAAAGTAGTTTGGGAACAATCGTCATTAGATGACAAAGTTATGTTTTGAATGTGTATAGAAAACTAAAACCAAATCGGTTTTATATATAAGGCAATTCATAAAGTGTTTATGAATACATATTCCGTTGCACTAAGAAACGACTGTTGTTTCAAGAAATACCAACTTTGTGGAGACTTAATGTCTTCTAGAAATTATTGATAGTAAAATTGGTTTGGATAAAATCCAAAGATGAAACTAATTATGAGGGATGAAATGAAATTAACCAAACCTAAATGAACACAATGCATTAGAATATATAATAAGTATTCACCCACATTAAAGAGAAACAGAGTTTCTTATCATGTCGAGAATAGATATATGACACCCCACCCCTATACCCATATTACCCAAGAGTATTAATGAGTAATACTATCGAGTAACATGGAGAATGAGGTGATGTTGATGTTTCCAGGGTAGAACAATGCAAAAGTAACAACAATACATATAATAGATCACATCATACTCTAGCGGAAGTAAATAATGTATATTATGCCTTTTAATATTTCATACAATATCTGAATATATTTATGCATTTCAATCAATTTAATTAAAATATACAACTATATCAATTTACAAATCCATTGACTCTGTCCATCCATCACCTTGCACCCAAAGTATATCAGCTAGACCTGTATAAATCCTCGGTCTGACCCGAGGATCGTTGAACAAAAAAACCCCGAGTCAGGCTATTTCTAGCTGTGAGTTCATAGACCATAATAAAATTCTACAATATTCATCTTAACACAAGAAGTCACATGGTAAACTAAAAATATTTTTTGGAGATTAATATGAACTTGAACCTAATCAAAGTGTAGAAATATTCAACCATGAAAACAAATTATACTTACAACCATATAAACACATGATATTCATAACAAACAAAGTTAAGCATCTATGGAACTCACCAGAAAAATCTGAAGCCAAAATAATTTGATTTGATATTGAAATCACACTTTGATCATGCTACTTCTTCATGACTGGATGTGTAGCATGGTATTGAGATATGTATTCTAATTTGGGGATTTTAGGAATTTCAAAAGAAGAGGTTGGATGTTGGATTAGCCTTAAAAGAAAATGAAAAGATAAAAAAATGAAATCAAGCTTGCTTTTGAAGTGAATGTAGATGCGTATTTATAGGCTAATAAAGCTGCCAAGAGAAGCTATCAAAACAAGGCTTCCAAGAGAAGCTATCTGTAACGATCCATAATTTTCGATAATTTAATTTATTAATTAAATAAGTTTTGGAATTTAACATTGTGAAAAAATAAAATTTTAAGATATAATAATGAGAAAAATAACTAGAATGTAATTTTAATAATTTTAATTTAAGATAATGGATGGCTATTTGAATGTAATCTCAAGTAATTGAAATAATCAGAAAGTTATAATTGGCTATAAATTGTAAATGAGGAAATAAACTAAATGTTAAATTAATTGGTGAAATAATAGGTAATTAATTGTAATTGGATAAACTCAGTGTTGAATAAGTAGTTATAACATTTGTTTGTAGATAATAAACTTATAAATGTGATTAAATTTAGAAAAGGGAACAGTTCTTATTTGTTACCAATTTATTTAATCTGTTGAGTTAAATTGGAAATCGGTTACAATTAAATATAATTAAATATTACGTTAATATGAGTTAAGACGATAACTGAAAGTGTGAATGTAATTAAATGTACATAAATGTCAATTATATTCATAAGGCAATAATTGATATAATAATAAGAGTGAAACGAAGATAAATTTAGTGGGACTTTAAATTATAATTAATGTGAAAATCGCAAAAAAATTCAATATAATTGAAATATTGCAACTAATATGGTAAAAGATGAAATTGGAGAATATTAATGTAATAAGATGTAAACCAATGTTAACTATACCCATAGAGTAATGATTGATTGAATAAAAAGATTGAAATCTAATTAAATCAATTTATTGGAATTAGAATATAACTAATTGGAATTAAATGTAATTAAATATTGTGGTTAATGTAAGAAAATGCGTCAATTGTAGAAAATGAGGATAACAAGATAGAAACCAATGTTAATAATTTCATAAGGTATTGATTGATATAATAGTAGGAGCGTAAATCAAAATAAAAGAATAAAAAAATGAATAAGGTTAGTAAAGGAGTAAACATATGTTTATTTATTTGAAATGTTTGGTAGCTGAAAGATTGATTGTAGAGACGAGAAACTATTATTTAGTAAGAAATGTATAATTAATGTTTGTATCCAATAGTGTATAAATATGTTTAAATTACTATTAGATAAGAAATAATTGTTCTACTTCTCATTACATTCATTTAGTCCATGTTGAAACTTAATCAACTGAAATTAATGCAATTGAAAATTTTCAATTAATAGGAGAAAGAATACTAAATTGTAAATTAATAGGTGTAATTAAAAGTAGCTTATGTTTTGTGAAAATATAAGGAAAGTTTGATTTAACGAAAAGAACATTTACATCAAATAAAATGAATGTTTCATTTGTGAATGTAGGTTTAATTTCATTAAAATAAAGAATAGAATGGTTGATTTTAAAGGAAGAAATATATGTTTATTTGAACTGTGTTTTAGCTTACAAATTGATTACAAGAATAGAAAAATAATCTATTTCAGTAACTTATTTATTACTCTTGTGTATACACAACAAATTTATAAACGTGTTTAAATAAACACTTGTTATATTTTTCATTCATTTTAGTTGTCTGTTTTGAAATTTAACTTTGTAAGTAATTGCAATTAACGTAATTCAAATATTTCAATTAAAAGGAAAGAAAACGTTGATTGCAATTAATAGATTTAATAATAGAAATGCACATTTTGTGTTAAACATAAATGGTGTTTTAATGGAAATAAAAGATCATTTTGGGAAAACCAAATTGAACGTAGATAAAAACCTAAATGCGTACAAATTTGAGTATTATTTGAGTTAATGAAGTTAGTTTGGTTACGTTTCAAAAAAAAATTGAATTTCAAAAGGTTGTGCGATGTACATGGTCCCTTCATTTCTTTTGTTATTAATTGTTGCATGAACGTTTCAAAATAGTTACATTATTATTAATACTTAATCCGTTCATTTCTCCTTCTATTTAGTACCTGAGCCTAGACTTTTAGGTTGTATTTAATTCTTGCATTATTAATGCTTAATCCGTTCATTTCTCCTTATGCATTATTAATGGTTGGAGCTTTCAAAATAAAATGTGACATTTATTTTTGTCCCTCCACCTTCATTTCCTAATTATAAATAGCCTGCAGCTTATTTCTTCATTTGTGTTTTGTTTCTCCTGATACCTCATATTCAAAAGCTCCTATTCTTGCAAATCCAAAAGCTTTCTTTTCTGAAACATATTTTTTTTTCATTTTTCATACACGTCCTGTCCTCATCTTAGTTGTTCTTCAATCTTTTCCTTAAGCCTCATCTTCAGAAAAAAGTAAGTATTAAATTTGTTTATTTATTTTTTTAATGCGTACTAATTATTATTTTAATAATATTTCTTATAGCATGAATATCTTTTGCATATAAACTTTGATTCACGCGCGATTTCTTCTGTTGGATTCATATTTAAATTCCGGACAACGTGAAATTGATTTAGTTGAATTTGGAGACTGTTGAGTTTTTGCGCTTCTGTTTGGATTTTTATGGGCTAAAATCAAAGGTGAGTGTTTTAACCCACTCACAGCTACTAAATTGTCTTATTTTAGTTAATTTAAATTTATGATGTGATTAGAAATTGATTGTTTGATGTTTGGTATATTTAAATTGTCATTCCAGTTAAATATGATTTTTATTGCATTTAATCATCATTTAATTTAATATTGAATTTAATTGTCAATTGAATACCTATTGATGATAATCAGTTAATTGATGTTATTTATTGGTTGATTGAATGGTGATTGCAATGTATGTTTGATTATTTGATATTGGATGATTGGATGTTATATTTTTATATTGTTATAACACTACAAGTTCCCTATGGATTCAAATGATACATACCCGAACGATCTATAGATTAGGGAAAAATAGTTATGGGTTGAAATGATAAATCCGAGCGATTTTATGGATTTTGAATTTTATTCGGGATTGCGGGTTGAAATGATATATATCTGTAAATATAAAATATTTGCGGATTGAAATGATAAATATCCATGTTAGCGCCAAAATTGGTCACTAACACCCAAATCCAGTTGAAAGCACCAAATACCAGTCACAGCTCACAAACAAAATGTATGTAGAGAGTGATGATGTGAAGAACAGTAAAAATTAAAATGAAAGCAGTAAAGAACAATAGATTTTATAGTGGTTCGGCTAACTCCGGCCTACGTCCACTCCAAAAGTTTCCTTTTTATTGATGTTTGAATCAATTACAGTTACAAAATGGCAGAGTAGCCCCAGCCTTAGAAAATAGAAAGTTAAGAGAGCAGAAAGAAGAAGATCCTTTTTCTGAACCCTCACATGTTGTATTTATAGGCAAATCCTGAGTTGTTGGGCTTTCTAAATGACTCGGGCCCATCAAGACCTTCCACCAAGCCACATACCTCCACAATGCCGAGCCACATCGACCTCACCACAATGCCGAGCCACACCAACCTCACCACAATGCCGAGCCGCACCATCCTCACCACAATGCCGAGCGAGGTTCGATGCCGAGCGATGTCCAATGCCGAGCGAGGTTCGATGCCGAACGCCTTCCAATGCCGAGCGAGGTATAATGCCGAGCGATGTCCAATGCCGAGCGAGGTTCGATGCCGAACGCCTTCTAATGCCGAGCGAGGTATAATGCCGAGCGATGTCCAATGCCGAGCGAGGTTCGATGCCGAACGCCTTTTAATGCCGAGCGAGGCACAATGCTGAGCGACTTCCTGTGCCGAACGACTTCCTGTGCCGAGCGACTTCCTGTGCCGAACGACTTCCTATGCCGAGCGACTTCCTATGCCGAGCGACTTCCTGTTAAGCGACTTCCATGCCGAACGACTTCCATGCCGAACGATTTCCAAACGTGCTGCGTTACCTATCCATCCAGTCGACTCAATCCTACCACATTCCATCCTTGATAACTGAGGAATCGACTTAGTTAAATCCGCCTGCCTACAGCCTTGCCAAAAGGCGGGTTAACACTTTGCCCCCCAAAACATGTCTTGCTATTGGAAGGTGTGTTTTGAATAGCCTCACGTCTGATATCTGAAGTATGTATGTTATCCACATCCATACTTTTCGATTCATAATCCAATCCATTTTATCCAAGTGCCATCGCCGTATCCTTATCCGAATCTACGACTACTCTGAGTCGATATCCAATTCCGAATCCAGTAACCAAATCCTTAGCCAAATACATATCCATCTGAACTCGACAACCGAGTTCCAATCCATCCATATCCAATGACCCATAACCACGTCCATGACCTCTTCGGGTCGATGTCCAAATCCGAGACCGTTTTGGGTCCATGCCCAAACCCTTAGTTGTTCATAGCCAATATCCAAATCTGTAACCTCTCCGAGTTCTTGCCAAGTGCAATCCACACTTGACGACCTATATTAAGTAATTCTATGGTGTACCTAGTTCAATGTCCCTGAATGTCAAATAATGCCATGGCTTAAGTCCTAAGCCGAATCATGGTCGCTCCGGACCCTTGCCGAGCATAGTCCAAACTCGACGACCTGCATAGGAGACAATATGGGGCCTAAGTCCTAGGCTAAATCCCGGTCTCTTCGGACCCTTACCGAGCATAGTCCATGCTCGATGACCTTTCAGCCAAAATCCAAACCGAAATCCAAATTCAACTAGAAAACTAGAAATCCATATCAAAAATCCAAACCAAAAAACAAACATCCAAACCCGAATCCAAACCAGGAAACGAGCAAAACAGGGAGTTCAAACCAAACTCCAAATCCAAACCAGAAAAAGCAAATGTCCAAGTCAAAGGAAAAAACAGATTTCACAAACCAGGGCGTCTCGGTAAGCCATCATCTCAGAGCATGCCTGAGGGTTATCTCCGACCCCGTACATGAGTAAGTGATTTAACCGTTTGCCCGGAGTTTGTTACTTATTCCGAACCATCAAGATTAGTTGATGACCAATCGGCCACCATTCCTGGGCCTCATGCCCTCGTCGTTCAAGGTAGGTGGTGGCTGCTCCTGTTCCACCGCCGCATTCCGAGTTCCAACATATTGTCACAACTGACCATTCCTTATATGCTCCTCGATTATGTCCTTCAAATGCCAGCAGCTGTTAGTATCATGCCCGTCCAGGTCATGAAAAAGACAGTGCCTTCCTGATGCCCTTTCACGTTCTGAGGGCTCCCTCCTCGTCGGCCTTCGATACGGAAGGCGATCTCGAGTATCCAAGAATATCTGCTCCAACATTGTGTTCAATCCTGTGTAAGTGGAGAACTTTGGTTCTCCCCAGCGCTTCCTTTTCCCTTTATCCTTAACCCCCACCCGAGCTTTCGCCGGGTAGTCCTCCATCCTTAATCATGTTTACTTCCTTTGACCTCATGTCCAAACATGCATCCTCTTGTCGAGAAATCTCTCAGCTTCATGAAATAATTCCCTAAGATCCAATGGTGGGTCCCGTATCAACGATACTGTGAAATCCGAATTATCTCTGACTCCTGATACCGCAGCCATCAGAACCATTGATGGATCCGGCCGATCCACCGAAGCAACTGCTGCATTAAATCGAGTTAAGAATGTCCTGAGCGATTCATCTGCCCCCTGTTTGACTGACGTTAGCGTCATCACGTTCTTTGGCCTTTTTATGTGAACTCGAAACTGACTTAAGAACTTGTCCACCAGTTCCGTCCATGTTCCAATGGATCCATCCTCTAGCTGTGTGAACCACATAGCAGCAATATCAGTCAAGTACAGGGGGAAACATCGGGCTATAACCTCTTCTGTTGCCCCCAGCACTTCCATATGCCTAGTGTATCTCATCAAGTGGTCGGTGGGATCCATTTTCCCGTTGTATACTTCCAGAGTGGGTAGTTTGAAATCGGGCGGATTCCTAGCTGTCCTAATGTTCCGGGTAAATGGACTTTTGTTAAGTCCCTCTGAATCCATGTTTGTCAGACCTCCGCGAATAGTCCGCCTGATAATGTCAACCAATCCAGTGTTTCCAACCAAGGGTTGCCCCTTATCCATGTTTCCAGACTGCTCCCCAAGTCCCCGAGGAAATTCTGGCACATATTCCTCATCACGTACTCCTGTATTCCTATCGACGTCAGGCCGCGTAGCGTCATCCGATATCCCTCCATGAACTAGTCCAGCATTACCTGGTGGTGTGCCCCCGAGTCTAGGTCCATCTAGATTGTTAGCTGTTCGTTGATTGGGGGTTGCCCCCTGCTGAATCACTCCATCTGTCCGCTGGTTGAGTTCCTCTGGTCCAGTTCCACGAACTTAAGCACCTGCAGTTCCTGGTTGTCCAAATTGCCTAAGAAGAGCCTGCATCATCTCCTCTTGCCGTTTCATCATCTGCTCCTTCATAGAATTCATCATCACTTGCATCTTGTCCCAAGCTATGTAGATGGATGCATGATACTCTCCAGCTCCAGAAGAGGCCGCTTGACTTCCTTCCTGATTGCTCCTTTCCGCTGCTTGCTTCCTCGTTGGTGGTCTAGCCATTGCTTTCTAGGATCCAAGTTCCTAACTCCAAAATTCCCGAGTGCTTGCGTTCTTAGTGAAAGCACCAAAGTGTTAGCGCCAAAATTGGTCACTAACACCCAAATCTAGTTGAAAGCACCAAATACCAGTCACAGCTCACAAACAGAATGTATGTAGAGAGAGATGATGTGAAGAACAGTAAAAATTAAAATGAAAGCAGTAAAGAACAACAGATTTTATAGTGGTTTGGCTAACTACGGCCTACGTCCACTCCAGAAGTTTCCTTTTTATTGATGTTTGAATCAATTACAGTTACAAAATGGCAGAGTAGCCCCAGCCTTAGAAAATAGAAAGTAAGAGAGCAGAAAGAAGAAGATCCTTTTTCTGAACCCTCACATGCTGTATTTATAGGCAAATCCTGAGTTATTTGGCTTTCTGAATGATCCGGGCCCATCAAAACCTTCCACCGAGCCACATACCTCTACAATGCCGAGCCACATCGGCCTCACCACAATGCCAAGCCACACCAACCTCACCACAATGCCGAGCCGCACCAGCCTCACCACAATGTCGAGCGAGGTTCGATGCCGAGCGATGTCCAATGCCGAGCGAGGTTCGATGCCGAACGCCTTCCAATGCCGAGCGAGGTATAATGCCGAGCGATGTCCAATGCCGAGCGAGGTTCGATGCCGAACGCCTTCCAATGCCGAGCGAGGTATAATGCCGAGCGATGTCCAATGCCGAGCGAGGTTCGATGCCGAACGCCTTCCAATGCCGAGCGAGGTATAATGCCGAGCGAGGCACAATGCCGAGCGACTTCCTATGCCGAACGACTTCCTGTATCGAGCGACTTCCTGTGCCGAACGACTTCCTGTACCGAGCGACTTTCTGTGCCGAACGACTTCTTATGCCGAGCGACTTCCTGTGCCAAGCGACTTCCTGTTAAGCGACTTCCATGCCGAACGACTTCCAAACGTGCTGCGTTACCTATCCATCCAGTCGACTCAATCCTACCACATTCCGTCCTTGATAACTGAGGAATCGACTTAGTTAAATCCGCCTGCCTACAGCCTTGCCAAAAGGCAGGTTAACAATCCATATCACTTGACCAATGGGTGGAAAATTATATACGGACATCGGATTAGTTAAATTAAATGATTTTAAATCCTTAAGTTTTGAATCTATTTAATCTAATTTAAATCTATTTAATCTATTTTAAATCTATTCAATCTTTTTTAAATCTATTTAATCTATTTTAAATCTATTTAATCTAATTTAAATCTAATTTAAATCTATTTAATCTATTTTAAATCTATTTAATCCATTTTAAATCTATTTAATCTAATTTAAATCTATTAAATCTACTTTCAATCTATTTTAAATCTATTCAATCTATTTTGAATCTATTTAATCTATTTTAAATCTATTTAAACTATCTTAAATCCATTTAAACTATTTTAATCTATTTGTTTTCAATTTTAGAGTATTTTAACTATTTAAAAATTTATTTTTACTATGGTAAACTATTTAACTATTTATAACTATCTAAACTATGTTCTAAATTTCAGACTAAGTAAAGTGGAAGTGTTTATATTTAAATCCTTGATTTTAAAGCGAATATGAATGATGTTATAACATAAGTTGGGATTTGAAATGAAATTTGCTAGTGAAATGACATCTTTGAGTAAATATGATGATTTTGAAACGAGGATTTAATTAACCCATCTTATCGATATGATTTTGAAAGTGAATATGATTTTGAAAGTGAATATGATTTCGAAAGTGATATGGTTTGAATTAAATATGATATTTTGATATCAATTATGAATCAGTTTTGAAAATGTAAAAGAACCATCCGGTGTGAAATAAGCGTTTGGTTGTTAAAGAGACCGAGATCAGATATTGTCATACTCTCTGCCAATACCGAAAACCACTTTAACAACTGTGTAAGTAGTGGAGGTTCCAGAATGAAGTAGGATGGTTTGGTGAACGATTCTATATGAGGTATTTACGTAGCCCTGACTTCCGTGAGTTAGATTAGATGTGACTAAAACAGGAGCTATACCGGGCCAAGTGAGGTCGCACTTCCCATCGGGGCACATTTCTTCATTACTATATTACGACTTTGTGATTGATTTGGTGGCCACCCCTCGATTTTGATTATGGGAGTGCGTTCTGAGGTGGGCGGTAGTAGCTACTATGCGTTACCACTAGTCCGGAAGTGCAAATGGTAGAATCATACCCTGGCATTGCCTCGAGTGTCGTGTTCACATGCCGTATCGCGCCTTCTACGAGTTTGGTTTGTACCATACCTATGGAGTTCCCTCTTAGTAAACCTCACGGAGGAGCTTACGGTACTGTATAGACTATGGGAATATATAAAATGTGTTAAGGGGGATATGGGTAACGCCTTAACGCTATTTTAATACTTTACTTTACTGTAGACACCATTATAATAACATATTGTACTATGTATGTAGATAGTTTAACGGATCCTTAGGAGATGTAAATCCCGAACATCTCTTAAGTTATTGCACTCATGTTAGACACTGGATAGGAGATGTCAAACTCTGTAAATCGCCGACGCCGTTACACTCATATTTATTTACTGTTGATTTAGCTTACATAAGATCTTTTAGTTCTGACTCGAGTGTTTTGTGTTTTCAATTCACTTAGGTCAGTTTGAGCTTTTCAGTTTATCGAAGACTGCCTTTTGGAGGACGAAGATGAAGATTTAATACTATTATTATTAATTATATTATTTCCGCCGCATCATGTTGTTCCGCTGCATTATTTATTTATTACGGCTGTATGTACTCTGATTTATATTGCAAAAGTGTAATCAAGTATTATTTGTAAACAGCTTCATGAACTGTTTATTTGATTATTATATTTTGTCATTCCGCTGTGAGATTCTGTGTTTTTTTTTCCTTCTTCTCTTCTTTTTCTTATTTACCCCAATAACAATCCTCCCTTTTGAATGGTTTGAGTTTGACATGTGTGGTTTATTATTGATTTAAACCGTCCAAAAAGGTGGGTCGTTACATTATCAAAGCTTCCAAAAAATGTTATCAAACCAAAGCTTCCAAGAGAAGCTATCGAAGTTTCTAAGAAAAGATATCAAAACAAAGCTTTCAAGAGAAGCTAGCAAAACAGAGCTTCCAAATAAAGCTTCCAAGAGAAGCTATCAAAACAAAACTTCCAATATAAGCTATCAAAGCTTCACATCAATGCTATCAAAACAAAGCTTCCAAGAGAAGCTAATAGATTTTTCAAGCAACACTATCAAAACAAAGCTTCAAGGGAAGCTACCAACCAATATGAAGTATATTCATAAAGCCAAGGGAAAATTCTAGAGTTAGGAAGGTCCAAACAGGGTCTTGATGAATTTTGGGCTTGTGACATAAGTTAGGCACATGAAAGTCATTATCACAAATATAATTCATTTCAAACACTATATATTCTCATTTTTAGCATAGAAATAATTAAAAAAACATATTATTTTTCCTAACTATCACAAACTTTGATTAATTGCTTCTCAAAATTCAAGGTTGTCACAATTAAATATTCGAATTCGAGAACTCAAATATTATAGGTTGTTATAAGATAGTCCTAGGTTGTCAATTATACCATTAAGGGTATTAACTCTACGACATGGTATGATGCAAAAATCTGGAAGGATTCCAAGTACATTATTAGAATATCATTTTGATAATTATACCTGAAGGGACAAGATCCATCGGCTGTACATATGTATTTAAGAGAAAGATTAATGCAGTTGGAATATCATGAGTCATATCGATAAGAATAACATCGTAAATATCAATTGTTGAAATTAGCTAAAAAATTCATCACTCGATGTTCTCAAGTAAATTCGGATTTTACTCACAAAATTATCACCTGCTATGACTTTGTATTTTGCTATATATGTGTTGAAATAGAAAATTCCAAAAAGTGATTTAGAATAGACTGTTTGCACATAACAACCAAAGTGTCTTGAAGTCAACAGGAGTGATACTGAGTTTGTGGGTTCTTGGATATGATCCAAGAACGGATACAAAAGTATCGTCTGATAATCATTTGAGTTGAACAAGTATTTTGATAGAAGTATCAAACAGTTTTATTTTTAGTCAAAATGCAGAGAAACCGTGTGTCTATAAGAAAGAACATTAAAAGGTACATGGATATTTCTAAATTAAAAGTAAACAACATACTACTGATTGTTAACAATGTACTTTTGTTACAATCAGTAGTAGTTTGATTTCGTAATACTTGATATTAGATTTTTAGATTATATTAAGATGTTGGGAATGTCCCAAACGATATGCAAAGACATCTTATTAAAGTGTTTAATGTGGAACATGTAAGATGGATTCCTTATGCATTAGCAATTGGTATTATCATACATGCTGTATTGTCAACATTATTGTAATTTCTTATGTATTTGTTGCATGGAGCAAATATCAAATCCAAATTAAGATCACTAAAAAGTAGTTTAGAGCATTCTCAAATATTTATGAAATACTAATGAATTGTTTATAGAAACAACAAACTCTTCATGAAGGAGTATTCTAACTATAACTTTATAAGTGATATTGAGTATAATTTGTTAGTATCAAATTCATGTTTAAACTGTAAGGAGCTGTAGGTTGGAAATATTCCAAATGAATGCTCGTATCTGATTCAATAAAAAGGCTGAGTACATCACCTTGAATCACGCCATAAAAAAGCTAGGAGTGATTCCAAGTATTAAGAATACTACATCATTGTTATATGACAACAATGTAAGAACTCATTTGAAGTTGAGAAATATACTCTGAATAGCTCCACATGATAAAGATAGTTTATTAGCATCGAAGAAATTTAATTGACAGAACAGAGAATTAAAATAAAATAGCATATCCATTTACAAAGGGACTGGCTCAATTAGTATTCTATTGGTTAATATAACTAAGGTCAAACAGAGAATATCAATGCGACAATATTACACAATTTCCTCAACTTGGGAATGCTGTCGAGCTTTAATGTGGGAACTCCACTTTCACTATATTTAAGTCATGGAATGATGTCCATCGAACGATTATAGTTGAGTCGAGTGGAAGCATTGGAAGTGAAACACTATTCAAGTGAGAATTAGTCTTCTTAGTTAAATGGATTTAGTATCACGGTCAATTGTAGTTAACTCAAAATCAAAGTCTCTGGCCAAAGTAGTACGGTTAATAATAATTGTTATTATTGAACAAGAATTTTGTATTTGGAATTACAAAGTTGAATGTGGATGATGTTGGAATTTTGACCAAAACCAAATTCCATAAGTTATAATGTGATATAGTTTTGATGAAGAGAATTGGTGTAAATAATCGTTACTAAAAGGTATCGCTTAAGAGTTTGTAAAATTTGATTTTACCGAAAACACCTGTAAGCGATGAATTTGGCCAAACTGTCACACTACTAGCAAAGGTGATGTGTGAACATTGATACTTGAACTGTTCATCTTTGACTAAATTCAACCCCCTGAGTCACGCAACTGCATTTGTGATTTCTCCGAAAACCACACGATTTAATTAATTTGTAAAATGTTATAAATTGATTAAATTAATTAAAATTTATGAAATTAAATTATTATTGTTAATTTATTTTTTGCTTTGAATGTTGTTGGTAATTATTTAAATGCATATATAAAATATATTTTTGCACATATGGATATAAGATATCGGTATAATTTTAAACAAGAATTAAATAATGAACTAATTACATAAAAGTTTTTATGTGGAAAATTTTCATAGTATCATTGTGCTTGGACCGTTCATATAATGGTGAGAGGAGGAAATCAATTAACTGAATTGATTGAAATTTAAAAAGGAATAAAAGAAGTAAGTTTCGATAATGAGAATGAGAAATATTCCTTTTATTCTATTATAACAAAACCTCCTCATTTGATTCTTTAACAGAACATAACTTTTCTTCCTCTTCTTCATCATTCTTGGTCGAAATTGCTTCCAATAAAAACCTCAAAACAAATTCGTATCAACATCAAATTAAATTAAAGAAAAGTGGTTCATCATTCTCTCGCAAGGTCGAATGCTGATATATTTGAAATCTAAGGAGAATCCACAAATCATGGTATGATGATGGATAACGTTTATTAGGTATGTTTATAATTCATTCACGATGTTTAAAATAAAGTTTTACATATACGTGAATTATAGCCGCTTTTTAAAATCATTCTGTGTTTTGATTGACTGTGCGTTCTATTTACGTATTGTTTTGAATGCTGGCGATTTAATTGGATTTGAAATAATTAATTATTATGGAACTGTTTTGTTAATTTTTTTTGTATATAATTGGTTAATGACTTGTCTATCCAAATAATTTATGTTTTATTTCATTTGAGATTTGAAAAAATCCTCATGTTTGTTATCCTATCGTGTATTGTTGTAAATCTTCTTTGTTTTAATAAATTACTCTTGTTGTCACACTTCTTCCTTTTAATCATTTATCAAATTTTGGTAGACTGAATTATGAAATATATGTATGTGTGTATATATCACTTGTGTGGGTGTGTGTGTGTATTAATTAAGTCTTCTTTATACCTTGAAATTGTAAACCAACATTAAATTAAATTTTACTTCATTGATTTATTTTAGATTAATTCAATTGCGTGTTTCAAAATTAAATTTTATTTCATTACATATATGTATGTACCTACATATAAAGTTATATTTTATATCCAGTTAGATCATTAGGGTCAATAAATTAAAGTATAAAACTTTTAATTTTCTTTATGTTAATTATATGTCTTTTCAGATTTAGATATAACATAAACTTCTTTTTTTGAATGGTTTGGATGTTTGTTGTAATTAAGTTTAAAATTCCATACGGTATTGAATTAACTATTTAATTGGTGGTTGTAGAAGAAAAGTAAAGTAAAATTACACTACATAATTATTTCCTTTTTAACTTAGATTTGATTAGATTTAATTGCAACATACAATATCTTTCCATCTTCACTCTTCTAATTTACTCTTATATTAATTGTCTACTTTATGTGATTATTTTCATACCTTTTTATATATGTAAATATAAAATATAAGTGGCAACAAAGATTACATACACACATACATATACATACATACATATATACGTATGTATGTATGAATGTATGTGTCTAAACTATATATGTGGTACTATCAATATCTGTATACAAACCATATACATATATTGTAGTATAATCAAACATATGTATATACTTAGGCATTTATATTTTTGATATGCATGTGAGAGCATAACATTTATATCTAAGTGTATATATATAGACACATACACACGAATAGATATAAATCCCACCAATAGATATAAATCCTAATATCCAGGTGTATACACACACATGTTTATATTAGCTCATTTATGCTGTTATATGTTTGAATGTATAATGATGCACTCTCCAAAAACATTTAATTGAAATATTAACATGTTTAATGAAAAAATGTATATAATGAAATTAAATAAAATATGATTTATATTTAAAACATTATTAGATTGGATCTTATAATCTTTTAAACTTCAAAGGCCTAATAGATCCAACATAGGAATTTTTTTTGAAATATACCTATTTTACCCTCTTCCAACTTTCCAAGTTCCTTAAGAATTAAAGAAGACAGTGTTCCATTGACCGCATTTCGAATAGGGTACGGTTCATACGAGTTGTTTAGTAATGCTGTTTGGACTAGCCAACGCCCTTGCGTTCATTATTAATTTTTTGAACCGAATCTTCCGCGATCAGTTGGAAAGATTTGTGTTGGTCTTCATGGTGATATCTTGGTACATTCTAAGGATGAGAGGGATCATGAAGTCCATCTTAAAGTGGAGTTGGAGACATTGAGACAAAACAAGTTGAAGGTGAAGTTTTAAAAATGTCACTTTTGGAAATGGAAGGTTAAGTTTCTTAGGCATGTTGTTTTGGAGAATGAATTAGCAGTGGATCCATCGAAGATAGAAACAATAAACGGGTGGAAGCTGTGCAATTAAAGCCCTACAGAATTCCTGCTATAGCGCATAACGCTCTTCAACCTCTATGCTTTTTCAATTTACCGCTATTAAACAGTAGACTTGCTTTAAGCCCTGTTATTTCCCGCTACGCCCACTAAATCAAGGCTTTGTAGCACCCTCTTTTGATACATTAATGTGGAAATGTTGATTTGACTTGTTCAGTATTAAGTCAAATTAATAAATTTAGGAAACCTAATTTTAAGGCACAAGGGCTCAGTATAAGTTACAAATCTATTGTAGTCAATAAATATGGACTGCATAAATCATGATATTCTTCGCTTTATTTTATATGATGAAACAATATTTCTTTTTTCTACAAAAATGATATGAGAATGAGGATAAATTAACTTTAAATATTTGGTCTTATATGTAATAAAGCTTTTTGCACCTCCACTATTTTCCGCTATATCCCTTCTTTACCTCCACTAAAACATTTTGCACCTCCACCGCTACAGAAACGCTATGCTTTAACTGCACAGGTTGGAAGAGACCAGAGACGGTCACGAGATGAGAAGTTTCTTAGCTTTGGCTGGCTATTATCGTAGATTCATTAAGGATTTCTTGCATATAGCGGCATCCTTGACTAAGTTAACCAAGAAGGATGAGTAGTTCGTTTGGATCAATAAGTTTGAAGGGTCATTTAAGAGTAAAAGAAGTTATTGATGAATGCTCCTGTCTTGATCGTGCCCCAAGGAAACCAGGGGTTGGAAGTGTATACCAATGCATGTGGAACAAGTTTGGGAGCAGTGCTAATGCAAAAAGGGCGAGTGAAGCTTACTCATCAAGGTTGTAGAGACCGTATGAAGTTAGATATCCAACCCACGATTTGGAGTTGGCAGCGTGATGGTATCGGGCTAGCACAGAGCAAATTAAATGTGTAATTTTCAAAATCTTTTGCCATTTTGGATCTTATTGGGCCTACGAAGTCCAAATTCGTTTATTAGATCTGATCTAATTGCTTATTTTATTTATATCACCATATAACAAGTATATATTAGAAAGAAAAACATCTTTTATTTTGAACAAGAATGGTCATCGAGTTAGATATATGTACAAATTATATAATTGCCGCTAGGGCATACCGCTAAGTCTATCAATTTCCCACTTTTACTTCGTGTCAATTATGGAATGTTATTCCAACTTCATCGATTTATTTTTCTCTAAAACTAATCAGGTCAGTCCCTTAGTGAAAGGGCATGATATTTTGTTTTAATTATCTACTCTGTTAACTAATTCTCTCCAAAGTTGATAAACTGCCTTTATCATATGGAACTATTCGAAGTATGTCTCTTGACTTCTAGTGAGCTCTAGGTTCATTTACAAATAGTATTGCGACACACACACACATATATATATGTGTGTGTGTGTGTGTATATGTATGTATGTATGTATGTATATATATGTATATGTGTGTGTGTGTATCATATAACAATGTTGTAGGATTCTCAACATTTGGAATCATGCTTAGCTCGATTGTAAATTTGGGCATTTACATTTATACATTCTTTTATTATGGAGCTATTTAAGGCGATGTACTTAGCCTTCTCGTTGAAGTAGCCATAATGTTTCGTTTGGAATATTTCCAACTTAAAGCTTCTTTACTAAGGTTTGAACATGTATTTAATATAGAAATATGATACTCGATAACACTTATGAAGTTCGAGTCCGAACACTCTTTCATAAGAAGTTCGTTTCTAGAAATAATTCTTTAGTATTTCATAAGTTGTCAAGAACACCCTGAACTACCATTTATCAGTCATAATTTGGATTTGATATTGGCTTCATGTATCAAATCCATAAGCAAATTACAATATGGTAGACAATACAACATGTATGATAATTCCTACTGCTAGCGCATAAGGAACCCATGTTACATATCCATATTAAATTTTTTAATAAGGTACCTTTGCATATTGTTTGGGACATTCCTAAAATCCTTTATACATATTATAAAAGACACGATTAACAAATCATGTATCAAGTATTAAACAACCAAACTAGAACTGATTTTAAAATATGTACATCGTTAACAGTCAGCAGTATGGTGTTTACTTATATTTAAGAGATATCTAGGTATCTTTTATTGTTCTTTATTCTAGACACACGCTTCCTCGGCATTTTGACTAAAAATCAAACGATTTGATATTTCTAACAAAACACTTGTTCGATATTGATGCTTGCCGACCGATACATTCGTTTTCGTTCTTAGATCATATCCGAAAATCCACAAACTCAATATCGCTTCCATTGACTTCAATATACCTTAGTTGTTACGTCCAAATAATTTATTCTAAATCATTGTTTAGAATTTTTTGTTTCAACACATATATACCAAAACATAAAGTCATACCAAGCAATACTTTTGGGAGTAAAATCTGAATTAACTTAAGCATAACAAATGGAAAATCTGTTACGTTAATTACAACAATTGAAATTTACCATGTTATTCTTATCAATGTTGCTCATATATCCAGCTGCATTAGTCTTTTTCTTAAAGACACATTTGTGCTTAGTGGATCCTATCCCTTTAAGTACATCTACCAAAATCATATTTTGATAATGTACTTGGAATCCTTTCGGATATGTGCATCATACAATATGAGAGAGTCAGTATCCTTAATGGTTTAGTTAACAACTGAGGATTATCTAATTTCGACATTGATAAGAAACTCATAGTTTCTTTTTAATGAGTGAGAATACTTCTTATACATCTAATGTGTTGTGTTCATTTAGGTTAGGTTAATTTCATTTCATCCCACGCAATCAGTTTAATCTTCTGATCGTATCCAAATCCATTTTACAACCAATAATTTCTAAAAGAAATTCTTTTGCTATGAAGTCAGTATTTCTTGAAACAACAATTATTTCTCAGTGCAACGGAATAGGTATTCATAAATACTTTATGAATTGCCTTATTTATATAACTAATTTGGTATTATTTTACGATACTTATGTTCAATACATGAATTGGTTATCTAATAACTCCTTTTGGGGCGATTCATACAAGACCCCTCGCATATAATTATTACATGTAGTATTTCGACTCGTATAACATGCCAACTCCTTAGTATAGGATATGTTGGGTTTCCTACAAACCCTTATCTTGTATTATTTTGTAAACTATTATTTGAATGAAATTAATTTTAGTCTTATGTACTACTCTTAAGTACACGACCTCATGGGAAGATGTTAACTCAAATTCATTTACCATCCATCATACTTTGTCTAACAAAGTTCGAATACTCTTTATTGATACATCATTATGTATCACAGGGAGGAGTGACTTTTGAAATTGAATCTTTATTCAATTTTAGGTACATTTGGGACTCATTCTAATATACTCACCTATTCGATCAAATCGAATTCTTTTTGTTACCTTTTCATGTTCTGTTTCCTACTTCCTTATCAAATCCTATGAACTTATCATAGGCATACTACTTGTGTATCAGATACACATGCTTTATTTTTATGATAATTCATCTGTGAATTTAACGAACTGATTTAGTATTATCGAACCTATGATTGCATACATCAAATGTATCAATCTGAAGAGTTCACCCACTCTTATGTCACTCCCGTTGGATGGTTCATTACCATTAATCTCTTGAGATATAATTCACGAGTACTATATGATTGATAATCATATGATTATTGAACATGTTAATACCTCAGATATTGATTTTGATGACAACAACCACATAAATATAGACACTAATGTTTTTTCAAGTTGTATAGTATATATTGCAGAATATTACACAGGTACACAATGATTAAACTTAAAGACTGATCGGTATAGAGACAAGAATGAAAATATAGAGAAGACGATCAAGACTCATGAGTTTAGAGACAAAAGAATTGAAGAGTTCAGGACTTTAATATGAATCATTCGAACAAATTGTTAAAGTCTCTGATAGCAGATTCTGATCTTTATCAAAAATTTGTGATCTTTGATATTTTAATCAAAATAAATTATTTTAAATTCAAAATATGTTTTTACAAATATTTTATAAAAGTTTTTATGTGTTCAAAGTATTTAAAAATTATGTTTAAAATTATTTTACAAAAATATAGTAGTTTGAAAACAGAATTTTTCAACTGATTTTCTTACTTTCTTCTTATCCTTACTATCTTGTTCTATTTCTTGAAAACAACTTTCTATGTTCTTCAAAATCAACATAGAATCAATCCATACTCTACAAGATTGATTCTCTACAAACTATATACAATTTTGGAAGCATTCTCTCTACAAACTCTGTAACGACCGCCTTTTCGACCACAAAATGTCCAAACTAGTACATCTACGGTATTTATGTGCCAACCATCTAATGAGTACATATTGCAATATTATAGATAATGTCTAGGGTGAAGAATATAAATAAAAAAATAGTTGTTCCACTTGCATCTCATGACATAACAACATTGAAGTACAATCTAAACTACTGAGGTACATTTGCATAATGGATTTTCCACAGAGACCACCCAATAAACTATCGATCGATCTCCTATAATAAAGATCAGAAGAAACCTACTAAGCGTTGTATATCTCTAGATAAAATGTAAACCATAAGGTAAACAAAACTGGCCTAATATCCAAAACTTTTGTGAACAATGTGAACCAAGTACCAACAACCCCCTACGCACAACATATCGATAATCATACTCTAGATATGGAGTTGATATACCCTCATGGGTTAGCTAAACCCATAATCATGCATCCTACTTTGTCTTTAGTCATGTCCGATGGTAAAGTCAAGTTCAACAACCAAGAAGAGCAAGACGAGTTTATACGTAGGTTACATCATCACCGAGTAAATAACCATACCGTATAATTTCTGTGTTCCTCCTAGATACTTCCCAAGTTACTTTGGTCTAATTCAACAACAATAAGAATGATTGCATATGGAAACCAAGTCTCATACATTTATCATGTTTCCAACCTTCTCAACTACCACTATCCCTTGTTTAAGAGTAAAGCCTGGTAGGTTAGAGCACCATTGCTTCTATACCCTACTTGAATCATCATTCTTAACTCTCAAAGATAGAAACAAGTCTACATTGTCGACTTTAGTGCTAAGTACATGACTAAATACTTTCCATAAACAAGCAACACAAAAAGCACAATTAACACACTGAAAGCACGATCAAGTCACATAAATGACTTCTAATCCCCTTTTATTTAATTAATCCTTTATGAATTAGACTGCTTTTATTAGTAAAACTCATTTTTATCTAATAAAATTTCTTTCACTAATTAAAACTTCTTTTTATTAATTAATACATCCTTATCAATTAAAAAATTCATTTATTAATTAATATTCCCTTTATTAATTAAAACTTCCTTTATTAATTAAATTTCCTTGATTAATTAAACTCCTTATTAATTACACTTCACTTATTTAATTAATCCTCACTTATTTAATTAAAACGCACTATTAATTAAACTTAACTTGTTAAGCTTGATGTAGATTTAATTTTTCTTTTATAAAAGGTATATACTTGTATTTCAATTATTCACGTATTATTATTCGCGTATTTCTTATTCACGTATTTACTATTCACATATATACTATTCACATATATACTATTCACGTATTTACTATTTACGTGTTTACTATCCACTTATACTTTTTTTATACTTCAAAAGTATTCATATACTTGTCTCGACGATATAAGTATATTCACAAATCACTTAAAAGGATTTTCTTACTTTAAAATATAATCAAAGAGGTCAAAAAAAATGTTACTTAAACATTATTACTATAAACCTCTTCTCTTCTATAAATTAAAATTTTACTTTTCTATCTTTATTTCAAATGATTTCATACTTGTTATTATCTTTAAAATTCCATTATTAAAGATCTAATCATATTTATAATATTTTTCCACTTTAAAATATAATTCAAGGGTTTAAAAACAAATGTTACTAAAACATTGTCTACTACAAACCCAATTACTTTCCACTTTACCATCACTTTAAAACTCTATTTTTAAATATTTAATTATACTCACAGGCATCAAATACAAATTTTATTACAACATTGTCACAACAAACCTAAAACTATTCACTTATAATTTTCCTCCAAATATTTATTATTAAACATCTAATTATATTCCTAAGTATAATTAATAAGGGTTAAAATGAATGTTACTTAAACATTGTTTACTACAACCTAAAATCATTAACTTATAATTCTCCTTAAAATATTCATTATTAAATATCTAATTATATTCCTAAGTATAATTAATCAGGGTTAAAAACAAATGTTACTTAGATATCATTTACTCTAACCCAAAACCATTTTTATACTTATCATTAACTTTATGATATTCATTTTAAAGTTAAAGCATATCCACACTTATTAATCAAGGTAATACACTTTAATTGAACTTCTCAAAATAATTTATTTTAGCTTAAGCGTTAAAACCCAAAATTCATTTACTACATTTATAAATACTTAGCTTACTTTTTAAAACTTATATATATTTACCAAAAACCTTTTTTTAAATGATGTATGTATTTATATGTATACTACATTATTTATAAGCTAATATAGTTAATAAAATTCTAAATTAATTTAAAAGATATTATATTAAATAATATTTTTAATACTATATTGAAATCTTTAACTAACTTGCTAAAAATTATATACACTTAAAACACTTTAAAAATGCTTATATTATGGTTTAAAACATTTATTTTAAATATAAACTTATTTTATAATTTATTTAAAAACCATAAGAACAAGTTTTATAACTTAAAACCCTTTTCTTTAAAAATTCATAAATAATTATAAAATCAATTTAAACTTCGATATTTTACCAGTAATAAGTACACTTATAGTACTTATCAAAAATATAAAGAAGCCCTAGGATATCTTTCAAAGTTAACTTCAAAAATTGTCGAATAGAAGGCATATTCAAAGTGCATCCATAGCGACCTTTTCGTTTCTAATTTACACAACTTCCATTCACAATTTCTATAACTTCCCAAATTAATTCCTTTATGTCAAATAGACCAAAACATGTGTAAAGAACGACCAAACATATATTTTTACAATATAATCACATTTTAACCAATTTAACGTATGTTAAATACAAGGGATTTCAAAGTGCGTTTACAGACCCTATTTCTCTTCTACCGTTCACAACACACTATCAAACATGTAAACAACAAGTCTTTGGCCATGATACATGTTTAAAGGGTTTAAAAGAGAGATTATACTACATATAATGTTGTTACTTGCTTTCAAAAACAAGGAGTGTCAAATAGTAATAACTTGTATTGTTATTTATTTTAACTTGTATTTTAGCAACAACAAATATACACACAAATTATATAAATTAAATAGCTAGTTAACTTACCTAAGCCCAAGCCTAACCAAGATGTAGATAATTCTGATACGAGTGCAATGGCGATGATGGCGCCTCGATTGGACCTTATATGCAAAATTTATGAGTTTTTATAAGAATTCGGATTATAATATTAGTTAATTAACTAATTATCAACTAATTAACTTATAAAAATAATTCCTCTTCTTCCCCAATTTTCTTTTCAATACATACACAAGCTTGCACAACCATTGCCGTGTATCTCCTTTTCCCCTAACTCAAGCTACAGACCACGAAACTCTGAATGGCCAACTCTGTCCATCTTCCCTTCGTGTGAGCTCAGCAACCGACCCCTCAACATCAAGCTCGATCGCCTCTTCTCTATCGCAACCTGGAAGCCCTTCATCCACTGTCTAGATGTCTCTTTTCATCTTGGTTGATCAGAGTTCATCTCGTTGATGCCAAACAGGGAGTCTCGCCAAGGGAAGAACAACCGTACTTTTCCTAGCACTCAACTCCTCCCTAATCTCCTCGAATTACCAGCCCTAGTTCTACTGCTATACAGGGCCACCAACCCACCACCACCACACACTACCTTACCTATACAGATGTGAAGCACTCACCCACACGAGTCCAATGGATCTAGATGTGATGACCCACAAATCCATCCCGTCTATAGCTGACAATAACCGTACATGTCCAACCCCAAACCAAACGGAAAGATGGATAATCACAAGAAAGAAAGAAAGTAGAGAGAAGAAGAGAAAAGAAGAAGAAGACAGAAGACAAAACAGAGGAAACTAAAACAATTACAGAATCTCACAATCACCGCGGAAAAACATATAATATCATATCAATGATCTTTATAAAACAGAAACTGTAGTATAGTATACATACATCAATCAGAGTACGACAATCAATCACTAATCGTCAGCCTGGACAGTTATAATAACCCGTCCTTACAATTGCTGATAATTTAACAACAAAGCAGCAGAAAAATAAACATATACATGGAATACGACTAGATACTTCCAGCTCTCCTGCTGAAGCTCCAAAGCATCTGAATCTACATCTGTAAATATACTCGGTCTGACCCGAACATTGAAAGGGAAGAACGCCCGGATCAGTCTGGTCAACCAACATTAGAAAACACATCTCAACTGAATTTATTTTAAAGTTCATAAAGATGTTCTTTTATCAAAAGAAAGGTATCTCGTAAGACACGCCCACACATAAACACGGACGGGTTTTTACCTTACGATAACCAAAACATTTCATATCAAATCCTGTTACACTGAGTAAATTCCAGCAATACTAGCCACAAACACGGGTTCTACAAACAAAATGGCAGGCACGTAGTGGAGAATGGATTCCATACAAATGACCAGGTGAAGGGACTACCTTCCTATAGTACATCTCTAGAGGAATGTACCAAGGCCCAACAGATGGTCCTCTACCAACACAAGACTGCCTTACCTCTAACATAGATAGTACCGAATATGTCATCACCCCGGTCGTTACCGACCTATCCGAGGGACCTCATAGCATACATCCACAATAATTTACATCTCGAACGTCATAGCGGGAAGAAATATATCTAGAAGGGGATGATCATACTCTAATAGTTTCGAACCACATAGCCTTGCCGCATCTACCCTGTTTCGGTCATTTCCAGGTGTGAGGCCAAAGGTCACGATTACCTTTCACATAGCACACCATCTCAGAATGCCACACTGCCATTCCTCAATCACTATTGACTTCCACAAACATACAACCTCTAAGCTCATACGTCTTAGAGAAGGGTGTTAAGCTAAGAGAAGTTTCCTTCTCTACCACCAAACAGATGTACGTTTATAAAAGTCAACGATGTAATCTCAAGAATGCCATGTCAGACATCCATCCATACAAGTTGTCCAGGAACATGACAAACCGAAGACACTCTCCTACCACATCCTGTCGGGTATTGCCCTAGGTTTAGTAGTGGTTAGTCCTTGCATTGGATGTTTCATAATGAAGAGACCACTGCTACTATATGTATATTGGGAGTTTATCCCCAAACGATCAACAAGCAGTCCTTCATTATGAAAATCCCAAATATCAATATCTTCCAAACTTGCACATCGAATGCATATATGTTGGCCCAAAGTGGTTCTCGGATAAATCCGACCCCCGTTTCTCCAAACCAACAACGACAAAGAGGCCAATATGTTTGATAGTCGACTATTTAACTATCAAAGCAAACAAACAATATCCAACACCATAAGCAATCACTAGGCCCATTTAATTAATATTTTATTAATTAAATCAAATCTCCAAATATTTACTTCAAATTATTTTCAAACGATATACTCTCAAAACCATTTCAAATCTTCCTATATTGGAAAACATTTCCATATACTTATATTAACGATATAAGCATATTCAAAAATCATTTCATCTCAACACTTAGAAAGTATTTCAATATACTTATATCAATGGTATAAGTATATCCTATAACACTATCATTTAGAGACACGCCAAATAGATTTCTATAACCGTACAACTCCAGAGTTCATACGCCTCTGAACGGGTGTTAAGTGTGACGACCGCCCATGACCCCTGCACTAGATATAGAAATAGTGCGCTGTAAGGTGTGCTAGGCAGCCATGGACGATTGCCAAGGTTAACTTAAAACAACAGAATCTATCGTATTACTCACAGCGCATGGATAAAATACATAGAGAATATATATAGTGAAGCATCTCAAAATAAAACCTCATCAATTAAGCTTCTAATAGTTGAATACAAACATCTGAATAGTCAATACATCAAGCCTCACTACATATCACTCAGAGAATTATTCAAAGCAGCGGAACATCTAGTACATATAGTAAGAAAATAATATGCAAGCCTCCAGCTCGTCTTCGTCATCAGCATCGTCGGAAACTAAGAACAGCACCTGTCACCTGTTACCTAGTCTGCCCATCCCAAAATGGATGAACAGCCCAAGGCAATAAGAGTTAGACATAAAGCCTTGAGTCAGACAACAGTCTTAGTGAGCGATAAATTAACTAACATCATACCAAAAGAGCATAAAGGTAAAGGAATAGGAATCCAACCCTCCCACTCCACCTCTTTCTATAGTGATAGCCCCAGACACACTAAGCAGAAGTAAACATAGCAATCAGACAATTAAAGTAAAGCAATTATCACTCGAGTCAAGGTCGGTGTTTTCCAAGTACAAACCCCCAAGGCCTAAACCAAGATCAGATAAGCACCCAGAAAACATCGCTCTTGAGACCGAATGACGGTACAACCAAACATCCATGACTCTGGCTATCACTGTTACCATTGCTTTGATACCACCGTTGATTGAATGACCGGCACATTCTTTCAGCCGTCCGTCAAGGGTTAATGGCAACCCCGGTTCTAGACAGAACTCCGCACGTCGTCGCAGCCCGTGCCTAGGACTATCGAATCTGCCCAGAGTACTCGACTACAATCATAGTCTTTAGGGATTATCGAATCTGCCCAACGTACTCTTGCTTTGAGCCTGCTAAAACCTTCAATAACGATGAAACCTCAGCCTTCTAGTCATCCTCCTCGACGACTATTTCCATACTAGCCCAAGCGCCTCTCGAGCCAACCATTATCCTCAACTCGAACCATTTCACTGAGTTATCAACATGCTTGGAATGATCCCGTCTGGATTAAACCAAGGCTATCTTATATCATAGCAAAGCCTCATCTCAACATCATCATCAAATCTATCCATATGAGCTTCATCAACCGCCACATATGCCACGAGCAGCTTTTCCAATTCAAGAGCCTTTCCCTTAGCTTTTGAATCATCTTCGACCATCTTGTCTAAATCCATCAACTAATCAACTAATTTATAACAATCAATCAAATCAATCATTAATCCAAGTAATCAATCATGCAAACAAGATCTAAAAGCAATTATAACTAAAATGGCAATTTTTGTAAATAAAGAGTCCAAATCTAACAAGCATGAATCATGATCAATATCTCTACAACTTGATGAATGAACTTGCATAGATTAACATGTAGTAAAATGGATGTCAAATCATCATGAGCAATAGATCTACACTTAAGTTTATGAAAATGCATGGAAATCACTATTTTAACACATAATCAAGCCACCAATCCGATATACTCCTTTGGATCCGTGTGAGAGATAACCACCACTCACCAAATCACCTAAACACCTCAAAAGCAACACACTTCAGATCTGGACAGCGAAGGATCTAGCTCGATTCTCCAAAATTCCGCTTCAAACGATGAAATCTCTCTTCGATGGTTGTAGATCTTCAATCTAAACTCTTGGATCTTCGATTTGATCTTCGATTTGGATGGAAGGAATCACAAGATTAGAGTGGAGAAAAGAAGTGAAGAAGTGTAGAACTCGAGCTCTCAAAATGGCAGCCCTTCGTCGCTTCAAAATCCCGATCCCAAAAAGTGAAGTAGAACCATGTATTTATAGGCTGGAAATCCTTAGGTCGTCCGCCCCCTAAAGTCATCCACGACCTAAAAATGTCACGACCTAAAATGTCACGACCTAAAATGTCACGACCTAAAATGTTACGACCTAAAATGTCACGACCTAAAATGTCACGACCTAAAAATGTCACGACCTAAAAATGTCACGACCTAAAAATGTCGCGACCTAACAACTTACGACTTAACATCTTTAGGTAGTCTAACGACCTAAACTTAGGTCGCTCACGACCTAACTAAACACAGACCACTTAGGTCACTCACGACCTAATTACAACAACTCCTTAAGTCGCTCAACCGACCTATCCCTTAAGTCGTTAACTCGCCCAGTTTTTCCTAAGTTGCTATCCCTATGCCGCTAACTCTTAAGCCGCCACTATCTTAAGTCGCCAATTCTATAAGTCGCTCCAATCCTTAAACTACCACTCGACTCATCTTCTACATGACTTAAGCTTCTTCTCGACTCAAGCTTCAAACGATTTAACAGTACTATCGATCTAATGACAACAGTTTTACGATGTTTCGATCCGTAAAAATACGGGTCGTTACATTCTCTCCCCCTTAGGAATTTCGCCCCCGAAATTCTAAACAAACAATAGCAATCAAAAACTATTCCGCATGCCTACCATCCATAGCAATCAACAAACCATGCGTCCAATTACTAGCCTAGCATGCAAAATTCTAAGACTAGAACAAGTTACAATGTCTTTAGATGACACGACACCTTATGGCCATACCTTGAAGAGTTCAGGATGAGCTGCCTTCATCCTCTCTTCCAACTCCCATGTACAGTCGTTATCATCATCACTCCATTGTATCTTGAGCAACCTAACTACCTTCCTCCTAAGCTGTTTCGTGTCGGTTTCCACAACACGAAGCGGCTTACGAGGTCTCTCAACAACTGGATCGACTTCAAAATCTTCACAGCTATTAGCAGAAACCACTGTATTCGAGTCGTGCACATACTTTCATAGATACGACACATGAAAAACATTGTGCACACCCGACATCTTTTCTGGTAACTCCAATTTGTAGGCGAGCTTTCCAATTCGCTCGATAATCGGAAATGGTCCAACAAATCTCGGAGTCAATTTTCCTTTCTTCCCGAATCGAATAACATTCTTTAGTGGAGAAATCTTCACAAAAACCATATCACCTACGTCGAATTCTAAATCCTTACGACGCTTATCAGCATAACTTTCTGTCGGTCTTGGGCTGCCTTCATTCGTTGCCGAATGATCTCTATGCAATCTGATGTCTGTCGAATCATTTCTGGCCCAAGTATCAGCTTTTCTCGTGTTTCTAACCAACATGTCGGAGAGTTACACGGTCTTCCATACAATGCCTCATACGGTGCCATACCAATGCTTGACTGGTAACTGTTATTATACGAAAATTCCACCAAATGAAGATGATCTTCCCATGATCCTCCGAAATCCAAAACACATGCTCTAAGGAGATCTTCCAAAACTCGGTTGACTCTCTCGGTCTGACCATCTGTTTGGGGGTGATAAGCTGTACTCAAACACAACTCGGTTCCCAAAACTTCTTGGAAGCTCTTCCAAAATCCACTAGTGAACAATGGGCCTCGATCGCTCACTATACTCTTCGGAATACCATGGAATCGAACTATCCACTTAACATACAGCTCAACCAACTTTGATGCAGTCCTAGTTGATCGAACATGAATGAATCTTGCACTCTTAGTCAAACGATCTACGATGACCCAAATCCCTTCATTTCCCGTTCTTATCCTAGGTAACCCATCAATAAAATCCATCGATATTTGCTCCCACTTCCATGTAGGAACTTCTAACGGCTGAAGCAATCCACTTGGATTTTTCTGTTTGGCTTTTACCAACTGGCAGTTCATGCACTTGGAAATAAAATTTCCCACATCCTTCTTCATACTTTCCTAGTAATAGGTTCTCTTCATATCCCGATACATCTTATTTCCACCTGGATGAATTGTCAGCTTCGAGTGATGACTTTCCTTCAGAACTTCATTCCTTAATTCATCTATATCGGGAACAACTAGTCGTCCTTGCTTTCGAAGCCAACCCTCTCGATCGACCTCGAATCCTTTATCCTTTTCTGGGTCCAATCCAGATTCTAAATCACGGATAATCTTGACTAGCTTATCGTCTCGCTTTTGGCTCTCGCCAATTCTTTCCACAAGAGTCGGTCTTATCGATAAGTTTACCAACATCTCAGGTTCCAATTCACATCTAGGCCTGAAGTCAAATCCAGCTAAATACTCGAGATTCTTCCATTCTGAAAACATGGCTCCTAATCCTGCATGTCTTCGACTTAATGCATCTGCCACTGCGTTACACTTTCCCGGAGTATAGGCTATATCAAAATCATATGATGCCAAAAACTCTAGCCATCGTTGCTGCCGAAGATTCAAATCCTTTTGGGAGAAAAGATACTTCAACGACTTATGATCTGTAAACAGCTCGAATCGAACTCCCAGTAGATAATATCTCCACATCTTCAGAGCAAAAACAATCGCTGCCAACTCCAAATCATGAATCGGATAATTCCTTTCATGCAGCTTCAGTTGTCGACTTGCATACGCAACAAATTCACCCTTCTGCATCAGCACTGCTCCAAGTCCAGTACCACATGCGTCGGTGTAAACCACCATCTCCTCATTCCCACTTGGAATGGTTAAAACAGGAGCACTTGTCAATCACTCTTTCAGGATTCCGAAAGCTTGCTCACACTTAGCATCCCATCTGAATACTTGGTTCTTTTTCGTCAATCCTGTTAATGGTGAAGCCACCTTGGAAAAGTCTTTGATAAATCGGCGATAATATCCTGCTAATCCAAGAAAACTTCTCACATCTGATGCATTCTTAGGTCTAACCCAATCCTGGATTGCTGCCACCTTAGCGGGATCAACCGCTATTCCATTTCCAGAGATAATATGGCCTAAGAACCTCACTTCGCTCTTCCAGAAGTGACACTTCGAAAACTTAGCCTTCAGCTGCTGTTTCCGTAAGATTTCCAAAACAATACGCAAGTGCGTCTTGTGCTCTTCCTCAGTTCTGGAATAAATCAAAATATCATCCACGAATACTAGTACGAACTTGTTCAACTGATCTCTGAACACTCTATTCATAAGATCCACAAAATATGCTGGCGCATTGGTCAATCCAAACGGCATTACCAGCCACTCAAAGAAACCGGATGGTGTCCTGAAAGTAGTCTTCGGCACACTATCCTTAGCCACTCTTAACTGGTGAAATCCCGTAGCTAAATCCATCTAAGAAAACACCTTAGCTTCGTGAAGCTGATCAAATAAGTCATCTATTCTCGGCAATGGATACTTGTTCTTCTTAGTCACTTTATTCAGCTAACGATAATCCACACACAACCTCAACGATCCATCCGCTTTGGTTACAAACACAACTGGTGCACCCCATTCGGACACACTACGCCGAATGAATCCTTTCTGTAAAAGATCATCAACCTTCACCTTCAACTCCTGCTGTTCCCTAGGCGCCATCCGCCTAAGAGGCATCACAACAGGTCTGGCTCCTTCAACTAGATCGATACGAAACTCAATCTCTCTATGCGGCGGTAACCCTTTGACATCATCAAAGACATCCTTAAATCCATTAGCGATTGGCACCGATGACAGTCCATCCCGTGGAACAACCAGTGAATACATGAAGCTCATGAAGACGCCTTCCTCATGCTTACATCGTATCACAACCTTTCGCCCTTCCACATTCTCGACTGTCACCTCCAACCTTTCACAATCAACCTTTGTCGCATATTTCCTAAGCCAGTCCATACCCAAAATAATTTCAAACCCCGCAAAGTTCAGAACAAAACCATCACAAACAAAGGAGCAATCATGACTCGATACAATCAGACCACGGCATAGCATACACAGACAAGACGAACCCCCAACTGGATTAGTCACAACCAATGGTCTATCAACGATATCCGGTTCTAAACCCAACCGGCCTACAAGTTCATTACAAACAAAAGAATGCGACGCCCCAGTATCGAATAACACTCTAACTGGAACACCACATATGGAAAGAGTACCTTGAACCACCACACTCTTTCCTTTCTCTTCAGCGGTAGGAACTTTTGAAGATGATGGAACAGCCCCCAAAGCATAAGCTTGCACAATCTGCTTGTCCTTTCACGGTTCTGGACAATTCTTCCTGATATGCCCCGGCTTGTCACAGATGTGGCACTTCATCGGAACCTTCGGATTCTTGCAATCCCTGGAGAAATGGCCCTTCTGCTGACAATTGTAGCAGGTCACTTCGCCCTTCGGCTTCTTCTGGCCATCCTTACCCTTTTTCTGCTGCTGCTTCCTCTTCTTGTTTCCACCCTGCTGTGGTTTAGACTCTTCCCTGGTCACAGCAACAACAGTTCCTTCTTTAGGAAACAGATTCTCGTGTCTGAGAGCCTTCCCTACAAGCTTCTCAAATGGATCATCCAAATGATCCACCAACTGCCTCCCAAGATAGCTATCCAAGCCCGTCACAAACTTCTCGTTCTTCTGATATGAAGATTCAATATATGAACGGGCATACTTGGACAAGGCTTCAAACTCAGAAACATACTCAAGGACTGGTCTTCCACCTTGCTTGAGCTCCACAAACTTCTTGAACAGAATAGACTTCTAAGCTGTAGAAATGAACTTAGCTTCAAATCTGGCTTGGAATTGCACCCAAGTAATTTCTTCCTCCGGTGTGTCAATGGTGATAGAGTTCCACCAATCAGAAGCTCTTCCTTGAAGCTGTCTTGATGCTAGCGTCCTTTTGGTTGCATCCTCGATTCCCAAGTCACCAAAGATCCTTCTACAAGCATCTATCCATCTCTGGACTTCAATAGTTGATTCTGTTCCCAAGAAAATCTTTCCTCCAAGAGCAGTATAATCCTTACACAGTTTAGCAAAATCCACTGGTCTTGGAGTTTGAACTTGAACTCCAACATCTACTGATGGCCCTGAAGCTGGCATCCTTCTCATGATCGAGGTCATCATAGCTTCGAACATAGCTGCATAATCAGCAGCCCCCTCAACAGCACAGCCTTCCCTAGCAGCTGGTCTCCCTCTTCGACTCATTCTCAATATCTATAAAAGAAATGATTAATACACCTTGAGAAACAACTGCATAAGGGGTTCAAATCATTCTAAGCTACTATATTATTTATAGTAATCATCCATCAAAATACAATTACGTCTCTCATACGTAGTTACGTCAGCGAGCGTTGGGTAAAATCGATTAACCAAAGCTTTGATACCAAATGTGACGACCGCCCATGACCCCTGCACTAGATATAGAAATAGTGCGCTGTAAGGTGTGCCAGGCAGCCATGGACGATTGCCAAGGTTAACTTAAAACAACAGAATCTATCGTATTACTCACAGCGCATTGATAAAATACAATAGAGAATATATATAGTGAAGCATCTCAAAATAAAACCTCATCAATTAAGCTTCATAATAGTTGAATACAAACATCTGAATAGTCAATACATCAAGCCTCATTACATATCACTCAGAGAATTATTCAAAGCAGCGGAACATCTAGTACATATAGTAAGAAAATAATATGCAAGCCTCCAGCTCATCTTCGTCATCAGCATCGTCGGAAACTAAGAACAACAGATGTCACCTGTTACCTAGCCTGCCCATCCCAAAATGGATGAACAGCCCAAGGCAATAAGAGTTAAACATAAAGCCCTGAGTCAGACAACAGTCTTAGTGAGCGATAAATTAACTAACATCATACCAAAAGAGCATAAAGGTAAAGGAATAGGAATCCAACCCTCCCACTCCACCTCTTTCTATAGTGATAGCCCCAGACACACTAAGCAGAAGTAAACATAGCAATCAGACAATTAAAGTAAAGCAATTATCACTCGAGTCAAGGTCGGTGTTTTCCAAGTACAAACCCCCAAGGCCTAAACCAAGATCAAATAAGCACCCAGAAAACATCGCTCTTGAGACCGAATGACGGTACAACCAAACATCCATGACTCTGGCTATCACTGTTATCATTGCTCTGATACCAAATGTGACGACCGCCCATGACCCCTACACTAGATATAGAAATAGTGCGCTGTAAGGTGTGCCAGGCAGCCATGGACGATTGCCAAGGTTAACTTAAAACAACAGAATCTATCGTATTACTCACAGCGCATGGATAAAATACAATAGAGAATATATATAGTGAAGCATCTCAAAATAAAACCTCATCAATTAAGCTTCATAATAGTTGAATACAAACATCTGAATAGTCAATACATCAAGCCTCACTACATATCACTCAGAGAATTATTCAAAGCAGCGGAACATCTAGTACATATAGTAAGAAAATAATATGCAAGCCTCTAGCTCATCTTCGTCATCAGCATCGTCGGAAACTAAGAACAGCACCTGTCACCTGTTACCTAGTCTGCCCATCCCAAAATGGATGAACAGCTCAAGGCTTTATGTTTAACTCTTATTTCCTTGGGCCGTTCATCCATTTTGGGATGGGCAGACTAGGTAACAGGTGACAGGTGCTGTTCTTAGTTTCCGACGATGCTGATGACGAAGACGAGCTGGAGGCTTGCATATTATTTTCTTACTATATGTAATAGATGTTCCGCTACTTTGAATAATTCTCTGAGTGATATGTAGTGAGGCTTGATGTATGGACTATTCAGATGTTTGTATTCAACTATTATGAAGCTTAATTGATGAGGTTTTATTTTGAGATGCTTCACTATATATATTCTCTATTGTATTTTATCCATGCGCTGTGAGTAATACGATAGATTCTGTTGTTTTAAGTTAACCTTGGCAATCGTCCATGGCTGCCTGGCACACCTTACAGCGCACTATTTCTATATCTAGTGCAGGGGTCATGGGCGGTCGTCACATTAAGTATAGGAAGCAATGTTCCTACACTACCAAGCCTTTAGTACGACCATAAGAACCAGTTCGTGTATTTCACGATGGAAGGCCAAAACATAATTTATTGGGTCAAAACGAATGTTGCGTAAAACATCGTTACGGCAACCCAAAACACTAGTATAGGGATTCGATAAATTAATATATAGATAAATCCCATATACTATAAAAAATATTTCCTTTCGGAAATCATTTACTATAACACCAGTGTTATAGTCCATGCCTTCCTTATTCCCTGAAAATGTCTATTTCAACAATAAATATTGAAATCTATGTTTGCGTTATTTATCTCATTTTAAATCATTTTTCAAAACCATTTAATTCCATTTGAAATTCATATTTCCAACCTTTACTTTAAAAAGATAAACTTACTTTCAAAACATTTAACTTCATCTAATATTTCTTCCAAAGCTCCTTTAAATAAAAATCCATATTTACATCTCAACATAAATCATTCCTAAATTTATAAAACTATTTTATAAATCTCCTTTTGATTTTATAAAACTTCTATTTTATAAAATTCCTTTATTTACAAAATTCTTTTACAAACCCATTCTTTTATAAAACTAATTTTACTATCAAAATCCACTTATAAATCCATTTCTTTATAAATCAAATTTATTTATAAAATCCATTTATAAATCTATTTACTAAATCAACTTCAAAACCATTTACTATAATTTATAAATTCAATTATAAATCAACTTCTTTACTTATAAAAATATCACATTTATTAGTCTTTTGTATAAACTTATTCAAAAATCTATTTTCAAAGCATGTCATAAAACCATACTTCTATAATCAAAAATCATAACTTTTATTTAAAAACAAATTCCTTCTTTTATAACTTAAAAATCATTAAACATATATCCTTTCAAAATCACTTTGAAATCATTTACAAATAAAAATCATCATTTCAATATTTCCAAAATATCAAAAATAAGGCCCAGTGCTACCATAGCACCAAATAAGTCAATCACATGATAGATATCAACATGACATCCAAAACATCATATATCAGCAAATATATGAAAATAAAATCAACAGTGGTGAGGAATCCTGTTGGATCCATCCAACCTGTCTCCCTGCATCACAAACAACATATAAATCATATAATAAAAATCATCTGCTTCGAGGCAGGATTCGTATAGAAAGGGTATTCCGCTCATACACGGGAACGTAATAGGGTCTCATCCGCTCCAATAGGCGGGAATATATCCAAACCAACTAATATAAATAATATATCATCCAAACAAACATAAATCAATATATATAAAATTATTCCCACTTATATAAAAATAAAAGCATGACAGAGAGGTGAGTCTACTCACAAAAATGCCAGAAATCGCCTAAGCGCTCTGGATTGAATTAAAATTGAACGGGCGTTCAATTTAACTCAAAATTCCTACAAGCTCCGAATTTGTCCAATCCAACTCCATAGTGGAGTGCTCGCTGATACGAACACAATGCAACTTGTTTTTCTTGAAACGGACCTCATACAAACAAATTATGAATTAATTAGCATTCGACAATTAATAATATAATTAACTTAAACAAATTCAATTTAAATTTTTAACCTTTCTTTATTTACCGTCGTTCTTCCTCCAGGATTCCTTCATGCACGTGCTTCCTCTTTTTATTTTTTTATTTTCCGCATCGTTCAAAAAATCGCGCGCCTCCATCCAACCACCGTCGACGATCAACCTCGCCTAGCTCCTCCGCGCGCCGCCAACCTCCAAACCCCCCTGTGCCTGCGCGCGCGTCGCCTCGCGCGAGAACGCAACCAGAAAATGAATGGTCATACCCATTTTGCTGATGGTGAATGCGACCCCTTTTCGGCCACCTCGGCTCACCATTCGACGATCCATTCGTTGATCGAGTTCGTATTGTCGTGCTCTACATTTGCCTAGTTGAAGTCATTGGCTAATTTTGCCTCTAGTGGCTCCGATCGATGTCGATCGTCGGATGGAAATAAATTAATGGTGGCTGGAAATCTTATTTAGAGTTAGGTTTACAAATGAGAGAAAGCGAGGGCTATTTATAGAAAATTTCGCTTGCCACTATTTATCCGTGAAAATTCCGAACTCCAAACGTAGCATGCCACCTGGCGTTTTATATATTATACCCCTATTCCGAACATAATAGAATATGTATCGGAAGCCAATTCCGTAATATAGAGAAGATAGCTTTTCAAAATCGAATTATTTTAAATTAAATTCCTTTAATTACTTTCTATGCATTTTGAACTTGCACGATCAAACGATAAGTCCAATCGACACGAAATTCGACAGCATGTAATAATTCATTATTACGGATCCAATGAAACCAGTTTCATTGAAATCCGAGACAGTGTCAAAAATGACTATTTTTACACGTTAATTAAATCAAATGAATTCTAATTTCTATTTAATTACTTTTAAATCAATTAAAATTCACTAACTCCATTCTAATTTAAATAGAATTTAAATCAACTTTAGAAATCGTTTGCATTCGCATTAAATTCAAGATTCAATTATTTAAACAATTTCAAATATTAAATTCAACAATTTAATTATCAAATAAATCAATATATTTGAAATATAAGTTATTCAACTTATAAAACTAACTTTTGAATATTTAAAATCAATTAAATATTCCAAATTCGGATGACTAAAATTCTGGGTCGTTACACTAACAATAGCCTCTAACGATGTCTGAAGCTCCAAGATTAATTATTTGAAAGTGGCTGCTATTGTTTTCTTTGATTTTGAGTTTACTGTAAAAAATAGAAGGAGAGGGGAGAGGAGTCTGAGAGAGGGAGTGAAGTGAAGGGGTAGGGGTATATTTATAATAATATAAATATTATATTTTAATTTTCTTAAATTAATTGTTACACGTTTCGAGCTCGCACGATCACACGGAACGTCGGAACGCTACGAAACTTGTCGACGTACATCACCTCATTATTTCGGTCCCGATGGTGCTAGTTTCATCAAAATCCGAGACAGGGCCCTAGGATGATAATTTACGCGTTTCAAGGTCACTTATCGATAAAACGATTTTCGGTCATATTATCGATATTTATTAGAACCGTTTATTTTCTATAAAAAGATTTCAAAAACAAATTTTTTATAATTGTTATTATTTAAAAGGGTGCTAACAAGGTCATAAAATAAATTTAATCATGTTAAATCTAATATTTAAATATTTAAATAATTCAGATATTTCAATAGGAAGTGTTCGAAATTCCAAGTCGTTACATTCCTCCCTACTTAGAATATTTCACCCTCAAAATTCCAACACAAGCAACAAAGAAACAACCACACATAAATACTTAATAGTATGAAAATTAATAGCAAACAAAGCTCACGGTTTTTCCAGGTTCAGAAATCTTCTTATCGACCAAGGATAATAAATAAACTACTAAGTGTATGTTTCGCTCAATAGCCTCAGGTTATTACTTAGTTGATTATTCGTACTACCTCAACAATTCAAAAGAGTCATCACTTAAAACTCCTCATAAGCCAACAAATATAGTATTCAATTATACCAAAGCCCGTATGATGTACATATGTCATCTGTACGCAATATCAATTCGATAACCTGCTCGATCACATAAGTTCCATTTCCAAACTAGTATAGAACACTTGACCTCTCTAGTGCGGGCTCCGGTCTGGTTCCTTGATTAGACACCTTCATTCTCCTTACATAGCCATCTATTATGATATACAACTTCAGAATCATATCAAGTGTTTGCCGTTAAGAATTTAGTGAAAAATCCTTGTTCGGACCGGTATAAACCACCTCGAAATCATGTAATCGAATCCTAGATCAAGAACTATGATGCGAATAAAATGATCTACGTACAACTTACGTACTTTATTACATTAGTTTCTTAGCTACACCAATTTCATTTATTTTTAAATCACATTTCATTTACGAATAATATTTCTCATTTAATATTAAAACTGTTTATGGAACATTTCATAAAATATTACTTGAGTTCTTAAACATCTTATAAAAACATATCTTTATTTATAAAACATTTCATTAAAATACAATTTCATTTTAAAACATTTCAGGATTTAAGTTCATTACTCTATAATACTCCACTACATCCTAAGAGTATATACAACACATTCATATTTCTTTTACTTAACAAGGATGTAAAACAAATCTTAAACTAGTTTTAACTTACTATCCTTCTAACTTATGAGTTATAAATATTCAATTTTTATATTTTCATAAAAACACTTAGCTTCAAATATTTTTTTCGACCACGAAGTTCCTGACTATCCAAAATCGTCGAAAATTCCATTTTATTTCAACAAATGAAAACTACAAAACAACCTATCATAACATGATGCACAAACTAAACTACTCTAATGCATAGGATACATGCGTCCATAAAAATAGCTTAACAAGAAAACTTCAGAATTAAACATCGATTTTCATGTCATATTATTTTGAAATAATAATATATACTTCTAACTTTTGTATGTCAAATCATAATTTTGAGATTTAAATCAAAATCTGTTTTACCAAAACAACTCTGTAACAAACTACTATAGTAGCATTCCCTACTTTGAAACTCGAAAATGAATGCAGATGATGCTGCAATTATCACCATAATTATTTTTCAACGACAAAAGTGAGTTCAGTACTTTTTATCTCTTTCAAACTCCGTTTTAAAATATTTCTATTCATAAATATTTTTAAATAATACTATCTTTCTCAAAAACCTTGAAAAACAATTTTCAAAGCACCGAGATTTAAATTCTCAAATTCTCAGTTTAAATCCTTTTTATCTATAATTACATTTTACAAAACAAACTTTTAAACCATATTTATATAAAATCACTTTCTTATATAAAATAATTCCACAAATATTTATTCCACTATACTTTTTTTTTTCTTTTAGATATAAATAACAACTTTTATTAAAGTTAACATTTTAACCCGGCATTATCACCGAACGCCTTATAGTTAAACTGTGAAACTTACTTCATAAGGTATTCGTTTCAATGTTCCCACAAATGCTATCTACCCAACCCATGTTGTATAAAGGTAAACTACTTATAAATCATTAAACAATAGTAAATGCTCATAAACTGGCCAAGCATAACTAATCAATCAATAAATGATAATATGCTCGTAAACTGACTGAGCAATATTAAGCTAATAATCTAAAAATTATAACATTGCTCATAAACTGGTCGAGCTTGTCAAATCATTCTACAAAGGGTAGTAATGCTCATTAACTAGCCGAGCAAGGCTAAACTAATCAGTGAGGGGTAACGAATGAACATCATTAATTCCTACATTAATTGGACTACACTAACAACTTATACTTATATATTACTAATATATATCAAATACTTATGCGCTCTCATATATATAATACAATCAACTCATGCTAGGGCAATCTATTATCCTATCTCTTAATGAGTTATACCCAACCAAAGCCAAGGTTCTTGCTTAACCTCGCTCCGATATCAAGTTGTAACAACCGCCTTTTCAACCTTTGAATTTCGACACTAATACATCCATGATATTCACGTGTTAACCACCCAAGTACCAGAAAGATAGAATGTCAGGGTAAAGGAAAAGAATAAGAAAGTGGAGAACAAAAAAAAATCAGAATCACAATGGAATGATAATATATAGTATCAAAAGATAATACACAGTGCTACTCTAATAAACATAGTATTTCAAAGTTACTAATCAAAGTACTATCATCGGCCTGGACAGTTATAGCAACCTGTCCTTCCAATTGCTGATATATACACACACACACACACATAAAGTAATGCAATGGAAATAAGAATACTATGGTAAGTAAACATCCAGATCCTCTTCAAGAGCACAATTAAAATCAATGAAAACTTTCCTTTCTCAGACTGCTCGAAAGAGCACGCGAGGAATTTAAGGAAAACAAAAGATACGTGTCAGACATAAGTCTAGTGTGAGAAACTCAAGAAAAATGTATACAATATATAACAACACCTTTTGAGATCATTATAACATTTATCCCCTCAAAAGAGCCAACCATCTAATAAGTACATATTGCGATATAATAAATAATGTCTAAGTTGAAGAATATAAATTAGAAAATAGTCATGCTGCTTGCATCTCACGACACAACAATATTGAAGTACAATCAAAACCGCTAAGGCGCGTTTGCATAATGGATTTTCCACGGAGACCTCCATAGTAAAAAATCGACCGATCTCCTATGACAAGGATCATAAACTATCTTCCGAGCATCATATATCTCTATATAAAATATACCATAAGGTAAACACAACTGTCCCAACATCCGAATACTTTCCTTGACAATGTGAATCAAGTATCAACAACTCGTCGGGCGCAAAATATCGATACGCATACTCTAAATATGGAGTTGATATTACCCCCATGGGTTAGCTAAACTCGAGATCATACATCCTACTCTATCTTTAGTCATGTACCGATACTTAAATCACATTCAGCATCTCAACACACGAGCCATCATCGCTCGAACAGATCGCAAAACTCTAAATGGATTTCGGCATCTTGAACAAATCACGGACCTCTACATGGTTTCGAGCATCTCGAACAGATCTCGAATCTCCATATAGATTCCAACATCTCGAACAGATCCACTTCTAATAGATAGAACACGTATATGGCTTAGAAGCGGTTATGGTTTTGAGTCATCTCATATATGTACACTCTCTCGCTAACCAAGCGCTCCAAAACCAATCGATCGATTTTCGATAAACTCAACTTCGGTTCTTTTAGAAAATAAACAGAAAATACATAAGGGTGGAGATCCTCTCCTATCTGGATAGATTTCCTTATCATTTAGCCTAAAAGAGCAAGACGAGTTTATACATAGGTTATATCATCATCGAGTGAATAACAATACCATATAATTTTCGTGTTTCTCTATGACACTTCCCAAGTTCCTTTGGTCTATTTCAATAACAATGAGAACGATTGCACAAGGAAACTAATTCTTGTACACTTATCACATTTCCAACCTTCTCAACATTCGCTATCACTCGGTCAAGAGTGAAGCCTAGTAGGTTAGATCACTATTTCTTCTATACCCTACTCGAATCATCACTCTTAACTCTCAAAGATAGAAACAAGTCTACTTTTTCGGCTTTAATGCTAAGTACACGACTAAATACTTTCCATAAACCAGTAATACACAAAATACGATTAACACAAACAAGCATGATCAAGTCACATAAATGACTTCTAATCCCTTTTTATTTAGTTAATCCTTTATGATTTAAACCTCTTTTATTAGTAAAACTCCTTTTTGTCTAATAAAATTTTCTTTCACTAATTAAAACTTCTTTTTATTAATTAATACTTCCTTATCAATTAAAAAATTTCTTTATTAATTAATATTCCCTTTATTAATTAAAACTTCCTTTATTAATTAAATTTCCTTTATTAGTTAAACTCCTTGTTAATTAAACTTCACTTATTTAAATAAACCTCACTTACTTAATTGAACCCCATTATTAATTAAAATAAACTTATTAAACTTGTACGTATATTTAATTTCCCTTTAATAATAGATATATACTTGTATTTTTACTATTCATGCATTTACTATTCACGTATTTACTATTCACTTATACTCTTTTCTATACTTCAAAGAATTCATAGACTTATCTCGATAATATAAGTATATTCACAAATCACTTAACAAGATTTACTTGCTTTAAAATATAATCAAAGAGGTTAAAAACAAATGTTATTTAAACATTATTACTATAAACCTCTTTTCTTTTATAAATTAAACTTTTACTTTTCTATCTTTATTTCAAAAGATTCCACACTTGTTATTATCTTTAAAATTCCATTATTAAATATCTAATCATATTTACAATGTTTTTCCACTTTAAAATATAATTCAGGGGTTTAAAAACAAATGTACTAAAACATTGTCTATTACAAACTCAAATCACTTCCAACTTTAACCATTATCTTTAGATTTCTCTTTTTAAAGATTTAGTTATACCTATAAGGGTCAAAGACAAATGTTGCTAAAACATTATCCAAACAAACCTTAAACTATTCACTTATAATTTTCCTAAAATATTTATTATTAAATATCTAATTATAATCCTAATTATAACTAATAAGGGTTAAAAATGAATGTTACTCAAACATTGTTTACTAAAACCCAAAATCATTTTATAATTATCCTTAAAATATTCAAATTAAATATGTAATTATATGCCTAAGTATAATTAATAATGGTCAAAGTAAATGTTACTTAGACATCATAAACTCCAACCCAAAACCATATTTATACTTATCATTAACTTTAAGATATTCATTTTAAATATAAAAGCATACCCACACTTATTAATTAAGGTAATACACTTTTAATTGAACTTCTCAAAATAATTTATGTTAACTCAAATGTTAAAACCCAAACTTCCTTTACTACATTTATAAATACTATATCTAAATCTGTAACTAACTTTCTAAAAACTATATATTTAAAATACTTTAAAAATACTTCAAAAATACTTATACTATGGTTTAAAACATTTATTTTAAATATTACTCAAAAAATACTTATTTTATAATTTATTTAAAACCATAAAAACTATTTTATAATTTAAAACCCTTTTCTTCAAAATTTCATATATAATTTTAAGATATATTTAAACTTCGATATTTTTCCGGTAATAAATGCACTTATAGTACTTATTAAAAATAAGAAGAAGCCCTAGGATGTCTTTCAAAGTTAACTTCAAAAATCGCCAAACATAAGGCATTTTCAAAATGCATCCATAGCGACCTTTTCGCTTCTATTTTACACAACTTCCATTCACAATTTCTATAACTTCCCTGTAACGACCCGGAATTTTGGTCGTTAGATTTTGAACATTTAATTCATTTTAAATGTTGAATGCGAATTATAATTTGATTTTGAAATAAGGAGATTTTGGTTAAATTAATTGAATTGGTTATAATTTCAAATATGGTAGTTCAATTGGATTTGAATAATAATAATTTGTTATTTGAAATTGGAGTAATACTGGAATCTGGAATATAAATGTATATGAAAATTGGTTTCTAAGAGTTATTTTAAGTCTTGTTTGATTTGAATTTTAATATCAGACTTTTGGATGGAATCAAAAGTCGATAAATCAAATTTGGAATTTTATATTAATTTAATAATGGAATTTAATATTATAATAATGTAAATAATCAGATTTTGATTCTTTCAAATGTGAATATAAATTCTATTGGATTTATAATTGAGTAAGTAAAGTTTTAAAAGTGAAGTTTTAAAGGATTTCGACGATTTCGAAAATCGCTCGAATTAATTGACGAGTTAAAATAGCCTTTCGGGGCACATTCTCGGAATTCGACGAAACTAGTTCCATTGGATCCGTAATAGTGTATTATTATCGGATTTCAAATTTCGTAGCTTTTGGAGTTACCGTTTGCTCGTATGGGTGAGAAACGCGTTGGAATTTAAATCGATAATTTAATATTTAAACTTGTTCAAAAAGCTATATTCCACATATGATTGAATTAACCTCCGAAACACGTTCCATTGTGTTCGGAATGCGGGTAAAACCTTATAAACGCCAGGCGGCACGTGTGATTTAGAATTCGTTTGAATGTCAAGTAATTTGTGGAAAATATTATTATTTTAACATATAAACGTATATATATACACGTTTAAGGGGCCGAAACCCTAGTTTTCGTTCTAGCCGCCGACGAAAATATTTCAATGGCCGAAAACCTATCATCTTCTCTCTAGATTATCCCTCAATCCATGCATCGATACGAGAAACCTCCAACTAGCAAATTGTGGATCTCTTTGAGCTCGTCAGATCCAACGGTGGATCTTTGCCACCGTCGCCGTATGAAGTCGGTAATGGTCGAAGGAAGCCACTCATTCGGGCGCGTTTTTCTGTGCAATGGGGGTACTGGAATTCGTAATTTCGCGGCCAAAGGTGGAGGTGGGGCCGGCGCTCGTCTTGGTAGGGGTGGATCAGTTTCCGGTCGCATAGGGGAGGCGCGGCCATCGAGGCCGTTCTTACGTTTTGGGTTCGTGTTCATTTTGGGAATGAAGAGGAGTAGAGCGTGGCCTTGATTTCTAATTACAGATCTACGGTCTGATTTTTCCCAAGATTAAATAATAAATAAAAGAGAATTGTTTTATAAATTTTATTCAAACGTTCAAAAATTCATAACTTTTGCTTGCATGGTCAGTTTTGGATGAAATAAGAAGCGCCAGAATCGTAGCGACGCGATCTACGCACTGCAGCAGATCCGGAGACGATTGGAGCTCGTGAAAATTTTGGATTAAATCGAAGGCGCTCGATTTAATTTAGAATTTAAACGCTCGACGAATTGAAGGCGAGTTAATCTCACTCACATCTGGAATTTCAGCTGATTTAAATAGTTAATATTTAAATAATTGTGTGGTTGGTTGAATATGAATATTAATATCAGTCTGGATTGATATTTGCTATTATGCTAACATCTGTGGATGTAGGGAAATAGGTTGGAGGGATCCAACTAGATTCCTCATAATGTAGAAATTATTTTCATAATTGATGATGTATTTTATTTATATACTGTGATAGATTAATTTGGAAATTAAATTGTGCTGTGTTATGATTGGATAAATAAAATCTGGAATTTTAAAATAAAATGAAATAAATTGGGATTAAAGGGAAATGAAAAGGAATTTTTAAGGAATGGTTTTAAGGAAATTAAATTTCAGAAATTGGATTGGAAATTGAAGTGTTATTGGAAACTGTGATTAAAAAGGAAATGAGAAATAGAAATTTATAAAATGGGTTTATAAATGGAATGGGATTTTATTGGGAAATAAATTTGAAGTATAGATTTCCAATGGGAATTTCTATAAGAAATGAAATGGATTAAAAATAATAGTGAGATTATTTTTAAAGGATGGGAAGTGTATCTTTCCTGGAAATTTAGTATGCTCCAAAGAAGAGCTTTCAAAATATAAATTGGCAGTTTAAAATGTGTTTAAGAATATTTTGGAGAGAAAATATTACTTTAATCATTTTTAAGTACAAATAAGTATTTATTAAGTAATTATGGTATTTAATTAATTTAAAGATAAATTAGCATTTTTGATTTCTAAAGGAAATTTTATTATAAGTATTCGATATAATAACTTGATATTAAAAAGAAATTTTTGATTTAAGTTACCCAGTATAAACTTTTATAGTTCTTTTTCAAAAAAAGTACATTTTGAATAAAGAATTTGGAAACTTATTTTAAATAATTGAAGCATATATTTTGGAAGTGATTTCCAGGAAATGAGAAGTGTGCTTAAAAATAAATTATTTTTAAAGGGTTGAAAGAAATTTACGGGATTTAAACGTAAATTTGAATTGAGATAAATCCAGCGGGATTTATAAAAAGAATTCTTTGGTTTATTCTGAAATGGGAGTGTATTTCCCCGAAAAAGGCAAGTACGATTTAAAGCAGATTTTTGAGCAAAAGTTAGAAGTTTTGAAATTGTTTTTAAAAGAATATTTTAAGAAATTATTTGAATTGTGAAAATTTTAAAGGTAAATATTTAATAAATTAGTTATAGTAATAATTATTTAAAGGGGTAATTGGTATTATGTTTTGAAAGAATATTATTAATATTCATATTTTATAAAATGGATTTATTTTATAGATAGTGTGTTAAAAGTTTATTTGAAACTTATGTAGAAGTTTGTAACTCTTATTTTAAAATTAGTTCGACTTAACTTTTATTTTAAAATCAGTTTTATATTTTATAAAAATAGTTTTACCTTAAATATTCTTAAAATATATTTTGGATAAAGTGATTTAAATTAATTTAAATCTTAAGTGTTTGTACTTGGTGATTTCAGTGGAAATAGAAAATGTTTGGGAAATTTATTCCGTAAAGGAAGATGGTTTGAAATTGTTTTCAAAGGAGGTTGAAAATAGAAATATATCTTGCGAAGATATTTTGAGGAAAACATAAATTTGGGAAATTATTTTTGTTTGATGGATGTTTGTGAATGTTAATTGATAGTTAAATAACCGACTATCAATATTGGCCAATGCGCTGATCGTTTCGAAGAGACCGGGATCGGGATTTATTTCTTGAAAACCACTTCGATCCGGTTTGTACGTTTTCATGGAAAATTGAGTTCGGGGTCGAAGATGGAGCAGTGAAGTGCAAGGGCTAGTCGCTACTAATCCTGAGGGTGATTCCAAAATGGATGTAGTAGGAGTAGTGCCTTCGGTTCCGTTCAAACCCGGAACGGACTTGTATGGATGAATGCTTTCGGAACATCGTCAGGTGGACGATGGGCATTCTAAGGGATATGTTCTATAAAGGTAACGCTTAGCCTCGAGCCTCATCAACCGGGAATGACTGAAAATCAGGGGTTATGCAGCAAGGCTATGTGGGTAGCACCCATTAGGGTGAGGTCATCCCTCTCTAGATGTCCCTTTTTATTTCAGCTTAGTGGTGCGGTTGTTGATCCCAACCGTGGGGTGATCTTACTCGGAATTATCCAGTAAGGGATAGTTCTGGCTTTGTGTTGCAGGGGATCGGGCGTGGTCCTTGGTACGCTGATCTAGACCAGGTACTGTGATAGGTGGTACCCAGTGTCTAGTCATTTGTTGGAAATCCATTCTCCCTACGTGCCTTTACGGTTTAGATTGTAGAACCCACTTTGTGGCTAGTATGCTGGAATTTAATCATGTAACAATTTCAGCTATTTGAATAAGTATTTGTATATAGACACTATTATAATATCAGAGGATTTGATAAGAAAGTGTTTTGGCTATCGTAAGGTAAAAACCCGACATGTTTATTTGTGGAGTGGTCTTACGAGATGCTTTTGATTTTCAAAGGATTTTGAAACTTTAATAATCAGTTTGGATGTATTTTTCTCACGCTGGTATTCCAGACTGACTCGAGTGTTATTTCATTATAATGCTCGGGTCAGACCGAGTATTTCAGGTTCGGGATTGGATACTTTGGAACTCAGGAGAGGAGCTGGAGTTCGAGACGTATTATTCGTACTTGTTTATTCCGTTGCTATGGTGGTTTGAAATTATCAGCAGTTGTGAGGCAGGTTGATATAATTGCCAGGCTGGTAATTGTTGTTCACTTATGATATACTCTGATGATGTATTGTATAAAACAGATATAGTTTTCATTTTGTGTAAAGAGCTGTTATTATTTATTATATTTTGTTCCGCTGCGATTGTGAGATTCTGATGTTGTTTAGTCCCTTCTTTCTTCTATCTTCTTTCTTTTCCTCAACAATCCGTCTTTTCCCGGCACTCGATCGTCGGCTTATTATACTGTGGTGTATTTTGTGTCGATTTTCGAGAGTCGAGAAGGGCGGGTCGCTACACTTGGTATCAGAGCATAGGTTGGCGACAACCTAGGCTTTGGTGGGGGAAATTACTCATTAGAAATAGAGTCAATAGTACTCTAGAATGAGTTGAGTGTAATAATAGATATGAGAGCGTATTTGTTAGTGAATATAAAATTGTTTTTGTACTGTGTTTACTTATCAGTTGAGTGTTTATGAATTCTGGTCGGTACGGGAAGTACAACCGTATCGATAGGGGTTTCTAAACTCTTAAACAAGATAAACCGACATAGTATTGTTTTAAAGTGGTTAAATGAAATAATTTTACCCAAAATTATATTTTGATATAAAAGAAATGATTTTTCTAAATTATTATATATATATTTGGAAGTTTGGTTGTTAATATTATAATCAAATATAAGAATCTAAAATTTAAAATGGTTTATAACCAAATAAAATTCTATAAGTATGACTTATCTAAAGGAGTATGACTAAAATTTGATTTAAACCAGAATTTAAATCTCGGAAATTTTGAAAGGGGTTTTAAATGAATTTAAACAAAAAGTTTGGAAATTTAAAATCTTGGGAATGTTTGAAATGTTTTCCAAAGTGTTTGAAGGCAATAATGAAGTATTATTTTGGGAATTATTTTTGAATGGGAAATTATTCCGAAAGGAATTTATGGAAGTAAGGAAGCACTGAACTCACTTCAGTCGCTGGAAAATAATCCTGATGATGATGGCCACATCATCAAAATTCATTTTCGAGTTTCTAAAGTGATGGATTGCTTCCGTGGTGATTGGTTATGATATTTGTTTGGACTTGTTGGGTATAAAAGTTTGATTTAGAAAATTTCAAAAGGGAAATTTGTTTGCTAAAACCCAAGTGTTTTGGAATTCGGAGATCTGATTTGATACACCAAGTGGGTGTGTGTTGGTTATTATTTCAAATTGGTTTTGAAATAAGACCGGGAAATTGAATTCTGGGAAGTCTATTTAAAATAAAAATGTGAAAGTTAAAATGAATCAACTACTGAACTTATAAGAGAAGTTGATATTAATAAGAGAGAAGAATGGAATTTTAATCCTGAAGTTAAAATTTAATTTGAGTATATGGGGGTGAATAAAATATATTTGAATTTAACTCAGGATAAGATAAATAAATTGGAATTAGGATTGAATTAAATTGGATAAAGTTGAAATATAAAATAATATAATTATGGGTTATAATTGTGAAATGAAAATTTATATCCTTAAGCTATTAAGTGATATATATATATATATAAAATCTGGAATTGTGATTATAAGATGAAAATGGACTCAAATGAGCAATATAAGATCTTAAGTGAATAAGCTGTTGAACTTATAAATAGAGGAATGCATTGTGAATCCAAAAATAAAATGGTTGGTATCTTATGGAAAATCCAAATTTTACATCCCACAATGAAATGTAAAATGAGATAAGGCAAAGAAGAATATAGGATGTGAATGGACTTAAGTGAGTGAATAAGTTTTGAACTTATATATGGAGAAATAAAATTGGATCGAATTGGATTTAATTTAAATTAAAAGTAATTGAGTTGGATTTGGACTGAATTGAAATCAAGATTCAGTTGGGTTATAAATAGTATTGAAGGGGATTAAATTCTTACTTAAATTAGTAAGGGAATGGTATGAATTTAAATTGGCTAAATAAAATTTAGTTGGACTTGAATTAAATTTGGGTAAGAATTGAATTGAGAGAAAGTTTAATTTAGTTGAAAAGGTATTGAATGAATTAAATTCTCACTCAACTAAATTCAAAGGAATTGTATGAAGATGAATTTAGCGTAGGCTAAATTTAATAAAGAGAAGTTGAAGACGAATCTAGAGTAAACTAAATTAAATGGAATTTGTATTGGCATGGATGAAATTTTGGTAGCTTGTTAAAAATTTGAAAAGAAAAATAAAATCCAGTTCTGATTTAGAATAATTGGAATGGTCATGTTATTAGTAAATTCAGAAATGAATTGAGAAGGTGAATAAAATTAAGATGAATTGCAAATAAACTAATTGGATTAAAATTTGTAATGGAGTGGAATTTGATTGGATGAGAATCAAATTAAAATGAAAATAGAATTGACGTAAGAAGAAATGGAGTTATTGTGGAGTTGAAATAACTTAAGTAAATTATGAAATGTTTGTTGTTGAGTTGTATGGAATGGTTTTGAATGAACCTGTTTGGATAAGGAAATGAATACAAGTGAAGGGATTTAATTTAATGATTGAAATGAAGTAAGAATGTTTGGGTTGTGAATAAATTCCAAGTGGAATAAAATTAACATAGATTGTGTTGGAATTGATTTAAAATGGGTATAAAATGTAAGTAATTGTTATTTACATGAATAACATCAAATTTGCATTGAGATTAGTCATTTTGTTGTAAACAAAGTTAATAAAATTAAAAGAAGAGAATAAAGTTGGGTTTTGAATCAATTGGAATAGATTGAAATCTAATTTAAATGGATTTGCATAAAAATGAAAGTGGATTATAAAAGGGATGCAAATACATCAAATTGAAGATAAAATTGATTGTGAATCAATTTGGAATTGGGAAAGGTGAAATTATGTAAGTGAGGCTTATAAACCAAATTGATATGGATATGAGATTAACTGGTACAAATATGAATTGAATGTAGTAAACTTGAATGTAAATCATTCGAGTGAAATAAAATGAAGTTTGGATTTGTTAGGGAATTAAAATAGTGTTGAACCTTGTGATTGCTTATTAAAATAAGGTTTACTTGTAGAATTATGGAATTTGTTTGGTGGTTATGAAATTGTTGGGTTTTGGCTAAGATTAATGAATGGAATGTTGTTAAATTCTCATATTCTAGACAAATGATATGCTTGTTTGAGTAAGTATAGGTTTGAGAGGCAATTGATAGAGTTGGAGCGCGTAAATGCAATATAAATTAGCTGCTTGCTTTTAAAATGCTAATCAAAAGGTACGCCTACGCAATAAAATTGGAAAATGATATATATATTGTGAAATATTTTGTTTTCCGACCGTGTGGGTCGATGCATATATATATTTATACAAAGGAGATGCTGTCAAATTTTTGGGAGTTAGAAAATTTTTGGGAATTTTGAAAATTTTGGTTAACAAGGAAAGTTCTTTTTGAAATGATGATGGAAACTAAGCTTTTGAGTTAAAATAAAGCAAATGGTTTTGGAATTGAAATAAAAAGGTTTTGGGAAGTGAATGTAAGTTGTAATTGAGTGGGTTTTGGATAAGTTATTGAGTTTAGTAGCATTTTCCTACCTTAGCAAATTTCGGGGACGAAATTTTTTATAAGGGATTTTGAACATTAAATTCATTTTAAATGTTGAATGTGAATTATAATTTGATTTTGAAATAAGGAGATTTTGGTTAAATTAATTGAATTGGTTATAATTTCAAATATGGTAGTTCAATTGGATTTGAATAATAATAATTTGTTATTTGAAATTGGAGTAATACCGGAATCTGGAATATAAATGTATATGAAAATTGGTTTCTAAGAGTTATTTTAAGTCTTGTTTGATTTGAATTTTAATATCAGACTTTTGGATGGAATCAAAAGTCGATAAATCAAATTTGGAATTTTATATTAATTTAATAATGGAATTTAATATTATAATAATGTAAATAATCAGATTTTGATTCGGAATGAATCAGAATGATTTCTAATGTGAATATAAATTCTATTGGATTTATAATTGAGTAAGTAAAGTTTTAAAAGTGAAGTTTTAAAGGATTTCGACGATTTCGAAAATCGCTCGAATTAATCGACGAGCTAAAATAGCCTTCCGGGGCACAGTCTCGGAATTCGACTAAACTGGTTCCATTGGATCCATAATAGTGTATTATTATCGGATTTCAAATTTCGTAGTGTTTGGAGTTACCGTTTGCTCGTATGGGTGAGAAACGCGTCGGAATTTAAATCGATAATTTAATATTTAAACTTGTTCAAAAAGCTATATTCCACATATGATTGAATTTACCTCCGAAACACGTTCCATTGTGTTCGGAATGCGGGTAAAACCTTATAAACGTCAGGCGGCACGTGTGATTTGGAATTCGTTTGAATGTCAAGTAATTTGTGGAAAATATTATTATTTTAATATATAAACGTATATATATACACGTTTAATGGGCCGAAACCCTAGTTTTCGTTCCAGCCGCCGACGAAAATATTTCAATGGCTGAAAACCTATCATCTTCTCTCTAGATTATCTCTCAATTCATGCATCGATACGAGAAACCTCCAACTAGGAAATTGTGGAGCTCTTCGAGCTCGTCAGATCTAACGGTGGATCTTTGCCACCGTCGCCGTTTGAAGTCGGTAATGGTCGAAGGAAGCCACTCATTCGGGAGTGTTTTTCTATGCAATGGGGGTACCGGACTTCGTAATTTCGCGGCCGAAGGTGGAGGTGGGGCCGGCGCTTGTCTTGGTGGGGGTGGATCAGTTTCCGGTCGCATAGGGGAGGCGCGGCCATCGAGGCCGTTCTTGCGTTTTGGGTTCGTGTTCATTTTAGGAACGAAGAGGAGTAGAGCATGGCCTTGATTTCAAATTACAGATCTACGGTCTGATTTTTCCCAAGTATTAAATAATAATAAAAGAGAATTGTTTTATAAATTTTATTCAAACGTTCAAAAATTCATAACTTTTGCTTGCAAGGTCAGTTTTGGACGAAACAGGAAGCGCCGGAATCGCAGCGATGCGATCTACGTGCTGCAATAGATCCGGAGACGTTTGGAGCTCGTGAAAATTTTGGATTAAATCGAAGGCACTCGATTTAATTTAGAATTTAAACGCTCGACGAATTGAAGGTGAGTTAATCTCACTCACATCTGGAATTTCAGCTGATTTAAATAGTTAATATTTAAATAATTGTGTGGTTGGTTGAATATGAATATTAATATCAGTCTGGATTGATATTTGCTATTGTGCTAACATCTGTGGATGTAGGGAAACAGGTTGGAGGGATCCAACTGGATTCCTCACAATGTAGAAATTATTTTCATAATTGATGATGTATTTTATTTATATACTATGATAGATTAATTTGGAAATTAAATTGTGCTGTGTTATGATTGGATAAATAAAATCTGGAATTTTAAAATAAAATGAAATAAATTGGGATTAAAGGGAAATGAAAAGGAATTTTTAAGGAATGGTTTTAAGGAAATTAAATTTCAGAAATTGGATTGGAAATTGAAGTGTTATTGGAAACTGTGATTAAAAAGGAAATGAGAAATGGAAATTTATAAACTGGGTTTATAAATGGAATGAGATTTTATTGGGAAATAAATTTGAAGTATAGATTTCAAATGGGAATTTCTATAAGAAGTGAAATGGATTAAAAATAATAGTGAGAATATTTTTAAAGGATGGGAAGTGTATCTTTCCTGGAAATTTAGTATGTTCCAAAGAAGAGCTTTCAAAATATAAATTGGCAGTTTAAAATGTGTTTAAGAATATTTTGGAGAGAAAATATTACTTTAATCATTTTTAAGTACAAATAATTATTTATTAAGTAATTATGGTATTTAATTAATTTAAAGATAAATTAGCATTTTGATTTCTAAAGGAAATTTTATTATAAGTATTCGATATAATAACTTGATATTAAAAAGAAATTTTTGATTTAAGTTACCCAATATAAACTTTTATAGTTCTTTTTCAAAAATAGTACATTTTGAATAAAGAATTTGGAAACTTATTTTAAATAATTGAAGCATATATTTTGGAAGTGATTTCCAGGAAATGGGAAGTGTGCTTAAAAATAAAAGGGAGTTATATTTTTAAAGGGTTGAAAGAAATTTACAGGATTTAAACGTAAATTTGAATTGAGATAAATCCAGCGGGATTTATAAAAAGAATTCTTTGGTTTATTCTGAAATGGGAGTGTATTTCTCCAAAAAAGCCAAGTGCGATTTAAAGCAGATTTTTGAGTAGAAGTTAGAAGTTTTGAAATTGTTTTTAAAAGAATATTTTAAGAAATTATTTGAATTGTGAAAATTTTAAAGGTAAATATTTAAAAAATTAGTTATAGTAATAATTATTTAAAGGGGTAATTTGTATTATGTTTTGAAAGAATATTTTTAATATTCATATTTTATAAAATGGATTTATTTTATAGATAGTTTGGTAAAAGTTTATTTGAAACTTATGTAGAAGTTTGTAACTCTTATTTTAAAATTTAGTTCGACTTAACTTTTATTTTAAAATCAGTTTTATATTTTATAAAAATAGTTTTACCTTAAATATTCTTAAAATATATTTTGGATAAAGTGATTTAAATTAATTTAAATTTTAAGTGTTTGTACTTGGTGATTTCAGTGGAAATAGAAAATGTTTGGGAAATTTATTATGTAAAGGAAGATGGTTTGAAATTGTTTTCAAAGGGGGTTGAAAATAGAAATATATCTTGCGAAGATATTTTGGGGAAAACATAAATTTGGGAAATTATTTATGTTTGATGGATGTCTGTGAATGTTAATTGATAGTTAAATTACCGACTATCAATATTGGCCAATGTGCTGATCGTTTCGAAGAGACCGGGATCGGGATTTATTTCTCGAAAACCACTTCGATCCGGTTTGTACGTTTTCGTGGAAAAACGAGTTCGGAGTCGAAGATGGAGCAGTAAAGTGCAAGGGCTAGTCGCTACTAATCCTGAGGGTGATTCCAAAATGGATGTAGTAGGAGTAGTGCCTTCGGTTCCGTTCGAACCCGGAACAGACTTGTATGGATGAATGCTTTCGGAAGATCGTCAGGTGGACGATGGGCATTCTAAGGGATATGTTCTATAAAGGTAACGCTTAGCCTAGAGCCTCATCAACCGGGAATGACTGAAAATCAGGGGTTATGCAGCAAGGCTATGTGGGTAGCACCCATTAGGGTGAGGTCATCCCTCTCTAGATGTCCTCTTTTATTTCGGCTTAGTGGTGCGGTTGCTGATCCCAACCGTAGGGTGATCTTACTTGAAATTATCCAGTAAGGGATAGTTCCGGCTTTGTGTTGCAGGGGATCGGGCGTGGTCATCGGTACGCTGATCTAGACCAGGTACTGTGACAGGTGGTGTGACGCCCCACCTCTATACCCACGCTAGCCAAGAACACTACGGTGTAACGCTGTCGACTAGCAAGGAGAATAAGGCTGTTGAGGAGCGACCATCTGTATAATTGCTTTGTGCGAGTACCGATATGCCAGATAAAAATTTAACTTTTCATCTCAAGAGGAAGTCCGACATACCGATACAAACTCAAAGCTACTACCCAGTGGCTATATATATACTTCGGAAACAATTATAGAAATAAACATAACATAAATCAGTCACAGATAATTCATATCACAAAGGCGGAAATAGATATGAATATACAACACTTAAAAGTGTTTATCAGAGTAGTGGTCTAACAAGATCCACAATAACACAAAAGGATAGATACAAGTGCTAAGCAAAAGAATGCATCAATGAATCTCATACATATATACAATAACTGATGTCAGTTACAATACATGTGATAGGTTTCATATGATACAACTACAACTGACGACTCAGGAAGTTATATACACAATTACATTATCGTGATTAATATACAAGAATACATAATATCCTATACTAGGACAACGACTACTCCAAAAGTATGAAAAGACTTCATAGCTCTAGCAGCCGCCCAAGGCGAGATATCTACGACCTGTAAATAACTCGGTCTGACCCGAGTATTATTTAAAAGAAAATAATAAATGGGTCAGTCTAACTGAAAATATCAGATGACATGATATAGAATAAACGATATGGCATAAATGTATAAAACCATAAAATCATACAATGATAAGTATGCAATTGAAAAATCAACAATGGATAAATCAATATCACAAGAATCTTCTCAAAGATCCAAATAGGGCATCATACCCAAAACTTGTATTCATAACAAGTCAAAAACACATGAATTCACCAATGCACAAAAATGATAAACATATCAATGAAAATCATGAAAATTGGTGAAGCACAAATTCCAGAAATCAACACACGAAATCCAGAAATCACATAAAAATGGGGGGAAGGCCTATCATAATAATGGGAGCATGAAAACTCACCAACGCGCGTAACACATAAACGAGAAGCTATCTCATGGAAGCTATCCATTAAATTTTGACACACGAACGGCCCGAAGACCATGGAGCGCTACCCCAATATGTGATGGTGAAACATCACACAAACGGGGTTTAGTCTCCCTCGTAGACAAAGAGACATCTCTCAATCGCTAGTCTAAATCACAAAAATGATCGTCATGATCATCAGGAAGTGTCAATTACACTAAGCTAGTAAATATAAGAGTTTAGCTTCATGTCCCATAACCACTAGCTTAACTCAAATATTTACGAACAAACTGTAGATCTTCACTAGAAACTTGTCACAAGAGGTTCAATCGAACAAGTCCAAGAATTAACCGACGAAGTAAACGCAAGCGTTTCATACCACTTGTTTTGCTAAGCCGTTTAATTAGATTTCTCATCCGAGTGAGGTAAAGGATTGTATATACTAGTAGATTGGAAAACAGTTTGAGAAAACGAGTTTTGTAATAAAATAGTGTTGAAATCATTTGGAAGAAAGAGTTTTGATATTTACTACTAGTATTAAAACCTTTATATTTTTAAAGTGACAAATCACAAAAATGATTGTAGAAACAATCAATCATAGGAATTCACATACGAAGACGTGAATAGAATCGAATGAAATCGATTAAAATTTGGAAACCAAATAAAAATATCAATTCCAGAATATGAATTGAAACACATAAAACAATTCAAGAAATTGAAACATCAATTCAAAACTGTCATCTTTGTGTGGCTGCAGTACACGCACGCGTGCACTGCCTCGCCACAACAGCATATAAAGAAATAGCAACAAGGCATAAAGGCCGATGCTCAAGAATTCACAGTGCCAACAAATGCAATAAGCAAGTGACAGTAGTGGAAAGCTTCAACCAAGTGATTTGAAGAGGTTGGCTGCCTCAAGCAACAACAACCAAACCAGTTCGGACAAGGCAGAGAAATGCCAAAGTGGTCAAGAAAAGATGACAACAAACTGCAGCCGAAAAACCAGATACTTCAATCAAACGAATGCAGCAGGAGGGTAAGGCTGCCCAGGGTAAATGGTATTCAAACCAATTGCCACCAAGTAAATGTAATAACACTGCAAATTCGAGAAGGTAGGAAACTACCACGAAATGCAAGAAGGTCAAGTCTCTGACTCAACACATCTGCAGCACCAAGGCACAAGGCAGAGGTACAGGTACAAAAATAGAAGGAGGGTGAGGGCACCAGGGGTATGGCACCACAACACACCAACACATGAATGCGATGGTGACCAAACGCAATGAAGACAAGGCATCAATGCAAGGTATCAGTTCCTAAGAAGTGCAACACAGTGACACAAGTGAGTCAAGACAAAGTGCAGAAAATCAATGCACTACATGTACAACAGGTAGATGAAGATGCAATGAAGCCAAAGCAAGCCATCATAAACAAAGTCGAAGTCAACTAGGCCGAACAACATGTAACAGCAGTTACAAGTGACTCAGGCAAATGCACAGAAGCATCAACAATTACAGATGCAACATAATGCAACAGGGGACAGGGTCAAGGCAGCCAGCATTGATGATATAAAGATATAAGCTGAATGACTTATGTGGTAAAAGAAATATGCACAATGCTCAGTGAAACTCAAGTGTCCAATAATACATCTCGAAATCAAACTTCACTTAAATAGAAAATGCACATGAACGTTGTGGCAACAGATCAAGGCAACAGTAACAACTCAAATGCAAGCTATGTAATATATGATACAGTGACAAATTGCACAAACAAGCACAAATGTGCTACATAGAATATGCTACATGAAAGACATGAAGGCAGTAAAGTGCTGACTGGAAACGAAATACAAAGACGTCAACGAGTATGACATAAGGCAGTGCAACAAAGACCACCAATATTCAATGTAAATGCAAGCTAGTAGATCATACTACACATCAGGTTAGAGACTAATGAATTACCAGTTAAAATCAAGAATGTAACTTAGTGTACCACAACCCAGGCTAGTATCCTATAACAACTTAAGCACAGTTCACCGAAGTTCAAGGGAGGTGGAAATAAGTTCAACCAAGAAACTGTTATTAACAGCAGTCATAAAAATAGTGTGATAAAAGTAAATGAAGACACGATCATGTATCAACCAAAGTCAGAGACCGTAGTCAAGCATCAACAGGGATAGGTCAGTGAACAAAACCAAGTGAAAGTCGAAGTCAAACAGACATTCATGAAATCAAAGAAACTGGCAAACTCAAAGGAAATCAACAACAATAAAAATAAAGTCGAAGCAGAGGCAACGAAAACAGAATAAGCAAACAAGATCGAACAATTTACAGTTAGATGTGAGTAATAAAAAAAATCACTCACCTTTGCCACGAATGGAGCAGCCGAAGTCCCCTTGAGCTCGATCAAAAATCGAAGCAGTCGAAAGCCCTAATTGTTGAAGGTCGGCGAACTAACGAAGCAGCCATTTTTGATGTGCCCTAGCTTTTGCAGAGGAATGAAGATCGAAAGTCCCAGACTTTTCAGAGCGAACGAAGAACGATCGAAGAAGCCCTAATTCTTGATCGAAGAAGAAGAATGAAAACGAGATGCCGCCATTTTCGTTCGATTGTTTTTGTTTTAGGGTTACTAAACGAATGAAAATGGATAAAGGGGGATCGGGTTTGTCTTGGTTAGTTATGACGGCAACCAAAAAGACTTAATCATTTTTCAAAAGAAATTTCAAACTGGTTTAAAAATTCCAAACAACAATTAGCTAGGAATAGAAATCGTCTAAAGACGATATTTAATCGGTACGAAATACCGGGTTGTTACAGGTGGTACCCCAATGCCTAGTCATTAGTTGAAAATCCATTCTCCCTAAGTGCCTTTACGGTTTTGATTGTAGAACCCACTTTGTGGCTAGTATGCTGGAATTTAATCATGTAACAATTTTAGCTATTTAAATAAGTATTTGTATATAGACACTATTATAATATCAGAGGATTTGATAAGAAAGTGTTTTGGCTATCGTAAGGTAAAAACCCGACATGTTTATTTGTGGCATGGTCTTACGAGATGCTTTTGATTTTCAAAGGATTTTGAAACTTTAATAATCAGTTTGGATGTATTTTTCTCACGCTGGTATTCCAGACTGACTCGGGTGTTATTTCATTATAATGCTCGGGTCAGACTGAGTATTTCAGGTTCAGGATTGGATACTTTGGAGCTCAAGAGAGGAGCTAGAGTTCGAGACGTATTATTCGTACTTGTTTATTCCGCTGCTATGGTTGTTTGAAATTATCAGCAGTTGTGAGGCGGGTTGATATAACCGCCAGGCTAGTAATTGTTGTTCACTTATGATATACTCTGATGATGTATTGTATAAAACAGATATAGTTTTCATTTTGTGTAAAGAGCTGTTATTATTTATTATATTTTGTTCCGCTGTGATTGTGAGATTATGATTTTGTTTAATCCCTTCTTTCTTCTATCTTCTTTCTTTTCCTCAACAATCTGTCTTTTCCCGGCACTCGATCATCGGCATATTATACTCTGGTGTATTTTGTGTCGATTTTCGAGAGTCGAGAAGGGCGAGTCGCTACACTCCCACATCAATCCTTATGTCAAACATACCAAAACATGGGTGAAGAACAACCAAACATATATTTTCACAATATAATCACATTTTAACCAATTTAACAAATGTTAAATACAATGGATTTCAAAGTGCGTTTAGAGCGACTACTCGCTTCAACTATTCGGTACACACTATCAAACATGTAAACAACAAGTCTTTGGCCATGATACATGTTTTAGATGGTTTAAAAGAGAGAATATAATATATCTAATGTTGTTACTTTCTTTCAGAACCAAGAAGGGTTCCAAAAGTAATGTGACGACCCGGCTTTTTCTCCACAAAAAGTCGTATCATCTTGAAGAAAGAAAGAGATAGAAAAGAGAAAAGATAGAGAAGAAAGAAAGAAACACATCAGAATCTAAACAGCGGAACGAATAAATTACATTAATCAAATAAGATATTACATTGTATCATATACATCAGAGATACACAGCTTATACAACACATACTAGACAGTTATAAATACCTGTCTAGTTATTACAACTCAAATACAACTCAACAAATGACTCAGAGAAACTAACACAGCGGAATACTATATCTACGAACGCTGAAGCCTCCTGCTCCATTGCTCCTCCAGATAACTCGTCAAAGCTAACCTGAATCCCTTGGCTACTCGTAAAAATTTGAGTACCCAAGAGTTTATAAAACAGAAATAAACACTTGGGTCAGACATGGGTCTGGTGTGAGTAAACGGGTTAAAATTGCTTAACTTCAAAACCTTTTGAAAACAAAGGTATCACGTAAGACTTCCCACACATAAACATGGAAAAGTTTTTACCTTACGCTAACCAAAACATTTGATAGGAAATCCAGTTGTATTATAATAGGGTCTAGGGTTTTCAAGTAAAATACAGAAATAGCTGGAATGCTTGCATCTCACGTTCCAACATAGTTGGGCACAACTAAAACGTACGGCACTTATTGGATTTTGGATTCCATACAATGGCAGGGCTACCGGGGTACCGCCCGTCACAGTACGTGGCCTAGATCAACGTACCGAGGATCACTCCCAATCCCCTGCAACACAAGGCCGGAACATCCCTTACTGGATAATTCCCGCATAAGAAACCCCAGCGGTTGTAGCTATTCAACCGCCCACACAGCCGAATAAAAAGAAGGGACCTCTAGACAGAGGAATCTCATACTACTTGGGTGCTACCCACTAACCTTGCTGCACCTCCCCTGTTTTAGCCATTCCCGGTTTGATGAGGCTTGAGGCTACGATTACCTTTAATCAAAACACATCACTTAGAATGCTCATCGTCCACCTGACGATGTGCTGAAAGCATTCAATCCATACAAGTTCGTTCCGGGTTCGAACGAAACCGAAGGCATTATCTCGTTACACTCATTTTGGAATCACCCTCAGAGTTAACAACAATAACCCTTGCACTCTGAATCTTCATCTTCACTTGAGATTCACGACCTATCGTTAATTTGGATCGATGTGGTATTCGGGTCTCCAGACCTGGAATACCGGTATACGGAAACCCGATCCCGGTCTCATCGAAATCCAAAACGTATCTTTTAAGGCCAAGTTGTTTAAAGGTTTAAACAATTTAACTTATCTATATTCAATACTTGAATTCACACAGCTTTAACATAGATAAATATTACACATTTATCACAGATATATCTAATATCATATCACAGAATATCATAGTATATCATCCAATAGATATCAACCAAATCAGACATTCTACTCAACCATCATTCATAAGCAACCATTTATTAATCTCTATTATAATTAATTTAATCAACTTAAATTAAATTAATTACTTAAGAATTAATTCCTATTCTTTGCTTAATCAACATTAATTAATTACAATCCATTTAATTAATTAATCATTAAATATTAATCACTCTTGATTAATTATTTATTACATAAAGTAATTATCCTTAATTAATTTCACAAATTAATTATTCTTAACCATTAACAGTAATTAACCATTAATTACTTTTATTAATTGTATTGATTAATTATCCTTAATTAATTATTTCCATTAATTAATTAATTATCCTTAATTAATTACTTTAATTTATTAAACTTTAATTAATCCTTTCTATTAATCCACCTTAATTAATCATATACAGTAATTATCATCCTATGATTACTTACCTTAATTAATTAACTTCTTAATTAATTATATTAATCCTTTAATTAACTATACCAAGTAATAAATCCTTAATTAATTACTTTATTAATTACTTTTTTATTTAATTACACTTAGTAATTAATCTTAAATTAAACACATTTAATTAATCACATTAATTTATTAACTAAAATAATTAAATAATTAACTCTTAATTACTTACATAAGTAATTATCTTTTAATTACTTCCATTAATAATCTTGATTACTTTCTTAATTAATTACTTAACAAATAAGTAATTCCATTACTAAATAATCCTTAATTCATTTATTTAATTAACTACTCCAAAATTAATTAATCTCAACAATTATATAAATCAACTTCTTAGATTAATAACATCAAGTGATTACCCTTTTATCACTTTAATTAATTACCCCATGAGTAATTATCCTATTAATTACTTCCATTAATAATTTCATTCAATAATTAACCAATAATTACTTTATTAAGTAATTACACTTAATTAATCCATAATTAAGTGATTATTTAAAATTAAATAAATAATTAACTAATTATTTAAAATTAATTAAACAATTAATTAATTAACATTCTATATTTAAAAATCCTTAATTAATTATGAAACCATTATTCTTAATTAAACTTTACTTAAATTCTATTTAAATTAAGTATTCTTAAATTCATATTAATACTAATTTAACCTTATTATCCTTATAAATAAATTATTTGAATTATTTTAAATCTTATTATTCAAAGCAATTTATTTACAAATCATAATAATAATCTTACTTAGAGATAAAGCATTTATAAATTATTTCCAAATTTACCAAATACTTGAAAACTTGTTTATTCTTTAAATTTTAAAACCCAAATATAATTTACTTTTAAATTTCAAAACCAAGTTCCTGGGATTAAAACAACCCGAGTCATACCCCTAATAAACCCGAGCTAGCTTCGAGTCTCTCCCCCCACGTATCTGCTTCGAGTCGCACGCGATGAAAACACGAACCCAACCCGAGTGACCTCGTCTTCCCCAAATCGAACACTCCTGTACACGAACGTGCACACGTGCACACGCACGTCGATCTGAACGTCTCCGACAGCTCGCCGAAGCCACCCACATGTCATCGTTGATCACCTCGACCCCCACAATCACCCAGCACCCCAAAACAACGACAAACCTGAAATCGAACAACACGCCCAACCTGAACCCAAAACTAGATCACCTAACACCGCCTCGCTCCATCGCCTCAGGCCACCAGAAACGTTGATACTTCGGCTAGAGCTTTGTCAAACATCCACGCGTTGATCCCCACCTATGCGATCGTCTCCAATTTCCTGGTGACGCTGCAGATTCCCCGAGAACCAATTCAACAGAAAAACGAGTTTAAACCCTAAATCGATGTCGCTTCGCCACCACAGGCAACTAACATCCCTCCCACCATTTTTCCATCAACCACCATCCTTCCAACTACCTCTAACATCAATTCCGATCTACTTCACCACGTCGATCACCAGAATTCGACAGATATCCCATCACAGTTCAACTCACGATATCTCGACAACCATGAATTTAAAAATCTTGAATCTATTATCAAAAATCACCATTTTCAAGTATGAATCAATTTACATAATCAAAGCGAGAAATTTAGATATTCGATTTTCTTACTTATAAATGATCTTTACTGTTAAATTTTATTTTTGAAATAAATACTCAGTATATTCATTTGAAACTATTTTTAAAAATTAAATCTGGTTAATTCTATCATTTTTCATTTAGGGATCATATCCTAAAATAGATTGAAGAAGGAGAATTTGAATTTTCTTGAACTTTGTTTTAGCCTGTTAACTTTTGAACAGAGGAGTGATTTTCTCTATATAGGCATACACACACATCTTTACATATATACACAAACATGCAGGCATGTTTAACAACTAATCAAGCATTTTTATTTATAACATACATCAAATGTCAACCACATACATCAAAATATATAGACAGATTCAAGTGAGTTTACTCACTGGAAAGCTAGAACAGAGTCATCTAAATCAACAGATAAGCATATATATACAAAGGCTTAATTATATACGTACATATAGAACAATTATCATCACAGATTCACATGCAATCAGATGATTACCTACTTAACTTTTAATTAAAGTGTTTACTCACAGATTTAAAAAGGCAGAGGCTTGAGATTTGAAACAGGAAACTTTGAATTGCTTTAAAACTTTGATTTCTTTAAAACTGGAATCTTTGAATTTGGAGAAGAAAGTACTTCGAAACTGAAATGCTTTGATTTGAAACTGGAAATCCTTTTGTTGACTGAGATGATTCAAAACTTTTGAAAACTGAATACTATGACGATCTTTGAAAGCTTGTTACTGGGAAACTTGATCTTTGAAAACTGAGATGTTCTTGGTTTCAGCTTGAATTGGTTTACAGGATTTAAATGTTTACAGGGTTTTGAATATTTGGTTTGAGAAATGTTTACAGGCTTTGAAAAATGCTTTACAGGGTTTAGATTTGGATTGATTTCTGGTTTTTCTTGAGTTTGGAAATATATTTCTGTTTTTGATTGAGAAGAGGATTTCAGATTTGATTCTTGAGTTTGGAAATAAATTTTAGTTTTTGGGTTGTGGAGATCATTTCGGGATTGATAACTTTCTGGTTTTGGGTTTTTGGTCTTTGAACTGAAATTAGAGAAAAAGAATGAAGAGGAAAGGTAGAAGTTTATATAAGTAAATTTTGATTTTATTAAAATTTAAAGAAAAAGAAAATAAAAGAGACACTTGTCTCATACCTTATCTAATATGCTAACACATGTTATTTAAGAGGTTTAATATGTTAACACTTGTCATTATTTATATTCATATTATTTTTAAAGCTTTTTATTATTAATTTCCTAATTGATTAATACATTTCTTAATTCATAAATACTTTTCTAAACCTTATGTAAATACAATCTTTAAAAGGAAATAGAATATAAACCAATTATATTCTAATAAAATCATATATATTATATTTAATCCATTTTTAAATGAATATTCAAAAGCTTTTGTATTTATTCCTATTAAATAAATACTCTTTCAAATTTCTATAAATAAATTTCTATAAAAAGAAAAATATAAAACAAATCTTATTTCTAAATAAAAACTTTATTCATATATTTAAATTCAAACTATATTATTATTTTCATTTTAAGATATATATTTTTTTCTTTAAATTCAATTCTTAAATCCAAATTCAAAGTCAATTTAAAGTCCAATTTAAAATTAATTTAAATAAATATAGATATCCATTTCAACCAAACACATTATTAATTATCAATAATTATCCTATTTAAAATCAATTTAAATACACACATTTTTAAATAACACTTTTTAATTTGGAATAATATGTCTAATTAAAAATCTATTTCTAAATAACACAATTTAATTTTTTAACTAATTATTCCATTTAAGAATCTACTCATAACTATATTTAAAAACAACTCATTATTAATTTGTTTGAAATAACAATTTTACCAATTTTAAATAATTAATTTACAAGATTATCACATTTTAAATTCCCTGAAATCCCGGGATATCACATTCCTTCCCCCTTAAAATAATTTCGTCCCCGAAATTTAAAACAAAAGATAATCCAAAGTTTTTATTTTATTTCAACCAATCTAAGCATACCTATCAGCCAACACACATAAACAACCAATTTTATCCAAACAAACAATTCAAATCTAACAATCAATATTAGTTATCCGGACACAGATCCGGATAAGCTTCCTAAATTTCCACGAGTTTCCCCAAGTATATATATATATACCGGGATACTCGTTCTACAGACAATCTAAACTACGAAGCTACAGAGCTCCTACTCATCTAGATTTACAACCATAAACAGGATATCAGACTACAGACGAGTCTGACTCAACAACCAAATCTTTCTGAACTACTAGTTCCAAAACCAGAGATAGATCAAACACGTACTTCCTCAAAGATACGCGATATACTCCGAATCTCAGTTATCCAAACTGGCAATTCAATCCTGTAGATCAAACACTTATCCAAATCAGAATACAGAAGAGATCCAAAACAACTCGGAGCTGACTTCCAGACTTACCCAATCTTATAGCTCCCTTATGATCGGAGAAAACTTATCCAAAATCAAATCTCCGACTTTAGAATCCAAATTCCTCTGTCTCAAATCCACAAAACTCTCCAGACGATCCTGGTCTGCCTACATCCTTACCGATCATCTCAACCTTCGCTGATGCTTCTAGAACAAACTGGACCAAAAACAACTCAACAAAATGATCCTCTCAAGATCAACTAGAATCAAGAAACACAAACTCTACTCCTCAATATCAGAAGACTACAACTTACTTCTCTTATCCGGAAAAGACAAAACAGATGCACTGCCAATTCTGGCCTCAAATCCTGAAAATATTTCCTGTAGAAATTCTCTAATCCCAAATCATTCCAACTTCCGGTTGCTTCCACTCTAGAACAGCTGCCATCTTGCTTCCGCTGCACCACTCTGATCTAGAGCAGATAAGAATGCCGTCGATGAACTTGAGCACAGACTAGACAACACATCCTGAAAATATGATTCAACAGATCCATAAAGTAAACTCAGATACTTCATCAAATATTGAGCTGCTTCACCCAATCCTTCTACTAAGCTGAACCATCGGTACTACTCTTGGAATCCTAGTCGATAAGAAATTCAATCTCAATTGCAGACAAATCTTTGACTTCGCTGAAGACATCCAGAAAAACTCTGATAACTCAAGAGAATACTCAGCAATCGCAAGTCACTTTTGCGATCAACCCAGCCTAATTATCCAAGAAACTGCTCTCTCTTTACCAATCAGAACAGCTTATGCTTTTTAACCAATCCATCGAAGAAATGGATCCTCTCTACTGCTTCTGAATTCTACCACTAGAAAACTGCAAAGCCAAAAGATCTTCTTGCTGGAACACAAAACTCTTCTGGGTTGCACTGCTGACACAGATGCCAGAACTTCCTATCCAAAGCTTCTCGAGAAACTCTGACCTCAAACCAAACAAAATCACCATGCTGAACTCAGCCACAACACCGAAGCAGACACACTTCCTTAGACTTGCTCCAAAAGAAAACATCTTTAGAAACATCCAGTCACTGCGTCTCATCACACAACTACTCCTTCCTGAGTTACTCAGATACCATCACTTGCTTCTGCTCATTCGACAGATCCAAACTCCACTCATCCCACTTCAAAGATGGACTCCGAACCTTAACAGTTCCTTCAGAGATCAATGAAATCTTTACACCATAACAAAGTTCACTCGAGACGGTATTGGGTCTACAGTCTCGTCAGATAGACTTCCAACCTCAACATTCAAACTCCAACCATTGGTAGTCGTGTTTCACACACCACCACCATATCTACCTTTATAACTCATATTGGAAAACCCGAACAGGTAACCCAATAGATAGGTAGAAATATGTATTTATAGTTATATAAAAATTACAAATACGCTCTCTCAGGATAGACATCACTCCAGAGCCTAGGTATTCACTCAACCTAATGCTCTGGTACCAACTGTGACGACCCGGCTTTTTCTCCACAAAAAGTCGTATCATCTTGAAGAAAGAAAGAGATAGAAAAGAGAAAAGATAGAGAAGAAAGAAAGAAACACATCAGAATCTAAACAGCGGAACGAATAAATTACATTAATCAAATAAGATATTACATTGTATCATATACATCAGAGATACACAGCTTATACAACACATACTAGACAGTTATAAATACCTGTCTAGTTATTACAACTCAAATACAACTCAACAAATGACTCAGAGAAACTAACACAGCGGAATACTATATCTACGAACGCTGAAGCCTCCTGCTCCATTGCTCCTCCAGATAACTCGTCAAAGCTAACCTGAATCCCTTGGCTACTCGTAAAAATTTGAGTACCCAAGAGTTTATAAAACAGAAATAAACACTTGGGTCAGACATGGGTCTGGTGTGAGTAAACGGGTTAAAATTGCTTAACTTCAAAACCTTTTGAAAACAAAGGTATCACGTAAGACTTCCCACACATAAACATGGAAAAGTTTTTACCTTACGCTAACCAAAACATTTGATAGAAAATCCAGTTGTATTATAATAGGGTCTAGGGTTTTCAAGTAAAATACAGAAATAGCTGGAATGCTTGCATCTCACGTTCCAACATAGTTGGGCACAACTAAAACGTACGGCACTTATTGGATTTTGGATTCCATACAATGGCAGGGCTACCGGGGTACCGCCCGTCACAGTACGTGGCCTAGATCAACGTACCGAGGATCACTCCCAATCCCCTGCAACACAAGGCCGGAACATCCCTTACTGGATAATTCCCGCATAAGAAACCCCAGCGGTTGTAGCTATTCAACCGCCCACACAGCCGAATAAAAAGAAGGGACCTCTAGACAGAGGAATCTCATACTACTTGGGTGCTACCCACTAACCTTGCTGCACCTCCCCTGTTTTAGCCATTCCCGGTTTGATGAGGCTTGAGGCTACGATTACCTTTAATCAAAACACATCACTTAGAATGCTCATCGTCCACCTGACGATGTGCTGAAAGCATTCAATCCATACAAGTTCGTTCCGGGTTCGAACGAAACCGAAGGCATTATCTCGTTACACTCATTTTGGAATCACCCTCAGAGTTAACAACAATAACCCTTGCACTCTGAATCTTCATCTTCACTTGAGATTCACGACCTATCGTTAATTTGGATCGATGTGGTATTCGGGTCTCCAGACCTGGAATACCGGTATACGGAAACCCGATCCCGGTCTCATCGAAATCCAAAACGTATCTTTTAAGGCCAAGTTGTTTAAAGGTTTAAACAATTTAACTTATCTATATTCAATACTTGAATTCACACAGCTTTAACATAGATAAATATTACACATTTATCACAGATATATCTAATATCATATCACAGAATATCATAGTATATCATCCAATAGATATCAACCAAATCAGACATTCTACTCAACCATCATTCATAAGCAACCATTTATTAATCTCTATTATAATTAATTTAATCAACTTAAATTAAATTAATTACTTAAGAATTAATTCCTATTCTTTGCTTAATCAACATTAATTAATTACAATCCATTTAATTAATTAATCATTAAATATTAATCACTCTTGATTAATTATTTATTACATAAAGTAATTATCCTTAATTAATTTCACAAATTAATTATTCTTAACCATTAACAGTAATTAACCATTAATTACTTTTATTAATTGTATTGATTAATTATCCTTAATTAATTATTTCCATTAATTAATTAATTATCCTTAATTAATTACTTTAATTTATTAAACTTTAATTAATCCTTTCTATTAATCCACCTTAATTAATCATATACAGTAATTATCATCCTATGATTACTTACCTTAATTAATTAACTTCTTAATTAATTATATTAATCCTTTAATTAACTATACCAAGTAATAAATCCTTAATTAATTACTTTATTAATTACTTTTTTATTTAATTACACTTAGTAATTAATCTTAAATTAAACACATTTAATTAATCACATTAATTTATTAACTAAAATAATTAAATAATTAACTCTTAATTACTTACATAAGTAATTATCTTTTAATTACTTCCATTAATAATCTTGATTACTTTCTTAATTAATTACTTAACAAATAAGTAATTCCATTACTAAATAATCCTTAATTCATTTATTTAATTAACTACTCCAAAATTAATTAATCTCAACAATTATATAAATCAACTTCTTAGATTAATAACATCAAGTGATTACCCTTTTATCACTTTAATTAATTACCCCATGAGTAATTATCCTATTAATTACTTCCATTAATAATTTCATTCAATAATTAACCAATAATTACTTTATTAAGTAATTACACTTAATTAATCCATAATTAAGTGATTATTTAAAATTAAATAAATAATTAACTAATTATTTAAAATTAATTAAACAATTAATTAATTAACATTCTATATTTAAAAATCCTTAATTAATTATGAAACCATTATTCTTAATTAAACTTTACTTAAATTCTATTTAAATTAAGTATTCTTAAATTCATATTAATACTAATTTAACCTTATTATCCTTATAAATAAATTATTTGAATTATTTTAAATCTTATTATTCAAAGCAATTTATTTACAAATCATAATAATAATCTTACTTAGAGATAAAGCATTTATAAATTATTTCCAAATTTACCAAATACTTGAAAACTTGTTTATTCTTTAAATTTTAAAACCCAAATATAATTTACTTTTAAATTTCAAAACCAAGTTCCTGGGATTAAAACAACCCGAGTCATACCCCTAATAAACCCGAGCTAGCTTCGAGTCTCTCCCCCCACGTATCTGCTTCGAGTCGCACGCGATGAAAACACGAACCCAACCCGAGTGACCTCGTCTTCCCCAAATCGAACACTCCTGTACACGAACGTGCACACGTGCACACGCACGTCGATCTGAACGTCTCCGACAGCTCGCCGAAGCCACCCACATGTCATCGTTGATCACCTCGACCCCCACAATCACCCAGCACCCCAAAACAACGACAAACCTGAAATCGAACAACACGCCCAACCTGAACCCAAAACTAGATCACCTAACACCGCCTCGCTCCATCGCCTCAGGCCACCAGAAACGTTGATACTTCGGCCAGAGCTTTGTCAAACATCCACGCGTTGATCCCCACCTATGCGATCGTCTCCAATTTCCTGGTGACGCTGCAGGTTCCCCGAGAACCAATTCAACAGAAAAACGAGTTTAAACCCTAAATCGATGTCGCTTCGCCACCACAGGCAACTAACATCCCTCCCACCATTTTTCCATCAACCACCATCCTTCCAACTACCTCTAACATCAATTCCGATCTACTTCACCACGTCGATCACCAGAATTCGACAGATATCCCATCACAGTTCAACTCACGATATCTCGACAACCATGAATTTAAAAATCTTGAATCTATTATCAAAAATCACCATTTTCAAGTATGAATCAATTTACATAATCAAAGCGAGAAATTTAGACATTCGATTTTCTTACTTATAAATGATCTTTACTGTTAAATTTTATTTTTGAAATAAATACTCAGTATATTCATTTGAAACTATTTTTAAAAATTAAATCTGGTTAATTCTATCATTTTTCATTTAGGGATCATATCCTAAAATAGATTGAAGAAGGAGAATTTGAATTTTCTTGAACTTTGTTTTAGCCTGTTAACTTTTGAACAGAGGAGTGATTTTCTCTATATAGGCATACACACACATCTTTACATATATACACAAACATGCAGGCATGTTTAACAACTAATCAAGCATTTTTATTTATAACATACATCAAATGTCAACCACATACATCAAAATATATAGACAGATTCAAGTGAGTTTACTCACTGGAAAGCTAGAACAGAGTCATCTAAATCAACAGATAAGCATATATATACAAAGGCTTAATTATATACGTACATATAGAACAATTATCATCACAGATTCACATGCAATCAGATGATTACCTACTTAACTTTTAATTAAAGTGTTTACTCACAGATTTAAAAAGGCAGAGGCTTGAGATTTGAAACAGGAAACTTTGAATTGCTTTAAAACTTTGATTTCTTTAAAACTGGAATCTTTGAATTTGGAGAAGAAAGTACTTCGAAACTGAAATGCTTTGATTTGAAACTGGAAATCCTTTTGTTGACTGAGATGATTCAAAACTTTTGAAAACTGAATACTATGACGATCTTTGAAAGCTTGTTACTGGGAAACTTGATCTTTGAAAACTGAGATGTTCTTGGTTTCAGCTTGAATTGGTTTACAGGATTTAAATGTTTACAGGGTTTTGAATATTTGGTTTGAGAAATGTTTACAGGCTTTGAAAAATGCTTTACAGGGTTTAGATTTGGATTGATTTCTGGTTTTTCTTGAGTTTGGAAATATATTTCTGTTTTTGATTGAGAAGAGGATTTCAGATTTGATTCTTGAGTTTGGAAATAAATTTTAGTTTTTGGGTTGTGGAGATCATTTCGGGATTGATAACTTTCTGGTTTTGGGTTTTTGGTCTTTGAACTGAAATTAGAGAAAAAGAATGAAGAGGAAAGGTAGAAGTTTATATAAGTAAATTTTGATTTTATTAAAATTTAAAGAAAAAGAAAATAAAAGAGACACTTGTCTCATACCTTATCTAATATGCTAACACATGTTATTTAAGAGGTTTAATATGTTAACACTTGTCATTATTTATATTCATATTATTTTTAAAGCTTTTTATTATTAATTTCCTAATTGATTAATACATTTCTTAATTCATAAATACTTTTCTAAACCTTATGTAAATACAATCTTTAAAAGGAAATAGAATATAAACCAATTATATTCTAATAAAATCATATATATTATATTTAATCCATTTTTAAATGAATATTCAAAAGCTTTTGTATTTATTCCTATTAAATAAATACTCTTTCAAATTTCTATAAATAAATTTCTATAAAAAGAAAAATATAAAACAAATCTTATTTCTAAATAAAAACTTTATTCATATATTTTAAATTCAAACTATATTATTATTTTCATTTTAAGATATATATTTTTTTCTTTAAATTCAATTCTTAAATCCAAATTCAAAGTCAATTTAAAGTCCAATTTAAAATTAATTTAAATAAATATAGATATCCATTTCAACCAAACACATTATTAATTATCAATAATTATCCTATTTAAAATCAATTTAAATACACACATTTTTAAATAACACTTTTTAATTTGGAATAATATGTCTAATTAAAAATCTATTTCTAAATAACACAATTTAATTTTTTAACTAATTATTCCATTTAAGAATCTACTCATAACTATATTTAAAAACAACTCATTATTAATTTGTTTGAAATAACAATTTTACCAATTTTAAATAATTAATTTACAAGATTATCACATTTTAAATTCCCTGAAATCCCGGGATATCACAAGTAATAACTTGCATTGTTATTTATTTTAACTTTTATTTTAACAACAAATATGCACATAACGTTATACAAATTAAATGGTGAGTTAACTCACCCAAGCTCAAGCCTAACCAAGATGTATAAAATCTTGATATGAATGCAACAGGGAAGACGACGTATCGATTGGACCTTGTATGCAAAAGTTATGAGTTTTATAAGAATTCAGATTCTAATATTAATTAATTAACTAATTATCAACTAATTACCTTACAAAAATAAATCCTCTTCTTCCCCAATTTTCTTTTCCTTTACATGCATAAGCTTGTACCCCCATTTCTATGCACCTTCCATTTCCCCTAACTCGAGCTATAGACCATGAAACTTCGTACGACCAACTCCGTTTATCTTCCCTTTGCACTAGCTTCGCAACTGACCCTTTAACATCAAGCTCGATAGCCTCTTCTCTATCACAACCTGGAATCCTTTCGTCCATTGTCCAAAAATTTCTTTATGCCTTGTTCGACCAGAGTTCATCTCGTTGGTGCCAAAAGGTGAATTTCGCTAAGGGAAGAACAATCGAAACATTCGTAGCACTCTACTCCTCCCCAATCTCCTCGAATCGCCACCAAAACTGGTTCTACTGCTATACATGGACACCGACCCAATCACCACCGCATACCACCTTGCATATAAATATGTGAATCCCTCACCCACACGATTCCAGTGGATCTAACGATAGCCTCTAATGATGTCTGTAGCTCCGGGATTAATTATTTGAAAGTGGCACTATTGTTTTCTTTGTTTTTGAGTTTGTTATTAAAAAAGGAAGAGAGTGGAGAGGTTTTCTGAGAGAGGGAGTGAAGTGTATGGGTGGAAGTTGTAGGATCTAGATTAACCTTTGAGGGGGGGTGAATAGGGTCATAGCAAATTTTCATGAATTTACTGAATTAAACACAATAACAAACTGCAGAGAAGTAAATATGCTGAAAAGTAAATCACACACAAAATTTACCCAGCTTGGGAACCCCTGCCTACTGCTGCATTCCCAGATTTCTATTAGAATTAAACAGTCTCCCGCTTACAAACACTCTAACAGACTCGCACACCCTGCTACCGCCTATAGAGTTTTGCAAACTCGCACACCCTGCTCACTTAACTAATCCTAACTAGACAATCTGACACTACCTAAACCCTAGGTGGTGATTTACCCTGTTTTGATTCAAAAAGTACAAACTTAAAACTAAAACCTAAAGAAAAAACAAGGGCAAAAATTAAATTGTAAATTAAAATAATTTTGCCCTTAAAAAAACCCGGCCCCAAATTAATAAAAGAGAATTAAAACTAAAGCCTTAAAATTTTAATAAGGCCGACCCGCTTTGATTATCTTTCGATCCCCCTTTCTTTTATTTGTTGGCCCGCTTTCTTTTATCTGATGAAAGAAAATGGCGATTAAAAACTAGGGCTTCGGCTTCGTTCTTTGTGACTGGCGATTCTGGACTTCGGCTCCTCGAATCTCTGTTGCTCTGGTGAATCTAGAATTGAGGCTTCGGCTCCTCTTTGCTTGATTCTGGAACTAGGGCTTTGCCCTGTTGCGATTTTGGGATTAGAGCTTCGGCTCTCTCTGGCGATTCTCTGTTAAACTAGGGCTTTAATTCGAAGATGCCGACTTGAATGTTGATCGATTGAATGGATAAACGCCTGTTGCTCTGTCGATCGTTTGACTCCTTGTAGCTTGCTTCGGCTGCTTCAGATCGAATTCGACTTGATGATTTCGGTATGTGATTTTCTCCTTTTACTTGCTGGTTTTGATTGCTTGAATTCGATACTTTTATTGCCAGTGATGATGGGTTTATATAGGATACGATGTCCTTGATTTTCGTCGTATAACTTTGTTTGAATTTGTCAATAAATTTTGCTCGGCCGCTTGATTTTTCTTCAATGATGCTGATGATTTCTGACTATTTCATATGCGTATATTTCGTTTTTCTATTTCATGATAATCACAGTATTTATTACGTGATGATTCTTTTCTTGGTCAAACTACTTGGCCACCACAGTATCGTTCACCACGTCTCTGACTTTGTTCGATTCCTTGCTTCCCACGGTTCTAACTTCGACTTTTATTTCTTTGTTGACATTGACCTTGACTTTGTTTGACAATGTTTATTTTTGACTTGTTTCAATTCATAGCATCGGCTTCGATCATTTTCTGGTTGACTTCGACTTTCTGGCCCCTGTGAGCTTCGTCTCTGGCCATCTTCTCTGGTCGGTTTCACTTCAACTTTTTTGACCTGCTGTTTGACACTACCGGTCCTTGTATTAGTACATTTGTTGCTTCCCTGACCTATGCATTCTATTCACGTGTGTTCATCCCTTAGTGTAGTTGTTGTTGCCTCTGTGACCTTGCTTTGTTCACGGCGTCTAATTTGAACTTGCAATCTTTCTGACTTGGTTAATTCGTATAATTCTTGTTCTCCACTGTTGAGTTCGATATGCGCTGTAACCTGTTGTGATGTGTACTTGGTCGAGTTCATTTCTGTTTTGTTTTTATATCTTGTCTGGTTCATCTTGATGTTCTGTAGTCATTTAATACATGAATGCTATTCTCTGTTGCACTTTGATATGTATGTACATCATTGCTGTATCACCATCTGGCTTGTATTTGTTCATTGTGCACTGACTTTGTTCATTGGTGTATTTGTCACTTGAACTACTCTCTGATATGTTGGAGTTGCAGTGTGGACTTGTTTGAATCTGTACTTGTGCACTTCTCTGTTATATGTGCTCTTGTGCACTTCTCTGTTAGAATTGTGGCTGTTGCATTCTTGTACTTGTGACTTGAGTCTGCACCCACATCTGTTTCACTTGAGTTTGCATTAGAGTTGTGCATTTCACTGTCTTTGTCTTTGTGTACTACCATCTTTTGATCTCTGACATGATGTATTTGAATCTCAACATCTGTTCTGGTTGGTCTTGATATTGTTGGCATCTCTGGTCATGGCATCATCCTTTGTAGTGTTGTATAGATTGCTGTTGGTTTTGGTTCACTTTAACCTTCTGATCTGGTGCCATCTGGTTCATGTTGTACATATTGAGTCTCGCTTGAGTTGAATCCAGTTTTAAACTCGGGTTTGACCTTGTACTGATTGTTGTGACATTATTTATATTGCACCTGAGTTGAACCCGTCTTTTATTTGGGTTTGACCTTGTGCTCACCTGTCCCTGTAGCATTATCAAGTGTATATCGGTGTGCACGGCCTTGTGGCATGTACAGTGATACACTGTGCATGTCACATTGTTCGTGTGTGATGAATTCAAATATAAATGATGACGAACAACCCAAATAACTGAGGCAAATATTATTTTCAAAAATCACATTTTATTTTATACTGCAAAAACATTTCCTTTTCAATTTTACTGCGTCAATGTATATTTCTGCAGATTGCTCAGATGCTGGATTCACATTGGAATGAAGTTGAAGATAAATACGAGTGTGAGTGATATGTAGTGAGGAACTGATGTAACTATGAAATTGTGATGTAATTGTATTGTGACTGAAATTGTATAGTTATAGTGAGAGCTTGAAATTGTACTATCAAAATTGTAATAAATATTTGTTGAATAAAATATTCGTTTGAATTCCAATTCTGTGTTATTTATTTTATTCAGCAAATATTTATTTTATGTGTGAAAAATAAAATAGTACGATATCAAATACATTTAAATGAATGTATATATATTTATTATCATCAAACAAAAATCATATACACGCATATTCAACAATCTCCCCCTTTTGATGATAACAAACATATATTTAAGATTTTGAATATATTAAATGTATTTGATCATTCAATTTGCTCCCCCTATTTGAATGCTCTCTTTCTACACAATACTCCCTCTACATATATGCATGAGAATAAAATATTCAAATGAGCCTTGATGCAATTAGAAAATCTTTGACCTTTATTTTCAAAATCTTAACTTTTCTCTCCCCCTTTTGTTATCAGCAAAAGAATAATGGTAATAGAAAAATAGAGATATAGTGATCGACATTAATACAATATTAAAGCTCAATCGAGTGTAAATATTAATTTCAATAAGAAAATCAAACAAAAATCATAAATACTTTAATTGACGCATATTCCACTTTAGAATGATATGAATGATTTCATCGAATAAAACCATATAGTTGTGTCTATTTGTGGTATATTTATTTCAGGAAATTTGAATATCTACTAGCCATGCATAACCGTTAGGACTTTTAAATGAGATTAGTAGTATTCTAAATTTTTATTTTTATTTTAAAAATGAATTCAAGTATCTTCTAACCATGCATAACCGTGAGGACTTTTAAATGGGATTAGAATCAACTTGTCTATTTAATCAATTAATTTTGATCTGCATTCCATACATGCATAACCGTGAGGACTTTTAAATGAGCATGGAAGCACATAATCAAAAATCCTAGTAATTCATCCATGCATAACCATGAGGACTTTTAAATGAGAGTGAATATTTTGGATATTATTATTTATTGTTAGAAATATAATAAAATTGAAGCACAAATGATTTCCTGTTTAAACTACCACATATTGACATACTATATTGACTTTTGACGAGTGATGGTTGATAGAAAAAGAAATGATCATGGAATATTTATCAACAAAAAGTTTTTATAACTCTTGTTTAAATTTCTAAAGAAATTTTCTAATTATTTCTCAAGTCATAATATACGATTAATATCAACACTCATCTTATTTTCAATCACTATCTATCTTTTTAGATAATTATTAGGGGGTCAGATCAGTTAAAATCAATTTCAAAAATAGTTATAAAATCAAATTTTCTTAAATAACTAATCTGATACAAGGTCAACAGAAATTATTTTCTAGAAGGGGTTTTTAAGAAAAATTTCTGCTAAAATAGAAATTATTTCAAGTGAAAAATATGCAGATATTTTCTTTGAAAAATGATGCAGAAAATGAATGTCTCGAAATATAATCACGTTCCACTAGTAATTTTTCTATCAACTACATTACCAGTGTGATCTGCATCTGTCTTTAAATTTCACTCAATATTCACTCGTTGGATGTCATAGATCAGATTGTGAAATTTCAACAAATTATCTCAGAATTATTTTCAACAATTTTTAAACGAAATTTTCTTGACTTTGAATTGAAGTCGTGTTAACCATCAAACAAATATCATAGTGTCAGATTTAGAAACCGTAGGATCAACAGTCATTAAACCATTATCATTATTTCAAAACAATTTCTTGAAGTTTCACCAATTTCATAAAGTTTCAACAATTTCAACCATTTCTTAAAAACCTTTTTATAGCATGAGAAATCAGTAATCAATCAACATCATAATTTGACCAAACAGATTAAGTTCAATAAAAAAATGATTGGTCAACTTTTAAGCACAAATCAAAGTCATAGATAAGAGCAAGTCATGTAAGATCATATCAAGTAAGTTAGAATCTGTCAACCATCATAATTACTTCAAGTAATTCTATTTAAAGATGATTGGTTAATAATAAAGAAATCAGAATTAACATCATCAATCATTTCACATAACTGGCTGATTTAATTCAAATTATGGTGCAGATTTTCACATTTTATCTATCGTTTGAAAATAAATACAATTACTTGCTTTACCTGTACGATAATCTTTCGTTGTTTGCCCATTGTGAATCTGTCACCTTTATACTAGGCTAAGGAACGTTAATTTGTCGCCCGTTGTGTGTTTGGAACAGCCAGTATCCAGATAACACTAATGTTGTTCCTTAGCTTGCCACCACACCTACACGGTAAAAGATTTTTGTGACCTATTTGTTTTTATAGGTCCATGGTTGTTAGTGGTAGAATAATTTGATGAATATGTTTGAGTAGACCCAAAACTATTAATATATGTTCCTTTTGGCACCCAAACTTGTTTTGTCCTTTTATTTTTGTTCCAATAGACATGAAATTTGTTTGTAGAATTCTTAGGAGCCCAAACTTGTATAAATTTTGTGTTCTTGTTCCTATGACTACGATCACCAATTATTTCACATATAGCAAAGACACTCTTACCTTTTGCATTATCATCAACTTGTGTTTTCCCAAAACATAGTCCTTTTCTGTTGTTAGCAAAAAGTTGATTTCCCAATAACATGTTGAATGATTTTTCTCCTCTTGAAAAGTTATTCAAAGTTTTCTCAAGATTTTGGACTTTGGTTTTTAGTGTTGTGTTTTCACTCACAAGTGAGGTGCATCTATTTATAAAATCCTTTCTCCTAGTGTCAGTGGTTTCCTTAAGACTCAAGTTTTCTTTTTCAAGATTCTCAAAGATATTCTTAAGCTTTGATAATTCTGAATCTAAAATTTTGCATTTTTTACAGTCTAGGTTTTGAATATTTTCAAGTTCAGTTTCTAACCTAGTATTTTCATGGACAAGTTCTCTCCTATCAGATTTCAGTTTTTCAATTTTAGAATCAAGAGTATCAATTGTTTTAGTAAGATCACAACACATCAAAACAAGTTCTTTATAAGAATAGTCACTTACCTCACTAGATTCCTCCGAGCTTGCTTCTGAATCTGATTTTGTCATAAGACACAAATTCCTCCTCTGTGCTATTATTCGAAACTTCCTCTCCTTCTTCATCATCCCAAGTCGCTGCAAAGGCCTTCTTCTTCTTTTTCTTTCCTTTGTTGTTTTTGAGAAGTGGACAGTTTTGTTTGAAGTGGCCAGGCTTATTGCAGTTATAGCAAGTCAATTCATTATCGGAATTGTCAGAATCTTTTGACCTATTACCATCTATTTTCTTCTTGCGTGGCCCAAATCTTGACCATTTTCTAAGATTATTGACAGCCATTGCAAGCTCTTCAATTGGATCTTCTTCATCGCTCTCTTCATTGTTCTTTAAGGCAATCGTCTTTTTCTTTGATTCGGAGTTGTTGCGTTCCTCCTTTGTTTTTAGCTCAAGCTCATATGTCATCAAGTTGCCGATCAACTCCTCCATGCTTAGTTTACTCAGATCTTTCAATTCTTGTATTGCCGTGACTTTTGCCTCAAAGTTCATTGGTAAGACTCGTAGCACCTTCCTCACAAGCTCTACCTCAGTGAATACCTTCCCAAGCGCTCTAGCATTGTACACCAAAGTTGAAAAGCGTCCAAACATGTCCTTTATGCTCTCGCCTTTGTCCATCACAAAATTCTCGTATTCATTGCTGAATAGGGCTAGACGAGACTCCTTGACTTGAGAAGTTCCTTCATGTGTCACCTCCAAGGTATGCCAAATTTCCTGCACAGTTTTACAATGAGAAATTCTATTAAATTCATTCTTATCAAGAGCATAGATCAAAGCATTCATGGCTTTAGCATTTGTAGTTTTTAATTTCTTATCATTAGTGTCCCACCTATCCTTAGGTTTAGGAATCTCAGTATCACCAACAGTTATAGTGGGAGCTTTATAGCCAGTTTCAATAATATCCCAAACATCATAATCAGCAGAACTAAGATAAATACCCATCCTAACTTTCCAATAAGCATAATCATTCCCGTTAAACATGGGTGGCCTAACAATAGATTGCCCATCAGAAAAAGCATTATTTGGTAGATTAATGACTCTAGAGTTAAAGAAAAAAATACCGGGCTCTGATACCACTTGTAGGATTTAGATTAACCCTAGAGGGGGGGTGAATAGGGTTATAGCAAATTTTCACGAATTTACTGAATTAAACACAATAACAAACTGCAGAGAAGTAAATATGCTGAAAAGTAAATCACACACAAAATTTACCCAGCTTCGGCAACCCCTGCCTACTGCTGCATTCCCAAATTTCTATTAGAATTAAACAGTCTCCCGCTTACAAACACTCTAACAGACTCGCACACCCTGCTACCGCCTATAGAGTTTTGCAAACTTGCATACCCTGCTCACTGAACTAATCCTAACTAGACAATCTGACACTACCTAAACCCTAGGCGGTGATTTACCCTGTTTTGTTTCAAAAAGTACAAACTTAAAACTAAAACCTAAAGAAAAAACAAGGGCAAAAATTAAATTGTAAATTAAAACAATTTTTCCCTTAAATAAACCCGGCCCAAATTAATAAGAGAGAATTAAAACTAAAGCCTTAAAATTTTAATAAGGCCGGCCCGCTTTGATTATCTTTCGATCCCCCTTTCTTTTATTTGTTGGCCCGCTTTCTTTTATCTGATGAAAGAAAATGGCGATTAAAAACTAGGGCTTCGGCTTCGTTCTTTGTGACTGGCGATTCTGGACTTCGGCTCCTCGAATCTCTATTGCTCTGGCGAATCTAGAATTGAGGCTTCGGCTCATCTTTGCTTGATTCTGGAATTAGGGCTTTGCCCTGTTGCGATTTTGGGATTAGAGCTTCGGCTCTCTCTGGCGATTCTCTGTTAAACTAGGGCTTTAATTCGAAGATGCCGACTTGAATGTTGATCGATTGAATGGATAAACGTATGTTGCTCTGTCGATCGTTTGACTCCTTGTAGCTTGCTTCGGCTGCTTCAGATCGAATTCGACTTGATGATTTTGGTATGTGATTTTCTCCTTTTACTTGCTGGTTTTCATTGCTTGAATTCGATACTTTTATTGCCAGTGATGTTGGGTTTATATAGGATACGATATCCTTGATTTTCGTCGTATAACTTTGTTTGAATTTGTCAACAAATTTTGCTCGGCCGCTTGATTTTTCTTCAATGATGCTGATGATTTCTGACTATTTCATATGCGTATATTTCGTTTTTCTATTTTGTGATAATCACGGTATTCATTACGTGATGATTCTTTTCTTGGTCAAACTACTTGGCCACCACAGTATCGTTCACCACGTCTCTGACTTTGTTCGATTCCTTGCTTCCCACGGTTCTGACTTCGACTTGTATTTCTTTGTTGACAGTGACCTTGACTTTGTTTGACAATGTTTATTTTTGACTTGTTTCAATTCATAGCATCGACTTCGATCATTTTCTGGTTGACTTCGACTTTCTGGCCCCTTTGAGCTTCGTCTCTGGCCATCTTCTCTGGTCGGTTTCACTTCAACTTTTTCGACCTGCTGTTTGACACTACCGGTCCTTGTATTAGTACATTTGTTGCTTCCCTGACCTATGCATTCTATTCACGTGTGTTCATCCCTTAGTGTAGTTGTTGTTGCCTCTGTGACCTTGCTTTGTTCACGGCGTCTAATTTGAACTTGCAATCTTTCTGACTTGTTAATTCGTATAATTCTTGTTCTCCACTGTTGAGTTTGATATGCGCTGTAACCTGTTGTGATGTGTACTTGGTCGAGTTCATTTCTGTTTTGTTGTTATATCTTGTCTGGTTCATCTTGATGTTCTGTAGTCATTTAATACATGAATGCTATTCTCTGTTGCACTTTGATATGTATGTACACCATTGCTGTATCACCATCTGGCTTATATTTGTTCATTGTGCACTGACTTTGTTCATTGGTGTATTTGTCACTTGAACTACTCTCTGATATGTTGGAGTTGCAGTGTGGACTTGTTTGAATCTGTACTTGTGCACTTCTCTGTTATATGTGCACTTGTGCACTTCTCTGTTAGAATTGTGGCTGTTGCATTCTTGTACTTGTGACTTGAGTCTGCACCTACATCTGTTTCACTTGATTTTGCATTAGAGTTGTGCATTTCACTGTCTTTGTCTTTGTGTACTGCCATCTTTTGATCTCTGACCTGATGTATTTGAATCTCAACATATGTTCTGGTTGGTCTTGATATTGTTGGCATCTCTGGTCATGGCATCATCCTTTGTAGTGTTGTATAGATTGCTGTTGGTCTTGGTTCACTTTAACCTCTCTGATCTGGTGCCATCTGGTTCATGCTGTACATATTGAGTCTCGCTTGAGTTGAATCCAGTTTTAAACTCGGGTTTGACCTTGTACTGATTGTTGTGACATTATTTATATTGCACCTGAGTTGAACCCGTCTTTTATTTGGGTTTGACCTTGTGCTCACCTGTCCCTGTAGCATTATCAAGTGTATATCGGTGTGCACGGCCTTGTGGCATGTACAGTGATACACTGTGCATGTCACATTGTTCGTGTGTGATGAATTCAAATATAAATGATGACGAACAACCCAAATAACTGAGGCAAATATTATTTTCAAAAATCACATTTTATTTTATACTGCAAAAACATTTCCTTTTCAATTTTACTGCGTCAATGTATATTTCTGCAGATTGCTCAGATGCTGGATTCACATTGGAATGAAGTTGAAGATAAATACGAGTGTGAGTGATATGTAGTGAGGAACTGATGTAACTATGAAATTGTGATGTAATTGTATTGTGACTGAAATTGTATAGTTATAGTGAGAGCTTGAAATTGTACTATCAAAATTGTAATAAATATTTGTTGAATAAAATATTCGTTTGAATTCCAATTCTGTGTTATTTATTTTATTCAGCAAATATTTATTTTATGTGTGAAAAATAAAATAGTACGATATCAAATACATTTAAATGAATGTATATATATTTATTATCATCAAACAAAAATCATATACACGCATATTCAACAGAAGTATATTTATAGTAATATAAATATTATAATAAATTCTCTCAAATTAATCGTTACACGTTTCGAGCTCGCGCGATCACATGGGACGTCAGATCACTACAAAACTCGTCGGCGTACATCACCTCATTATTCGAACTACTTAATTTTTTGTAAAAAGATTTAAAAAAAATATCTTATCATTAGTTATTATTTAAAAGGGGGCTGAAAAGGTTATAAAATCAATTTAATCACATTAAATCTATTATTCAAATATTTAAATAATTCAGATATTTCAATAAGAAGTGTTCGAAATTTTGGGTCGTTACAAACTCGAAGATCAAACCGCTCTCAGAAGAGCTATCGGATATCTTATATCCCAAGTACAACTATTTTTATTTGCAAATCAACAACTCTACTCTTATTTGTTTGGGTGTGCTTGTTGCCCATTCAAATCAAGTTACGTGCTTTGTAGGCCGTCTAATTATAATAGGCGATCTTTTTGCCTAGTAAGTCAAGAGAGTTTACCCTAGACTCGTGAAACGGGAGGGTGTATCTCGTAGCCTTGAAATTGAGATTGTATTCTAGTTTGTTTGCTACCTGGTTAAAGTAGGTAATTTAATAGAAATCTGTACAAGAAATTGTACAGGACTGGATGTAGGTGAAATCCAAACCAGTATAAAACTCCTGGTGTCATCTCCCTAACTCGTTACTTTACTTTTACTGAATTTATTTATATCTATGATTGCCTGTTAGTATATATATCAGTGATTGATTATTTGTGTTTGATTCAAATCTTGAAACAAGTTAAAAAAATTCCATAAATCTTATAAAACACTATTCACCCCCCTCTAGTGTTAAAATAGCCTTAAGATCCATTCACATCAATACTACACTATTTCCACCATTTGTTATCAGAACATTAGGTTTTCAAAAACTTGTAATTTGATTTTTGAAAAGCATAAATGGCTAGTGACGTTGGTAGTTCACTTTTAAATACTTTTGTAGAAGGACAATCAACTTCCAAACCCCCACTATTTAATAGTAGTAATTACACTTATTAGTCATGTAGGATGAAGATTTATTTATAGTCTAATAGTTTAGATATTTGGAATATTGCACAGAATGAGTACACTAAACCTCAATCGGGATACGTAACATGAACACCTAACTAAAAAACATAAGCACTTAATAATTCTTAGGCGATGCATATTTTATTCTGTTCATTAGACAAAAATGAATTTAGTCGAGTTTTTATTTATAAAGCTGCATATGAAATCTGGAGATGTAACGACCCATATTTTTAACTATTTTAAATTATTAAATTTACTATGATTATTGAATATAAAAATGGTTAAAAATAAAAATTTATGTTTTATTTATGTAGTTTATTAAATACGAACTTGAAAATAAATGTTGAATCATTTAGTTGAAAATAAAATGATTGATTTTTAATTAAGATTCATTTGAATCCAATGTTGAAGCTCATTTCAATTGGATTTTTGGAAAGCTTTAATTAAAGAAGTGAATTTTTTTATGAATTTAAATGTAAGAGCATTGGTTGTATAAACTTTGAACAAATATTTTAATTTACAAAATGGTTTAAGATAAAATTTGAATTTGGAATATTTAATTGATTTAAAATATTGAAAAGTTAATTTCATAAGTTAAATAACTTATATTTCAAATATAATGATTTATTTGATAATTAAATTGTTAAATTTAATATTTGAAAATTTTTAAATAACTGAATCTTGAATTTAATATGAACGAAAATGATTTCAAAAGTTGATTTAAATTCTATTCGAATAAGAAGGAAGATAGTGAACTTTTAAATTTGGATTTAAAAGTGATTTATCTAAATTGGAAATTACTTTTTTTTGAGAAAAATTGTATGGTCCTCTACAAGAGAGGAGAGCAAACATTTAAATTGGAAATTACTTGTTTTAATTAATGTGTAAAAACAAAATAATAGCTTTTCGGGTCACTGTCTTGTATTTCAACGAAACCAGTTTCATCGGATCCGTAATAGTGAATTATTATAGGATTTCAAGTTTCGTAGCGATTGAACTTATCGTTTGGTCCTGTGAGTTCGAAACGCGTAGAATATATTAAAGGAATTTAAATTAATATAATTTGATTTTGAAAAGTTTACTTTTGTATATGATGGAATTGGCTTTCGATATATATTCCATTGTGTTTGGAATAAGGGTATAATATATAAAACGCCAGGCGGCACGCTTCGTTTGGAGTTTGAAAATTTCACGGATGAATAGGGCCTTAACTTCTTCCATTTGCATAACCTAACCTAAAAACAAATCTCAGCCGCCATTAAACCTAGAAATCAACAGCCTTAGTTCATCGAAGCCTCTAGGGGCTGAATTAGCCTTCGACTTCAATTAGGAAAACGTAGAGCACATTGGTACGAAGCAAACTACAGGTTGGATCGTCGAATCGACAACCGAGATAGTGGCAAATCGCTCGCGTTCATCTGCAGTTTTATGGGTTTCGACCACGATTTACGCGTGTGCGCGTCGCGTGGTGGCAGAGCGTGGTCGGCATTCGTGGTCAGGTCAGCGGCGAGTAGCGCCCAAGGCGCTGGTGGGTGGTCGTGCGATCGTTTGAACGAAAAAAAAGAAACAACGGCCTAGGAATAACTCATGATTAAGGAAGAGGAGAGAAAGGTTATGGTTTTAAAATTTTAATTTTATTAAGTTAATTATAATTAATTATATAGAATGTTTATAAATTCATAACTTTTTCATTTGAGGTCGGATTCGAGCAAAACAAGTTGCGTTGGATTCGTATCGAAGTCATCAATAAATATACGGACATCGGGTGGGTTAAATTGATGGTTTAAATTCTTGAATTTGAATCTATTTAAATGATTTTTTTTAAAGAAACAAAAATAGAAATTATAAAGATTGAATTATTTTCAAACTTGAGCTTTGAAATGTTGAAGGTAAAATTTGTAAAAGAAATTGTTTAAAGAATTTATTTTGGAATTCGAAGTTATAATCGATATACGACTTGAATTATGGAATTGAATTGCTTTAAAGGTTTGAACTATATTCAAACTTTGGAAATTTATCTTGGTTAAAGTAATTTAGATTGATATTTCAAATTGGGCTCAGAATTGAAATATTCGAAATTGAATTAATTTAAAGATTTAAATCTAAATTCGAACATTGAAGTTTAATTTGATTTAAGTGATTTAAATCGGTAAATTGAAATTGGGATTGAAATTTATATAAGTTGAAATGGTTTAAAATAAGAATTAAATTGAAATTTTAACCATTGAATTGAACGTTGAATCAAATATGAAGTTAATTCGAATCGAAATCGAAATTTAATTTGATCGGAAATCAGAATTCAGTTGATTGGAATTGATTTGAGATTGAAGATGATTTGAATTGGAAGATTTGAAATTGAATCATTTTAATTGAAATTTGGACCTGGGTCCAGATTTAATGGAAATGGAAAGAAACGGTTTTAAATTTGAAACTATTTTCACTATAAACTATTTTACTATAAATTGTTTTAAAATTCATCTTTTTAAAGTTTCAAATTATTTAAATTTTCAAACCATTTTAATTATAACCCATTTTCAACACTCAAACTATTTTATATCAATTGTTTTCAATCTCTAAACAATTTAAACTATTTTAACTATTTAAACTATTTAAATTATTCAAACTATTTTTAGAATTCAAGCTGTTTAAGGTCGGAACTGTTTATTTAAATCATTGATTTAAAACGTGAATGTGGTTAAAATGAAGTTATAACCTAAGTTGAAATTCGAAATTGAAATTTCAATGGAATGATATTTTCAAGTGAAAATAACATATGAAGTAAATATGATGATTTTGAAATGAAGGATATTTTGAAGTGAATATGATATTTTGATATCAAGTATGAATCGTTTATGAAATGTAAAAGAACCAACCGGTGTGTAAAATTTTGGTTGTTAAAGAGACCGGGGCCGATTATTGGAATACTCTCTGTCAATGTTAGAACCGCTTTAACAACCGTGTACATGGAGGAGACTCCAGAATGAAGTGGTTGGATTTGGTGTACGTTGTTGGATTTGAAGAAAGAGAACGATAATGGATAGCCCCGATACTTGTGTCCATTTGAAATGACTAAAACAGGACGGCTTGACAGGGCCAATGAGGGTAGCTACCTCTAGCGGACATTTGTTCTTCGATTTTTTTGGACTCGGTCCATACTATTACCCTTGATGTTGGTTTCGATTAATGCACCTTGAATTGGGATGACCTCCCTTTAACTCGATATGGGATGGATGGACGCGGTGGGTGGTCGTGGCTACGATTCGTTACCACCAGCCCCGCGACCAAAACTGGTAGTATCCTACCTTGGGCATTGCCTCACGTTCCTTGTCATACTTTTATCCTTATATGAGACCACTACAAGTTGGTTTAGTGTTGTCGTATCACGGTGCATCCCTATCCCACGACGTGCTACTGGGGTGTATATGCGAACTGTATGCCAATGCTTAAAAATGCATTAAGGGGGGTTAATGTAAAGCTTAACGCTGGGAAAAATATTTATCTTATTGATTAGACATTACATATATAGTGTATTCTACTATATATAGATATTTTGATGGATCCTTAAGAGATGGAAAATCCCGTAACATCACTTGAGTTATTGCAGGCATGTTATACACTGGATAAGAGATGTAAAACCCCATAAACATCTCTGATGCTAGTACACTCCTGTTATATGTGATATTGATTTGACTTACATAAGGATATTTTAGTTCTGACTTGAGTGTATTGTTTTACTTTATGCTCATTTCAGCCCTGAGTTTTCAGTGCATTGAAGATCATATTATTCGAGAGGACAAAGACGAAGATTTGGTATATTATTACTAGTATTATTTGCCTACATCATGTTGTTTTACGGCATTGTTTTATTTTGTCTCTATTGTATGTAACTTTGGTTGATGTCGTAAAAGTATAATCAAGTGTATAGTGTAAACAACTTCATGAACTGTTTATTTGATTATTTTATTTTGTCATTCCATTGCGAGATTCTGTGTTTGTTTTCTTCTTTTCTTATTTTTCTTAATTAACCCCATTGGTTATTTGTGTTTCGGATTGTTTTGAGTTGGACATGTGTGGTTTATTGTCGACTTAAACCTCCTGAAATGCTGGTCGTCACAGGAGAACACTACAAGTTACACATGAAGGTACAAGCAAAATAAAATAGATAAAAATTTCCATGTTAACTAATTAGTTTCCATTATTCAAAATGAAACAAAATGAGTCTATTTTTATATGTATTCTAGATCTAGAATATAGTTTTCTTTAGTATCATTAGGAAAGAAAAATTTCTGAAGGGGACCAAGTCTGAAAAGTCCTTAATTCACACTCTCTAGAGTGAAATCAAAAGACATTAGCAATAGAAGAGACTAATGACATTAGTACTTTAAAAACTGAAGAGTTAATTGGTAATCTAAGGTCCTATAAAGCACAGCTGCATGACATGAATGAAAGCAAGGTAACAAAAAAGAAATCAATTGCATTTAATGCTACAACTGACTATCAGGATTCAGATGATGATGATAATGATGAGGAAATTGCTCTTATGATTAGAAATTTTAGAAAATTCCTGAAGTACAGAAAGATGAATAACTTCCGTAGACCTGAAAACATTTTTTTTGGAAATGGAAATGTAATTAAATGTTACATCTGTGATGAACCTGGCCATTTGCAAAGAGACCGTTTGTATCAAAAGAAATCAAAGATCACATCTGTCACTGATTCATCTAAAAAGAGAAAGAAGGCTTACTCTGCAATTTTAGATGATTCTGATATTGCAACAAGTGACAACAAACCAGATATAGAAAATCTCAATATGTGTTTCATAGTAATAGAAGATTAACCAGATCAGAACAAAAGGCAACAACAAAAATGGTACCTTTTACATTTATTTATTTTTATTTGAAATTATTAAATTTAGGAATAAATATAGATTAATAATAATAATAATAAGTTTATCTAAGTATATGTTGACATATGTCACATGGATATGTCGACATACGTAGCAGAAAATTGGAGAATCTTTTCAAATTCAAACTTTTGAATTTCCCTCTCTTTTGCATTAATTTCAAAAACCAGAAAGGCATCTTTTCAACTGAAAAATGCCAGTTCACTCTATATTAAATCATCTCATTCCTATCTCTTCATTTACTCACACTTTATTTCAAAATTCAAATTCATTCTTCACTCTCCTATCTTTAAAACTTCACAACAATTTCTTTCTCAGTCCAACCCTCCTCGTCCAAAGCCATTAAGCTCACCAAAAAGATCAAAAGTCAACTTCATAATGGTCAAGAGTCAATTGAAATTTATATTGAGTATGCTACATAAGGAAAGGAATTTTCGAGAAGGTATGCAAATTTAATTAATTTTCTTCTTATGGTTTACAAGATCTTTCTTTAGAAAATGGTACTTTTGGTTTAACCGATTTATCTCAAAATGATTTTGATTGATATCCCGATATGGTCAAAATGTTTTGTACGAATTTAAATGGAATTTTTTTTCAAGGAGAAGAAGGTCAAATTTAGAGTAGTGTAAAAGACACTACTATTTCTTGGGATTGTGAAATTTTGGGACAAATTTTTAGTTGTAAAAGTAGTGGAAATGACCTCTCTACTTTTGAAATAGATTATGGTAATAAAGAAGTTATGCACGATTTATTTTCTAATGATGAAGAGTATGGTTTTAAGAGCAAAAATCTTAGGCCTAAAGCAAGACTAATAAGTCTTATTTTACAAAAATGTATTACACCAAGGATGGGGAATTACAATAACCCTACTAAAAAGTTTCAAAGCTTGCTATTTTCGAAAAGTATGATATAAATTAGACTCAAGTGATTTTGGATAACTTTGTTCAAAAAATCTCTAGACATGAGAACACACTTTACCATGGTGTGTATCTTACTAAAATTTTCAATTATTTTGGTATCGATCTAAGAGGTGAAATATTTTTCCTCACAAAGTTTTTGACAAAACCAACCTCTTTCTTATGTACATCCCTCTTGAATTCGAATCCTATTAAACACTTATTAAAAAGGAAGAATGTAACGACCCGGAAATTTTAACTGTTTTAATAATGTAATTAATAAAAATTTTCATGAAATAAAATAATTAAATTTAACAATGAAAAATTGATATTTGGAATACGTCTATTTAAACATAGCAGGTGGTAAATCTTTATTGGAAAATATGTAAGTTAGTTCTGTTGTGTAATTTTCAATTTCAATTTAAAATCAGTTAAATTGATGAAAATAAAATATTTTTGAAATCTAAATATTTTTATATAATAAAATTATTTACCATCTTCTGAGTGAGACGTCATCGTTTCGCCAAATTTGGACTGCTCTAGCTCCGTTTATCTTATTTTCGGCGTTTTAGCGGCAGTTTGGCAGCGAATATCGACTTTTGACAGGTGGGTCGTATCACACATATCAGTGTACCTTCTATTCATCTCGTCGTGTTAATCTCCACAGTATATTCATTTGTGTATTTCGACATCTAGTACATGGGGAAATCTGCGATATGGTTAGCCGTACCGGTACCCATTTTAAGTCTCTAGAGTGTTCTGTGACCTGTCATGTGTCCATTGGTTGGAAAGCAAATGGTCAGTAGTTTTATTATTTTCAGGAATCAACTTATGACTTTCTCTATTCCCCATATTCAGTATATTATTCTATGGTTTCAATTTCTATTTCTGCTTCGTGATTCATTTTCTCCTCCTTCTATATCTTTGTTATGTCCATATAATATATATATATATATATATATATATAAAGTTATATATTTATAAGTTAGCACAGATCTGAGAAACATGCTCGTGAAACCTCTTTATTCTTTACCGTCCTCCCTTCATTAACCCAGCCACCGTGATAACCATCCAACATCGGATACTCCGCCTATCCCCTCTCTCTCACCTTCTTCCCACGCAATACCCTCCTCTCAACGTCAACCCCATTCCAAGCAACCACCACTCCGGCCACGTCACCCAGCAACCCACGACCAACTTTCTACCGCCCAGCCTGACTTGAACCAGCGACCACCTTTTCCTCCATACACTCCGCTTGTAGCCTCCCTCTGGCCTTCGCCCACCTTCCTTTCGCTCACTGCCTTCGACCGTGCCCATCACAAACCCGATCCAAACGCCATCCCTACAACAGCCATCGCGGCCAGTGACCCCAAGCAACACCGTGCTCAACGACCTCCACTACTTCCCTCTCGACTTCACCGCCACCTGACACCTACAGCTCGCTGCCACTTCACAGTCACATCACAAGACCATTCCTCACTACTCTACCATGAAATATCCCTCTCACGCAATCACACCAGCCACGTCAGCCCTCCATAACCCACGCACAGCCAAGTCCCCTCCTCTACAACCGAGCAGTTCCAATCTTTGTTTTCCCCTCTTATATTATTATGTATATATATAATTTAAGTTTATATAAGTTTATGTAAGTTATATGATCTGTTTGTTATATATACAAGTTATATAAGTTATATAATCTGTTTGTGTATATATATAAGTTTATATAAGTTATGTATAATGTGTGTGTGTGTGTGTATAAGTTTATATATGATCTGTTTGAGTTTATATATATATATATATTATAATAAAGTAAGTTTATATTGATTTTTATAATAAATATTGATTTTAAAATATAATATGTATGTAAGTTTATATATTAGTTTATATATATAAGTATACATGAGTTTGGTTTTCAAATATATATAGAGATTTTATTTTATATATGTTTAAAATTAAATATTGATTTTGGAAATATATATAAAGGTTTTATTTTAAATATATGTTTTAATATTAATTTTTAGAGAAATATATATATATATAACATATATTTTGTTCAGTTTATATCAAGCTAGTTTGATTTGTTTTCATTGATTCCAAACTATCAACTTTGCTCGTCGAATTCGTGTTCATCGTGCCGCACTTTGGAATTTGTGCTTGGATTCGCTGCATCTTGTTCTTGTTATTTCTCTAGCCTCGAAAGGTGAGCAATCACTCACGATTAACTTTCTTATATTTAGTAAATTTAATTCACATGAAATGACGATTGAAATATGTTGTTAAATTTGAATTGTTAGTTATTTAATTGTTAAATATGATATGCCATTATCTTCAGTTGTTTGCTTATAACATATGACACCATAACCTGTTGTATATAGTATATTTAATTTGTTAATGATGATATATGCCTGCTATTGATATGTATGTCATTTTATAATATTATTCTGTTGTTCTCACTCTGCAAGTTCCCTTAGTTTTAGGAAAATCCTTGTGGGTTGAAATGATACATACCCGAACGATCTTTTAGATTAGAAAAAATCGTTATGGGTTGAAATGATAAACCCAAGTGATTTTATTGATTTTGAATTTTGGGATCGCGGGTTGAAATGATATAAACCCGTAAATTTAAAGTATTGCTGATTGAAATGATAAATATCCGTATCACTTGACCATAGGATAAAAAATTATATACGGACACCGTTAGTCTATTTTTGAAAAATGATTTCAAAAGTTTTGAAAGGAAATATATGGGTTTTAATAAATATTGATTTTTAGATATAATATATAGATTTTATTTTAATATACGTAAAAATTTAGATTTTTAAATTATATGTTTGGGATATTTTAAATTTATAAGTTAAGTTTTGAAAATTTAATTTTAAGATTTTACGTATAATTTTATATATATATAAAATAAGATTTAATATAAAAATAAATTTAATAATAAGTTTTAATTTAATAAAAATTTAATATAATAAAATTTCATAAAATTTAATTTAACTAATATATATATAATATGTTTAAAATATTATTTAAAGTTTATAGTAATATCTTTAAATAGATTTTGTAATAACTTTAATAAATTAAGGTTGGAAAGAGAAATTGAAATTGATCTGAAATTTAATTTGTTTAAGAATTGAATATAAATAAGAATTGATTGGAAACTTATTGATTTTGTGATTTTTGAAAGGCATGATTTTATAACTTGATTTAATTAGAAGTGATTAAATGAATATTTCCAAATTTAAATAAAGTTAGATATTTAATATTTAATTTTGATTTAAGTTTGTAATTTGAGATTTATTTGAATCTTTATAAAAGTGATTAGGTGAATATTTCAAAATTAAATATAATTGAAGTTAGATATTTAATTTTGATTTAAATTTGTAATTTGAAACTTTATTTAATATTTATAAAAGTGAATATTTTCAAATTTAAATAAATTGAGAAGGAATATTAAATATTGATTTAAATTTGTAATTTGAGATTTTATTTAAATGTTATTAAAAATGATTAAGTGGATATTTTCAAATTTGAATAAAATTAAAGTTGAAATTTGGAATATAAATGTAATTTATAAAATTGAGTTACTGTAATTGTTTGAATATTTAAACTTTGTAACCTATTGAATTGGAAGTGGTTTAAATTTATAGTTCAAACTTAGATTTGAAATCGATATAAATTAAAATGGTTTTAATAAGAATTTAAAGTGAACCTTTAACCCTTTTAATTGAAATTGTTGAACTGGGATTGGTTTAAATTGAATTTAGAACTAAAGTTGATTTGAATTGATTTGTGAAATTGGAAGAAACAGTTCTAATTTGAAACTATTTTCGGCACAAATTCTTTTTAATATATAAACTATTTTTAATATATAAACTCTTTTTAATATATAAACTATTTTAATTTATAACCTATTTTTAAACATATAAACTATTTTTAATTTATAACTATTTTAATATATATAAACTATTTTCAATATTTAAACTGTTTAAGTTGGAACTATTATGATTTGAATTTAATGGATTTAAATGCGAATATTTGATATGATGGTTTAAACTATTTGGTGAATATGATTTCGAAAGTGATGTGATTTTGAAATGAATTTGATATTTTGATATACAGTATGAACTGTTTTGAAATAAAAATGACCACGGTGTGAAATATGCGTTTGGTTGTTAAAGAGATCGGGATCGGATATTGTCATACTCTCTGCCAATACCAAAAACCACTTTAACAACTGTGTACGTGGTGGAGACTCCAGAACGAAGTAGGAAGGATTGGTGGCGTCTATATGAGGTATGAACGCAGCCCTGACTCCTGTGAGTCAGCTTGATGTGATTAAAACAGGAGCCACGTCGGGCCAAGTGAGGTCACACCTCCGATCGAGCATGATTCTTGATACCATTCTACTACTTTGTGATTTGATTGGGTGCACCTTTGATTATGGGAGTGTGTCTCAAGGTGGGCGGTAGTAGCTATTATGCTTTACCACCAGTCCGGATCCGCAAAACGGTAGTATACTACCCTAGGCATTACCTCGCATGCCTTGTCACATGCCTTATCGCGCCCTCTACGATTTTGGTTTGTACAGTACCTATGGAGTGCCCTCTGATAGCCTCCAGTTTACGAAGGAATTACGGTACTGTATAGACTACGGGAATATATATATATATATATAAATATGTGTTAAGGGGGATATGGGTTAACGCCTTAACGCTATTTTAATAGTTTACTTTACTATAGACATTATCTATGTAGCATATTATACTGTGTATGTAGATAGTTTAACGGATCCTTAGAGGATGGAATCCCAACATCCTTTAAGTTATATTGCATTTCACTTGAGTTAGTTTACTTGTAGAAGAATGTTAATCCTGACTCGAGTGTTTTGTGTTTTGCTTTATGCTCGGGTCAGACTGAGTGTCACAGCATTTGAGACTCAACTTTAGAGTTTGGAGCTTTGCTTGAAGATCTGTCTCTTATCTATCCAGCTTTGCAGTTATCTCAGTTATTTCTAGTTATCTGTGTTCAGACTTTTCTGTTGCTTTTGTATTTGAGACTACTTTGTATTTGAGATTTTCTATTGTATTTATTCATACTCTAATGTTTATATAGTAGCTTCATGAACTACTATTTATCTATTCCGCTGCTTATTATTATATTACTCTGCGTCTGTGATTCTGTGATTGATTTATTTACTGTATATGCTGAGTTTTGCCAAATATAAATTAATAATCTGTTGTTTTGAGCAATTCAAGTCTGACATATGTGGATAATTGTTGATTTGAACGGTTCGAAATGCTAGGTCGTTACAAAGAAAGATTGGCATGGGAAGAAGAGCAAGAAATCAACAACAACAAGAAGAAGAAGGTGACGATGTGGAAAATGAAGAGGAGGAAGAACAAGAAGTGGAAGAGGAGGAAATGCACACTTCCCTAGAAAGCTTTGACAAACCTTCTCGCTATTCCAACAAAGAGATTCTCAAAAACCAAGAGAAGCTTCTAAACAACCAAAAGAAGTTTAAATTCTCCTTTAGTAAAAAGTTCACTTCTCTCTCCAACAAAATGGAAAAATACTTTGGGAAGATCATTAGGAAGCTTGGTGGATATTCTTCACCATCATCATCATCTTTTCGGATTTTTGTCTACCTTTTTATCCCCTTGTTACATATTTCTCTAGTTTTATTTTATGTAATTTTCGTATAGTTTTCTTTGAAGTCATGAATCTCTCTATTTTGATTAATGAAATTACTTCTTCCTATTCGATTGTGTTATCATTGTCTCTTCCAATCATTAAAGTAAAATAGTATTAACTAGAAACAAAAATTAGAAAAAAACATAAATGTGCAAATCAAGGCACATATGTTGACATACTAGCCACTTTCGAAAATTTTAAATTTCAAAATTTTTGTAACTACTTTTAAAACAATTATTTAATCCGACTTTCCATATCTATTTAAATCCCTTTTTTTCTAGAAAAACTCATACATTGATTCGTATTTCATCTCCTTCCATTTTCAAACATTTCCTTTCATAAAAATGAGTTCTCCACATCAAAAACTTAGAAGAAACACTACCGTCTTTCAAAGATATTCACCGTTTCATTCTCTAAAATCAAAGGCATGTGGAACTAAGCCAAATGCAAATAATAAAGGAACAAGAGAAGCACTTTGATAATCTTCATTGGTTAATTTCCTCTCTTATCAAAGATAAACAAAACAACAACCCAGAATGCTCAAACTCCAAGGCAAACACGAAACTAGAAGATTAGGATGTCATCAGAACAAATCCAATCTTTAAATCTGAAGGATGGGTTAAAGTTCTAAGGAAAGTCTGATATCTTTAATTGTTTATAAATTGTAAGCATACGTTTTGAAACTTATATATTTAAATTTAATTGGTTTGGAAATAATAAAGTTTGGTTTGGATTGATATAACTTTGTATATAATATTTTATTTTGTTTAATTTGGATTGTATAGTTTGAATTTTTTCATTAGGGATTGTTGAATTATGTAATAGTTTGATTTATTAAAACTTATTTTGTCTTATTTAAACGTCTCCAAGATATAGTATTTAAATATTGATTTTGACTCCATGATTCATAAGTATATCACATTTAAGGGGAGTGTTGTTTTTCACCCATTTTTGTTGATGACAAAGGGGGAGAAAATATAAAATATAACACATGAATATATTAAGGGGGGAGTTATTTAACTCTGAGGAAGTTATATTATATTTTATATACAAGAATATTTATATGGTTGTCATCCTCAAAAAAGGGGAGATTATTAATACCTTAGATATTGATTTTGATGATAACAACCATATAAATATAGATACTAATATATTTGTGAAGGTTTCTCCGATGCGAGGAATTATGCATTTTGGGAAGGCAAGGAAACTGGCACTAGATACATAGGATCGTTTCGAATGATCGAGAAGAGTGGTAAGCTCGCATATCGAATCAAGTAACTAAATGAGTGTGAATAATATTTTTCATACATCTCATTTGAGGAAATGTGTGCACGATCTGAATTCAATGATGGAACTGATGGCAGTTGAAGACTTATCTATAGAACCAAATCTGACTTATGTTAGAGGATCAAAGGGACTAGCAGGCCGTAACACGAAAGAGCTAAGAAACAAAGCTATCAATCTTGTTCGCATCCAGTGGAGTGATGATGTTGCTGATTGCACCTGGGGGGTAGAGGATAGAATTAGAAATATCCATCCTGATTTATTTTTACGTGTATGATTAGGCATATATGTTTTAATGTACAGTTTAGCAGTGACATTGGTATGATATTATGATATGATATTTGAATGAGTTAACAATAATACATTATACTTGGTGGTTGATGATTTGCATTAGCGAGGAACTAGTTTAATTGTTGTAGTACATTGATCGATGATGATGATTTTATCCTGCCATGTCTGAGTTTGGAGGACGAAATTCTTTTAAGGATGGGAGATTTTAACACTCTATGTTTTGTAGTACCATAATATGGGGAAATTAAGTAAATAAATGATTAATCAAATTAATTTATGAAATAAAATAAAGATGAGATAATTAATAGAGAGTAAATGAATGTAGGATGATGAGCTAGGGATTTAATAAGAATACGCTATAATGAGGTTTTAATCCAAATCCCAAATTACTAAACCCTTACGCTCCAACTCCTTATTCAATCTCTCATATTTCCATAAAATAAAAGAAAGAAAACTAAGAAGCATAGGCTGACCATAACTTTGAGGGAAGCAGAAGGAATACAAGCTAAAAGAAGGAGCATTCGTCTCTAAGGACTATAAAAGACTTGAATCAAGTTTAATCAAGTAAAAAGGTGAGTAATCCTTTCTTTAAAACTTCCAAACTCCTATGGGTGAGGATTGTATGTGTTTGTGATGTTTTTAATGATAATGTACTAACGTAAATAATATTTATTCATGTTGGGATTTAAAGATGACGACTTAATGTGTTCAGGGAAAAACATGATTAAAATTTCTCTAAATCATTTAAAACTTTGATATGATGTGTTGAATAATATTATGGAGATGGCATTTTAATTTCTGAAATTAATTAAAAATTTCAATGTAGGAAAGTACCTAATTTTGAAAATTGATTATTTTAAATATCAAAATTAATTATTTTGACCCGAAAACTTTACATGCGGTAAAATAAGATAATTGATATTTTGGTGAATTTTTAGGATTTTTCTATGTATTTCAAATTACTATGAATTATTTAGCAAGAGAGATAGTTATTTACTAATAGTCATTTTGTTAATTAATTAAGTAGGTAATTAATAAATTCTTAAAAGAAAACTGTAAAAGCTTGGGAGAACCAACGATAATTCTACAAATATGTAGGTTAGGTAAAAAGTAATTACTTGAGATGGAAATAAAACAGTTTTCAAATTAATTATAAAACTGCCATATCAACTTACAATAGCCTACAAAATCTCAACATGCAATAGCTATGTTCGGGATCTACTTGCAAAAGCTAAGCTGAAGTTGACATGCGATAGTTATATTTAGGATCAACTTGCATTAGCTAAGTAGAAGTCAACATTCGCTAATTATGTTTGGGATCAACTTGGTGCTAGCTATGTATGGGATCAACTTACGATAGCTAAGTTGAATTCGACATGCGATAGCAATGTTTGGGATCAACTTACATGGCTAAGTTGGAGTCAATAAGCAATAGCTACGTTGGGATCAACTAGCGATAGCCCATATATGTATTAACTTGCGATAGCTAGGGTAATGTCAACAAGCGATGGTCCTGGGGTATACCAACTTACGATAGCTATGAAGCATTTCAACATGTGATGGCTTTTGAACACTCAACTTATGATGGCTTATAAGATTAAACCGCGATAGCTAGGAAAACATCGATGTACGATAGCCTAGTGTAAAAATGCGATAGCCATGCAATGTAAATATGAGGTAGCTAACAAAGCTAAGAAATTCTAAGTAAACAAATGAACTTTCGTAGCACTTTGGAAGCCATCTTCCAAAGTGATGGTTGAGAATTTCATGGGGAATGAAATGACCATAAAGAATAATAAGTTAAGGATAAATACTTATTCAAAAAATAGAAAATCGAGATTTAGCTTAATAGCTATATGATGACAAGTGGAACAATTATAGACAATGGAAGTGGGAATATAAGGCCATGGTGGCAACGATATGTCTAAACATCACGGTATATTTGGTAACATTAATAAAAGGCCTGTATAGCTACCAAATATCTAGAACATGACATTATATTTCGTAAGGTGGATGGAAGGCATGTGTGGCTAATAACTGTCTATACATGACAATATATTAGGTAACTTTGATGGTAGGCTTTAGTGGAAGATTTATGTCTATTCACGACAATAAACAGGATCGATGGAATAAGCATTTGGTGTCACCCATTTATCTATACATGACAACATACGAGATTAATGGAGTTAGGCATTTGTAGCATTCAACTGTCTATTTATGACATTATATTTGAAGATTGTTAGCGTAATGCTTGTAGGGAAACCATTTGTCTATCCACGATGTAATGAATGATGATGGTTGGTGCAAGGCCTAGGTGGCAACCATTTGTCTAAAAACAACATAATAAAGGATGATTGATGGTGTAAAGTCTACATGGCAACCATTTTCCTAAATAGACGTGATAATGGTGTAAGACCTATGTGGCTACTGTTTGTTTAAACACGACATAAAAAATGATGGAAAATGATGTAAGGCCTTGGTGGCAGCCAAATTATCTATTCCTGATAAAATTAAGAGAAAATAAGATAAATCACAGAAGTGGAAATCTTAAGTGTCTAATACAATGATCGGACTGGTGACAGTATGACCTGAGTGGCTATTTTAAATGAATCGATTATAAAAGTTATTCGAAATTGTATGAAGGAAACTTCACACTTATGATGAATTGATGATTTATGCTTGTTCGTGACATGATATTATTTCATAGTATGATGATGATGATTAGAATAGTGAGGGGGAAACCCATTCCGTGCTTAGTTGCATGATCTCACCATATGCTATCTGTTTAGGGAAAAGTATTGCTCATATCCTTGTTTACATCTGATCCGTGTTTTTATTATTTCCATAAACCCACGAGTACTCATTCGAGTAGGCCGAGTTTATAGCTTAGATAGATATCTTTTGGAAAGACGAATAAAGGAGTAGGAGGCTTATTTTGCAAATAAAAGTTATTTTAAAAATTCCATTGTGTAAAACTAGAGTTCATAACTGGTTAAGTGTGCATGTAGGGTCCTCGGATATCGATCATGGCACTTTATAATTTATTTTTTATTCTATTTACCTATGGGTGGGAACAAAATGGGTTAATGTTATGTAAGGACTTATGTAAACCATTTTGATGAAATGAAATTATTAGTTGCTCTGTTTACTTAAATTTTTGAAAAAAATATTTATACTGATCTCGCTTTGTCTTGAAAATAATTTTTATGATGACTGCAGTATCATCGACATTCATTTTCGGGTCTCGAAGTGGGGGATGTTATATTGACTACGGCTAGGCTCGAGGGTATTCATGGGTGACATGTTGCCAGATTGAGTTGCAGGTGATCCCGACATGGGCTTGTGCATAGTTGGGCTCATGGATACTCATGGGTGACAAGCTGCCATATTGAGTGGAAGGCAGTCCTGTCACGACCCTGAGCGCTACAGGGCTTGAGGGTTCATGGGTGACATGCTGTCAGTTGATGTTGGGACCGACTTGTTTTTATGCGGGTTTATTACAAATGCCAAACTACGGTGCCAGTAACGACCCGTATTTTACTCATCGGAGGATTGTATATTTTAATTTTATACATATGAGGTCGTATGACTTTAAAATTTTGGAAAGTGACTCTTACAGACATTTTCCACCTTTATGATTTTTGCCAAATTCCTATATGACCATTTTGACCTTGAAAAACTTGTTTGGACTATAACTTTTGATAGGTTCCAAATTTGGGTCTCAAACCACTTTCATTGCTTCAGAGTGATGGTTTTCCATTCCATAGAGTGGTCATATTATAAAAACGGACTTACCATTTCAAAGTTATAGCTGTTTTAAGTTTCGGCTACTGCTGGCTTGCATTAGTAGGTAATTAACTAAGCTCGTGTTAGGTCCGCTAAAACATCTCGAATTTGTGCTAAGGGCTGGTTCAGAAAACAGAAATATGTGCAGGCCTGAAAACCATCTTGGGTTCAAATTTCAGGCATGAAACAAAGGACCAAACAACCTCAGAATGAGCTAAAAATTGGTATGCACATAGTAGAAAACTTCAACTTTCAAATAAAAAAGAATCAATGAATTTCGACATAGGAATAAGAAAATATGGTCATGCAAAGTAACACCCAAACATAGTTTTCACAGAAACAAAATAACTATAAGAAAATTTAAACTCGAGCTTATCTATCCTCTTTTGCTTGATGAAACAAATTGTGTTGAGTATAGTTCTTCCCTAGAAATTGCGAGGACGTAATTTTTTATAAGGGGGGAGTCAGTAACAACCCTAGTTTGGTGATTACTTGTAAATATTAAATTATAACGGTGGTTATAATTTAATATTCTGAATTAAAATAAATTGGAGATTTAAATTATTTATTTGGAATAAACAATAGATTTTTGGAATAAGATGTGAAAAAAAGTTTTAAAACTTTATCTTGGTTGTTTGTGTTAATAATGAATGAAAAATGATTTTATTTAGTGAAAATGCAATAATTCTTGTAATTATTGTCAAATGCTTCTTTTAATAATTTTTTAAAGGAAGTATTTGATTTTTAAATGTGTATAATAAAAATAAAAATATGAAATATGGTTTAAAATTATGTTTTGATCATAAAATTGATGAAAAATGATTTATTGTATTTTATTACACAAGAAAATAAATTTTGTGTAATTTTTGGGGTTAAAAAGGTGATTTATGAGAATATTTGTGTTAAATTGGTCATTTATTTTAAAATAAGAATTTTTAATATTAAAAATATTTTTATAACAAAATTATCTTTTTATTGGTTCTAAAATGTTTTATTGAACATGGAAATATGTTTACATAATTTTATTATGAAGAAACTTTGTGAAAATATGATTGTTTAGTTATTACATAGGTGTATGTTTGTATTTAGTGATAAAATTGATTTTTCTTTCTTTTCTTAGGCTAATTTCTTTAGTTTTTGGTCCAAAGCACATTAATTAACATAAACTAGAGAAGAGAAAAGTTTCTCTTCTTCATTTTATTTCACCTATACGTTTACTTCTCCTTCTCCAGTAATTAAAAACAGAAAACAAAAAAACCCTCTCTATTTCCAAATCTGAAGCTCAAATCTCATTTTCTCTTCAATTAAATTGTTGTTTTAATCACTCTAAAGAGATTTCAATAGGTAATCGCTTCCAAAACAACTAACTTTTCATCAAAATCTAGTTTTGAGATTTGGTTTGTATATAATCTCTTCTTTTGGGTTTACATGCCTCTACTTTGATATTTTACAGGTTGTGGAAGCCAAAGCTAACTCCAAGCTTGCATCTTTCAGCTAAAATAAGGGTTTTTGATCTTCAATTGCAAGGTGTGTTAACTGCTCACAAATGCTAGCTGAAGCAAAAGCTTCAAATGCCAAAAATCTATGCAAAATAGCTTCAGTATTTTGATTTTCTATTGATGTTTTTGTTTCTGTGAAAACTGATTTGGGTAGTCACTTTGCATGTCATTTTCTCTCAATTCCAGCAACGAAATGCTACCGGATTTTCTTCAGTTGAAAGTCCATGTGTTGTAGTATAAGTGTGCAAAATCTCCTAATAAAATTCTGTCATTTGATACCTGAAAACTTTGATGCAAAATCAATACGAACCCAGATTTTTGCCTGTACACATTTCTATTTTCTGAGCTGTTGCAAACATTGCCCGAGTTCATGTTTGAGACAGCATATCTTTTCTTAATTTCCTATCGAAATTCATTGATTCTTTTTTTATTTGAATTTTGAAGTTTTCTAGTATGTGCATACCAATTTTAAGTTTAATCTGAGGTCGTTTGGTCCTCTGTTTCATGCCTGAAAGTTGAACCGGAGATGGTTTTCAGGTCTGTACATTTCCGTTTTCTGAGCTGTTGCAAACATGGCCTGAGTCCATGTTTGAGACAGCGTATCTTTTTCAATTTTCTATCGGAATTTATTGATCCTTTTTTTATTTGAAAGTTGAAGTTTTCTACTATGTGCATACCATTTTTTAGTTCAATTAAAAATCGTTTGGTCACCTGTTTCATGTCTGAAAGTTAAACCCGAGTGGGTTTTCAGATCTGAGCAAAATTCAACATGGCCTGAGTCCATGTTTGAAATTTCATATCTTTAGCATTTCGTATCAGAATTCAGTGAATCATTTTCCAGTTCATAGATAAATTGTTCTTCTTTGTGTATATCGAATTTCAGACCATTCCGAGGTCATTAAGCCATTCAAATTATGTCCGAAAGTGGAACCCGGAGAAGATTTCAGACCTGGGCATTGAATTGTTCTGCCCTGTATTTCTTTGGTTCTGACTTCTTTTTCAATCCGGTTTTCTACTTCTACTTCATGTTTTTGTGATAATTCTGATTGTGTTAGATTGTTATGATGCCTATCAATAGACTACCCAAGATTTTGGTGAATTTGAAATTCAAATTGAATCTAATTTGAAATGAATTTGAATGTCGGTTTTGAGTGTTGTTCTATGTTTTTCTTTGATTTTGAGCACGGATTTTCCCAAATGGTTTTGAAATAATTTTTAAAATAACTTGGTTTTTGAAATAACTATTATATAATATTTTTAAATTATTTTCAAGCTATAAAAAATCTATATATTCTCTATAATAAGAGAATTTTCAAAGATTGTTTTCAAAATCGATTTCAAAAAATGGTTTTAAAAGCTTGTTTTCTCAAATAAATTATTTTGTATATAAAATACACATTTTTGCACTATTCGAGCGAATGAGAAGGAGAATTAAACGGTTTGGTAAAACACGTGGTATGGGATACGTGCATTTATCTTATCGGTTAATTCCTGACTCGTCCCTTTGATCGTTTGACCTTCGGGTCGTGTTTGCCCATGAGATGAGGCAAACATTTTACTGCTTTCTAGTGTGGCATTTACTAGCGGTTAGTAAACCGTTGAGTGCGAACGTGTGGTATGGGACGCACGTTAACACTTTTCGGGTTCCTATCTGAAAGTTTGTGACACATTTGTCATTGCGACGTATTTGCCCGTACTGGACCTTCGGGTCATTGGTCCTTCGGGATGTTTGTCATTGCGACGTATTTGTCCTTTGGGATGTTTATCATTGTGACGTATTTGTCCTTAGGGATTGTCCTTCGGGACGTTTGTCATTGCGACGTGGCCCCTTATTTTGAGAGAACAGTACTTGGTAAGCTTCGGCCATAAGCACGTGCTATATCTTTGTGATGATTTCATTGATTATTTGTGATTTTCCAAGTGTATCGCCTTTATACATTATTGGCCATTTGAGCCGTTTGAGATATCATATATATGGCGAATACATCTTTGGAAATTTGGACTCCTTTGAGTTCTATATTTGGGATTTGAGTTGCCAACGCTTGGCGTTTATTTGAGATTTGCCATTCTTGGCGTTTATTTGGGGTTTATATTCTCGTATTTTGGAGATATATGCAATTTCCTTTATGGCATATTTTTGAGATTGAGATTTCTCTTTTGGAAATGCATTTGAGATTGCCGTTATGGCGGGTTTTGAGATTCCTCCTATTTAGGAGTTAAGGTTTACCTAAACCATTATTGTTGATTCGGGATATGCCGATGATAAGAGGCATGCTTTGCTTAGTGCTTTTGTTATGCAGTTTATCTCTTTTGAGATTATATAATTGTTTAGTGATACCACTTCATCACTTGAAGCAACCACATGTAATTAGAAATATTTCTTCTCATTTGAGAAAAATTATCAACCTTTTCCTTATGCTTCATATTATCTTTTATCCTTATTAAACTGATTGTTTTAGCTAGACTGACCAGTGTATTTTATACTTGGGTCAGACCGAATTGTTTCAGGTTAGATACCTGCCATAGGACTTTGCTTTGCTGCTTCCGCCATGGATATCAGCTTATCCCTTTTTGTGTAGTTGTAGTCTTTTTGTTTGACTCTGATATGTATATATATTGTTTTGACCCGTTGTATTCGTACCACTTATGATGTATCATTTTGTATTGTACTATGATGTATCAGTGTATATGTTTATATATATATATATATGTTTATCTGTTGTTCTGTGATGTGATGTACATATATTGTTATTGTATTTTGTTCTGATAGATCCGTTAGCCACTTATAGTTTTGTATTAAGCATTTATTGAATATGTCGATCCACTTGAGATAGGAAAAAATGGAGCACCAAATCGACGTATTTAATAGATGTTTAAGACAAAGCTATGGATGGTCGCTCCTAACCAGCCCTATTCTCTGCATTAGCAAACAGTATTACTCAGTAATACTCTTTGTTAATGTGGGTCTCGGGGTGGGGCGTCACAACTTGCTATACCAAGTTGTGACGCCCTACCCCGAGACCCAGCAAACAACAAAATCAGAGAACTCTTATAAAATAAAAGTTGTTCTACTTATTATAGAAAATATATAATTTTAATAGCTTTAAAATAATTATAAATATTGTAAAATATTTATTTTGAAAGCTATCTTATAAAAAAAAGATCTTTTGAAAATGGTTTAGAAAGCACGTGCAAAGAAACAACAAAAAAATCAACAAAAATTCAATGAAATTATTCATAAAATCGTCATACGAAAATCTCCTAAAAACTCACCAATCCGAAATACGGATAAGTATTAATATTGGCTCCTCCATCTTAGGATTAAGCCGATCAAAAACAACATCGAAAGAAATCCATGTAAAACAATTCAGAAATTTTTAGCTGGAGGAAAACATGCTCCGATTCAAAGTTTGACAGCATGTTTCTATATGCTACTGAGGTCGGAATGACCTGAAATTTGACATACATAAAGTTCAACAACTGTACTTTAAACTGGAAAAAGAATCATGCAAGTTGGACAAGGTATGAGAAAGTTATGATGTCTCAAAATTGTACCCAGGCAATGATTTCACTGCGAAAATCTGGGCAAAAATATACTGCCGAACTTAAAGTGTTTTTCAAATGGTTTGTCAATTCCTTTTGCTTATGTGCATATGCTAGTATAAAAGTTAGATTTAGATCAAAATTGGCTTGATTATCATATGCTTATTGATTGCATGCATGAGTGGATATATATGTGTGTCTGTCATTTCATGTTTGTATGTTGTGCTTTAATAAGGTTTGTTAATGCTTTTTTAGTAGTTACTAAAGGAATGGTTGAATCAGCAAATTCTAAGGCAAAGATGGTCAGAATTGGATGAAACTTGGAGGAGGGGCTCTGGAGAATGAGAGGAGCCTATTATTCAAATCACACAAGAATTGGAGCTAAGGAGAGGACTCGGTACCGAGAGCTTTGGTCAGTACCAAGTGCTTTTTATGGGTGCAAATCGATTGGTGGATGTCTGGTTCTTCAAGTCAATGCTAGGGGTGATGAGTGAAGGTTAAGTGGAAGAATTTGGCTAAGTGTTGGGCTTCACACCGAGAGCTTTGGAGGGCATGGAAATGAGAGCTTTGGAGTTTGCACCATGAGCTTTAGAGTTGATGCCGAGAGATTTAGGGAGATGCGATCGGGGTCAAAGCACTTGGAAGATGGAACACTAGAAGCAAGAGAATAAAGCTAGCCAAAATTAGCTAAGTACACAACTCGGTACCGACTGCTTTTGATCGGTACCGAGAGGTTTTCTTTGATGCGTTCGGGGTCAAACTTCCAAGGAGAGAAGTAGATGCTCCACAAGTCGTACTGAAGATGTTTGTTTGTTCGCTTAGGGTTTGATGGTGATTTAGTAGCACCATGATAGCTTCGGGACTTCAATGATAGTAACTCAATGGTGAAAGGAGTTAGGTACAGATTATGGCGGCTCAATATTAAAAGGAGTTATGAGAATAGTTATCCACGATGGGTAGGTTCTAGAAAAGGTGACCCGTGAGTGGAATGTTTAAATGGTCCTATCGTGGAACGGAGGAATGTGGAATGATTCCTCGAATAACAGAGACTGGATTAAGCAAGGAAGGGGCTCAGATATGTTTGCTAAGAGATCATTGATACCCAGAGTGTTTTCTAATGTACTTAGAGTAGGGGTATTGTGAGTGCACTCATGGTTACTTTCAAAGTGTAATGACTCACCCTTTATAATATCCCGAATCAATGTTGAGTGAAAACGTCTAACTCCTGAATACTACAAAAGACAGTCCATCGGGGTAAAATATAATAAAAACTAAACATCACCAAGGCATAACGATAGAATATCACAGCGGAATGATAGTATATAATATAATGAATATACATGTGCAATAGGATAAACAATGCAATGACCCACTATTTCGGCCCTCGAAAGTTGGCACTTAATTACATCCACGGTATTCAAATGCCGAGCATCCAAGTGCCAAATAGGCAGATTGTTGGGGTAAAAAGAAAAGAAAAGGAACAGGGGAAAACAAAATATCATAACGAAACGATCATACAAAATATAACAAAGATAGTAAAAGATGTCGCTCTAAGATACATGGTATATCAGAGTTCAAAAACCAACCTCATCAACCTGGACAGTTATAACTTCTTGATCTTACAATTACTTATGGTTATATATAATAATACAACGGAAAATAAAAATACCATGGTAGGTGAACATCTAACTCTACTCTATTAGCTCCATATCCCACCAACGACAACCTGGAAAAATACTCGGTCTAACTCGAGCAATATAACAAAATAACACCCGGATCAATATGAAAAACCAGCATGAGAAAACTCAAGAAATATGGTGAACATATAATAAATTCTATGAGACCAGCTGCTAAACACGGAACAGGTTTTTACCTCACAAGAACAATATCCATAGATGAAAGAATGGAAACAAGTCGGAAAAAATCAAAGTTGGAAGAACGGAAACAAATAGTTAAACATCAAGAAGCGCTCCAAGCACTTCTTGACACAATTAAGAAAACGATTTAAAGATTTGAATCAAATAGGGAAAACTAATTTTTCAACAATGACTCGAAGGGTGCACCCCCCTTACTGAATGTTTACCTCTAGAAAATATACTTGAGAACTACGATGGCTCTTGGAAATGTACAAGCCAGACCCCGCCAACCTTACCGAGTATCTATGTATTTCACATTTCCATGCGCATATCACTGAATCCAATCTAGAGTAGATGTGAAGATACCCTAATGGGAGCAACCCTACATAGCTTGACCTCCACTCGCACTTTGATTTTAGTCATTTTCGGCAAAGGATATCAATGGTCAAATGAGCTATAAATCATCTTAGATTGATGATACACAAAGAAGTAGCAAAATCGATAGTCAATAAATCAACTATCGGAAATAATTAAAATGATCATTTATGGGAATTAAAGTTCATGCCCTTACCACTACTCGTCGACTTCAAACTTGTACTATCCCTCGGTTGAAAATGAAGCCAGGCAAGTTAAAGTAGTGTTACCTAAGTCTTTCCTTCACGACATTTTTAACCTTCGAGATAGAAATGGATTTCCATACCTCGACGTTTAGTGCTATGAATATGACTAAATCATTTCCATATAAGCGATATCGTTTACAAAAATTTAATTTCTTATACTTTCCATAACCGAATCAACTTTTAAACTTTTAAAAAACCGAATTTGTGTTTCACATCATAAATATTAACTTTAAACAGCTTTAAAAACACTCTTAAAATTATTCTTTTAAAGATTTATTATATTTCTAAGTGTATTTAAAAAGAAGGGTCAAAATAAATGTCGTTATAACATTGTTTACTATAAAACCAAAACCAATAACACTTAGCTTTATTTTTAAACATTCCTTTTTAAAGATTTTCTTTTTTATAAACTATCATTTATAACTTTAAAACAACATTTATTATCCTGGGAGATAATAAATCAATTTAAATTACTTTTATAATTATAAACAATGTTAATCATCCTAAAAGATAATCAATATAACTCTTTTATAAATTTAAAACTATATTAGTTATTTCGAAAGAAATAATCGAACTTATAATCTTTTTATATATTTAGAACAACATTAGTTATCCTGAAAGATAATTATTCAAATTATAACCTTTTTATAAATCTAGAACAATATTAGTTATCTCAAAGGAAAATAAATCAAAATTATAATCTTTTTATAAATTTAAAACAAAATTAATTATCTTGAAAGATATTTAATCTAATTTATAACTCTTTTATAAATTTTAAACGACTCTTATCCTTTATTTCAAAATTCTCAAAATCACTTGAAAATATGGTTTAAACAACTTTCAAAGTGCAAAAACGTGACCGAACATTTATTTTGTAAAAGTACAAGCACAAGCTCAACACACACAAAGGTTTAAGGAGATGATATTTCATAAGTGATGGTATAGCGATAATCGCTATAATGACACTTACACAAATCAAACAGTAGGTCATAAATAGTTCAACCAAATATTAATATAAGCAACATAAGAATATAAGCAAGATGCATATAACGGTAAATTAATAATGGCAAGAAACCCTTTAGGGTCTCCCTACAGAAGTGCCTTGAAAAATAATGGTTATTTACTCAATCCAATTTTCAAGCGAGAATTCAAATCCAAACAAACAGTCAAAAAATAGTAACAAACATATTATTGTCAATAATTAGCAATCAAATAGCTAACATATCATTTATTAATTAATACTTATATTAATTAACTTCGAAAATAATCATTTTACTTTGCTAGTACATAACGGTGATTTATTCTGCTCGATAGATGTCCAAAATAATCTTATCAATTTAATTATAGCAGAATGATGTTTTATTCTACTAAATAGATATCACAAACGATGTATAACAAATTTAACTACGTTAAACGTAATTAAATTAAATCACTATAATTTTATCATTAATTTATACTTCATTAAAATTATCAACTATCATCTAAGCATTCAACAATAATCTATAGCAGCATAGATATCATATAGTTTATTTAGAGGTGAGTAAACGCGTAAAAATTCCAGTTGACGCTTTCGCGTTTCGGTTTCCCAAAATTCTACTAGCTCCAAATCCAACGAATCTAACTCTAACGCATAGATAACATTGATACGAGTTCAACAGAAAAGACCGCGTCCAAATTCGACTTCATACGTAATAGTTATTGGATTTATAAGATTTCGATTCAATTAAATAATTAAATTTACTTAATCACTTAATTTACAAATTAATTACCCTTAATCCACGTTTAAATCCTTCTTTCCCAAACAAAAGAAATTCCCGCCTGAACCCATTAAAGCCTCGACCATCAATCTCCAACGCCGCCTCAGGCCATTGTAGCTTCTGTCATCGCCGCCATCGTTCATGTCTAAGCGAGGTGGACCCGACCATGCCAAAAACATCATGCCCACACCCACGCAAAGAATCGCAACCTAAAGCTCATCACTGGCCGAACAAAAATGTTGCGACCTCCAAATTGCCACCGCACCTCACCAAGTCACGGCCGTAGCTGCTCCTCCTCATGACCAACCCAACTACAACCACCACAAGACCTATCTCCTCCTCCAGCACTAGAAATCCCAAACCCTAGTTCACTTTATCCACGTCCAAACTGTCGAACAACTCAAATTGATGCCGCATCTTACAACACCTATACCAAATCAAAGATCTCACCATGACGAACCCAAAGATTCTTGTTTTACAATTTATAGTTGAGCGGATTATTTGTTTTTGAATTTTGTATGGAAATTTGCTTACTTTCTTTATCTATAGGAAGTGATAAAAGAAAAGAGAAAGAGGAAGAGAAAAGTTAAGTGTGTTGAATAATCTAAGTTGATGTTTGTGTTTATATACAAATTTTTGACATCTCGTTACACAAAATTTCGTTTGTGTACGAACCGCGAATGAAAAAGCAAAAATACGATCGCACACAAAAATGCGATACGATCACAAACAATATAAAAATGCACTGGTTATTTTATTTTCTGAAATTTCAAAAATACCATCATTTGCTGAAATATACGTCAAACAAAAATTTAAATATTTTCCAAAATAAATAATTATGGAAAAATCCTATAAATTCATTTCAAAATACATCATTAAAAATCAAGTTGTTTTATTAACAATTGATTTTCTTATCTTTTATTCGAACTATCTATTATTACAAATAAATTTTTAAAATGAGTTTGGCATTATTATTTATTAATTAAAAGGAGTTAAATAAGGCTATTAAATCCATTTAATTGATATTTAACTCATAATTCAAATATTTAATCAATCCATATATTTGAATATAAGTTATTTATATTTTGAAAACCAATTATTTAAATATTTAAAATCCAGGCTATAAAATTTCGGGATGTTACAAACAATATATAAGAGACTGTACTAGTGGAAGTAACTGATAAATGAATATCATTATAGAAAGCTAAAATACAATATCCGGTACAACAAGTCTCATATATAAATAGCCTATCTATTACATACTACTACAACATCAATTATATATATCCAACGCATCGACTTCGCCTCCAAAATGCTCCATCTGTCCTAAAAGCGTATCCCCATAAGCACCTGGCTCCCAAACTACTCAATCGAGTAGCCGAGAGTTGTCATAACATAAGCAGACAAAGGCAAAACATGGCTCATACATAAAGCCTGGTGTGAGGGGAATAATCTCAAAGTACTGTTTATCAAAGTCATATACAAATATATAATGGACTACGCAGTACAGCCAGTCCTCTCCCCAAATATGGCTCAAGCATAACCCGGACTGCCCTTAAACAAGTAAAGTAAACCCAACTCAAAATTAGAGGATCATACCATAACCTGCTCTTTTCCTGCAACCAACGAGTCAGCACAGCTAATAATGTGACTGAAACGTAACAACATACCATGATAGAGGTAACCTAATGTACCAATGCAGGAGTAATATAAACATTCCTATACAAGTCTAACACACAATGTTTAATAAAGATAATCAACCAACCAATTATAACATGCACAATCATAACGATAGGAGACACCCAAAGAATAAGTTAATACCCATCATTGCTGGTGGGTGGGGTCCGCTTTGGACACCAATTGATTTAGTGATCCCTATCAAAGCATCTGAAATGCAAAACGAATACGACGATATAACAATGCTACTAATATAGCACCTCCATACCCAAAACTGAAATACAGATATCTACAACTGATACCCATCCCGAACTACCATTAGCTACCAATAAGACCTATCGAGAGCCACAACTACTGGACTCCCCTAAAAACCAACACCTAAAACTATATGCTGCGATAGCCAACCGGAGCCCTATAGGAGGCCACCACTTGAACCTCCTCCCTCCGTTGTACACATCGAGACCGGCCTCGTTACCTTCGGTCAACCACAGCAACCAAAAAAAGCTGCCCTAGTTTCGCCGTTCAATCCCATATCTGCACCTCCACCAACCATCGCGCCTAATCCAACTGACCAGAACCAAGCCATAGCCAAGGCAATCATTTTATCTTCAGGCGCCGCCACCTGAAATGCCTTGTCGAAGGAGATCTGACACCTTAAAGTGGTGGTCGTCCATCTTTATATTGTTGGGAGAGAGGAAGAGAATGGGAGAGAGAAAATAATTGGTTTTTTCCAAAATAAAATTAAATAAAATGGAAATTTATTAAATTTTCACTTCACGTTTCCGACTCGTATGAGCTGCAACAAACTCCAATCGAAATGATTCTAGCTACGCGCAAATGTGTGCATTTTACTCTTTCCAACGATGTAAAATTTGACTTAATCTGAGACTACTCCCAGATGGTAAATTTCATACGTATCGATCACAAATATCTACCAAAAAATCAGCAACTCCAAACGAAGCATGCTTACTATCGTTTATAACCAAATATCCATATTCTGGATTAAATGAAAAAGGTTTCGGGATCTAATTCCATCGTATACTGATGTGCATGTAAAAATGTATATTTCTACTCACACACTTAATCTCATTTTAGTAAAATAAATGTCATAATTGAGTGTTTTTACATGTTTAAAACCAAATTTCAAAAATGCTTTCAAGTCATCATTCATGGGGGTAAAATGGTAATTTTGTGTATGATTTAATTTGAGAAAATTCACTTGCACATTTTTATTTTTAAAACGTAGGAAATGGAGATCAAGTATGAAGGAGCCTTCATGGAAATATGCATGCACAAGAGTTAGAAGGCAAATGAAGATGGAAATAAATAAATTTATGAAATAATGCAGGACCCCACCTACCCACTAACCATGAACTACAATTAAGAGCTAATGCACATGTTAGTGGGGATTAAAGTCACATGCACATTTAATGGAGGATTAAGCTCATGCTAATGATTACTTGGAGGTTACATTTCCTAAATGGTGATTTGCTTAGCTCCCTAAAATATGGATTAGGGTTTTAGGCATGTATAAATAACCCTCTTATGTTCATGTAATGGGGCTTTTATCTTCTTATCATATTATGAAAGTTGTGGCAACAAATTATATGAGAAATAAAATGGCATCCTAAGCCTCTCTCTTTTTCTATATGCTTTTATTTTAATTTATGCTCATTTCTATTTACATGCTCTCTTTCCTTTCATGTTAGTAGTTTAGATTTATTTTATGCAACTAGATTAATTCTCTTTTTATTTTAATTTGCTCTTACTTTGCTTGCTTTTAAATGTTGAAATTTACATGTGTTGAAATGATAACACAAATGAGTAGCTAAACCCCTTCAATATAGGGGTAATGAAGCTCTCTTAAATTATGTAAATTCAACATATTTTGTTATTTATGATCTCTTTAATGCTTCATGAAGAGTTGGATTTTGATGTAAGTTTATAAAGGGAATTTGATAGCCTATGTTGTAATCACAAATGGACTATGCTTAATCCAACATAAACACAATTTACATCATCATATAACTAAGTGATTTTGGTCATGGAATTAAAGGAGAAACAAAATTTGATGATCTATATTACTAAACAAAATAGTAAATAGATCATACATAAAATAGTGTTTTGCTTTGACTTCATGTTCATTTTCATTACAATTGATAAGTGGTTTTAGTTGTTGTATTAAAGTTTGATGGTTAAGTTATGTTAATTAATAACGTAAATAGCCCATACTTATGATAAATACATCACTAATTCTACTTAGATCAAAATAGAGACATCATAGATTATTTCTATGTTGATTTATGTAAAAATTTGAGAGTCTAAATTGTCTTCTACTCTCATATTTTTAATCACTTTTTTTTAGTAACTTTTGCTAATTTTCTTAGTTTGAACACACTTGCAAATTTGGGTTAATTTGATTGAGTGGAATTTGAAATCAATTCAATTCCATACTGATCGACCCATACTCGCCATGTATTAAAATTATACGTCGTGCGCTTGCGGTTATTTTTATCACAATTTTTCGGCGATTTTCTAACAGATAGAAAATTCGTCATCAAACAAATTTTTGGCTCCGTTGTCGGGGAATAGATTTGATTTTAATTTTACTCTTCGAATTATTTTCGTTTGATTTTATTGTGTTAATTTTGTGTGTTGAATTGCATATTGGAAATATGTATGTATATATATTTTGTGCTGTGTGTTTGTGTGATTTTTGCTTTCAATTGATTTGTTTGCTTGTTGTTTTTCTATTTGCATTTTTATTTAAAAAAACATACACAATGTCAAAACAAAAACAATTTATTATTTACATTTTCATTTACATTGTCAATTACATTTTGCAATACATTTACAACTTTTCACTTTACAATTTTTTTTAAAAAGCACTGTTACATTGCACTATTGCACTATTGCACTGTTACTTCTATGTTCATCAACTAAAACATATCTCTGTTCTTCTCCCATACTTCATCTCCATTATTTACCCCTGTCAACTTCACCCTTACCCACATCCTATAGTACAACCTGCCATTAGTTCATCTCTTCCTTATTGCCACAAACATCAACCAGAAAACCAACCTCCTGCAACTTCACTTCCACTCTGTGCACATACAAGTTCATCCCTACATACCACACCACTCATTACTGCTAAATCATCCTCTGCCAATCATCCTTTTGCCCACCACTGCATACACCAACAATACAAACAGTGCCATCAACAATTACACTAAACTGTTGCATCATCAAACATATACCATACATCACCCATCACCACTGACATACAACCATACTTCCATATATCCATTTCCTTCCCTGTTACATTTCTCACTAAAACCTGCCTTGCAAACTGTTGCTACTTCAAAACTGTGCACATCACTTCTACTTTCATACCCCTTCCTTCAACACTTCATTGTCAACCAACCACCATTCTCCATTGCCATACTGCCTCTCCATCAACCTTTGCTACTTAAACCATCTATCATCTGCCTACTGCTTACTGCAACCTACATCTCCATCAACCAAACTTCTGCCTCTACAACATTCATTGTGCACCAGCAAGCAACCTCCTTACTTCTCACAACCTCCAACAAAACACACTTCAACATACAATATTGCCAAAACTTCACTGCCTTAATCATCCTCCTCCTTACCTTTCATCATCAACATTTACCAACTTGCCACTACTTTGTTAACTATTGCCATCCACTGTCACACATAAACCATCACTGACCACTTCTGCATATCACCACCCTCAAACCACACCAGCTACACATTTCTGTGCCAAATACATAAACTCCTCTTTGCATAATACTTTGTGCATACACTGCCTACATACTTCAACTTGCACCTCTTTACATAACCCCTTACTGCGGTTATTTCCCTCCAGCATACCAAAAACCCACCACTTCCTGTGCATTAACTTACTGCCTCTAGCATAACCATCCACTCCAATCTCCAAAACCATCAGAAGCTCCCAGCAGATACATCATCATCATACAATACATACATACAACTTCTCTGTGCACCAGTTGCCTGAACCATTCATCACCACCATCCTCCAGCCTTTGCACACTTCATAACCATCAAATACCTCACAACTACAGCTTCCTACTTCTCTTTCACAAACACATTCACTTCTGCCTTCACCTCCTCCCTCAGCAACAACCAAACAACACAGCAACACCCTTCTCCTCTCCTCCTCAACCAATCTCATTTGCACATTGCAAACTACATCTCCTACTGCCTCTCTGCCTGCAAACAAAAATTACAACCTCTTCATTCAAACCACTACTACATCATCACCAACTACTCTATCATTTCCTCCTCCGCCTTTACACTTCTGCACATAGATCAGATCCTACAAATAAAAACATTTACACTGACTGGCCACCAAGTCTTCACTGGCATCAACAAACTGCCATCAACTCTTCTACACCTGAAACATTTCATTGCCTCCTCCACTACCATACTTCATCTCCATCCCCAGCAAGCCAAACTACTTCTTTCCCCAACAAGCATGTGAATTGCTCATCTTCCCTATAGATAACTCCTCAACTTGCAAAATATCACCTCAACTGCCTGTAGCAAACCCTCTACCACAACCGCAACGACTGAACCACCATAAAATCGCCAGACCCAAATCCAATAACCCAAATCTGGATCCTCGTTCCCTCGACCTTCTACAATTATCGATCCCACCTTTAACTGCCAAATTGCCGCAAAACGCCTCTGAACAATCGCAACGCAACCCTTGAACAACCCCGACCTCCTCCCTGATTGCAATAGAGAATTGCAACTTCTCTTTTAATTTCTATTTCGAGACTGTTTTCTAGTTATTTTTCATTTTGCTATTTAAACAGAGAAATTTGATTTTATTTTAAAAAGTGTGGTGCTTTGTGGGCTTGCGGGCTTGTTTGAGTGGGCTGTTTTTAATTTGTTATTTTCTTTTGGTTTTGTTTTAAGCTACCTTTTTAAAAAAATCTAGAAGAAAAATTGTACAAAAATAAAATAAATCCCTTGTTCAAAATTTTTAGGTTGTAGGAAATCAAAAGAAAAAGGAATTGCTGCTAAGAATTGCTTGCTTACCAAAATAAACAACTTGCTAAAAAATTGCTGCTTTAAAATAAAATAGCAAATAATTCTGCACGATCTATTATCGAGCTCTCATCTCTTGTTTTTAGTTTCACTGCATTGTTGGTAGCTTGCATTTTAAAAAAAATTCAAAAACAAAAAATAATCTCATTTCTAATTGCATTATTAAACCACGTTTAACTTCTGTTTTGCATTCATACCATCTTATTTTTATTTTCTAAGGGCAACACCCAAATCCACATAAGGTGGGGGATTTCATCACCCCTTCCTTTGATCACAAATTGCATTTCATCTTAGAACTTGACTAATAATAACGATTAGACATTTGACTTAAGGGTGTCACGAGCTCACCTAAGGCTTAATTGTATCTTAACAAGTTGTCTTCTTTGAACAATTTATTTCCTTGGTGTCTAGGCTACAGCAGAGCAATAATCATTTATAAATATTACGGTGATTCGTAAATATTATAGTGATGGTTTCTCTGAAGGTACTTAAACCTTCGGTTGCATTGCTACAGTGATTCGTGGTGCACCAATAACTCTCGTTCGTTACCTAGCTAAGAAATATTTTGTTGGATTAAGACGAAGTGTGATTATACAATTTTGGGTTAGGAGCTACTAAGGACAGAAAATTTGTAATTAAGTCCTTGCATTCATTTACTTGCATTAGTTCATGCATATTTAAAAAAAAACAAAATCCGAAACAAAAAAAAATTGTACATTTTACTCAACTTAGTTCTTATTTAATCCAAAAGAAATAATCTTTTTAAATCTTTTCCTTTGAAATTATTCAATCAAAATAAAAAAAATCCAAAAAAAACAAAAAACAAGAATTTTACTTTTGAAAATCCAAAAAAAAATATTTAAGTAAATCTTTTTTAGAAAAACAAAATTCCAAAAAATATATATATATTATCTTTTTAAAAAAACAAAAAACAGAAACATATAAAATAAAGAAATTTTTTTTTTGAAAATCCAAAAAACAAAACAAAAAAATCAAATCTCTCTTTTGAAAAATAAATCCCTTTTTTTGGTAAATATTTTTCCTTTTAAAAATATATATAAAAAAAACAAAAAACAATTTTTTTCACTTCATTTTCTAAACCTTGCTTCTTTCTCTTAACTCAATTTTAACTTCTTTCTCTTCCTTTATTCTTCTCGCTACTGCATGAGTATTTGGACTCGTGACACTTCTACGAATCGTTGGACTCGTGAAACTTCTTCGAATCGTTGAACTCGTGACCCTTCTACAAATCGTTTAACTCGGACAAACAATCATCTTGCAATGGTGAACGAGAATGCCCATCGAACTCTTATGGATAGAATCTTTCCCGATAGAGTTTCTATTCCTTCTTGCATCACCTTGCCCTCCCCTACGGGTAATCACTTCGAAATTCATTCAAACCATATTGCCACGCTTTCAAATTTTGGCAATTTTGAACACGATGACCCATACATTTTCCTAATGAAATTGGAACAAGTCTGTGCAACCACTAAACTTCAACAACTTTGTGATGACGAAATCAAACTTTGATTAATTCCATTCGCTCTTACCGACTATGTGGAAAAAGAATTGTACAGCTTACCATCAAACTCGATTAAAACTCGGGAAGAATTCATTAAAGTTTTCTTAAATAAGTTCTACCCTTGGGAAAAACAACTAAAATTTAAAACGAAATTGTCAAATTTCAACAATTTAGGGGTGAACCATTCGAAAAATATTTCGAAAGACTTGAAGAGCTTTTGATAAAATGTCCACACCACAATTTCGAGAAATGGACCCTTTGCCAAATCTTATACGATGGACTTGAAAATAGCTCACGAACCATGCTTGAATCGATGTGCCAAGGCAATTTTCTTGCCCAACATCACGATGATGCTTGACAATTTCTTGAAAACCTAGCCGAAAAATTATCGCAATGGGAATGTTCTAATGAAAAATTCATTTACTCACAATCGAGCACACACTTGATAGGATCATCATTGGCTTTGGAAGCTAAAATCGACGCAATTATTAATAAATCTGACAATGTTTTCTCATCAAATCAAATGAACCAAGCTTCCCAACCCATGGGTTATAAATGTAATGATCTGAATCACATAGCCGATCAGTGCCCTAATTCAGTCGAACAACTCAACGTTTTCAATAAGGTTAAGAATGACCCGTTTTCTCTAACGTACAATCCTGGTTGGAGAAATCATCCGAACTTTGCATGGAACCAAAATAATCCCAACACAAATTTGGTTTGTCCCAATTTTCAAGCATTTCTGAACAATGCTTTGAATCCTCCCTTTCAACCTAATCATTTTCAAAAAAATTTGCGGGTCCGTCTCAAAATCAACCGCGATAATCTTTTACTCCCCAAAACGATAAACGATTAAGTTCACTTGAGAAAAGTCTTGAAACTTTGGCTAAGGCAACCACTCAAAGCCTCCAACCAAACAGTAATTTGCAAAATTTGTTAACCTCGTACATGCAGAATACGAGTCAATCAATTGTAAAAATTGAAATGCAAATGAGTCAATTAGCCACCTCTATGAGTGAACATGAACGAGGCACATTCCTAAGTCAGCCAGTTCCGAATACTAGAAATCAAAACACGAATTCGAATCAATCCCTTGTTGTTCAAGATAGCAACGTAAGCCAATTGAATGCTATCACGACTTTGCATTTTGGTAAACAAACTGATAATCAAGTCGTTAATCCAAATGATTTACCGGAAACCCCTCTCGACACTTCTAAAACAACAAATGAATCTAAACAAAACGTTGAGCCAAACATCGAAGCAAATGTTAATCCAAATTCTTCCTCTACTCAAGTAGACCCACCTATTGAGTATCGTGTTCCATTTCCACATCGTCTTCGACCCAAGAAACACTTTAAGCAAATGGAAAAGATGTTGAAAATTTTCAAACAAGTGCAAGTTAACATCCCGCTTCTTTATATCGTTCAACAAGTCCCAACTTACGCTAAGTTTCTCAAGGACTTGTGTACTCAAAAACGACACACTCGTGTACCTAAGAAAGTCTTCTTAACCGCTGGACTTAGTGAAGTCTTGTCCCAATCAATTCTCGTCAAATACAAGGATCCTGGATGTCCGATAATCTCGTGCACAATAGGAGACAAAACGATTAACAAATGCTTACTCGATTTGGGTGCCAGTGTCAATTTGATTCCTTATTCAATTTACCAACAACTAGGATTGGGTAAACTAAAAGTGACAAAAGTAACTCTTCAATTTTCCGATTGTTTGATTAAGAAATCCGTGGGAGAAATCGAGGACGTACTCATCAAAATTGGTCAATTCATATTCCCCGCCGATTTCATCGTTTTGGAGACTCAACCCGTGAATAATCCAATGAGTCAAATCCCATTGATTTTAGGCCGACCTTTCTTTGCTACTTAAAACGCTTTAATCAATTGACGAAATGGTTCGATGAAAATTTCTTTTGAAAACATGACTTTGGATCTTAACATTTTCAGTCTTGAAAATCAACCGAACGAACCACATGACCAAATGCTGGAAGTTAGCTTCATTCAAGAAAATTTTGATAACGAAACAGTTGACTTAAACCACGAACGCGAGATCGAATACGAACAACTGTTTCAAGATGAGCCTAATGAAATTGAAATTGTGCTTCCATTTGAAACCCTTATCGTTGAATCTGAACTTCAACCGATTTCTTTGATTGAGCCACCCCCGAGGTTAGATCTTAAACCCCTTCTCGATCACCTTAAGTACGCATACTTAGGTGACAATGAGACGCTTCCCGTCATAATCTCTTCATCTCTCTCTCTTGATCAAGAAGCTTCCCTTCTTTCAATTCTATCAAAAAACAAAGAAGCAATTAGACGGTCGATCACCGATATAAAAGGAATTAGTCCCGCTCTTGTTCAACATCGCATCCAGTTAGTTGACGATGCCAAGCATGTTCGTAACGTGCAACGAAGGCTTAACCCAAAAATGAAGGATGCGGTTCGTGATAAAATTCTTAAACTTCTCGATAACGAATTCATATACCCAATCTCTGATAGTTCGTGGGTTAGCCCAATTCATGTCGTGCCTAAAAAGTCTAGACTTCCCATTATCAAGAACGAACCAAACAAACTTATTCCAACTCGTACTCAAACGGGTTGGGGTGTTTGCATTGATTATCGAAAACTAAATGCTGCAACACGTAAGGATCACTTCCCTCTTTCTTTTATCGACCAAAAGCTTTAACGTTTAGCCGGCCACGAATTCTATTGCTTTCTTGATGGTTATTCCGGCTATAACCAAATTCCAATCGCTCCTGAAGATCAACAGAAAACGACTTTCACGTGTCCCTTTGGCACTTTTGTGTATCAACGTATGCCTTTTAGCCTTTGTAACGCTCCTGCTACGTTTAAAAGATGCATGGTCGGCATCTTTTCCGATATGATCAAACGTTTTCTTGAAGTGTTTATGGATGATTTTTCTATCTTTGGAAGCTCTTTTTCCGAGTGCTTACACCATCTTGAATTGGTTGTTAAACGATGCAAGGAAAAACACTTAACGTTAAATTGGAAATAATGCCATTTCATGGTCAAACATAGAATTGTCCTTGGGCATGTCATTTCAAACAAAGGCATTGAGGTAGATAAAGTGAAAGTTGATGTAATTGCGAATCTACCGATTCCCAAATTTTTTAAAGACATTCGTTCATTCCTTGGACATGTTGGCTTCTATCGATGTTTTGTGAAGGATTTCGGTAAAATTGCTCGACCTCTTACGACTCTTCTTGAAAAAGTCGTTCCTTTCGAATTTAATTATGACCGTGTTTTTGCTTTCGAACGTCTCAAAAACGAACTCATTTCCACTTCCATCATTTTCTCACCTAATTGGGATCTTCCTTTTGAAATAATGTGTGACGCTTCTAACTTCGCGGTTGGTGCTATCTTAGAACAACGCATCAACAAAATTCTTCAAGTTATCTACTACGCTGGTATGACTCTAAACGATGCTCAACTCAATTACACGACCACTGAAAAAGAGCTTCTAGCAGTAGTCTTTGCGCTCGAAAAATTCCGACCTTATTTGATTGGCTCACACATTACGGTTTATACTGACCACTCCGCTCTTAGGTACCTTTTCACTAAAAAGGATGCTAAGTTTCATTTGATCCGTTGGATCCTTCTACTCCAAGAATTTGACCTTACGATCAAAGACAAAAAAGGATCTGATAACGTCATTGCTGATCATTTGTCCCGTCTTCCAAACGCACCCTCTTCTTTACCAATCAACGAGAACTTTCCCGATGAATAACTACTTTCTATTTCTATCAATCCATGGTATGCAGACATAGTGAACTATTTAGTCACTAAGGAAACTCCTTCATTTTGGTCGAAACAAGATAAATATAAATTTCTTTTCCAAGTCAAATACTTCTATTGGGGTGATCCATACTTGTTTAAATATTGTTCCGACCAAATCATTCGACGTTGCATCCCGGATTGTGAAATCAAGAGTGTGCTTTCGTTTTGTCATGACCAAGCATGTGGCGGTTATTTCGGTCCTAAGAAAACTGTGGAAAAAGTACTTTAATGTGGCTTTTACTGCCTCACTCGTTTCATAGACTCTTTCGAATTTTGTAATACTTGCGATCGCTGTTAAATGTTAGTAAGAATCTCTCGACGAAATATGATGCCTTTGAACCCCATTCTTATGATCGAAATCTTTGATGTTTGGGGTATTGAATTTATGGGACCATTTCCTAATTCTTTCAGAAATTTGTACATTCTTCTTGATGTTGATTACGTCTCTAAATGGGTCAAGGCTATTCCATGTAAAACCAACGACCATAGAATTGTTGTGAAATTCCTTAATGAAAACATCTTTTCGAGGTTCGGCACACCTCGCGTAATAATAAGCGATAACGGAACCCATTTTTGCAATCGATCATTTGAAACTCTAATGAAGAAATACTCAATAACCCATAAGTTATCCACTCCTTATCATCCTCAAACTTGCGGTCAAGTTGAAATTTCAAATCGACAAATAAAACAATTTTTGGAGAAAACTGTAAATAAAAATTGAAAAGATTGGTCTCAGAAGTTGACTGACGCGCTTTGGGCTTACCATGCCGCTTTTAAAACCAATCTTGGAATGTCTCCTTTTAGGCTTGTATATGGTAAAGTGTGCCATTTGCCCGTTGAACTCGAACATAAAGCGTTATGGACGATTAAGAACTTAAACTTTGGTCTTGAAAAAGATGGCGAAAACATAAAATTGCAAATCTATGAATTAGAAAAGTTCTTTTATATGACTCTAGGCTTCACTTATTCCCTAGGAAATTAAAATCAAGATGTACCGGACCATTTGTGGTACGAACTGTTTTTCCACACGGTGCCGTAGAAATACAAAACCACAGGGATAGAACAATTTTCAAAATCAATGGTCATCGTCTAAAACCTTACTTGGAATTGCCAAGTAATTAAGAGGAGGAGCTCATGATTCTTCATGAGACATACTACGTCTAGTAAGAAATGTTAACCCTCTTTTGTAAATATGTACATATTTTTCTCCGTTACACTCATTATATCATGCATTGATTGTGGGACATAGTTAAAAATTAAGTGTGGGGGGAAGCCTCATCTTTATTTTTGATTTTTCATGGTTTGTATTTTTTTCATTTTCTTTCCAAAACTCAAAAATTAAAAAAAATCCAAAACAAATTTCCTTTTTAGCGTATTGATTTACTTTTAGAGAAACACCATGGGATAAGTTAATGTTTTGGTTATTAAACTGAAATTTTTGAAAATTTATTTGTCTCAACAAAAATAAAAATAAAGTTTTATTACAAGTAACTATGGTTTAACTAGTATATAGGAAGGTTCATGGGTGTTAATTATTAAGTATATCCTAATTGCAAATCTTTGTTTAAAAGAGTGGTTGATTTAAAGTAAAGGCGGTAACGTTTTTGATCTTCTAAGTTAAGTGGTGCTAAGATGATTTTGCAAAACTCTCTCTTCATAAAAAAACATAAAAGAAAAAAATGGTTTTTGTGAAAATAAGAAACACCTAGAGTCATGTGTTCACATGCAAGTGTGTACACTCGCCATGCTCTGTACCCATCTCATGTAAGCCCGTAAGGCAGTGCAGGATCGGTATATCAAGCCTCAGTTTATCTGAGTTAAGTGTATGTAAATAGATTTAATAAAAATAACCACCTAGAGTCATGTGTTCATATGCAAGTGTGTATACTCGCCACGCTCTGTACTCTTCTCACGTAAGTCCGAAAGGCAATGCAGGATCGGTATATCTGGCCTCAGTTTATCTGAGTTAGGTGTGTAAATAATAATAAAGTTAATACTTTTCAAAAATAAAGAGAGAAAGCAATTGAAATCCAAGCTCTATTTTCACTTAGTTGATTCAACTTGTTATTTAAAAGAAATAAAAATACCACTTTGAAAAACTTTGATAGTCAACTAAGGATCTATTTCATAGTTGCATTGTGTTATCAACCGAAACAACTAGCTAAACTAGAGTCTAATTGTGATGATAACTTAATTTTTGTTGAAAGTTTTAACGATTAAAAGGACTTAAATTTCTTGATAATGACCAGAACTTATATTTAACTTATTTGTGTCAATTTAAAAGTAAATTCTTCATTTGTAAATATTTTCAAAAACTTGCATTCATATCTTTGTAAATAAATATTGCAGTTAGGAATTTTTCATGTTGCATTTGGATATTATGGGTAGTATCCGCTGAAAACCCTCACGAGACAACACTCATCCTACTAGGGACATCTAGAGGTTTAACGGGTTGTTGCATACGCTCAATGCAATCCTATTTCCTACGAAAACGGATTTATCTTAGTTTTAGTTTATTCGATGACGAATAAAAAGATAAGTGTGGGGGTATTTGATGTGCACGTAAATATGTATATTTTTGCTCACATGCTTAATCTCATTTTAGTAAAATAAATGTCATAATTGGGTGTTTTTACATGTTTAAAACCGAATTTCAAAAATGCTTTCAAGTCATCATTCATGGGGGCAAAATGGTAATCTTGTTTATGATTTAATATGAGAAAATTCACTTGCACATTTTCATGGAAATATGCATGCATAAGAGTTAGAAGGCAAATGAAGATGGAAATAAATGAATTCATGAAATAATGGAGGACCCTACCTACCCACTAACCATGAACTACAATTAAGAGCTAATACACATGTTAGTGGGGATTAAAGTCACATGCACATTTAGTAGAGGATTAAGCTCATGCTAATGATTACTTGGAGGTTACATCTCCTAAAGTGCAATTTGGGTAGCTCCCAAAAATATGGATTAGGGTTTTAGGCATGTATAAATAACCCTCTTATGTTCAGGTAACGGGGCGTTTATCTTCTTATCTATTACTTAAATAGGAAAGGAGAAACCAAGCAATTTATATGCCACCACGTGTCCTATTTATGAAATCCCCATTTATTCTGAAATATATCCGCAATCCATCTATACTAACCGCTGGTGTTCATTTCATTTCATTCCCCCAAATCCCATATTCGCTCCTTTGCTCTCATCTTCCCAATATGAAAACCGTATTTCAGCGGACCCTAAAACTATCTCTCTCTATTTCTCTTGGCGTACCGACTATTCATACCTCAGCAATCTCTGCATTCATGGCCTCCAGCCATCGGTTCAAACATAAATTCGACAAATTCGAAAACTAGGGTTTTCTCAGGTTAGTAATTTGGTACATTTGTAATTAAAATCTAGGATTCTATATAGATATGATGGTTTACCGTGTCAGATGTGTGGTACAACATAATTTCATGATCTACCGTTATTCCTCTTTTAGGTCATGTATGTTTTCTGTTTCAAACTAAAAATTATGCATAAATCGAAAGAGGTAATTGTTAGGGATGGTTTAGGTAGATAGACTGATGATCTATTATACCGATAGATTTCATTCTCCAACTAAGTGGCTTCACATATCAAGTATTTAAAAACTTCTATTTTTTGCAAACTTATTTAGTTCTGTTTTTTATAATAGTGGTTTCACGTGGCAGCCATGGTTATTTAACACTTAATTTTTAACAATATTTTCATTCTCTTTCAATGTGCACCTTTATCCATTTTTTTTATATCCAAAATCTCATTCAGCGATACAAATAATCATTTCACCTATTTCTGAAACGTTATACAATTAAAACCCATTACATCAGATTATGAATAGATATAGTACACATGATTGATCAAATGATATCATGGTTGGTAGGCATAATTTGTTTACTGTGATTCCAAATAGTATTTTAGGCTATATTATTTGAAGTGTTTGTTTTATTTTCATTGATATAACAATTTTGAACAGTATTTGTTTTATTAAATTATAAACAGTATTTGTTCTATTTGGATTCCATCCATGTATATTTGGATGTTGTTGTTTTGTTGACATGTATGTATACGAAGTTTCTTTCGTAAATTTTACGTTTGATGAAGTAATTTGGTAAAAGACAATTTGTTGGATAAGCCCTATTTCATATGTTCGTATGGTAGGTTATTGATGGGTATGTAAATTGCTTTCTTACTCTTCGTTGTAAAAACTATTTACGTCAGGTTATTGACTGTTGAAATTTGAGTACTTTGCAGATTTACATTACCATTTGACAAAAGTATTGACCTATTATTCCAGAGTAAGTTATTTCAATTATTGTAGTAATATTTTAGAAGTATGTATGCAACACAATACCAAATACGGGTACAGTGAATAATGAAGCATGCCATTATTTTAGTCCATTGTATTGCCTCAACCCACAAACTAACATACAAGAAATAATTAATTACGTCAGTGTAATTATTTGGTCACATTCAAAATTTATTGCTCGAAAATAACAAAAATTAGCTAATCAAGCTTTATTTCAAACTATTTAGCCAACCATCCTCATGATATAGACCAAAAATATCTTATAGTTAGTTTATAAAGCATTTTATTATTATTTGCCAAACCAACTATTTAACAGAACTATCTATGATCATGTTGTTTAAATGCATCAGATTCTTGCTTATGTTGTGTTATTACGACTTCCCCGTGTACACAAACTGTATGAAGTTTCAACCTTTCTGTTACATCATCCAACAGCTTTGTTGTATTGTTATTTGTTGCTAGCTTGATAACCAATAATGTCAAACAATTCACACAAATATACGACTGAGTTTGTGAACAAAAACAAGAATATTAATTATGTTTGGTGCATATAAATAGATCAGCCCATGCATTCAGAAACATAAATACATAACATATTAACAAACCTTTGTGCTTTTGCAAAATTTATGTGCATTCATGTTCAACCATTTGAATTAAATATTATACAGTAGCAATCATCGCATTTTTTCCAAATAATCATTTTTCTATTATTCCCGATATATACCTAGCCTTAAAGCTAAATGTCTTCCAAAATATCTTTTGACACGTTTACCGGTACAAACACAAAATGAAAAATCCTACACTACTATGAGCAAATATAACTCAACAAAAATAACAATAATAATATTTACATATAAATCTCATTCATACATTTGACATATAAAAATAAAAAATTAGACATGGGGCGACTTCGAATATATAGCCTCATATATACATTTGACATGTAAGTTTCGGGAATTTGCAGTTTCAAATATAAGTACAGTTCCATGTATATAGCAGGCTTTTAAATATACAAGTTTAGTGTGTGTGTGTGGAGGGTTTTGAACAAGTTTCAAAAGTGTCAGCTTCATGACTAAATATTAAACAGTTTAATATGAATACAGCATTGAATGTAAATATGGTAAGAATGCTTTGTATATGTTTCGAAAATATGGTTTCATTTGTGTATGATTTCGAGTATGCATGTTTTCCCGATTCAATTTTACGTGGTTTTATAATATATTTGGCTTTTGAAAATATAAGCTTCAATGGTTTCAAATATATAGAGATTCATATTTATACATGTGTCAGGTTTATATATACCAGAGTTTCGAAAAGTATTGATTTCATACATTTCTGCCTTCAAATATAGATTTTAGTTTTCAAATGTATGCATGAGTTGTTAAATATAGTGGTTTTGTTTGTATCAGGTTTTACTTATGTCAGGCTTTTATAAGTACAGATATATAAGTTTTTGAAAATATATAAGGATTTTAAATATGCACATAACTAAATTTTTAATGAATACCAGTTTTCAAAAAAATAAAAAAAATTGGGTATATAAATAAGTTTGCATGAAAATGGTTTCACGTACAATAGTTTCACATGTATCATATTTTGAGGATCGGGTTAGTTTCAGAAAAACTTCAAATATATATCACTAATTTCAAAGGTGTGAGGTTTCAAATGCGAAGGCTTCAGTAATATGAAGAACTTCATATATGCAGTTTTAGGAATATGGATGTCATAAGATATTTTAAGAACATATCTTCAGGTTTCGAATATATTAAGAATTGCACCTAAAATTCATCATCTTTCGAATGAATACATGATTTTAAGTATATGTATGCACGTATGGTTTCAAGGGTATATGTTTCCATGATTTTTAGTATACATTATTTCAAATATATAAATACATATACATGGATTCAGGATTTCTAAAGTGTATGGCTTAGTGTCACAAAGCTTTATGTGTTGGACTTTAAATACTTACAGGTTTCCAATGCATTTGTTTCCAAATGTAAGTGTCATTAAGATTTAAGTCTATATGACTTTATATATACATCCTACTTTCAAAGTTTTAAATATTCATGGATCCAAAGGTATATAATTTTGATTATACATAGTATCATGTATGTGCGGTTTTGTGTGTGAATGTGATTTTGTAAATAATTTTTTTTGAGTATGCGCACAACATGCTTTGAGAGTACATGGGTTCAAGTTATAAAGTTTATATGATTTCAAAAACCTGTAGTTTTATATATGTTGAGTATCAGAAACTGAAAGTTTTGAATAAATAGATGTGGGTTTCTAAAATATACCGTTTTGTGTCAAGTATAAAATAGGTTCATTTGAGAAGGTTTTAAATATATACGTATCCATGTTTTGAGGTGTACATGATGTTAAATGTATGCTAATTTTGTATATGTCGGATTTTATAATATGTAAACTTTGAACAAAAGCAAGATTCAAGTATATATGATTACTGTATGATCTTGAATACACATATGTTTGGATTCTATATATATGCCAGTTTCAAAATATATACATCTTCAAATTTCAAATATGAACAATGATTCATGATCCCGAAAGTATAAAACACTACATTTATATTTGTGATTTAATGTGAATTTCATAAAGGTTTCAAAGGTATATTGGCTTCTATGTGTACACAGATTTCGTATATACTATGATCTATTACTTAAATAAGAAAAGAGAAACTGCACACTTGATATATCAACACGTGGTGTCTTCTTCAGCTATTCGCGTCTGAGTAAAATTAATCATGGTGGGATATAAATTTTAGGTCGGGCCCAAATCAACTTCCAATGTATATCTAAAATTTATCTTTCTGTAAGTAATTATTTAATTTTAGTAGATTAATTATAATTTTACTTGACATCATCTACTTATTAATTTCCTGGCTATTTCCGACTGTAGTCTGTATTATGGTGGGTAAAATGAACCTGTATAAATTTTTAAAGATCAACTTTGAAGAATTTTATGTACCTATATTTTTCCATTATACGTTGCATTTTTCATATTTTCTGGCTTCAGGTTACTTTCCAATTGAAAATAAAATATGATTTCACAAACATGATTTTGATGGTATTTTGTGAGTTTGCTTACAACTCTTAAGATGAAATGCATTGCCTTCTTTTTTTTAACATGCTTATAACTGGCTTTGTAGTTAGAATTCATGTAATGGCATTATTTTCCTTTTCTGTTTAATGTAACTTTAGATTCATTTTGGGTGTTGATTACTTAATTGGACATACGAAGTTAGTATTTTTCTTATACGTGTCATACCTAAGTTTCTCATTCTTACATAAAAACAATTTTAGATTTATCCGTCATAAGCGGTAAACTATTTTTTTCCATTGAAAATTATTTAAAATAGAAGAGAATGAATGAAATGAAACTATAATTACCAAGTTGTTTGTCATTAGTATTATAAAATATTATTAGCTGTAGATCCAATATCAAATAAGGTCCAACTGTCTATTTCCTTTATTATACATTAATTAATGCATGATCATGTCTCATATATTATATATGCATCCGCTTCATTGTTCACATAATTTGTTATCAGTATATAATAGCATGGTTTCATCACTTTGAATTCAATATTTGTGATTGGATACATGATAGCTTTTAAATGATACGGTATGAAATATGAATTCTTTTTTAATATAGCTTAAACTTATTATGACATAAGTACCTCACCATTTGTAGTGTTTAATATTATTCATAGTAACATAACATTTTGAAATAACAACAATTTACCCACAAACAATGAGATTCATTATTCGTTCTGCCAAGTGGATAGTTATATAACTTATATTTGAAGCCAAATGGTTTACACGTGACAGCTAATCCATACAGGACTAAAAATGCAGGACAAATATAATGTTAAAGACAAACCTCTATAGTCACATAAGTTAATAAGTAGAAAGTTGAAACATCAATTCAGATATAAATGCTATGATACAGTCATCACAAATTACTACTACATAGTATTTCATCATTTTTTTACTATGCACAAAGAATGCCAAATTAAGCAACACTTTAGACAAGATCATTTTGTCAAAAGTTGGCTAAATGGTAGATGACCGCCATCTCTTCAAGAGAAACATATCGAAACTGTATGCTTCACGTCGCCACTATTTTTGTACTAGATTTTTATAAAAGAAAAAATGATACAATGTTCGGTTTGAAATTCTCATTTTTCTAATATATATATATATATATATATATATATATATATATGCGCGCGCGCGTGTTTTACCTAATTTAGCATTAGATATTGGAAAATGTTGCTAAAAGAATAATAGTTGCAGAGAATGATATCTTTGCCATTGAAATTTCAACGGTTGTGCATATTCATTTTGTCAAAGTATATTTGAAAGCCTGTAATGAAAATACAAACGGTACTTGCAATATGTTGGATTCTCTCAAACAGTATTCATGATATGGTCTTATGTTTAGTGTTACTAACATACACACTGTATTTTCATATTTGAAATACATATATTATTTAAATTATTTGTAAATGTCAGGCTAAAATAATGCTATAGTTCCCAATTGGTTTCAACAGAGGAGTGCTCACATCATGATGAGTATTCAGCTTGACAAAGACAAAACAAATAGAAGATATACTAATAGACTTGGCAAAGCAAGGGCGAGCCATGCATTATAAAGAAATATGAGAAGCACATCCAAATATGACACAGGGAAGAACAAATTATAAGTAAAGGGAGACAGAGTTACGAAGACAAAGTGCTATAATGACGTGCTGCTTATTTTGACCCACTTCCCAGCCCTTGCTGTCTATTTCGTATTTTTATTATAGCGTGTAGTTTTATTTCAGTAAGTATGGTTATTTACTGTTTGACCTGTTTGTACTTTGTTGGTTTGTAAATTTATTTTAGTATGGTTGTCATTGTTGTTTAAAAATAGCTGCTACAGCGTACTTTCCTATTTTCTTTTTACTTTCAGTTTGGTCAACGTACATCTGTACCATGATCTGTTTGTGCTAATGCATTTCCCCAAAATGCTACTATGACCGAACTACATGTTCTTCCGTCTGTATAACACACGGAACTGAATTTGCTATCATATTCGATTAGGTTGTTTTTTCCTAAGGAATATTTACTGTCTTCCAAGTATGTGGTAACCAACAACTTTACTTTGGTTGAATAATTCAATTGGGCAGGCTGATACATTATGTGCGAATACGTGAGCTGCCTACTCACTTCTTTCTGAAACCAAAGTTTACCCATCCTCATGCTTTGATGAAAATTCATCCATTCAAGATCAACTATTTGAATTAATTATTATACAACGGTAAACATTGCATTTTTTTCTAGAATAATTACTTCCCTATTATTTTCCAATACATAGCCGGTCATAATAAAACGTTAACTAAGACAAATTTGCAACATTGCTTTGATTACGTGAAATGAAAATTCCTACAATACTTTAAGCAAATATAACATTACAAAAATAACATTAACAACATTTACATATAAATTTACTAATGGAAGAATGAGATAAATTAATCATACAATGAACACAATCTTCGAACTTCAACATCTACCCGTGTGCGTAGCACGGGCCACGCACTAGTCATATTATGAAAGTTGTAGCAACAAATTATATGAGAAAAAATGGCTTTCTAAGTGTAACGATTCGACTTTTCGACACTCGAAAGTCGACATTAATACGTCCACTGTATCAACTACCGAACTATCGATTGCCGGAAAACCGAATTGTTAGGGTTGAAAAGAAGAGGTAGAAGAAGACAGAAAGAAGAAGAAACAGAAACAATAACAGAATCTCTCATTCGCAGCGGAACAACATATAATAGATAAATGAATAATCTTTAAACAAAGAACTATATTGGTTTATACAATACATCATCAGAGTTTACAACAACACACATAACTGGACAGTTATATACACTTGTCCACATACAAAATACACAGTGGATAATACATAATATAAGTGATACGTCTCGCCATCCAAATCACCTCCAGATCTCCACAGCAACTTCAGAACTCCAGAATGACCTGATAACCTGACTCGAGGCTTCCCGTGTGGAAAATTATGGGCACCCAGAGTTTAGAAAGGAAACAATAAACTCCAGGTCAGTCATGGGACTGGTGTGAGATAAAAAAAGGTTATTTTCACAAAGAAAATAAAAGAAATTCGCAATGCTTTTGGAAAATGGAACTACCATAAGGCCTCCCGCCACACACACAATGCAAACGCAGAATTGGAGGAGATTTCTCCTTATGATAGTCAAATATGCTTAATACGCAAAATCACTTTAATATTATTATTAGTGCATAGTGTGGAAAACATTTCGAAGGTATAATATTAATCTTAGCCAGCATACAACCATTATTGTATGCCTACTATAGCTTCTATGTTCAATAGCAGGTTACCGCCACATTCCATAGCAGGTTATACAACTAAAACCGTACAAGGTTCGTATTGTTTCTTTGGATTTTCCAACAAATGGTCTGGCTAAGGAACTTCCTACTGCCACATGGGAACGCCTCTGGCGGGACGTCCCGAGAACCAACCTGGCTCTCTGCCAACACAAGGCTGAGTTACCACACACTTTGGGGTGCAATGAAGCTGTAACTTGATAACTCCACACAAAAGTATGCCACCCCCCGGTCGTTTGCGACCTTTATCCGAGGCGCCTCGATCACAAAGCAACAATCACACAGTAAATAAGATTGATGCCACCACACAGGTATAGCATCTGGGCTCCATACCATGATACCACCTTTTTCCATAAGGAAATGACATACCCTAAAGGGCGCGACCCTCATAACCTTGCCGCATCTTTCCTGTTTCGACCATTTCCGGGTTGTGAGGTCCGATGAGGTCTCGTCCACAAAGCTATGCTTTACACGAAAGCCATGCTTTGATCACAAATGATCATCAACACACAGCAACACTTAGCATGCCACACTACCAAATTGGGAGTATATCGCAGATAACCTTCAACTACATAACCTCTGAGCTCGTACGTCTCAGAGAAGGGTGTTAAGCTAAGAGAATAAATTCTTTGCCACCAAACAGAAATGTATTTGAAAGAAATCAGCTTTATATCTCAAAGTGTAATGTCAGACATACAACCATACAAGTCTGTTCCGGGTTCGAACAGAACCGAAGGCACTTCCAAAGAAGCCCTTGCAATTCCGGGTATCCACAATCCCGATCGGACTTCCCATCACATAGGGAATCTCTATACCGTAGCTACTCAGTGCAGAGACAATCAATAGGTTATCCTATCGTTCTCGCAAAACACCCGGTCTTCAACACCGGTCTTCAATTGCAACCCATAATGTCGTATCATTATTCGGAATGGGTTATATGACACAAAGTCCTCTCCCAGCTTAACCGAATAATGAGCGCTTGTTTTAAAACAAATTCAAGTGCCATTTCAAAGGCAAACATTGATAGTTGGTTATTTAACTATCACACAATATTCACAAAGATCATCCAGTTTAAATAATTTTCCCAAATTATTAAATTTCAAAATATCTTCACAAGACATATATTTTCCACACTTCATCACTTTGAAAACAAATTTCAAATCATATTTTCACACTTCATCACTTTGAAAACAAATTTCAAATCATATTTTCACACTTCATCACTTTGAAAACAAATTTCCCTACACGGGATATATTTCCAAATATTTATTTATTTCCACTGGAAATCTGCCGAGTTCAAATACTTTATCTCCAAAATACTCCTTAAAATCCAATTTCAGAATTTCTTCATTTATAATTTAAAACTACTTTGGAAATATACTCGGCTTTTCAAGGAAAATACACTTCCATTTCAAAATGGTCCATTTAAACCAATTAAATAAATCCTTATCGATTTATTTCAAATTTACATCCCAAATCTATAAATTTATTTCCACACTTTAAAAATAAATCAGTGTTTATTTTTAAAACAAATTTCTCTTTCCTTTATAAATTCCCTTCTGAATTTACATTCTTAAATATTCACTTTCAACCCCCAAATCAAATTTCAAATTGATTTCTAAATTTATTTCAACACTGAATCAAATTTCAAATTGATTCTAAGTTTAATCCCAAATACCAAATCATTTTACAAATCGATTTCCAAATTTCTTTCAACACAAAATCCATTTTCATTCAACACCAAATAAATTTTCATAACGATTTCCCAAAGATTTATTTTCAAATACCAAATCAATTATCAAATTGATTTCTAAAAATCTATTTCCTCTTAAATAAATCCCTTTATTCTTTCCAAATTATTTAAAATTCCATTTTCAATAAATTCTTCAACTTTTAAACAATATTATTCAAAACCCATTTATTAATATCCTTTCCCATATCTTGGAAAAAATTCGATAAGTTTTCAAAAATTAACTTCATGCTTTTAAAATTCCTTCTTTTAAATTCATCCAATTCTTTCAAAAGAAATTTACTTAAAATTTCCAACTTTAATTTCAAAAAAAATCCAATTTCATTTATTTCTGGTATCCAACGATACCAAAAATACATTCGGCTAAATTATAGCCTTCAACAAATTAAATCACCAATATAATCATTCACAGATTATAAATAAATCATGATAATCATCACACAACATATGAAACAAATTCATACCACATATGAAACAAATTCATACAATTTGAGGAATCCAGTTGGATCCCTCCGACCTATTTCCATGCATCCACAGATGTTAGCACAACAATTAAATACCCATTCCACTTCAAGGTGGAATATCGCGGTATGTGGGTTTTATAAAATATCATCCGCTATTATGTGGCGCATAGGGTCTCATCCGTTATATAATGCTGGAAATCAACAACTCCAAATATATATATATATATATATATATATATATATATACACACTACTATATATACTACCACATCCAAACAGTCAATCAATAACTGCAATTCCAATTTTAATTTGAGTGAGAAGATCTCACCTTGAGTTTAAAACGCCGAGTGATGTGCACGTAAATGTGCATATTTTTACCACCATATTTAATCTATTTAAATTAAATAAATGATCATATTGGGTATTTTAACTTGTTTAAACCAAAATTCAAATTATTTGAAATTGTCACATATTCATCTTCATATAGGGGCAAAATGGTCATTTTTATGCATTTATTAAATTGTGAAAATTTACTTGGAATTTTCTATGTTGTTTTTTAGGAAATTTGGTGAAGTTTATAAGTGGTTACATGATGATATATGCATGCACAAGAGTGAAGAGAACAAATGAAGATGGAAATAATTCAAAGTGAAGATAATGGAGGACACCACCTACCCACCTACCTTAATGTACAAATTAGAGGCTAATGCACATGCTTATGGAATTAATGGCTTCATGTACACTTAAATGAGGATTATTTGAAGATAATGATTACTTGGCCTCCACACTTCCTAAGAGGGTATTTTGGGCATTCCCCAAAAATATGAATTAGGGTTTAACACTTGTATAAATACCCCATATCTTCATGTAACCCTCTCTCTCCCTTAGTCTCCCTTTAGTTAGTTTTTAGGCTTAAAATAAAAGAAAGCTTCTCTTTTCTTTTCATGGCTACTTAGCCATTTTCTCTTTATGTAATTTTTTTATGCAACTTTAATACATTGCTCTTTTCTTTTCTTGTTTATTTCCTTTCATGCTAGTAGTGTAGTTTGATTTTAATGCAAGTAGATTAGTTTTATTTCTTGTTAATTAGCTCTCTTTTCCTCTTCTTTTTCATTCATGTTGCAAGCTACATGTGTTGTTATGATAACACAAATGAGAGGCTAATCCCTTCAATTTAGGGGTAATGAAGCCTCTAATCATGTAGCTTCAACATTTTGATAATTATTGCTCTCTTTTGTGCTTAAATGAATGTTGATGTGATTTATTGTTTCATATTGAATTTGATAGTCTATGTTGTTCATAACAAATAAGCTATGCTTAAACAATCACAAACAAAAATTGCCTCTTCATCTAAATATGATTATGGAAAAGAAGTGAATGTTGAAATTGAAATTTGATGGTCTATATTTCTAATTAATAGTTAATAGACCATACTTAAAATAAATTTTGCTTTCAACTTGTTGTCATTTTTCATGAGAATTAAAAATGGTTTAAAGGTTGTGTTATAGTTTGATGGCTTATGTTGAGCTAATTAATAGCACAAATGAGCCATACTTATGATAAACACATCATTTAAACTCATTTATGACCAAAGAAGAGAGATCATAATTTCATAAATTGTTGAACTATATGATCTAGAGAGTGGAATTATCTCTAAATTGTCATTTGACTCTCATTTTTCTATCAATTTTCTTTTGCTAGTTTTCTACATTTTTAGCTTCACACTTTTCAACTTTAGTTAATTTGATTGAATAGAATTTTAAAATCTTCAATTCCCTGCGGATCGACCCGTATTCGCCACGTACTTCGATAGTACGCCGTGCGTTTGCGGTAAATTTTATTATAAAATTCGTTCGACGGTTTTCTAATCCGATAGAAATTCCGTCGACGAACAAGTTTTTGGCGTCGTTGCCGGGGAGTTGTTTTGATTTTGATTTTCTATTCTTCGAATTATTTTTCTTTTGATTTTTGTGTGTTTGTTTGCAATTTTAAAAAAAAAGTTTGTTGTGTGTGTTTGATTTGTGCTTGCATTTGTTTGTGTGTTTGTAGTTTTTCAATTTGCATTTGCACTTCTATTTCTATTATTAAAAAAAAAGGATACACAACTAGAAAAAAAAAATTCGTTTTCATTCTCATTTACAACTTTTGTTTTGATTTACATTGCATTCATCTTTGTTTACATCTCCTTTACAAATTTGCATTTCAATACTACATCTTTGCTCTCTGCCTCTCTCTGCCTGCAACTGTGCATATCTGTGCACTGTAATTTAACAAATTCACCTTTCTCCTCATCTCACTTCTCAAAACTGTCATAGCCGCTTCAAACTTGTACTGTTACAACATTGCCATCCCTTCTCAACTACATTTTCACCACCAATTCAACAACAAAATATCCACAGCAGCCCCGACAATCATCAATATCAACTTTAACTTACTGCTGTAACCACCACAAACTTCTCCAAACAGAGCACATACCATTGCAGCATAGCCTCCCTCTCTTCTGCATTCCTCCACCACAGCAGCACCTTACATCTTCCATACTGCTGCCTGTACACTTCCACCACCAGCAAAGTACTCTAGCATTCCCACCTCTGAACAAACCTTCCCACTTGAACAACAAACTTCTACTACTTGACAACAACCAACAACACCCCACTCCACTACCACAAAAAAAACAACAACCACACCATTGCCCCATCTCCACATCTCACATTTAACAGGTTGAGACCACTCTCAATCTCCACAACTCCACTGTTGCATAACAACGCTCAACATACAAACCATATTCCACTGTTGAAACTACCAAAACCATATTCTACATCAAACAACATACAATCAGACCACTGCCTGTTGCCTCTGTCCACCCTTCCTCTTACTTCTGCCCCTACCCATCATCTTACTTCTGCACATCCCTGCTCTCCTCCACCCATCACAAACAACAGTTAAACTGATCAACCTTCAAACTTGCCATCAACAACAGACACCCTCTTCATATACATCAAGTTACAAACTACTACCACATCAATCTACACTCTACTTCCTTGCTAACAACCTCCTCAGACCAACAACTTCTCCACTCCATAGTCATCAGACAACTATCACCATACACAACCATACATACTGCCATCACCATCGCTCATAGCCTCTGCTACTTCCCACAATACCACAGTAACTCCTTAACCATCAAATTTCCCCTACACAACATCCATCCTTCATTGCCGTATACCAGAGCAACCCACTACCCTAACTCCCCTGACCAGTCCTCGACCTGCGACCACAAAGAACCACCCACATCCCTCACCTCGAACCTAGAAACCTGCACACACAACTAGCCAAAAATCCAAACTTTAACCCAATCCACCACAACCACTGCGACGACTTATCTTCACTGCTATCCTTCAGCAAACAACAGCAAAACCACCCATCGTCAAACTCCACCGTGACCTCCACCGCAATTCGAACCTGACTTCGAACAAGCTTTTGGACAGAAACTACACTGACTTGCCTCGAATACCCCCAATTGAACTCGACTGCAACAAACACCACCACAATTCCATCATGCAACTCAAGAACCTCATCGCCTTCACAACCACTACATCCCTTCAGACCACGGCAATACTTCATCTCGCCGAATTCAAACTCTGCAACCACTCGAATACTTCAAACCCAAATCAGATCGAATTGCCTGCCCCTCCCTCGCCTGATCGCGAATTGAAATTAGCTTTGAAATTGATATTGGAATAAGCGAGGAAGATGGTTGCGAGATTTTGATTTTATAGAATTAAAAAAACGTGGAATTATGAATTAGGAATCTATTTTATCTTGCAACTGTATTGGTGAAGAATGGTGAAGTAATGTGGAAAGAACGTGAATTGATTAGTGGGCCGGTGTATATTGTTTGGGCCTGTTTTTATAAAACTTGTTTTCCTTTGATTTTGATTTATTTTCAGTTTTTTTCCTTCCTTGAGTTGTTTTATTATGTAATAAAAAACAAATAGGTTTCTTTCCTTGGTTCATTTGCATTTGGTTTGATTTTAAATTGTTTTGATTATTTGTTTTGTTTTGTTTCATTTATTTGTTTTGATTTTCCATTTGTTTAGTCTTCGTTTTCTTTAAAAAAAATTTTAAGTAAAACATTACTTTTAACTTTCCTTCCCAAAAAAAAACAATTAAAAAAAACAATTGTATATATCTTGTTTTAAATTTCAGGTTGCCAAAGCAGATTGGAAAAGTTGCTTGTTTCGCTTAACTGTTGCCCAAAAATAATTGCTTCGCTTTGCTTTATAAAAAGAAAAAAAAACTGCTTGCTTGATATATCTATTTTTTTTTATTTGCCTTGCATTGTATATATCTCTTGTTTTTATTTTAGTTACATTGTTGATTGCTTGTATTTGCATATATATATATATATTTTTTTTAAAAATTCAAAAATTAAAAAACAAAAAAAAATTACATTCGTAGTTGCATTATTCACGTTTATTTTCTGCTTTGCATTTCATCCTAGATTTTTATTAATAATAACGATTAGACATCGATAACTTTTAATTGTATATTGACAAGTTGTCTTCTTTGAACAATTTTATTTCTTGGTGTCTAGGCTACGGCAGAGTAATAACCATTTATAAATATTATGGTGATTCGTAAATATTATAGTGGTTGTTCCTCTGAAGGTACTTAAACCTTCGGCTGCATTGCTACGGTGATTCGTGGTGCACCGATAACCCCTACCCGTTACCTGGCTAAGAACTATCTTGTTGAATTAAGACAATGTGTGATTATACAATTTTGGGTTAGTTAGGATAAATCATTTGTAATTAACCACTGCATTCATTTAGTTGCATTAGATCATGCATATTTAAAAAAAAACAACAACAAAATTCAAAATTCAAAACTAAAAAAATTGTAAATATTCCTTTTCCTTTGAAATTTTTAAATCCTTTTCTTTGAAATTTCAAAAATCCAAAAAAAATTTGAAAGACCAAAAAAAACAAAACAAAAAAATCAATTTCCCTTTTGAAAAATAAATTTTATTTGTAAATATTTTTCCTTTACAAAAATACCAAAAACGTTCTTGAAAATGTCCGAATTTCCATATTCACTTGAATTCTATAATAGTTGTGAACATCAATATAATCCATATAATTTCACACCAAATTCTTATGGATATTTCAACAACAACTATTGTTTAAATGATTCAAGTTTTGAACCACAAAATTTTCAAAATGACGAACAACCCTTGAATCTCGAAAATAGCATTTCATCTCTACTTGAAATCTCTACACAATAAAATCAAATGATAAATGATTTGTGTAATTCATATTTGCATAACAACTCAAGTCAAGGATTTCAAAATTTTAATTCAATTCAAAATTCAAACGATTTGGATTATAACCCATGCCAATTCAATTTCGAACTCCAAAATGAATTTCAAACTCAAAATGAAAATGGAAACAACTTTTCAAATGAATTTGGCGATGGGAATAATCTTAACCACGTTACAATTGAAAACTTTTGTCCTCAACAATTTCAAAGTGAAAATCCTTATGCTAATAACTATAAATTGGATTTTGTTGAGCAAATGAACGAAATTCACGATGATCACATGAATTCATTGTTTGAAACATATATGAAACAACGTGAGAAACAAAATCAAATCCCAACGTGTGATGAGTTAAGTAATAATCCATCTTTTACACAAATCGACGATTTTCAAATAACAACTTTTGAAATTGAAAATAATAACCTTAATGAAGTTGTTGAAAACACGGTAATTGAGTTGGATTTCAATTCTTTAGAGGATGTGGAACCAAATTTAAAATTCGATCTTCCTTTTCTCGACTTCGAAAATTTGAATACAACAACTTTGGATTTTGAACTTGAGATACGCAATGAAATTGTTGATAATCCAACAAAGGAAGACGAATTTAATGAACACGAATTTTGTGGACTTTTCGATGACGAGTTGTTAAATTCCGATGGGGAAGATTTAAAAAACCACTTTGGTTTTGAAATCAATAATTTTGAAGAATTTTTCAATGACAAACTTAAATTTCAATTTGGTGAAAATAAACTTGAATTTCAATCAATCGTTATATCTACCCCAAAAATTATCGAAACCAAAACAACTCGTACGATTTTTAATAAAACGACATTCGTTTTTCCAAATCAACGTTCAACTTTGAAATCTTTTATGATTTGGTTTTTCGAGCTTAAGCCGTGTCTCGTATATTTGACGAGACAAATGAATCGGTCTTTGGAAGACCGTTTCATGTACTTTTTGACGATATACTTTATGAACTCTTGTAAATAATAATCTTTTCGTTTTCATGTAAATATAGGTCTTCCTTTTATTTTATTTTTTTATTATTTTTCTCCTTCCACTTGGGTTGACTGTGGGGACACAGTCAAAATCAAGTGTGGGGGGAGACTCATCATCATTTTTCAATTTTTCATGGTTTATTTTTAATTTTTCTTTCCAAAATTTTTAAAAAAAATTTAAAAAAAAAGCAAAATTTTTTTTTAAGCATTTTTGATTTATTTTTAAAAAAGAAACACTATAGGATAAATATATGGTTTTGGTTTATTAAATTGAAATTTTTGAAAATTTATTCGTCTTAACAAAAATAAAAATGAAGTTTGATTACAAATAATAATGGTTTAACTAGTATATAGGGAGATTCATACGTGATAATTATGAAATATATCCTAATTGAAAATCGTTGTTTTAAAAAGTGGTTGATTTAAAGTAAAGGATATAACATTTTTTTTGTCTTCTAAGTTAAATTATGCTAAGATAATTTTGCAAAACTCTCTCATACAAAAAAAAATACAAAAACAAAAAAATATTTCTTGTATTTATGTATATATTTTTTAATAAACACCTAGAGTCATGTGTTCACACTCGTGTGTTCACTCGCCATGCTCTGTACCCTTCTCACATAAGCCCGAAAGGCAGTGCACGATCGGTATATCTGGCCTCAGTTTATCTGAGTTAGGTGTATATAAATAAAAATTCTTTTTAATAACGCCTATAGTCAATAGGTGTTCACACTTGTGTGTTCACTCGCCACGCTCTTTATTCCCCTCACATCAGTCCGCAAGGCAGTGCATGGGTAATATATCTGGCCTCCGTCTCTCTGAGTTAGGCATATGTAAATATTGTTAATATCAACAAATTTTTCAAAAGAAAAAAATGGAGAGAGTAAGCAATTGAAATCCAAGCGTTGTTTTAACTTATTTGATTTGACTTGTTATTGAAAAGAAATGAAAAATACCACTTTGATGAACTTTGATAATCGATAAGAATCCATTTCATAGTTACACTACGTAATCAACCGAAACAACGAGTTAAACTATAGTCTATTTGCTTTGATAACTTGATTTTTATTGGAAATTTTGACAAGTAAAATGACTTAAATTTTCAAGATAATAACCAAAACCTATATTTAACTTATTTGTGTCAATTTAAAAATAAATCCTTCATTGTAAATATTTTCAAAAACTTGCATTCATCTCCTTGTAAATAAGTCTTGCATTGTGTAAATACTTTCATCCTGCATTTGGATTTTGTGGGTAGTATCCGCTAAAAACCCTCACGGGACAACACTCGTCCTATTGGGGACACCCAGAGGTTTAACGGCTTGTTGCATACGCTTAATGCAATCATGCTCCCTACGAAAACGGATTTATCTTAGTTTTTCTTTATTCGAGGACGAATAAAAAGATAAGTGTGGGGGTATTTGATGTGCACGTAAATGTGCATATTTTTACCACCATATTTAATCTATTTAAATTAAATAAATGATCATATTGGGTATTTTAACTTGTTTAAACCAAAATTCAAATTATTTGAAATTGTCACATATTCACCTTCATATAGGGGCAAAATGGTCATTTTTATGCGTTTATTAAATTGTGAAAATTTACTTGGAATTTTCTATGTTGTTTTTTAGGAAATTTGGTGAATTTAACAAGTGGTTACATGATGATATATGCATGCACAAGAGTGAAGAAAACAAATGAAGATGGAAATAATTCAATATGAAGATAATGGAGGACCCCACCTACCCACCTACCTTATTGTACAAATTAGAGGCTAATGCACATGCTTATGGAATTAATGGCTTCATTTACACTTAAATGAGGATTATTTGAAGCTAATGATTACTTGGCCTCCACACTTCCTAAGAGGGTATTTTGGGCATTCCCCAAAAATATGAATTAGGGTTTAACACTTGTATAAATACCCCATATCTTCATGTAACCCTCTCTCTCCCTTAGTCTCTCTTTAGTTAGTTTTTAGGCTTAAAATAAAAGAAAGCTTCTCTTTTCTTTTCATGGCTACTTAGCCATTTTCCCTTTATGTAATTTTTTTTATGCAACTTTAATACATTGCTCTTTTCTTTTCTTGTTTATTTCCTTTCATGCTAGTAGTGTAGTTTGATTTTAATGCAAGTAGATTAGTTTTATTTCTTGTTAATTAGCTCTCTTTTCCTCTTCTTTTTCATTCATGTTGCAAGCTACTTGTGTTGTTATGATAACACAAATGAGAGGCTAATCCCTTCAATTTAGGGGTAATGAAGCCTCTAATCATGTAGCTTCAACATTTTGATAATTATTGCTCTCTTTTGTGCTTAAATGAATGTTGATGTGATTTATTGTTTCATATTGAATTTGATAGTCTATGTTGTTCATAACAAATAGGCTATGCTTAAACAATCACAAACAAAAATTGCCTCTTCATCTAAATATGATTATGGCAAAGAAGTGAACGTTGAAATTGAAATTTGATGGTCTATATTTCTAATTAATAGTTAATAGACCATACTTAAAATATATTTTGCTTTCAACTTGTTGTCATTTTTCAATAGAATTAAAAATGGTTTAAAGGTTGTGTTATAGTTTGATGGCTTATGTTGAGCTAATTAATAGCACAAATGAGCCATACTTATGATAAACACATCATTTAAACTCATTTATGACCAAAGAAGAGAGATCATAATTTCATAAATTGTTGAACCATATGATCTAGAGAGTGGAATTATCTCTAAATTGTCATTTAACTCTCATTTTTCTATCAATTTTCTTTTGCTAGTTTTCTACATTTTTAGCTTCACACTTTTCAACTTTGGTTAATTTGATTGAATAGAATTTTAAAATCATCAATTCCCTGCGGATCGACCCGTATTCACCACGTACTTCGATAGTACGCCATGCGCTTGCGGTAAATTTTATTATAAAATTCGTTCGACGGTTTTCTAATCCGATAGAAATTCCGTCGATGAACACCGAGCGTCTTAAATTTTGAATTAAATCGACCACGGTCAATTTAACCCAAAATTTCGTTACCTCTGAACATCTCCAAATTTCTACTGCAGCGAAGATCGCGTCGCTGCGATTCCGGCGTCACCAAAATCGTCGAATTCTGACCACATATGCAAACGTTATAGATTTTTAAACGTTTGAGTATAAATTAATACAATTAAATTTATTTTCGTTTATTTAATTACCCAAAATCCATCACAGCCGTGAATTCAATTTGACAAATCGTGGCCATTCTTCCCTTCTTCCCTCCAATGCATCATCCAATGCTTTGAAACCCATCATGTTGCCTCGCTTTCAAACTACCGCACCCACCACGAACTCGCCAGCGTTCGATCGAACGCCTCCACACGATGCGCCATCGCGCACCCTACCCATGCCAGAAGCCACTCGAAGCTCGGCGCCCCATAGGCATCATAATTCGCGAATGAATGCGCGCACTTCTCTGTCGATTTGCCGCTAAATCGTTGCGCCATATCCCATCACAGCCGTTAGATCTCTAGATCTCGACGAACTTGTCGACTTTCCCGTTGGTGATTTTTGCTAGATATTGGTGGGTTCGGAGAAATCGAGGAAGAAACGAGGTTGTTTCTCGGCCATGAAATGTTTAAGCGGTGGCCGGTGAAAACTGTCTAGGGTTTGGGCTATACGTGTATATATATACGTATATAAAAATAATATTTTATTAATATTCTCAAATTTAACAAGCTTTTATAAACGAACTCCAAATCACACCTGCCGCTAGGCGTTTATAAGGTTTTACTTGCATTCCGAACACAATGGAACGTGTTTCGGAGGCCAATTCAATCATATGTGTGAATTACGGAAATAAACGATCAATTTAAATTAAATCGATTTAAAATAATTTCTATGCGTTTTGAGCTGCCACGGTCAAACGGCAACTCGGATTGCTATGAAAATTGAAATCCGATAATAACTAACTATTATGGATCCAATAGAACTGGTTTCTTCGAATTCCGAGACTGTGCCCCGGAAGGCTATTTTAACTCATCGATGAATTCGACCGATTTCCAAAATCGTCGAAATCATTTCAAATTTCACTTTTAACATTTTACTAACGTAACTATAAATCAAATGGAATTTAAACTCACATTAGAGATCATTCTGATCATTCCGGACCAAAATCTGATTATTTGCAATATTATATTATCAAATCCCATTATTAAATTAATATAAAATTCCAAATTCTACTTATCGACTTTCGATTTCATCCAAAAGCCCAACAACATTATTTAAATCCAAATAGACTTAAAATAAATCTTAGAAACCATTTCATACCCATTTACATCCAAATTCACAATTTATCCCAATTTCAAATATTTAATTATTATATTTGAAATTATAACCCATTTTATTACTTCAACCAAACCTTCGTATTTCAAAATCAAATTATAATTCACATTCAACATTTAAAATGAATTAAATGTTCAAAATCTAACGACCAAAATTCCGGGTCGTTACACTAAGCCTCTTCTTCTTCTTTTTTTCTATATGCTTTTATTTTAATTTATGCTCACTTCTATTTACATGCTCTCTTCCATTCATGTTAGTAGTTTAGATTTATTTTATGCAAGTAGATTAATTCTCCTTTTATTTTAATTTGCTCTTACTTTGCTTGCTTTTAAATGTTGAAATTTACATGTGTTGAAATGATAACACAAATGAATAGCTAAACCCCTTCAATTTAGGGGTAATGAAGCTCTCTTAAATTATGTAAATTCAACATATTTTGTTATTCATGATCTCTTTAATGTTTCATGAAGAGTTGGATTTTGATGTAAGTTTATAAAGGGAATTTGATAACCTATGTTGTAATCACAAATGGGATATGCTTAATCGAACATAAACACAATTTACAACATCATCTAACTAAGTGATTTTGGTCATGGAATTAAAGGAGAAACAAAATTTGATGATCTATGTTACTAAATAAAATAGTAAATAGATCATACTTAAAATAGTTTTTGCTTTGACTTCATGTTCATTTTCTTTACCATTGATAAGTGGTTTTAATTGTTGTATTAAAGTTTGATTGTTTAAGTTATGTCAATTAATAACATAAATAGACCATACTTATGATAAATACATCACTAATTCTACTTAGATCAAAATAGAGAGATCATAGATTATTTTGTGCTGATTTATGTAAAAATATGAAAGTGTATTTGCCTCTAAATTGTCTTCTAATCTCATATTTTTAATCACTTTGGTTCTAGTTTAACTTTTGCTAATTTTCTTAGTTTAAACAAATTTGCAACTTTGGGTTAATCTGATTGAGTAGAATTTGAAATAAATTCAATTCCCTGCGGTTCGACCCGTACTCGCTACGTACTAAAATTGTACGCCATGCGCTTGCGGTTATTTTTATCACAATTTTTTGGTGATTTTCTAACCGATAGAAAATTCGTCATCAAACATATACAAAAGTTAGCCTTTTGGATCAATCTACGAATCGAACGCAGGCTACTAGCTAAAAAATCCGTCTATCGAAATATATCGATGCTTATACTCATTCCTATTTGCTTGGATGATCCAGACTCAATGCAAGTAGTCTCGAGTCGTACTTCGTCCGTTTGTGAAAGTTGAGTTTTCAGCCCATCGATTAAATTAGCAATTAAATATTTGAATAAATCAATTATTTAAATATTCTGGTATATAAAAATGTGGGTTTTACAGAACGGCAACCTCGGTGAAAGGATCCGTATAACCTGGACTGGTAGAATGGGTCTAGTATCTAGCTTCGAGCTACGAGATATGTAAGTACACTAAAAACCGAGATTTCCATTAGTCCCTGACAGAGGAAAGGTCATACGATTTATCATATATCCAAGGCACATGTGTGTGATAGTGAGGATTGTCCTATGGATGCTATGGTTGTTTTCTTCCATAGTCTACCACTCTACGGATGTTGCTGGAGATAGGTATTAGGGATAGGGATACCTGGACACCCGTCATCATACTTAGTTTGTAGTATGCCTTTACTATATTCGTAGAGTTGCATGTTATGTTTGTTATGTGCTAACTCTTTGGTCGCAAGGACAGGTCAGGCATGGTTCGTGTACCCTTGTTCCTTACTATATCGACTTGTATTGTATTTTTGAGTTTCATTTACCGTTTACACCAAACTGTTGTCTGATCCGAGGTTTTATGCTTTTCTTCTTATTATCTTGGGTACTCTTAAGAGTAGACGAGATAACAGGTCTAGGTGCGACGCAGTAGCTATGTAAAGGACGAGCTGGATGAAGCTATCTTGTATTATATGTGGATTCCCATGCTTATTCCGCTATGCAACACTGTGGAGCCTTGATAGTGCTTGCTTACAACTATTATTATGAGATAGTCATTTGGGTCTATTTCCACTATATAAACTCTTTTACTTATTGTATAACGCTGTGGATCTATACTTTGATATCTGGATCACTTAGTTATTACTGTCTCTAATGTTTTATATCTTTGTTGTATATTATTTTTTATTCCATGCGCAGTGAGATATAAGACAGGTTCTGTGATGTTTTATTTCATTTACAACCCTTGATGATCGCCCTACACTGCCCGAGCATGTAAACGGCGCACTATCTTATGTATATTAGGTGCCAGTGGTGTTGGGCAGTCGTCACATTTGGTATCAGAACTTAGGTTACCCGATTAACCTGATTTGATACTGTGGTCCAGTAGAGATAGGGGATGAGTCATCACCCTAGACTGGATTAAGAGTATATGTGTATACGAGAGAGTGCGTACTTGTTTTATATTTTGGTTTTCAAAACTATATAGTATATAAGTTGCATGCACACAAGAGTACCATCGACACAGTTTTTTTCGAGAGACTGATCATTCTTGTTACAGATCGAGAATGAGCCGGCAAACAAGAAACACTATGAGGAACTCCATCTTTGGAGTTGAGGAAGTAGTGGGTTTGGAGGCTACTAACCCTAACTTGCAAGCTATATTCAATGCGATGATGGTGAACATGCTTCAGAATGCCCAAGCGGCCGCTCCAAATGATGTAGTTGGTGGTGGTTCTCAAGTGCAGGCACCGAGAGCTGACAGTGCTAAGCTATGCAAGGAGTACGCCACCTTGAGAGGCAAACCATTCCATGAAACAGAGTCGACTATTGAAGTGCAGGATTGGTTGGGCACCTGCGAGTGCATCTTTGGTGAAATGGAAATATTTGATGCCATGAAGAGGAAGCTGGCCTCTAAATAGCTTCAAGGATAGACCGTGAATTGGTGGAATGCCATTACCATTACTACACCCGAGGATCAGTTTACTTGGGACCAATTCAAGGCTAGGTTTGAAGAGAAGTTCGTTCCGGCTTCTCAGAAGTCGGTACTATTTGGGAAATTTGCTGATTTAAAATAGGGAAATAAGTATGTCTCTAAGTATGTTGCTTAGTTCGATGCTTTGTCAAAGTATGGATGTCTTTTGTTAACACTCCGTTAAGGAAGAATGAGAAGTTTATTATGTGTTTAGATGATTATTTGAGGGAGAAGTTAGTGAGTCATATTGATGAGTCATTTGAGACACTTGTCGAAAAAGCTATTCGCAAAGAAAGTCTGTACCCTAAGTCTATTCAGCTGTTGTTGTTAAAGAGGAGCCAAAACCACAGCAAGGCGGTGGAGGCAAGAAGAAATGGAATGGAAAGAGGAAGCGAAATCAGGAAAGATGCTCAGAAGAAGGGCAAATGGGATTTTGTCTATTATGGTTATGGAGATAGGGGTCATCTGATTAAAGACTATAAAGCTGACGAGAAGAAGTGTTATAACTATGGTAAGCTTGGACATATGCATAAAAATTGTCTAGAACCGGCATGGTAGAAATAGTTTATGGAGGCATATACTTTGGATGTTGTTCCGACTTCGTCGAGTTCTCCCTTAGAAAAAGAGGAGGGGTAGGGCGCCATTATCCAAGGTATGCTTTCCATTCATGATGTTCCCGTACGTCTTTTATTTAATATCGGGGCTTCACATTCCTTTATATCTAGAGACCTAGTAAACAGATTAGGATTGAAACCCAAAATATTTGGTCGATCTTTGATTGTGACGAACCCTGTTGGAGGCTCCACTAGCCTGTGCATGGTTTGTCGTGGTTTGGCCTTATCGAGTCATGGATGCTTTCTTGTGTGATTATTTTGTATTGAATTTTGTTGGATTTGGGATTATCTTGGGAATGGACTAGCTAAGGAAGTATGGGGTAGCAGTGGATTTCGAGAGGCCGTTGGTGATGATAGGGGCAGTAAAAGGGCGAATGGTAGTGATTGGTTGCCTATTGGAGGTTGGGGTTATGGTTAGCTTTCTATTTTCGCTCGATGTTCAACAAGATAGGTTGTCATCTGTGCCTATCATTAGAGAGTATCTGGATGTATTTGAGGAGGCGACCAGATTACCGCCGCATCGAGAGATTAAGTTTCAAATAGACTTAGCAATGGATGTCAGGCCGATAGTTATGCCCTTGAGGCGTATGGCACCCAGAGAGAAAAAGGATTTGGAGATGCAAGTAAATGACCTGCTGAAGAGAAGGTTCATTCGTAGGAGTATATCTGAGTGGGATGAACCTGTAATATTTGCTACTAAGGCGTATGGCTTTCTGAGGCTGTATGTAGATTACCGTAAGCTGAATAAGGTGGCGAAGAAGAATAATTGTCTACTCCCACATATTGATGACTTGTTCGATCAGCTTCACGGTGCGAAGGTGTTCTTTCAATTGGATCTTGCGACCGGGTTTCACTAATTGAGTCTGGCGAAGGAGAGTGTGCCAATCACCGCGTTTCGTACGTTGTCTGGTTTTATGAGTGGTTAATTATGCCATTCGGGCCAACCAATGCTCCGGTATACTTTGTTGATCCCATGAACCATGTTTTCAAGGATCAACTAAACAAGTTTGTGCTTGTGTTTGTACATGACATTTTGATTTATTCTAAGATAGAGGAGGAACACAAGATGAAATTGAGGATTGTGCTTGAGGTATTGAGGAAGCACGGATTGAAAGCAAAGTTTTCAAAATGTCTCTTTTAGAGAAGGGATGTGAGATTTTTGGATCATTTCATCTCTGAGCAGGGCATCGTAATAGATCCTGCTAAGGTGGCACCGGTTAAGGATTGAAGCCAACCTAAGAATGCTACAGATGTGAGGAATTTCCTAGAATTGGTAGGATATTATAGATGCTTTTTCAAGGACTTCTCGAAGGTAGTTGTGCCAATCCAATTTGACGAAGAAGAATTAGGCTTTTACTTGGGACGCGAGGAGCGAGCATGTGTTTTGTGAGTCTTTAGGAGAGGTTGATAAGTGCATTAATATTAACCATTCCGAGCGGGAATGAGGAGCTGACAGTATACACAAATGCTTATGGTACTGGATTAGGTGCGGTATTGATGCAGAAGGGGAAGTTGTTGTCTATGCTAGTCGACAGCTGAAGCCGCACGAGAGGAAGTATCTAACTCATGTTTTGGAGTTGGCAGTGATAGTGTGTTTGCTTTGAAGATTTAGAGGCACTACTTACTATGAGAAAGGTTCGAGCTGTTCATGGACCACAAATTCTTGAAGTACCTTTTCTCCTAAAAGGATCTCAACCTTCATCAACAACAATGGTTGGAATTCTTGGCCTCCTATGACTTTGACATTTCCTATACGCTTGGCGAGGAAATGCGATCGCTGATGCATTGAGTATAAGATATGCCATTTTGGGATCGATATTCTTGGAGTGGAAGCAGCTGGAATATATTGATGGCTGTGACTTCAGACCACATTGTGAGTTAGAGCCAAAGAGGTTGGCAAGTTTGATGATCAGACCTACTTTGATCGAGCGGATCACTACCAGTCAAAGACGAGATGTTAGACTAGTAGAGTTCATAGCGAAATAGAAGAGGGAGTGGTGTCTGAAGACATGAAGCAATATGGACTCGACCGAGTAGGTTGGCTCGGTAAGGATGGGAGATTGTTCGTTCCCGATGTTGATGGATTACGAGACAAGGTGTCATGAGAGTGCCATCGTTCTAGGTTGACTATACAGCCCGGTGGTAATAAGATGTATCGTGATATGAAGCAGACCTATTACTGGGAGGGTATAAAAAAGGATGTCGGGGCGTTCATCTCAAAGTGTATGAACTGCCAATTGGTGAAGGTAGAGTAGAGAAAGCCAAGTGGATTACTGCAACCGCTTGATGTTCCCAAATGGAAGTGGTAGTAGGTATCGATGGAGTTCATTGATTGACTGCCAAGGACTCGAGCAGGATACAATAGCATTTAGGCCATAGTCGATCGATTGACTAAAAGCGCTAGATTTATACCCATCAAGTCAAGTAGAATGGCAGCCAAACTGACCGAGTTGTATATGAAATAGGTTGTACGATTTCATAGTGTACCGAAGAGCATTGTGAGCGATCGAAACCCATTGTTCATAGTGGGTTTTGGAGGAGTTTACAAGAGGCGTTTGGTCCAAGCTGCATCTCAGTACAGCTTATCACCCACAAACTGATGGGCAGACCGAGAGAGTGAATCGTTGGAGAATCTCTTACGGGCTTGCGCATTTGATTTCGGAGGCTTGTGGGACGACCACTTGCATTTGTAGAGTTTGCATATAAAAATAGATATCATTCTAGCATCGGTATGGCACCATATAAAGCACTCTATAGTCGACCATGCAATGACCCCTCGTGTTGGTGGAAGGTGGGCGAGAAGCTGATACTCGGGCCAGATATGATTAGAAAAACCTCAAAGGAGATAGGAATCATTCGGCAATGAATGAAAGCTGATCAGGATAGGCAGAAGAGCTACCCTGATAGGAGGCGTAGGGATTTTGAATTTTTCATCAGCGATATGGTGTTTGTGATGATTTCGCCTTTAAAGAATGTTAATCGATTTAGTAGTAAGGGGAAGTTAGCACCGAGATTTGTAGGTCCTTTTCCTGTAGCAGAGAGGATTGGAAACCTAGCGTATAGGATCGACTTACCTCAGAAGGCGGTGGGTGTGCACAACGACTTCCATGTTTCTCAACTGTGGAAGTTTTTGCATGACTCAAGCATGACGATTACACCGAATCAACTAGATGATATCGAGATTGAACCAGAAGCTTCGAGACCTCATAGGTCGATTCGTATTGTCAAACGCGATACGAAACAGCTTAGGAGGAAGACGGCGGAGTTGGTGAAGGTTCAATGAGGTGTAAACGAAGGTGATTATACGTAGGGAAACTGAGAAGAGCATGAGGGCCACATATCTAAAGCTTGCATGGTAAGGCCTACTGTTTATCATATTTGCTTTCACTTTCGATATCATATAGAGTAGATTAGTATCTCGCATGTTAGGATAGGCTCATCTCCACTATTGGTTGTATGATTGTTTGTTTGGTATGTATTATGGTTACATATAATTGTTAGGCATGCGAGGTAACTATGTTTGATTCTTTTAGGGATTTCGGGGGCGAAATTTCTAAAAGGGGAGAGTGTAACGACCCGTATTTTACGCATTGGAGGATCGTAAAATATTTTTATTTTATTCATATGAGGTCATATGACTCTAAAAGTTTGTGAAGTGGATCTTAGGGACATTTTCCACGTCTATGATTTTTGCTGGATTTCTATGTGACAATTTTAACCTTGAAAACTTTGTTTGGACTATAACTTTGATAGCAGCCGAATTAGGGTCTTAAACCACTTCCATTGCTTTTGGATGATGGTTTCCCATTCCGTACAGTGGTCATAATAGAAAAAAGAACTTACTATTTGGAAGTTATAGCTGTTTTAAGTTTTACCTGCTATTGGCCTGCATTAGTGGGTAATTAACTATACCCATGCTTAAGCCAACTAACACATCGGTTGTAGGAACTTATCTAAATCATTTTCATCTTTCTCAAAGTAACTCTGAATCTCTATTAACCCTAATTTCATCAAAAATCCTACCTTTTCCTTACTAATCTTAGCCTAAATCATAATTAGAGGGGTAATTGGCATCTTGAAATTAGAGATTATCATTTTGGCTAAATTGTGCTCATCTCCTTTGCTGTCCTCTTTAGATCTAAGGAGAAAATTTTGTATTTTTGGTATTTGGTGAGTGGTTCTTGACTTCTCACTCTACTATGCATGTAAATATGGTTAATTTGACATGATTTCAATCCTAAAATGTTTTCTAACTTTAATCCCATTTTTTTATGGACAAATTTTAAAGGATTTAAAGTGGGTTTTAAATGGTTTGTTAACTCCTTTTGTTTATGTGCACATGCTAGTATAAAAGTTATATTTAGGTTAGGATTGGCTTGATTGTTAGATTCTTATGGATTGCACGTATGAATGGACGCATATGTGTGTCATTTCATGTTTGTATGTTATGCTTTAATATGGTTTGCTAGCGCTTTTTTGGTAGTTTGAAAAGGAGTGGGTGAGTTGCAATTCTAAGGCAAAGATGGTCAGAATTAGAAGAAATTTAGAGGAGGAGCTCTGGAGCATGGGAGAAGCCCGGGATTCATATCACATAAGTATTGGAGCTAAGGAGAGGACTCGGTACCAAGAGCTTTGGTCGGTACCGAGTGCTTTTTATGGGTGCAAATCGAATGGTGGATGTTTGGTTCTTCAAGTCAATGCTAGGGGTGATGAGTGAAGGTCAAGTGCAAGAAATTGGCTAAGTTCTAGACTTCATACAGGGAGCTTTGGAGGGAATGGAAACGAGAGCTTTTGGAGTTTACGCTAGGAGCTTTAGAGTTGACGTCGAGAGCTTTTGGGAGATGCGGTCGGGGTCAAAGCACTTGGAAGATGTAACACCAGAAGCAAGGGAAGAAACCTAGGAAAAACTTACTAAGTACACAACTCGGTATTGACTACTTTTGATCGGTACTGAGAGGTTTTCTTTGATGGGTTCGGGGTCAAATTTCTAGGGGAGAAGTAGAGGCTCTATAGGTCTTGTTGAAGGTGTTTGTTTGTTCGCTTAGGGTTTGATGGCGATGTAGTAGCACGATGATAGCTCCGGGACTTCAATGATGGTAACTTGATGGTGAAAGGAGTTAGGTCTTGATTGTGGCAGCTCGGTGTTGAAAGGAGTTATGAAAATAGTTCTCCACAAAGGGTGGGTTCAAGGAAAGGTGACCCACGAATAGAACATTTGAATGGTTCTATCGTCGAATGAGGAATGTGGAATGATTCCACGAATAATGGAGACTGGAATGAGCAAGGAAGGGGCTTGGATACGTGTGCTAAGAGATCATTGATACTCGAAGTGTTTTCTGATGTAATCAGAGCAGGGTCATTTTGAGTGCACTTATGGGTACTTTGAAAGGATACCCCGGATCATTTGAAATGATCTATATACCCTAGACTGGTGGAATGGGTCTAGTATATAGCTTCGGGTTACGAGATACGTGAGTACACTAAAAACCAGGATTTCCATTAGTCCTCAACAAAGGAAAGGTCACACAGGTTATCATATATCCAGGGAACATATGAGTGATAGTTAGGATTTTCTGATGGATGCTATGGTTGTTTACTTCCATAGTCTTTCACTCTAGGGATATCACTGGAGATAGATATTGGAGATAGGGATACCTGGACATCTGTCATTATAGTTGGTTTGTAGTATATCTTTACTATATTCATAGAGTAGCATGTTATGTTTGTTATATGCTAACTCTTTGGTTGCAAGGATAAGTCTGTTATGGTTCGTATACTCTTATTCCTTACCATATCGACTTGTATAGTATTTTTGAGATTCATTTACCGCTCACACAACTCTACAGTCTGACTTGAGTTTTTATGCTTTGCTTCTTATTATCTTGGGTACTCTTAAATAAATAGACTAGATAGAAGACCTAGGTGCGACGCAGTTGCTGTGTAGAGGATGAGCTGGATGGAGCTATCTCATATTATATGTGGATGACTATGCTTCTTTCGCTGTGCAACACTATGGAGCCTTGCACTGCTTGCTTATTACTACTGTTATTACGGGACAGTCATTTGGGTTTATTTCCATTGTATATACACTTTTACTTATTGCATAACTCTATGGATCTGTACTATAATATCTGGATCACTTAGTTATTAGTGTCTCTTATGTTTTATATCTCTATTGTATATTATAATTTATTCCATGCGCTGTAAGATATATGATAGGTTTTGTGATGTTTTATTTCATTTACAACCCTCAATGATCGTCCTACACTGGCCGAGCACATTAGCAGCGCACTATCTTATGTACATTGGGTGCCAGTGGTGTAGGGTGGTCACCATAGCGCCAGTCTCGACAATAGTGCTCCGTTCTGCACGAGGGATGGGCGGTATCATGGACGAGAGATACAGGGTCGTTGTAGTCGCATCTCAGTTCGTCGATGCATCCCAACACAAAGGGGAGTGAGGTCTCACCTAAACTCATATGTCAGTGGGTAGTCCCCAAGCAAGGTAGTGATTACATGGTGATTAAATCATGTTGGATAGCCTGGCAGTCCCCAATGGGGAAGTGAATTTGTGGTTGTTCACCCTCATGGATATCCGACCGGCAAGGAAGGGAGCTGAGGTTAGTTTCATCCTTGGCGATAAAGGCCAATAGTCCCCAAAAAGGTATAAGCACATGATAACCTATCCTTCGTTGAATACCTACATAGGTGGCGGACGGTCCCAGCACGAACGTAAGCATGGACCCGAAGGTCCTCTCGGGTGAATCCTCGCCAGCTTGGCAGTCCTTAACCAAGGAAGTAAATGCATGGTAACTCATCCTTGCTAGATAGCTAGCCGGTAAGGAAGGGAGCATTGAATGGCTCACGCAGTCCTTGGTGGTAGAGGTCGACAGTCCCCGAATAAGATAATGAGCACATAATAACTCATCCTCGTTGGATAACCTTGGCGATCGCGTTGAACAAAGTTGGCTTTGAAGTCTTTGATGTATACCTTACAAAAGTTCTACTACACAGCCTTATAAACGTTGCTAACTCCTGTGTATGATATGCACAGAGGTGCATGGGGTTCCAAGTGTGGGAAATGTGGGTTCCATCTAGGTAAGAGAAGCAATAAGCACCATTTGTTAAGGTGGAATGTATGACATATGGCCACTCCCAGTTTCGGTTGAACACTCCTTCAACCGAGTTCTTTGTATTGGAAAACACTCGGCGCATAAATAGGTCACCTACAATGAATTTTTAGAGCTTCACTCTTGAGTTGTAGTGCTTGGCAGTCTTCCTCCTATGGGCTCCAGTGCGAAATTCGACTTTGGGTCTTCGTTCTTCAATTGTGTCGAGTCCGAGCTTGAGTAGCTCATCATTTTGATGGGGGTCGTAGGTTAGATGCCGAGGTGATGGGATGCCTTCTTCTATTGGCATCATGGCTTTATACATATAGACAAGCGAGAAAGGAGTATGGCTGGTTGAAGTATGGCTGGAAGTGCAATAGGACCATAGGATGAGCGGTAGTTCTTTAGCCCATTTTCATTTAGCTTTTGTGATGTGTTTCTTGATTATTGATTTGATCGTTTTATTGACGGCCTCGACTTGTCCATTTGCTTGAGGATGGGCAACGAAAGAGATGTACTTCTCAATTTTGTTCCTTGCGCGGAAGTCTTGAGAGATGTTGCTCACAAACTAAGTGTCGTTGCTGGTGATGATCTTATTTGGCTGGCCGAAACACCAGATGATTTCTTTATAACGAAGGTCAATGTCTTGGGGGTGGTGACCCTAGTAAGGGGCTCGACCTCGACCCATTTGGTGAAGTAACTAATGGCAACTATAGCATGATTGTATCCCTCCTTAGCATTAGGCAGTTTTTCTATCAAGTCAATTCCCCACACGTCGAATGGCTATGGGAAAATCTGAGGGGTAAGGAGGATAGTAGAGGCTCTAAAGATCTTGGCAAATAACCGACATCGGTCGTATTTCTTGACATATTCCATTGAATGTTTGATCATAATTGGCTAATAGTAAACTTTTCGAGCAGCTTTTTTGCTACGCTTTGCCATTTTGCATGATCCTTACAAAACCCTTCATGTAGCCCTTTGAGTATATGGCTGGTTTTTTCTTTAGATACGCACCATTAAAGTGGTGTGGAGTATCCTCATTTTTAGAGCTTCCTACCTATGATTATGTAATGGGGAGCTCGATAGAGAATCTTCCTGACTTCCTTTCAACTGGAAGGAAGTTCCTCACTTGTTAAGTATTTGGCTAGGGGCACCATCAGCTATCCGTAGGCGACATGATTATCTCCATCGTTGTTGCCTTTAGCTCGTAGATGGGGGTGCTTCGAATCTCCAAGGGAACCAAAGGTATGACTTCTTCTGGGTTACTTGCTACCTTGGTCAGCCGATCGGCCTTGGCATTCTATTCCATGGGCATCTGCTCTAGCTTGAATTCGACGAACCTGATGATTATCTTCTTGGCCTCTTCAACATATAAGGCCAATGCCTTGCCTCTAAGTTGAAAGCGTTCGCTGATTTGGTTAACGATCAATGACAAGTCACTGAATACATGGATGGGCTCCATGAACTCTTTTGCCTTTTTGAGACCAGGCAAGATAGCTTCATACTCGACTTCATTATTGGTCGCCTTGAAAGTGCGACAGATCACAAAACACGGTTCTTTTCCATCGAGAGTGACAAGGACCATGTTGTCCCATATCTCCTTCTTATGTGATGCCTCATCCATATATAGGCTCCAAACCTGCTAGCTTATGATGGTCTCCTCCTCGACGTTGATCGGGATTCAGCACTCGACAATGAAATCTACGATGGTTTGGCCCTTGATAGAAATGCGAGGCTAGAATGAGACGTGAAGCTTCCCAAGTTCAACAAACCACTTCAATAGCTGGTTGGATATGTTGGGTCGGCTAAGGATTTGCTATAGAAGTTGGTTGGTCGGGACTATAATAAGATGAGCCTGAAAGTACAGTCGGAGTTTCTGGGCTGCCATGAGTAGGAAGAAGGCAAGCTTCTCCAGCCTTGCATATCTCATCTCTACCATTGATAACTTCTTGCTAAATAATAGATCAACCATTGAACCTTTTCATATTCTTTGATCAAGGCAACATTGATCGTGTTGTCAGTCGTTGTTAGATTTAGATACAAATCCTCCCCATTGATAGGTTTGGACTGTATCAGAGGAGTAGCTAAATGTTGCTTCAACTCCTCGAATGCCTTGGTGCATTCATCATTTCAATTAAACGATTATCCCTTCTTAATGAGGTTGAAGAAAGGGAGATGACGGTCACTTTCCTTTGATATGAATCGACTCAATGATTCAACCATCCCATTAAAGCTTTGTACTTGTTTCATGGTTCTGGGAACTTGCATATCTTGGATGGTTTGGATCTTGTTAGGGTTAGTTTCAATACCCTTGGTGCTCACAACCTAACCAAGGAATTTTTCAGATTGAACGACAAATGAGAATTTCTTCAGGTTCAGCTTCATGTTGTATTGATATAGTATGCTGAAAGTCTTGGCCAGAATCTGTACATGCCCTTGGTTTTTTTTAGACTTTACAAGCATGTCATCCATATACACTTTTATAGACTGGCCGATTTGTTCAGAAAACATTTGGTTGATGAGATGCTAATGGGTGTTGCTCGCATTTCGTAGCCCAAAGGGCATGGCATTTGTGATGAAGGAGGTGTACTTCCAGGATGTGCACGGCAATCTGATTATATCTAGAATAGGCATCCATGAAAGTAAGGAAATTATGTCCACTAGTTGCATCTACCAGATAATCGATGTAAGGAAAAGGAAAGATATCATTAGGGTAGGATTTGTTGAGGTTGGAGAAATCAATACAAATTCTTCAAGATCCATTTATTTTTATGACCAGTACTGGATTAGGTACACAAACCAAATACTCTACATTCCGAATGAAGACATTGGCTAGCTTCTTTTCTACCTCTTCTTTATGATCTTGGTACCTTTCTGGCTTGAGTGATCGACACTTTTGATGGACGAGGTGGTTTTGGGATCAATGTTGAGTGCATGGCAATTGATCATGGGATCTATGTCGATCATGTCAGCATGCCTCTATGCGAATACGTCTTTGCATTGTTGTAGGTATATGATTAGCTCATCTCTAAAGTCTAAGATGATTTCTATGCCAATTTGAACAACTTTGATGGGGTTTACACAATCTATGGATATTGATTCCAGTTGAGTGGTCGGCATGCCTTTAGTGTTTGAATCCCTCTTGCAAGGGTCGAGTGGGTCGTCATCAAGATCTGAATTTGTTTCTAAGTCGCATTGATCCAATTCATAACTCATGCGCTCTACAATGCCTTTGGCCAGGAAGGCATCCATGCACAAGTCAGGGTGTAGATGTTGGCATGGCTCTCACAGATGAGTCTTCCAATGCGGAGAAGATAGGAGTTGTCGGGTAGGACGTCCCTGCTTTCTAGTGGGGTACGACATGCTCATTGTAACGACCCAGAATTTTGGTTACTTGAAATTGGAATATTTAATTGATTTTAAATATTTAAAAGTTAATTTTTAACTTAAATTCCAAATATAATGATTTATCGGATAATTTAATTATTGAATTTAATAATGGAATATTGGTTAAATTATTGACTCTTGAGTTTTAAGCTTGATAAAAAAATTTAAAGGCTTATTAAATTTATATTAATAAGAATGAAGGTAATAGAACTTTTAAATTGAATTTAAAAGTGATTTTGTTCGATTTTAAAAATAACTCGTTTAAATTGATGAGTAAAAATAGCCTTCCGAGGCACAGTTTCGGAATTCAACGAAACCAGTTCCATTGGGTCCGTAATAGTATATTATTATCGAATTTCAAATTTCATAGCGTTTGGAGTTAACGTTTGGTCGTACGGGATATAAACGCGCTAAAATTAATATCCAAAACTTAATATAATAATTGGGTCCAAAAAGCTATCTTCTCCATACGATCGAATTAGGACTCAGAACCTTTTCCATTACGTTCAGAATAGGGGTACAACCTTATAAACGCCTAGCGGCATGCCTCGATAGGGGTTCGAGATTTTGAGTTGTGTAAATCAAGACGTTTTAAAATTTTAAAAAAATAATTATATGTATTGATTGAACATATTTCCATCGGTTCTTTTTTCCCTCACTTCAAGTCACTGTAGATGACCCCTTCAAACACGTTAATGTCTTGTTCTTCCCTCCCTCTTCCGTTTTGAAATGCACGCGACTACACAGTTCAGAAAAAAAAAGGCCGATAGCTTCAAAAATTTTATCTCATAAAATACTTCATATAAAAATTCGAAATTGGTTTGTAAATTCGAGTTTTTGTACAAGTGTCGATATGATATATGTGTTGGAGGATGCGGCTTCGAGTGGGGTGATCGACAGTGGGAGGTCGAGTAGCGTTTGTAGGCTAGGGTTTAACCTAGGGTATGATTTGGGCATGGATTCGAGTAATTAAGGTTGGAATCGTACTCGAGAGAGAGAGGCGCACGTGTGGCCGTAGTTTGGAGGGTCGCGATCGACGATTGGGACGCTCGACGAATTTGGGTCGCGTATAGTTGGGGGTAGCGCAATTCGAAGCAAGGGCTTGGAGGAGGAGGCAAGTTGACGAGGAAGTGGAAATCGATGGGGCGATCGTGATGGTGCGATTGGAATGGGTGATGGTGGCTTCGGTGGTGGGTGCACGTGCACGGCATCGATTTCGTGTACAGGCAGTGGAAAAATGAGAAAGGGAAGAAGAAGAAAGAAAGGGGGAAGCGGGCCGAACGAGTATGGGCTATTCTTCTTTTAAAATAATAATAATAATATAGTTTATATAAATTTTTGTTAAATAAAATCGTTAGTTTGTAAATCTCATATCTGATTCGTTTTAAATCAAAATCCAGCGTGGTCAGTCGTGTTGGGTCCGTAATAGGGAGATCATTGCTATGGATTCAACTTGGTCGAGATCTGAGCTTGCAAAATTTTCAAATAATTTCAAACGCGTTCGGATTAAATCGAAACCAGAACGCGAAAGCGACAATAAAAATCAATGTGAGTAAATCTCACTCATTTGGATGATTGGTATTAATTTTAAATAGTTAAAATTAATTATTGATTGATTGGATGATTTGATAAATTATTATCAGTTGAATGTGATATTATATATAGTCGTATATATATATTAGTAGTTGGATTGATATTCCCGCATACTTCTAGCAGATGAGACCCTATGCGCCCCGCATAATAGCGGATGACCAAATATACCGCAATATCCCCCTCGAAGTGGGATTGGTATATTTATGTTGTATTAACATCTGTGGATGCAGGGAAACAGGTTGGAGGGATCCAACTGGATTCCTCAAAAATGTTGAATTTATTTTCATATTCAGTGATATATGATATGTTGAATAATCCTTGGTAGATTATAGTGTGATTTGAATTTATTGGATGCTATGGTAGTTTGGCCTAGATTTTGGTATTAAATACCAATAATAATATATGTTTTGAATTTGGAAAGAAATTAAAAAGAAATTTGGAAGTGAAATATTTATAGCGAATTTTGGATTAATTAAAAGAAATGAATTTGGATAAAATAAATAGTTTGACTTTAAAATTTGTACTTAACTATTTCAGAATATTTTCAATAGAGATTTTTGGAATAATGTATATAAAGGATTTACAATAATAATTCTTAAACGGTACTTGTTAAATATAAAAGGGTTTTAAAAATCGAGATTTTAAAATAGATTGGAAGAATAAAAAGGAAATTTGGAAATAATTATAAAATTAGTTGTATTAGATCCTTGATAAGATTTCTAAATTACGGAATGGAAGTAAAATCAAGATTTGGTTGTTTTTGGAATATAGTTGGGTTATTTAAGGAGTTAATTTATAAATGGAATTCAATTTAAGGAAATTGATTTATAAATGGAATTTAATGTAGAAATCAAAGTTATAATGGATGTAAGTGATGTGAAAAACCATTATAAAACTGGAATTGAAACTGTGAGATTTATAAACAATGTTTATAAATAAGGTGAAGTGATTATCAATGGATAAATTGAAGATATAAGTTCTCGGTGAGAATTTATAGTGGGGTGGGAAAACGGTTTAAAAGAAAACGGTAGATTTTTCTTTTGAAAATGTAAAAAAGGGGATTTATGAAATTGGGACGTAAATCAAAATGGGTGATAAATCGAGAAAGATTTATAAATATTAGACTGGCTATATTGGAATTGGAAAATATATTTTATCAAGAAATTGAGTTTGTTTTAAAAAGAAGGATTTTTAATTATTGAACTAGGTAATTTAAAAAGTGTTTAAGAATATTTCAGAAAGTTAGTTATTTAAATGTGTTTAAATTGTCAAAATGGATTATAAGTTATAAATAAGTCTTGTAAATTGATTAGAATTTTAATTATGAATCAGAATTAATTATTGTTTCAAGGTTATGTAATTATTTTAAACTGTTTAAAGTATATTTAATTATTAATTAAGTTAGTTTATAATGAGTTCATATTATGTTAATTATTATTAAGAATTAATCGGTATTTTATTTTAAAAGATAAATTATTCAATATTAATGTTATTTATATAATAACTCTTATTTTAAGAGTATTTGCCTAGATTAAAACTGGGGAATTTATATAGAAATTTTATAAGTATTATTTTGAGAAAAATTATTAAATAAAATTTTCGGGAAGCAATGGTATCATTTCATGGCGAAATCGAAGGCAGAGATTGCCTGAAGTTAAGTTTTGGATTTCTCTAGGATAGAGACGTAACAATTGAGCTGCGAATCCATGGTTAATACCGCGGTGGTACTTTCTATATTTATTTTAAAAAGTTTTAAAATATTTTTGAAAAGAATGGTTAGTGAACGTACTTACTCCGATAAGATAAGTACATGCCTTTTGATAAAGAGATTTAGTTTATTAAAATTAAATTAAATGAGACTTAGTGTAACGACCCGGAATTTTGGACCATTCGCATCCATTATAAGTGTATAGGTAGACACTGATGCCGGAATTGAATTGCTCAAAATACCGCGTTGTTAATTTAAATTTGGCAAAACTGAACATATACAGTAAATAAATAATCACAGATCACAGACATAGAGTAATAAATGCAGCGGAAAATGAGATAGTAATTCATGAAGCTACTATATAAATGTATAAGATACATCAGAGTTTACAACAGAAGAGTAATGCGATACATCAGAGTTAAACCAGATACAACGGAAGTGTAACACGATACATCAGATACAAATCAGAATACATCACTGGAATCATCGAATATTGAAAGTAGAATAGATGGCTGGATCTTCAAACAAAGCTCCAACTCCAAAGGTGAGTCTCGAATACTGGTACACTCAGTCTGACCCGAGCGTAAAGCAAAAACACAAGACACTCGAGTCAGGATTAACATTCTTATATCAATAAATCCAACTCAAGTGAAATAGCAATTGAAATACAAGTAACTCAAAGGATGTTTGGAATAACCATCCTTTAAGGATCCGTTAAACTATCTACTAGGTAGTAATATACGCTAAGTAGATAATGTCTATCAGTAATATAAAGATATCAAAATAGTGTTAAGTCATGGCCCATTCCACCCTTAACACATTTTTATTCCCAAAAGCATATACAAGACCGTAGTTTCCCCAAAACCGGAAGTCACCAGAGGGCAATCCATATACTAAAGGTACAAAACAAATTCGTAGTGGTCGCGAATAAAGGGATACAAGTATGACAAGGCACATGAGGCAATACCCAAGGTAGTGATACTACCGTTTTCCTGATCCGGACTGGTGAGAACGCAACGCTGCAGCGCCCGCAACACCGTGAAACAACACTCCCAAAATCAAGGGTGCACCAATCGACAACAAGTAATGAGTAGTTCGAAGAAGTGTGTCCACTTGAGGTAGCTAATCCTCCATTGGCCCGGCATGGCTCCTGTTTGAGTCATTTCCAATTTGACACAAGTGTCAAGGCTATCTATTATCGTTCTCTTTCTTCAGTCATCACGTACATCATTCCAACCACTTCATTTTGGATCATCACTCCGCGTATAGTTATTAAAGTGGTTTTCAGTTTAGATCGAGAGTATATCCATAACCGATTCCGGTCTCTTTAATAACTTCGTGATTATTACACCGATTGGTCGTTTAATAAATTTCAAAACAAATCAATTTCAATTTCAATTAGAATTTGCAAACCAATATTTCATTTGTCTTTCTAAATCAATTTCCATAATTTACGTTTCAAAACTTCCAAATTATCATTTCAAAATCTTATAATTCAATTTCTATCTTTATTTAAAACAATTCAAATATTGATTCAAGTTCGTATATAAGTTTCATTTCGAAAACATTTAAATTAATTTAATTTAACATTCAAGTCAATTTAAATTCATTTATCGATTTCATTCAATATTCATTAAGTAACTTTATCATTCAAAACAATTTCTATTAAATTTCCAATTCATTAAATCCATTATTTAAATTCAACTTCATTATATCAAAACTTACAAATTTAACTAAATTAAATTCATCAAATCAAATTCTTTAAATTTCAAGTCTTACATCTATTTCAAAATATCACATTTTCATTTCTTGTTAAAGAAATTCAATTTCACTTATTTACTTTCTTAAATAATTTTCCAAAAAAAAACTTACTTAATAAAGAAAACTCCATTTCAATTATTTACGAAGTAAAATTCACTTATTCAAAAGTCCAATTTCTCTTATCAAAGAATTCAAATTTTTATTTAATTATCAAATAATTCAATCTCATTTAATTATTAAATAATTCAAAACTTAATTATTAAATAATTTCAAAGTTTAATAATTTCAAACTTAATTATAATTTCAAACTTAATTATTAAATCATTTCGAAGTTTAATAAATTCAAACTTAATTATAATTTCAACTTAATTATAAAATCATTTCAACTTAATTCAATTATTTCTCAAATTAAACAACGTTCTTTCATCAATTACATTGTTAATATTCTGTTTCAGATTATTAAATATTAACATTTTCTTTCAATAAAAATTCAAATTTCAACTTCATTTCAAAACCATATTATTTATTTAAGTAAAATCTTTATTAAATTTTTAAATCAAATTATTGACCAATCTGGTTTTATTAAATTCTCTATCCTAAGTCAAAGTTCAATTTGGGTATTTATCATTTCAACCCGATTCCAATTCAATTCCAAAATCAAAGCATAGTAAAGGGAACTTGCAGTGTGATAACAGGGATGGTGTCAAAGTAAATAAACAAGCAATAACAAAGAACAATAACAATCCAATAATCAATTCAAATAATCCCGAAATAACCGTATTAATTCGCATTGTTATTTATACAAATTAATATAATTATTTCTAGAATCTACACTATCATTTCATGTAGATTAAAGATTATTACATTACGGTTTTCACTTGTCACTCGATTCAATTTTAACACTACAACAATTTATCCAATATACGTTCAATGGTTCAAAATGTAATTATCACTATTTACATGTCAATTAATTTAACAATTAAAACGGGTCATATTCAACTAATCAAATTCAACATACATGTCGATTCAAATTTAATTATCCTACGTCAAATTTACTTGCATAATATTAATCACTTTATACATTTCAATTTAACATTCAATATAAACAACAACAATCAATCAATTATCAATCAAACAGGATTATCATCACATAAATAATTAACAGATAATGGTGTCAGATGTCATAGGTGAACTGATACAGGCAATAGCATATATAACAGTGTAATTAACTAACAACAGCACATTTTAATTGTCGTTTCAATTGAAATCAAATTTAATAAATAAAAGAACATTAATCGTGAGTGATTGCTCACCTTTCGAGGCTAGATAGATTTGACAGAGGTTTGAGCTACGAATTCCAAAGCAACGCTAGATGGACACGATTCGATAAAAGAACAGGCACGACGGACAAAGCTGATAAATGGGAAATCGATGCGAACAATCAGAAATCAACTAAACAGCTATTATATAGATATATTATTATTATTTCTATGAAATCACTTTTTAAGTTAAACAAATATTTAAAATAACCTATATATATAATTGAAAATCATTGTTTTAATTAAGCACATATATTAAATCAGCGTATACTAAAATAATATATAAATTTTCCCAAATCAATAACTTAATTTTAAATATCAAAAAAATAATAATAATATATATATATATATATGAAAACAAAATCCACTTATATATGAACATTCTTTTTCAGCAATACAAAACAGGAAACAAAACAAACAAATAGATGTAGACGTAATAAAATATACAGCATATGCAACCTACACATGCGCAGCTAGTTCACAAATAAAACCCAACTATACATAAACAGACTGTAAACCATAGATTATATATATTAAATAGATATACTTTATAACAAATTTTATTATATAGTATAAAATACATTATAAAATACTGTATATATATAGCACATCAACTGTACTATTAGATTCACTCTATATGAATAATATAAGCATGTGCAAACAAACAAACGTTTTATACCTCTATCCAAACAGAACCTTCCATCCAAACCTTTATATGAAACCGCTTATACCCTTTTTTTTCAAACTATATATGAAACTCACACCTACATAAACGGTGGAATTTAGTTCCATACGAAAATGTAAATTTACATGTTAAACCCAAATTAAATCATAGATATATGTACACTAACCTACATACAACATATATATATATAAACTATGAACATATATATGTATAAAATATAAAAATACAAACTCATGTGTACTTATACAGTAAAAATAATGTTTATATACTTTTAAACATAGTTTTATACGTTTACTTTTAGTGATATAATAGAAACCGAAACACTATATATATATACAGACCTATTAAAATATACATTAAATCACCTATATACCTACTCTATAACCATATATATATAAACTAATATATGTATTTATGTATGTGCTTACCTATACCAAGCAACAGAGGAGGAGGGGGATGGGCTCGGCTGTGAGTGGAAGGCGGAGATCGGTAATGGGTCTGGCGAAGGGAAAAGGCGGAGGTCAAGTGATGTGGGTAAGAGCATGAAGGGGAAGGGCGATGTGGTGGTGTGGGGCAGTTATGGAAGCGGGCGAAGGGAAGTATGAGGTGGTGCGACGGAGGGGATCGAGGTGGACGAGTGTAAGGCCTAGGAGGTTGGAGTTGCCGAGGAGGAGAGGGAGGGGTAACACGTGTGGTGGAGTTCGGCGGATGGAATCTCGGCGAATACATGTAGGCGGACGGGGCCGGGATTGCTTGCGCAGTGGAGTTGGGTTAGGTGGTATTGGTGTCGGGGTCTGAGCGGAAGTGGGTTGCGGGCTATAGGCGAGGCCGAACGTGTGAAGAGGCTTTGGGCTGGGAAACGCTGAGCGAGATGAGGCCAATGCGACTGTTTGGGGTCGGAGTTCGGATGAGCACGTAGGGGTGAGGGCGGAGCTGCTATTGGTGGGTGCGATAGGAGATTGGCGGAGATGGAAAAATGGCAGCCGATGTGGATGGAAGGGCAGTGCAATCATGGGGAAGGTGGTAGGTGGTTTGCATTTCAGTGGCTCGGTTGTGAGATGAGGAGAAAAATGAATTTGAAAAGAGGCTTCTTGGTGGAAGGTTGGTTTAATAAATGGACGTGGGGAGGCTTTGATAAGAAAAAAAAAGGAACAGGCACATAGATAGAAGTATGAAAGAGAATGCATGCATACATTAATAATATCAATGTTCCAGAGCCACGCTGACAGAAATTCGAAGAGACACCGCTCATCGGAAATGTAATAGGCAATTAAATTGAAAAGTTGGAGACAACAAAAGTCGGTCTATGCATTTAAGGCTATTAATTTTTAAGTGGTTGTTTGTTATACGTTGGTAAATAGAAAGTTCGGGGAGCCGAAGGTATGAAAACGGAACCGATAGGTAGTCATTCCGCGGATCGTAACGCACCGGGCTACGAAATAGAGAAATAGGTATACCATATAGATCGGTTCGACGAGATGATCAAAACGATATATAAATATCAGTTGTACAATCGAATTATAAAATTTTGAATTTTCTACTAGCGGAAAATGCAAGAAAAACGCAAGAAAATAAGACCGACGGAGTCAAAGATGTCCGAATTTGGAAAAATGACAAACTGACAACTTGCTCAGAAGATGGTTTAGAATTTTTCTATGTAAAAATATTTTGGTTTTGAAAATATTTTATTTTCATCGTTTTTAACTGATTAAATTGAAGTAAATTTACGCGCGAAATAAACTTTCATATTTTCGGACGAAAATTTACCAGTTGCTATGTTTAACTAGACGCATTCCAAATATTAAATTTTCGTTGCGAAATTTTATTGTTTATTTTTATTTAACAAAAATTTCATTTACGCAAAACGCACGTTTCTTACGTTAAAATTATTATTTTGGTTTCTGTTATTTGTTACAACTATTTCATATTATTACATTACGTTTTTAATATGTATTACATTATCGGTCTTATCGAAATTGGCCGTCTACGAATTTGGTTTTGGATTTGTAACTTATATACAAAGAGATTTCCATTTAATAAATCGTAAAATTTTATTTCTATCGGATTTTTTTAATTAAAATTTTATTAGTATTTTTAAAGCGTTAAAAAATACGGGTCATTACAATCTCCCCCACTCAAAACTTTTCGTCCTCGAAAAGGGAGGTAGAAAAATAGAAACAACCAGAAGAAAATAGACTCGAATTACAAAACAAAACAATTAATTTAAACCATATAAATTTCAATTTGATTTAATTTATATTCAATAATTTGATTTTAAATTCAGGATATTTCTATAAGTTAATCAAATTCCAATTTGTTAATTCTTTCAGAACAAAATTTACTTTATTTATCTCATTCAATTAACTTATTATTCTATCAAATTATTAGCATTTTTTTTATAATTAAAATCCAAGTGTAAAACATTTATTATAAACACTCAATTTTATTTATAAAATCATTTTATATTGTATATTATCCAATTACATTTTGACTTATGAAAAGTTTTGGTAAGTTATATTGAAATGCAATTTAGTACTATACAAATAAAATTTTCAAATTCAATTATTCATATTTAAATATTTATCCAAAATTTAGCTTTTTTTTATATATATAATTGAAAACATCCTATAACATAATTTTAAGAATTAAATTTCCATTTTATTTCAAATCCTTTAGAGATAATTATGTATATACTGTATATATTAAATCAAATTAAATTAAAAATAAATTACCCATGTATATATAAACCAAGTCATATTTAAGAAATTCAAATCAAAATATTTTTCCAAAACAAAACCGTAGCGAAGCTACAGAATGGTTTCTCCACTTCGAAACTCGAAAATGAATGTCGATGATGCGGCCGCCATCACCGAAATTATTTTCCAGCGACAAAGAGAAGATCACTGATTTCAACATTTTAAAATTCTTTGAAAACGGTTTCTATTTGAAAATACCTTCAATAATATATACTTTAAAATTTTAAAACCAAAGTTTGAAATCACCGGAAACTAAATTCTCAAATTTCTGAATTAAATTCATTTCAAATTCCAAATCAATTTATAAACCGTATTTATAAATTTATTTAGAACAATAAATGATAATCAAATATTATCATTTCAAACAAACAATTTAATTAACCTATTAAATTCCAGAAAATTTTACTTATATTTTTACAATATAATCAAACAAATTTATTTCCTTTACCAAATTTGAAAATAATATTGTGTCAGTTTGCTCTGTTCAAGTATTTTGGAAATCCTATCGATAGCGTTGATCAGACGAATCGATCGGAAACCCAAATCAACATCAACAACTCAAATAACACAATATATAAAATATTTAATATTAATTTACAAATACATTTCTTTGCTCGACTATACAGGAATGAATTTTCAAAATAAGGATAGGGTCTCAATTTGATGGACTCAAATCAAAGAGAAATTTGATTCGAAGATAAGTTCGAAACAAAGATATGATGATTAATAACAAAGTAGGAAGATTGATAAAGTTATATAAATCGCGGGCAACCTTAACCGGGTCAACCGTGACTTCAAGAATAAGATCAATGTAGAATTCCGAGGCAAATCGACATTGATCTCAAGAGAAAGAATTTGGCATAACAGGAGATAGATAGCATCGTAAACCGAGGATACAGAAATCTCCGGTAAATCAATGCTAACTGTAAAGGAGTTTCACCCCTTTACAAATCATTCGAAGATTGGCGAGACCGCCGATTTATTATAGATATCATTCAAAATGGAGTTATGGGGTGCTCCAGAATTGAAAGAAGACGAATAGTGAGGGACACGAATGAATTTTTTTTTTGGAACCGTAGAGAACGTTCCAAAATTCAAAGGAATCGAGTCGGAAAGGAAGAGATTCAAACTCGAATGAAAGTGATTCTGTAAATACATTTACCATATATGCTTAGTTTTGCCTAGAGCTACCAAAGCTCTGATACCAAATGTAACGATCCGGAATTTTGGACCATTCGCATCCATTATAAGTGTATAGGTAGACACTCATGCCGGAATTGAATTGCTCAAAATACCGCGTTGTTAATTTAAATTTGGCAAAACTGAACATATACAGTAAATAAATAATCACAGATCACAGACACAGAGTAATAAATGCAGCGGAAATAAATGAGATAGTAGTTCATGAAGCTACTATATAAATGTATAAGATACATCAGAGTTTACAACAGAAGAATGCGATACATCAGAGTTAAACCAGATACAACGGAAGAGTAACACGATACATCAGATACAAATCAGAATACATCACTGGAATCATCGAATACTGAAAGTAGAATAGATGGCTGGATCTTCAAGCAAAGCTCCAACTCCAAAGGTGAGTCTCGAATACTGGTACACTCAGTCTGACCCGAGCGTAAAGCAAAAACACAAGACACTCGAGTCAGGATTAACATTCTTATATCAATAAATCCAACTCAAGTGAAATAGCAATTGAAATACAAGTAACTCAAAGGATGTTTGGAATAACCATCCTTTAAGGATCCGTTAAACTATCTACTAGGTAGTAATATACGCTAAGTAGATAATGTCTATCAGTAATATAAAGATATCAAAATAGTGTTAAGTCATGGCCCATTCCACCCTTAACACATTTTTATTCCCAAAAGCATATACAAGACCGTAGTTTCCCCAAAACCGGAAGTCACCAGAGGGCAATCCATATACTAAAGGTACAAAACAAATTCGTAGTGGTCGCGAATAAAGTGATACAAGTATGACAAGGCACATGAGGCAATACCCAAGGTAGTGATACTACCGTTTGCCTGATCCGGACTGGTGAGAACGCAACGCCGCAGCGCCCGCAACACCGTGAAACAACACTCCCAAAATCAAGGGTGCACCAATCGACAACAAGTAATGAGTAGTTCGAAGAAGTGTGTCCACTTGAGGTAGCTAATCCTCCATTGGCCCGGCACGACTCCTGTTTTAGTCATTTCCAATTTGACACAAGTGTCAAGGCTATCCATTATCGTTCTCTTTCTTCAGTCATCACGTACATCATTCCAACCACTTCATTTTGGATCATCACTCCGCGTATAGTTATTAAAGTGGTTTTCGGTTTAGATAAAGAGTATATCCATAACCGATTCCGGTCTCTTTAATAACTTCGTGATTATTACACCGATTGGTCGTTTAATAAATTTCAAAACAAATCAATTTCAATTATAATTTGCAAACCAACATTTCATTTGTCTTTCTAAATCAATTTCCACAATTTACGTTTCAAAACTTCCAAATTATCATTTCAAAATCTTATAATTCAATTTCTATCTTTATTTAAAACAATTCAAATATTGATTCAAGTTCGTATATAAGTTTCATTTCGAAAACATTTAAATTAATTTAATTTAACATTCAAGTCAATTTAAATTCATTTATCGATTTCATTCAATATTCATTAAGTAACTTTATCATTCAAAACAATTTCTATTAAATTTCCAATTCATTAAATCCATTATTTAAATTCAACTTCATTATATCAAAACTTACAAATTTAACTAAATTAAATTCATCAAATCAAATTCTTTAAATTTCAAGTCTTACATCTATTTCAAAATATCACATTTTCATTTCTTGTTAAAGAAATTCAATTTCACTTATTTACTTTCTTAAATAATTTTCCAAAAAAAAAACTTACTTAATAAAGAAAACTCCATTTCAATTATTTACGAAGTAAAATTCACTTATTCAAAAGTCCAATTTCTCTTATCAAAGAATTCAAATTTTTATTTAATTATCAAATAATTCAATCTTATTTAATTATTAAATAATTCAAAACTTAATTATTAAATAATTTCAAAGTTTAATAATTTCAAACTTAATTATAATTTCAAACTTAATTATTAAATCATTTCGAAGTTTAATAAATTCAAACTTAATTATAATTTCAACTTAATTATAAAATCATTTCAACTTAATTCAATTATTTCTCAAATTAAACAACGTTCTTTCATCAATTACATTGTTAATATTCTGTTTCAGATTATTAAATATTAACATTTTCTTTCAATAAAAATTCAAATTTCAACTTCATTTCAAAACCATATTATTTATTTAAATAAAATCTTTATTAAATTTTTAAATCAAATTATTGACCAATCGGGTTTTATTAAATTCTCTATCCTAAGTCAAAGTTCAATTTGGGTATTTATCATTTCAACCCGATTCCAATTCAATTCCAAAATCAAAGCATAGTAAAGGGAACTTGTAGTGTGATAACAGGGATGGTGTCAAAGTAAATAAACAAGCAATAACAACGAACAATAACAATCCAATAATCAATTCAAATAATCCCGAAATAACCGTATTAATTCGCATTGTTATTTGTACGAATTAATATAATTATTTCTAGAATCTACACTATCATTTCATGTAGATTAAAGATTATTACATTACGGTTTTCACTTGTCACTCGATTCAATTTTAACACTACAACAATTTATCCAATATACGTTCAATGGTTCAAAATGTAATTATCACTATTTACATGTCAATTAATTTAACAATTAAAAGGGGTCATATTCAACTAATCAAATTCAACATATATGTCGATTCAAATTTAACTATCCTACGTCAAATTTACTTGCATAATATTTATCACTTTATACATTTCAATTTAACATTCAATATAAACAACAACAATCAATCAATTATCAATCAAACATGATTATCATCGCATAAATAATTAACAGATAATGGTGTCAGATGTCACAGGTGAACTGATACAGGCAATAGCATATATAACAGTGTAATTAACTAACAGCAGCATATTTCAATTGTCGTTTCAATTGAAATCAAATTTAATAAATAAAAGAACATTAATCGTGAGTGATTACTCACCTTTCGAGGCTAGATAGATTTGACAGAGGTTTGAGCTACGAATCCCAAAGCAACGCTAGATGGACACGATTCGATAAAAGAACAGGCACGACGGACAAAGCTGATAAATGGGAAATCGATGAGAACAATCAGAAATCAACTAAACAGCTATTATATAGATATATTTTTATTATTTCTATGAAATCACTTTTTAAGTTAAACAAATATTTAAAATAACCTATATATATAATTGAAAATCATTGTTTTAATTAAGCACATATATTAAATCAGCGTATATTAAAATAATATATAAATTTTCCCAAATCAATAACTTAATTTTAAATATCAAAAAATAAAAATAATAATATATATATATATATATATATGAAAACAAAATCCACTTATATATGAACATTCTTTTTCAGCAATACAAAACAGGAAACAAAACAAACAAATAGATGTAGACGTAATAAAATATACAGCATATGCAACCTACACATGCGCAGCTAGTTCACAAATAAAACCCAACTATACATAAACAGACTGTAAACCATAGATTATATATATTAACTAGATATACTTTATAACAAATTTTATTATATAGTATAAAATACATTATAAAATACTGTATATATATAGCACATCAACTGTACTATTAGATTCACTCTATATGAATAATATAAGCATGTGCAAACAAACAAACGTTTTATACCTCTATCCAAACAGAACCTTCCATCCAAACCTTTATATGAAACCGCTTATACCCTTTTTTTTAAAACTATATATGAAACTCACACCTACATAAACGGTGGAATTTAGTTCCATACGAAAATGTAAATTTACATGTTAAACCCAAATTAAATCATAGATATATGTACACTAACCTACATACAACATATATATATATATAAACTATGAACATATATATGTATAAAATATAAAAATACAAACTCATGTGTACTTATACAGTAAAAATAATGTTTATATACTTTTAAACATAGTTTTATACGTTTACTTTTAGCAATATAATAGAAACCGAAACACTATATATATACAGACCTATTAAAATATACATTAAATCACCTATATACCTACTCTATAACCATATATATATAAACTAATATATGTATTTATGTATGTGCTTACCTATACCAAGCAACAGAGGAGGAGGGGGATGGGCTCGGCTGTGAGTGGAAGGCGGAGATCGGTAATGGGTCTGGCGAAGGGAAAAGGCGGAGGTCAAGTGATGTGGGTAAGAGCATGAAGGGGAAGGGCGATGTGGTGGTGTGGGGCTGTTATGGCAGCGGGCGAAGGGAAGTATGAGGTGGTGCGACAGAGGGGATCGAGGTGGACGAGTGTAAGGCCGAGGAGGTTGGAGTTACCGAGGAGGAGAGGGAGGGGTAGCACGTGTGGTGGAGTTCGGCGGATGGAATCTCGGCGAATACATGTAGGCGGACGGGGCCGGGATTGCTTGCGCAGTGGAGTTGGGTTAGGTGGTATGGGTGTCGGGGTCTGAGTGGAAGTGGGTTGCGGGCTATAGGCGAGGCCGAACGTGTGAAGAGGCTTTGGGCTGGGAAAGGCTGAGCGAGATGAGGACAAGGCGACTGTTTGGGGTCGGAGTTCGGATGAGCACGTGGGGGTGAGGGCGGAGCTGTTGTTGGTGGGTGCGATAGGAGATTGGCGGAGATGGAAAAATGGCAGCCGATGTGGATGGAAGGACAGTGCAATCATGGGGAAGGTGGTAGGTGGTTTGCATTTCAGTGGCTCGATTGTGAGATGGAGGAGAAAAATGAATTTGAAAAGAGGCTTCTTGGTGGAAGGTTGGTTTAATAAATGGACGTGGGGAGGCTTTGATAAGAAAAAAAAAGGAACAGGCACATAGATAGAAGTATGAAAGAGAATGCATGCATACATTAATAATATCAATGTTCGAGAGCCACGCTGATAGAAATTCGAAGAGACACCGCTCATCGGAAATGTAATAGGCAATTAAATGGAAAAGTTGGAGACAGCAAAAGTCAGTCTATGCATTTAAGGCTATTAATTTTTAAGTGGTTGTTTGTTATACGTTGGTAAATAGAAAGTTCGGAGAGCCGAAGGTATGAAAACGGAACCGATAGGTAGTCATTCCGCGGATCGTAACGCACCGGGCTCCGAAATAGAGAAATAGGTATACCATATAGATCGGTTCATCGAGACGATCAAAACGATATATAAATATCAGTTGTACGATCGAATTATAAAATTTTGAATTTTCTACTAGCGGAAAATGCAAGAAAAACGCAATAAAATAAGACCGACGGAGCCAAAGATGTCCGAATTTGGAAAAATGACAAACTGACATCTTGCTCAGAAGATGGTTTAGAATTTTTCTATGTAAAAATATTTTGGTTTTGAAAATATTTTATTTTCATCGTTTTTAACTGATTAAATTGAAGTAAATTTACGCGTGAAATAAACTTTCATATTTTCGGACGAAAATTTACCAGTTGCTATGTTTAACTAGACGCATTCCAAATATTAAATTTTCGTTGCGAAATTTTATTGTTTATTTTTATTTAACAAAAATTTCATTTACGCAAAACGCACGTTTCTTACGTTAAAATTATTATTTTGGTTCTGTTATTGGTTACAACTATTTCATATTATTACATTACGTTTTTAATACGTATTACATTATCGGTCTTATCGAAATTGGCCGTCTACGAATTTGGTTTTGGATTTGTAACTTATATACAAAGAGATTTCCATTTAATAAATCGTAAAATTTTATTTCTATCGGATTTTTTTAATTAAAATTTTATTAGTATTTTTAAAGCGTTAAAAAATATGGGTCATTACAATCTCCCCCACTCAAAACTTTTCGTCCTCGAAAAGGGAGGTAGAAAAATAGAAACAACCAGAAGAAAATAGACTCGAATTACAAAACAAAACAATTAATTTAAACCATATAAATTTCAATTTGATTTAATTTATATTCAATAATTTGATTTTAAATTCAGGATATTTCTATAAGTTAATCAAATTCCAATTTGTTAATTCTTTCAGAACAAAATTTACTTTATTTATCTCATTCAATTAACTTATTATTCTATCAAATTATTAGCATTTTTTTTTGTAATTAAAATCTAAGTGTAAAACATTTATTATAAACACTCAATTTTATTTATAAAATCATTTTATATTGTATATTATCCAATTACATTTTAACTTCTGAAAAGTTTTGGTAAGTTATATTGAAATGCAATTTAGTACTATACAAATAAAATTTTCAAATTCAATTATTCATATTTAAATATTTATCCAAAATTTAGCTTTTTTTTATATATATAATTGAAAACATCCTATAACATAATTTTAAGAATTAAATTTCCGTTTTATTTCAAATCCTTTAGAGATAATTATGTATATACTATATATATTAAATCAAATTAAATTAAAAATAAATTACCCATGTATATATAAACCAAGTCATATTTAAGAAATTCAAATCAAAATATTTTTCCAAAACAAAACCGTAGCGAAGCTACAGAATGGTTTCTCCACTTCGAAACTCGAAAATGAATGTCGATGATGCGGCCGCCATCACCGAAATTATTTTCCAGCGACAAAGAGAAGATCACTGATTTCAACATTTTAAAATTCTTTGAAAACGGTTTCTATTTGAAAATACCTTCAATAATATATACTTTAAAATTTTAAAACCAAAGTTCAAAATCACCGGAAACTAAATTCTCAAATTTCTGAATTAAATTCATTTCAAATTCCAAATCAATTTATAAACCGTATTTATAAATTTATTTAGAACAATAAATGATAATCAAATATTATCATTTCAAACAAACAATTTAATTAACCTATTAAATTCCAGAAAATTTTACTTATATTTTTACAATATAATCAAACAAATTTATTTCCTTTACCAAATTTGAAAATAATATTATGTCAGTTTGCTTTGTTCAAGTATTTTGGAAATCCTATCGATAGCGTTGATCAGACGAATCGATCGGAAACCCAAATCAACATCAACAACTCAAATAACACAATATATAAAATATTTAATATTAATTTACAAATACATTTCTTTGCTCGACTATACAGGAATGAATTTTCAAAATAAGGATAGGGTCTCAATTTGATGGACTCAAATCAAAGAGAAATTTGATTCGAAGATAAGTTCGAAACAAAGATATGATGATTAATAACAAAGTAGGAAGATTGATAAAGTTATATAAATCGCGGGCAACCTTAACCGGGTCAACCGTGACTTCAAGAATAAGATCAATGTAGAATTCCGAGGCAAATCGACATTGATCTCAAGAGAAAGAATTTGGCATAGCAGGAGATAGATAGCATCGTAAACCGAGGATACAGAAATCTCCGGTAAATCAATGCTAACTGTAAAGGAGTTTCACCCCTTTACAAATCATTCGAAGATTGGCGAGACCGCCGATTTATTATAGATATCATTCAAAATGGAGTTATGGGGTGCTCCAGAATTGAAAGAAGACGAATAGTGAGGGACACGGATGAATTTTTTTTTGGAACCATAGAGAACGTTCCAAAATTCAAAAGAATCGAGTCGGAAAGGAAGAGATTCAAACTCGAATGAAAGTGATTCTGTAAATACATTTACCCTATATGCTTAGTTTTGCCTAGAGCTACCAAAGCTCTGATACCAAATGTAACGATCCGGAATTTTGGACCATTCGCATCCATTATAAGTATATAGGTAGACACTCATGCCGGAATTGAATTGCTCAAAATACCGCGTTGTTAATTTAAATTTGGCAAAACTGAACATATACAGTAAATAAATAATCACAGATCACAGACACAGAGTAATAAATGCAGCGGAAATAAATGAGATAGTAGTTCATGAAGCTACTATATAAATGTATAAGATACATCAGAGTTTACAACAGAAGAGTAATGCGATACATCAGAGTTAAACCAGATACAACGGAAGAGTAACACGATACATCAGATACAAATCAGAATACATCACTGGAATCATCGAATACTGAAAGTAGAATAGATGGCTGATCTTCATGCAAAGCTCCAACTCCAAAGGTGAGTCTCGAATACTGGTACACTCAGTCTGACCCGAGCGTAAAGCAAAAACACAAGACACTCGAGTCAGGATTAACATTCTTATATCAATAAATCCAACTCAAGTGAAATAGCAATTGAAATACAAGTAACTCAAAGGATGTTTGGAATAACCATCCTTTAAGGATCCGTTAAACTATCTACTAGGTAGTAATATACGCTAAGTAGATAATGTCTATCAGTAATATAAAGATATCAAAATAGTGTTAAGTCATGGCCCATTCCACCCTTAACACATTTTTATTCCCAAAAGCATATACAAGACCGTAGTTTCCCCAAAACCGGAAGTCACCAGAGGGCAATCCATATACTAAAGGTACAAAACAAATTCGTAGTGGTCGCGAATAAAGGGATACAAGTATGACAAGGCACATGAGGCAATACCCAAGGTAGTGATACTACCGTTTGCCTGATCCGGACTGGTGAGAACGCAACGCCGCAGCGCCCGCAACACCGTGAAACAACACTCCCAAAATCAAGGGTGCACCAATCGACAACAAGTAATGAGTAGTTCGAAGAAGTGTGTCCACTTGAGGTAGCTAATCCTCCATTGGCCCGGCACGGCTCCTGTTTTAGTCATTTCCAATTTGACACAAGTGTCAAGGCTATCCATTATCGTTCTCTTTCTTCAGTCATCACGTACATCATTCCAACCACTTCATTTTGGATCATCACTCCGCGTATAGTTATTAAAGTGGTTTTCGGTTTAGATAGAGAGTATATCCATAACCGATTCCGGTCTCTTTAATAACTTCGTGATTATTACACCGATTGGTCGTTTAATAAATTTCAAAACAAATAAATTTCAATTATAATTTGCAAACCAACATTTCATTTGTCTTTCTAGATCAATTTCCACAATTTACGTTTCAAAACTTCCAAATTATCATTTCAAAATCTTATAATTCAATTTCTATCTTTATTTAAAACAATTCAAATATTGATTCAAGTTCGTATATAAGTTTCATTTCGAAAACATTTAAATTAATTTAATTTAACATTCAAGTCAATTTAAATTCATTTATCGATTTCATTCAATATTCATTAAGTAACTTTATCATTCAAAACAATTTCTATTAAATTTCCAATTCATTAAATCCATTATTTAAATTCAACTTCATTATATCAAAACTTACAAATTTAACTAAATTAAATTCATCAAATCAAATTCTTTAAATTTCAAGTCTTACATCTATTTCAAAATATCACATTTTCATTTCTTGTTAAAGAAATTCAATTTCACTTATTTACTTTCTTAAATAATTTTCCAAAAAAAACTTACTTAATAAAGAAAACTCCATTTCAATTATTTACGAAGTAAAATTCACTTATTCAAAAGTCCAATTTCTCTTATCAAAGAATTCAAATTTTTATTTAATTATCAAATAATTCAATCTTATTTAATTATTAAATAATTCAAAACTTAATTATTAAATAATTTCAAAGTTTAATAATTTCAAACTTAATTATAATTTCAAACTTAATTATTAAATCATTTCGAAGTTTAACAAATTCAAACTTAATTATAATTTCAACTTAATTATAAAATCATTTCAACTTAATTCAATTATTTCTCAAATTAAACAACGTTCTTTCATCAATTACATTGTTAATATTCTGTTTCAGATTATTAAATATTAACATTTTCTTTCAATAAAAATTCAAATTTCAACTTCATTTCAAAACCATATTATTTATTTAAATAAAATCTTTATTAAATTTTTAAATCAAATTATTGACCAATCGGGTTTTATTAAATTCTCTATCCTAAGTCAAAGTTCAATTTGGGTATTTATCATTTCAACCCGATTCCAATTCAATTCCAAAATCAAAGCATAGTAAAGGGAACTTGCAGTGTGATAACAGGGATGGTGTCAAAGTAAATAAACAAGCAATAACAACGAACAATAACAATCCAATAATCAATTCAAATAATCCCGAAATAACCGTATTAATTCGCATTGTTATTTGTACGAATTAATATAATTATTTCTAGAATCTACACTATCATTTCATGTAGATTAAAGATTATTACATTACGGTTTTCACTTGTCACTCGATTCAATTTTAACACTACAACAATTTATCCAATATACGTTCAATGGTTCAAAATGTAATTATCACTATTTACATGTCAATTAATTTAACAATTAAAAGGGGTCATATTCAACTAATCAAATTCAACATATATGTCGATTCAAATTTAATTATCCTACGTCAAATTTACTTGCATAATATTTATCACTTTATACATTTCAATTTAACATTCAATATAAACAACAACAATCAATCAATTATCAATCAAACAGGATTATCATCACATAAATAATTAACAGATAATGGTGTCAGATGTCACAGGTGAACTGATACAGGCAATAGCATATATAACAGTGTAATTAACTAACAGCAGCATATTTCAATTGTCGTTTCAATTGAAATCAAATTTAATAAATAAAAGAACATTAATCGTGAGTGATTGCTCACCTTTCGAGGCTAGATAGATTTGACAGAGGTTTGAGCTACGAATCCCAAAGCAACGCTAGATGGACACGATTCGATAAAAGAACAGGCACAACGGACAAAGCTGATAAATGGGAAATCGATGAGAACAATCAGAAATCAACTAAACAGCTATTATATAGATATATTATTATTATTTCTATGAAATCACTTTTTAAGTTAAACAAATATTTAAAATAACCTATATATATAATTGAAAATCATTGTTTTAATTAAGCACATATATTAAATCAGCGTATATTAAAATAATATATAAATTTTCCCAAATCAATAACTTAATTTTAAATATCAAAAATAAAATAAAATAATATATATATATATATGAAAACAAAATCCACTTATATATGAACATTCTTTTTCAGCAATACAAAACAGGAAACAAAACAAACAAATAGATGTAGACGTAATAAAATATACAGCATATGCAACCTACACATGAGCAGCTAGTTCACAAATAAAACCCAACTATACATAAACAGACTGTAAACCATAGATTATATATATTAACTAGATATACTTTATAACAAATTTTATTATATAGTATAAAATACATTATAAAATACTGTATATATATAGCACATCAACTGTACTATTAGATTCACTCTATATGAATAATATAAGCATGTGTAAACAAACAAACGTTTTATACCTCTATCCAAACAGAACCTTCCATCCAAACCTTTATATGAAACCGCTTATACCATTTTTTTTTCAAACTATATATGAAACTCACACCTACATAAACGGTGGAATTTAGTTCCATACGAAAATGTAAATTTACATGTTAAACCCAAATTAAATCATAGATATATGTACACTAACCTACATACAACATATATATATAAACTATGAACATATATATGTATAAAATATAACAATACAAACTCATGTGTACTTATATAGTAAAAATAATGTTTATATACTTTTAAACATAGTTTTATACGTTTACTTTTAGCAATATAATAGAAACTGAAACACTATATATATACAGACCTATTAAAATATACATTAAATCACCTATATACCTACTCTATAACCATATATATATAAACTAATATATGTATTTATGTATGTGCTTACCTATACCAAGCAACAGAGGAGGAGGGGAATGGGCTCGGCTGTGAGTGGAAGGCGGAGATCGGTAATGGGTCTGGCGAAGGGAAAAGGTGGAGGTCAAGTGATGTGGGTAAGAGCATGAAGGGGAAGGGCGATGTGGTGGTGTGGGGCTGTTATGGCAGCGGGCGAAGGGAAGTATGAGGTGGTGCGACAGAGGGGATCGAGGTGGACGAGTGTAAGGCCGAGGAGGTTGGAGTTGCCGAGGAGGAGAGGGAGGGGTAGCACGTGTGGTGGAGTTCGGCGGATGGAATCTCGGCGAATACATGTAGGCGGACGGGGCCGGGATTGCTTGCGCAGTGGAGTTGGGTTAGGTGGTATGGGTGTCGGGGTCTGAGTGGAAGTGGGTTGCGGGCTATAGGCGAGGTCGAACGTGTGAAGAGGCTTTGGGCTGGGAAAGGCTGAGCGAGATGAGGCCAAGGCGACTGTTTGGGGTCGGAGTTCGGATGAGCACGTGGGGGTGAGGGCGGAGCTGCTGTTGGTGGGTGCGATAGGAGATTGGCGGAGATGGAAAAATGGCAGCCGATGTGGATGGAAGGACAGTGCAATCATGGGGAAGGTGGTAGGTGGTTTGCATTTCAGTGGCTCGATTGTGAGATGGAGGAGAAAAATGAATTTGAAAAGAGGCTTCTTGGTGGAAGGTTGGTTTAATAAATGGACGTGGGGAGGCTTTGATAAGAAAAAAAAAGGAACAGGCACATAGATAGAAGTATGAAAGAGAATGCATGCATACATTAATAATATCAATGTTCGAGAGCCACGCTAACAGAAATTCGAAGAGACACCGCTCATTGGAAATGTAATAGGCAATTAAATTGAAAAGTTGGAGACAGCAAAAGTCAGTCTATGCATTTAAGGCTATTAATTTTTAAGTGGTTGTTTGTTATGCGTTGGTAAATAGAAAGTTCGGGGAGCCGAAGGTATGAAAACGGAACCGATAAGTAGTCATTCCGCGGATCGTAACGCACCGGGCTCCGAAATAGAGAAATAGGTATACCATATAGATCGGTTCAACGAGACGATCAAAACGATATATAAATATCAGTTGTACGATCGAATTATAAAATTTTGAATTTTCTACTAGCGGAAAATGCAAGAAAAACGCAAGAAAATAAGACCGACGGAGCCAAAGATGTCCGAATTTGGAAAAATGACAAACTGACATCTTGCTCAGAAGATGTTTTAGAATTTTTCTATGTAAAAATATTTTGGTTTTAAAAATATTTTATTTTCATCGTTTTTCGCTGATTAAATTGAAGTAAATTTACGCGCGAAATAAACTTTCATATTTTCGGACGAAAATTTACCAGTTGCTATGTTTAACTAGACGCATTCCAAATATTAAATTTTCGTTGCGAAATTTTATTGTTTATTTTTATTTAACAAAAATTTCATTTACGCAAAACGCACGTTTCTTACGTTAAAATTATTATTTTGGTTTCTGTTATTGGTTACAACTATTTCATATTATTACATTACGTTTTTAATATGTATTACATTATCGGTCTTATCGAAATTGGCCGTCTACGAATTTGGTTTTGGATTTGTAACTTATATACAAAGAGATTTCCATTTAATAAATCATAAAATTTTATTTCTATCGGATTTTTTTAATTAAAATTTTATTAGTATTTTTAAAGCGTTAAAAAATACGGGTCATTACAATCTCCCCCACTCAAAACTTTTCGTCCTCGAAAAGGGAGATAGAAAAATAGAAACAACCAGAAGAAAATAGACTCGAATTACAAAACAAAACAATTAATTTAAACCATATAAATTTCAATTTGATTTAATTTATATTCAATAATTTGATTTTAAATTCAGGATATTTCTATAAGTTAATCAAATTCCAATTTGTTAATTCTTTCAGAACAAAATTTACTTTATTTATCTCATTCAATTAACTTATTATTCTATCAAATTATTAGCATTTTTTTTATAATTAAAATCCAAGTGTAAAACATTTATTATAAACACTCAATTTTATTTATAAAATCATTTTATATTGTATATTATCCAATTACATTTTGACTTATGAAAAGTTTTGGTAAGTTATATTGAAATGCAATTTAGTACTATACAAATAAAATTTTCAAATTCAATTATTCATATTTAAATATTTATCCAAAATTTAGCTTTTTTTTATATATATAATTGAAAACATCCTATAACATAATTTTAAGAATTAAATTTCCGTTTTATTTCAAATCCTTTAGAGATAATTATGTATATACTATATATATTAAATCAAATTAAATTAAAAATAAATTACCCATGTATATGTAAACCAAGTCATATTTAAGAAATTCAAATCAAAATATTTTTCCAAAACAAAACCGTAGCAAAGCTACAGAATGGTTTCTCCACTTCGAAACTCGAAAATGAATGTCGATGATGCGGCCGCCATCACCGAAATTATTTTCCAGCGACAAAGAGAAGATCACTGATTTCAACATTTTAAAATTCTTTGAAAACGGTTTCTATTTGAAAATACCTTCAATAATATATACTTTAAAATTTTAAAACCAAAGTTCGTAATCACCGGAAACTAAATTCTCAAATTTCTGAATTAAATTCATTTCAAATTCCAAATCAATTTATAAACCGTATTTATAAATTTATTTAGAACAATAAATGATAATCAAATATTATCATTTCAAACAAACAATTTAATTAACCAATTAAATTCCAGAAAATTTTACTTATATTTTTACAATATAATCAAACAAATTTATTTCCTTTACCAAATTTGAAAATAATATTGTGTCAGTTTGCTCTGTTCAAGTATTTTGGAAATCCTATCGATAGCGTTGATCAGACGAATCGATCGGAAACCCAAATCAACATCAACAACTCAAATAACACAATATATAAAATATTTAATATTAATTTACAAATACATTTCTTTGCTCGACTATACAGGAATGAATTTTCAAAATAAGGATAGGGTCTCAATTTGATGGACTCAAATCAAAGAGAAATTTGATTCGAAGATAAGTTCGAAACAAAGATATGATGATTAATAACAAAGTAGGAAGATTGATAAAGTTATATAAATCGCGGGCAACCTTAACCGGGTCAACCGTGACTTCAAGAATAAGATCAATGTAGAATTCCGAAGCAAATCGACATTGATCTCAAGAGAAAGAATTTGGCATAGCAGGAGATAGATAGCATCGTAAACCGAGGATACAGAAATCTCCGGTAAATCAATGCTAACTGTAAAGGAGTTTCACCCCTTTACAAATCATTCGAAGATTGGCGAGACCGCCGATTTATTATAGATATCATTCAAAATGGAGTTATGGGGTGCTCCAGAATTGAAAGAAGACGAATAGTGAGGGACACGAATGAAATTTTTTTTTGGAACCGTAGAGAACGTTCCAAAATTCAAAGGAATCGAGTGGGAAAGGAAGAGATTCAAACTCGAATGAAAGTGATTCTTTAAATACATTTACCCTATATGCTTAGTTTTGCCTAGAGCTACCAAAGCTCTGATACCAAATGTAACGATCCAGAATTTTGGACCATTCGCATCCATTATAAGTGTATAGGTAGACACTCATGCCGGAATTGAATTGCTCAAAATACCGCGTTGTTAATTTAAATTTGGAAAAACTGAACATATACAGTAAATAAATAATCACAGATCACAGACACAGAGTAATAAATGCAGTGGAAATAAATGAGATAGTAGTTCATGAAGCTACTATATAAATGTATAAGATACATCAGAGTTTACAACAGAAGAGTAATGCGATACATCAGAGTTAAACCAGATACAACGGAAGAGTAACACGATACATCAGATACAAATCAGAATACATCACTGGAATCATCGAATACTGAAAGTAGAATAGATGGCTGGATCTTCAAGCAAAGCTCCAACTCCAAAGGTGAGTCTCGAATACTGGTACACTCAGTCTGACCCGAGCGTAAAGCAAAAACACAAGACACTCGAGTCAGGATTAACATTCTTATATCAATAAATCCAACTCAAGTGAAATAGCAATTGAAATACAAGTAACTCAAAGGATGTTTGGAATAACCATCCTTTAAGGATCCGTTAAACTATCTACTAGGTAGTAATATACGCTAAGTAGATAATGCCTATCAGTAATATAAAGATATCAAAATAGTGTTAAGTCATGGCCCATTCCACCCTTAACACATTTTTATTCCCAAAAGCATATACAAGACCGTAGTTTCCCCAAAACCGGAAGTCACCAGAGGGCAATCCATATACTAAAGGTACAAAACAAATTCGTAGTGGTCGCGAATAAAGGGATACAAGTATGACAAGGCACATGAGGCAATACCCAAGGTAGTGATACTACCGTTTGCCTGATCCGGACTGGTGAGAACGCAACGCCGCAGCGCCCGCAACACCGTGAAACAACACTCCCAAAATCAAGGGTGCACCAATCGACAACAAGTAATGAGTAGTTCGAAGAAGTGTGTCCACTTGAGGTAGCTAATCCTCCATTGGCCCGGCACGGCTCCTGTTTTAGTCATTTCCAATTTGACACAAGTGTCAAGGCTATCCATTATCGTTCTCTTTCTTCAGTCATCACGTACATCATTCCAACCACTTCATTTTGGATCATCACTCCGCGTATAGTTATTAAAGTGGTTTTCGGTTTAGATAGAGAGTATATCCATAACCGATTCCGGTCTCTTTAATAACTTCGTGATTATTACACCGATTGGTCGTTTAATAAATTTCAAAACAAATCAATTTCAATTATAATTTGCAAACCAACATTTCATTTGTCTTTCTAAATCAATTTCCACAATTTACGTTTCAAAACTTCCAAATTATCATTTCAAAATCTTATAATTCAATTTCTATCTTTATTTAAAACAATTCAAATATTGATTCAAGTTCTGTAACAACCCGACATTTTGTACCCATTTAATTATCGCCTCGTGACGATCTAATCTGGTTGCTAATAAGCTATTGGCATTTTGATCGAATTGAAATTCTCTTCTTATCCGGTTTGAATTCTTTTCAAATTGGATTGAAATTCATTTATCTGATTTTTGTTAAAAGGGTTGTGGGCTTAACAAATCATCTTGGCCCAAGTCTATGGTAATGTGATAATTATCAAGGGCCATAACCGTTCCTCTCTATTTTCATTTTTTTTCATGGGGCTAACCCTAACTAAAATGAAGGAACGATAATGGCGGCTCGCTACTCCCCCCTTTTGCCTGCAAGTTAGGGCTTCTAATCGGAAGCTGCCAACGTTGGTTACTCGACGATCGAAGAGTATTAGGCCCTAGCTTCGTCGATCGTCTATCTCTTGGAGTTGCTCACGGCCGCTCCTTCTTGGTCGAGCTCGAAACAGAGGTGGGTGATTTTATTCACTCACGTCTTCTAATTCACACTTAATTAATGCCTTGAATTTTGTTCGTATACGTTCGTCTGATTTGTTTCTAAATATGTGCTTTGGTCGTTTGATCATTGTTGGATGATTGCGATTTTCCTTGACCAATTCATATTGCGTATATATCTTGGTTACTTGGTTTCCACGGCATTGATTTGATTTTTGAAATCTCGGTTTCGCATCTTCATGTATTCACCTGACTTCGTCATTTTTGTGCATTTTGAGTTCATGTATCACTTTGGTTCATGTTGCACTTCACCTATTAGTATAACCTGATTGCTTGAACATTAGCTTTGCTGGCATTACTTGTACATGATCTGTAGCTTGATAATTTAGACTTTTGTAGTCTGGTCCAGCTGCTGTCGAGACTGTATTTAGTCTTGTACTCATTGGATCATTTGCATTTCTCTGGTCTCTGTCTTGAGTCTGGTACGCACATGTACATGCCGTGTGACTTGAGTTTGCATATTCTTGTTGGTTCAACACTTTGTTTCACTACGTATTCCTTCATCATGTATACACTATGTTGTATCTGCACTTGTACACTTGGTCACTGTTAAGTCTACTTTTTGATGTTCTTCATTTGATCACTGTTACATTGTGAAGCATTTGAGTCTGGTTTGATTACTGCTCGAGTTCTTTTGGTTAGTGCATTATGATGTTTAGTATTTTCTGGTCTTTACTTGGACTTGATACACTTCACTGTCTTGGCTTCACCTGACTTTGATCTTTGAATTTGATCATCTATTTCGGTGATGATATTGATATACTTGCTGGAGCTGCTGTACCTGATCGCTTGCATATGCATTCATGTAGAACTTATGGGTTATCACCTTGTCCTGGATTAACATTTTTGCCGTGATGAGCGCGGGTCTTGTACTTGATTACTACGGCTATGTTTGTTCATCCAATAGCATTGCTGGTCTCTACTGTTTGGTGTCTGCAGCTTTAAACATTGTTGTCACTGGGTTGTTTCATTGTGGCATTGTGTTTAGTCGAGTTATTGCATTTGGTCACCTATTCTAGTCTTCATTTAGGGTAGTCTGCACTGCTTCATGTTGTTGCTTGACCTATTCCACTATGGTTCCATGCCTTGTGGTTGCATTTCCTTCGTGTTGCTGTCACATGGGGCTTGTAGTTGGTGTAGCTCGCTGTCTTTGAACTTTACTTGGTCATTTGAGGAGTTGGGTTTGCATTTTGTTGTATCTATACCTGTAGTTGTCTTCGGCTGCACACTCCATTTTGTGATGTTGGTCTGGTTCGACCTTGCCTTGTTATCCCCTGCCTCCAGTAGCACTTTGATATGGTGTAGCTTTTGAATTATCACTTACCTGTTACTTTTGCATATCACTGTAATTCTATCACCACTGTTTATTTGCATATAAATGTGAGTTCTGACTTGTTTGGATTTCGTGACATCCGGGATACTTGGCATAGTTTGAACTTGGTTCTGGTTATCTTCGACATTGGGTTAGATATTGAACTGCATTGCCTTGTTCTCGAACCTGATACATTGCATTGATGCCTTGTATCATTTGCATTTTTGTCATTTTGCTTCACTGATGACCTTATCTTCTAATGAGGCTGATTTGCGCCTTTTCTGTTGAGTGCTGTAGTGCCATATCTTTGGTGCTCTCGCCTTCAGTTTGCTATTTCCCTGTGCCTTGCTTTGCGACATGTTGAACTTGTTTCACTTATTGTCTCTTTCACTGGGTACACTGTTTCATTTCACTAATGCAGCCTTGCCCTTAAATACAAGTGGTGGCTGCATTTTCGTAGCAGTTTTACCCTTGTCCCTTGTGGTGACTTTATATTCTGTTGTGGCGAGGCAGTGCACGCGTGCGTGCACTGCAGCCACACTGAATTGACAGATTTTAATCGATATCTCTTTTGTTCTTAATTCATCGACCTGTTGCGTAATCCGTAGGCTGTATTGGCGAGGCAGTACACGTTAGCGTGTACTGCAGCCAATTAGCATTGATATTTTTAAATTGACATTTCAATTGCTTAAACTGCTTTGGATTTCTGTTTTGTGGATTAACACTGTTTAGTGTTATATCTGCCGTTATCCAATTCTCGTATCGAGAGTTGGATATACGAGATTTCTGTGACTGTCATCTATATTGAAATTGATTATTATTGCTTCTCTGCGCTAATAACTGAGTTTGAATTAGACTGATCCGGGTATTATTTTCTTTTGAATGTAATACTCGGGTCAGACCGAGTATTTACAGGTTGTAGATTTTTAGCTTTGGGTTGCTGCTAGAGCTATGAAGACTTTTTTTTATATCATTTGAAGTGGTCTTCGACTTGTTGTAGTAGTCAGTGTGTCTGTTTTAAGATGATAATGTATTCATGTATATTAGTCGATAATGTACTTGTATATATAACTTCTTGAGTCGATTGTTGTAGTTGTATCATTTGTATTGTGTCAAATGTATTGTAACTGATATCAGTTATTGTATATATGAGACTTTTTCGTTCCATCTGTATTCCGCATTTATGTTATCTGTGTTATTTTTATACCTATTGTCCTAAACTATTATAGCCACTGTGTAGTAGCTTTGAGTTTGTATCGGTATGTCGGATTTCCTCTAAAGATGAAATGCAATGTTATATTATCTGACATATCGGTGCTCGCACAAGGCAATTACATAGATGGTCGCTCCTCAACAGCCTTATTCTCCGTGCTAGTTGACAGCACTACACCGTAGTGTTCTTGGCTAGCGTGGGTATTGAGGTGGGGCGTCACAAGTTCGTATATAAGTTTCATTTCGAAAACATTTAAATTAATTTAATTTAACATTCAAGTCAATTTAAATTCATTTATCGATTTCATTCAATATTCATTAAGTAACTTTATCATTCAAAACAATTTCTATTAAATTTCCAATTCATTAAATCCATTATTTAAATTCAACTTCATTATATCAAAACTTACAAATTTAACTAAATTAAATTCATCAAATCAAATTCTTTAAATTTCAAGTCTTACATCTATTTCAAAATATCACATTTTCATTTCTTGTTAAAGAAATTCAATTTCACTTATTTACTTTCTTAAATAATTTTCCAAAAAAAAAACTTACTTAATAAAGAAAACTCAATTTCAATTATTTACGAAGTAAAATTCACTTATTCAAAAGTCCAATTTCTCTTATCAAAGAATTCAAATTTTTATTTAATTATCAAATAATTCAATCTTATTTAATTATTAAATAATTTAAAACTTAATTATTAAATAATTTCAAAGTTTAATAATTTCAAACTTAATTATAATTTCAAACTTAATTATTAAATCATTTCAAAGTTTAATAAATTCAAACTTAATTATAATTTCAACTTAATTATAAAATCATTTCAACTTAATTCAATTATTTCTCAAATTAAACAACGTTCTTTCATCAATTACATTGTTAATATTCTGTTTCAGATTATTAAATATTAACATTTTCTTTCAATAAAAATTCAAATTTCAACTTCATTTCAAAACCATATTATTTATTTAAATAAAATCTTTATTAAATTTTTAAATCAAATTATTGACCAATCGGGTTTTATTAAATTCTCTATCCTAAGTCAAAGTTCAATTTGGGTATTTATCATTTCAACCCGATTCCAATTCAATTCCAAAATCAAAGCATAGTAAAGGGAACTTGCAGTGTGATAACAGGGATGGTGTCAAAGTAAATAAACAAGCAATAACAACGAACAATAACAATCCAATAATCAATTCAAATAATCCCGAAATAACCGTATTAATTCGCATTGTTATTTGTACGAATTAATATAATTATTTCTAGAATCTACACTATCATTTCATGTAGATTAAAGATTATTACATTACGGTTTTCACTTGTCACTCGATTCAATTTTAACACTACAACAATTTATCCAATATACGTTCAATGGTTCAAAATGTAATTATCACTATTTACATGTCAATTAATTTAACAATTAAAAGGGGTCATATTCAACTAATCAAATTCAACATATATGTCGATTCAAATTTAATTATCCTACGTCAAATTTACTTGCATAATATTTATCACTTTATACATTTCAATTTAACATTCAATATAAACAACAACAATCAATCAATTATCAATCAAACAGGATTATCATCACATAAATAATTAACAGATAATGGTGTCAGATGTCACAGGTGAACTGATACAGGCAATAACATATATAACAGTGTAATTAACTAACAGCAGCATATTTCAATTGTCGTTTCAATTGAAATCAAATTTAATAAATAAAAGAACATTAATCGTGAGTGATTGCTCACCTTTCGAGGCTAGATAGATTTGACAGAGGTTTGAGCTACGAATCCCAAAGCAACGCTAGATGGACACGATTCGATAAAAGAACAGGCACGACGGACAAAGCTGATAAATGGGAAATCGATGAGAACAATCAGAAATCAACTAAACAGCTATTATATAGATATATTATTATTATTTCTATGAAATCACTTTTTAAGTTAAACAAATATTTAAAATAACCTATATATATAATTGAAAATCATTGTTTTAATTAAGCACATATATTAAATCAGCGTATATTAAAATAATATATAAATTTTCCCAAATCAATAACTTAATTTTAAATATAAAATATATATATATATATATATATATGAAAACAAAATCCACTTATATATGAACATTCTTTTTCAGCAATACAAAACAGGAAACAAAACAAACAAATAGATGTAGACGTAATAAAATATACAGCATATGCAACCTACACATCCGCAGCTAGTTCACAAATAAAACCCAACTATACATAAACAGACTGTAAACCATAGATTATATATATTAACTAGATATACTTTATAACAAATTTTATTATATAGTATAAAATACATTATAAAATACTGTATATATATAGCACATCAACTGTACTATTAGATTCACTCTATATGAATAATATAAGCATGTGCAAACAAACAAACGTTTTATACCTCTATCCAAACAGAACCTTCCATCCAAACCTATAACGACCTGGAATTTTCGAACCCGAAAATTCCAGATAGTTATGAAAAGAAGAAGAGATAGAAGAAAAGAAACAGAAAACATAACACAGATGCTCACATTCGCGGCGGAACAAAATATAATATCAAAATAATAACAGTTTACAAAAGAATACTGTATCTGTCAATTTACATTTATTTACATCAGAGTTATATTCCGATACACAACGATGGTCATATATAAATCAAATATGTCTCAGATAATCAAGAATAATAGTCACAGCGGAATCACTCCATACGTCCTGTCATCCAGTACTCCTCCTAAGCTCCAGAACGTCCTTACCTGAAAATTTGTAATACTCGGTCTGACCCGAGCATTACATCAAAGTAACACCCGGGTCAGGCTGGAAACCAGCGTGAGTAAACCCATCTAACAAGAGGTACTAATGCACAAAGCTTATTTAAAACCCGGGGTAACTCGAATCAATTGACAAATTCACAATTTGATATAGACATCACTCATTTCACGTATCAATTTCTAAGTACCAAAACTTAGATTAAATGGTCCAATTTACATAAATCATTCCACACCAGCCTATTGATTTCACATATAAATCTACAAAGAATCGAAGTGGTTTCGGGTATTAACTAATACCAGTCTCCGGTTTCTTCGAATCCCATGTCATTTATTAAACCAAAAGTTTAAGTTTAAACCATACAATTTATACACAACAATTTATCTCAAATCATAAGCTGCATATATCTCATATCAGAGGTCTCACATAATTCAAGGCATTCAATCATCCATAAGCAAGGTCAGGGCCGGCCCTGGCCCAAGGTTTATCAACCGCATCATCTCTAATTAATTTAATTTACCACCAACGAATTAAATTAATTACTTTAATTACTTTTAAATCCTTCATACTTAACATTAATTAATTAATTACAAACCAATTAATTAATCATCCCTTAACTAGTCATCTTAATTAATTATCCATTAACTTGTTACTTATTCATTAATTAATTACTTAAGTTAATTTCCATTTATTTACTAATTAACTTAAGGTATCGATCAAAATCTTAAAATTTATAGTTGTTACTCATTACTTACAAATTTATCTAAATTTAAATTATCTAATTAAAATACCAGTACAAATTATTACTTACTTAACTTATACTTAAAACAAATTTGATTAATATTTAAACCTTATGTAACAAAACACTAAAAGGGATCAGGCGACTCCACCAACAACTGGATTCGAGTCAAACGAAATTCACCCGAGAAATTTCGATACTTCCTCGTTCCCTTCCTCGAGTTCCTTCTCACCTCTACCCGTGTAAAACTTCTGCTCTCGATCTTCCCGTTTTCCCATTTATTTTCTCCTCTGTTTACTTTAAGTTAAATCTTAACTGTGAACAATATTCTCGCGCTCGCCCAATGAAATCCCCGAAGAAACTCCACCTTCCTCTCGAGTTCCACTCGATACAAAGAAGCCATGGCTTCTCTGTCCTGTTCATGCCACCGTGCACGTGCACGGTGGTTCGACGCACCTCCTGCAACCCCCACTACCATCGACAAACCACAAATCATTCCCCCATTCGAGATCAACGCCCAGTTTTTCGAATGATGATCGAAACCAAAACACCTGATGCTCGAACAAACTATACGAACAACCCACTGGAAAAATCACCACGCTCGACCACCCCACTTCACCGGAGACCAAGCCACCTCGCCTACGCCATTGCCATACCTTCCTCGACCTTCACTCCAACCCACGAACCACTCGATCCAAGCACGGCGACAAAAACCAAATTTTACAAAGCATCGAAAATATATGAACTAAACCCTACTTTCGATTCAAACCCAAAATCTATGCATTCGAAAATTATTTTAGCATTTTTCCCGTATTACTACATCATCAAGCTTGCCTCTCTCCAAATTTCAGAAGTTAAATTTGTTTAAATCGACTGAAATTGGTAAAAGAGTGATTTTTCTTCATATTCAAACTGCACCTTAAACTCTCACATAAAATTCATAATTTTTATACTAAAAATCCTAACTTTGTGTGTGTAATCTAGATGTGCGATCAATTTCACGAATTGAAATATTCGAATTTCTAGCTTTTGATTCTCTTTTTTTCTGTAAAACTTGAACAAATGCAAACCATACTCCCTGACATGTTTAAACCCATTTTCAGATTATTGTTTTCGAGTGTAACCCATTTTATTTAGCTTTAAAATCCTAAGTTCAAGATACTTATAAGGAGAAGTATTTGTTTTCTCTACTCTTCTTTACTCAGAAAACCCAAGTATGTGGGATAACAGGTATATATATAGTTTTCCAGTGCAACAGAGAATTTCACAGAGCTTTTTGTTTAACTATATAGCAAGCAAATATAAAGTCAAAGATCAAATATTCAATTTAAAATTATGGAAATAGTATGTTTACTCACCTTATTTATGGAAAGAAGAACAGAGCATTTATGTTGCAACAGCTTTGAACTTGAAAACTGGGAAATATTTTCCAGTTGAAACTTCCTGCCAACATCCCTTGTTTACTCTGTTGTATTGCCTTACTGGTTGCTGATGATTTAATGAATCTTGTTTTAAGTTTTTAAATGGAATTTCATTTTATATATTTTTTTTATAGCTCGAACTAAACTGAGAAGTGATAAAGGAAAGAAAACAGGCAGGTGATAAATAGAAAAGGAAGAAGACAGGATATCAACATTTGTACAACTTAGCAGTGATATTTTTGTGTTTTGCTTGACTAAGAAGCTTGTTCCGGAGAATGATAAGAATTTTGGGTGGCTTCATTAAATGCTTGTACAATTCCCTTTTATTTATCCTTGGATATATATGCTGGTGACTTTCTTCACAAGCTCGTATTGATATATTCATTTGGTCATGTTGCTTTGTTGTTTTGTTTATGTTAGCTTTGCCTTGCTTGACTTTTAACCTGTAAAATATTTTGTCTGTAATTACATTGTCTACATATGTTATGAATATATTACTTGTTTAACACAATATTTTCCAATGCAAAAGAATGTTATTTCTATGTTTAACTTATCATTAGAATCTTATATTTCCATATGTATTTATTTTATTAATATCACATTTATTTAATTGAAATAATAAATAAAAGAAACTATCTTTTATTATAAACTACTGATTTTATAAAGATATAAATGTATCGTTTGACCAAAGTATATAAAACTTATATATATATATATTAAACCATATCTTTATATCAAGCTATATTAAAAAGAAAACAGTTAAATCTTTTTATAATAAATTTTAAGTCTAACTTAAGCTAAAAACAATTTGTTAAAACTATTCTTAACATTTATCTTATGTTTTTAAAACCATATATATTTACTTAATAATTAGTTTTGAAAGGTTTAATATTCAATAAAACATAATTTCCAATTCATTTAAATGTATATTTGAAATTTGAAAACACAATTTATAAATTCAGTAAAAACAAAACTCAACTATTTACAATGTATACAAATATATACATTATAAACAGACAATAACCAATTTATTTTACAGATGAAATTTACCCATTTAAATATTTAATTAAAACAAGATATCAATTCAGATTTTATTTACAAAGATATAGCAAATCAATTTAATATTTAATACAGATTATTAAAGAGATATTGCCAAAAATTCCGGGATGTCACATTCCTTCCCCCTTTAAAACTTTTCGTCCTCGAAAAGGAACGAAAACAGAATTGATGAAAAGCTTAAAATCAGATAAATATTCTTTGATCATTGTCAAAATAACTTAAAAATCTATATAGTATTATTTTAAAGTCGTTTTTATAAAAATATTTTTATAACTCGATGTTTTGACAAGTCCATCCTCGTTCTCACAGAAATTCGGTCATACGTTGATCAGGCGTATGACTGAAAATCTAAAAGTGCTTGGCATACCCGTTTCAAACATCCAGTGAAAATATTGGGAAAATAATTTTATTGAAAATATAGAAACAGTTTTGAAAATAGAGGAAATATCTCTGGTGAGAATGCTCTAGAAATCATCACCCCCATCCATGGTCACAGTTACATCCTGGGTTACGTTGCCATCGCAGCAAAAGTCCATGTAACTGATTACACCATAGAACCCACGACAGATCGCAGTTACATCCAGGGTTACGTTGCCGTCGCAGCAAAAGTCCATGTAACTGTTGGCTCTCAGAGGCACACACGATTACGCTGTCAAAATGTAACTTCTCCACTCCCACATAGGTCGCAGTCTACCGATATAAAATCAAACGCAGACTGTTGGCTCTCAGCGGCACACACGACTTTCGCTATGGTCTGCAGTAGATCGCAGTGACATCGAGTTACACTGTCGTCACAGCATAATCCAAATGCCACTATGGGCACCAGCCCCTCGACTTTCGCTACACAAATAATCCTCAGGAACTAGTTTTGTCCGGACTCCTCACAGGATCACTTTAGAACCTCCCCCTTTGAGGCTCAAGGCAGTACCACCCTGTGGCACTCCTGAGAAGTTCATTTCAAGGGAGCGCCTTTTTTCCCAGAGCCAATCTCAAAACACTTTATACTATACACATATAGTATTTTCCAAATCATACACCTAGTATGAATTCCATATAAAGCTCCCTTTACACAAAATCGATTCCCAAAATCGATAATTCACAAATCAGGCTTTTCCAAATTCCAATATTGATTTTCCCAAAAATCAAAAGCCCTTTCCAAAATTCAAAGGTTCCAAAAACCTTTCCTCAAAATCATTTTCACAAAAGCCTTTATATATACATATATATATATATAGTAGCCTTGGGAAATTTTTTGAATCTCTTCAGACTTGTATAAATTCACTTTTATACTTCAAATACTTTCAAAACCCTTTTCTTCTGGCAAAAGATTCAACAAGGGGAGTTTTATCATATATATAACAAAGATACGTAACTTTGTTTATTCCAAATCAAATATTCAAATTTGATAACTCTATAAAGTCACTTACCCAATTACTTACTTCCATAAAGCAATTTTTTTTTACCATAGAAATATCCAATTTCCACTTTACTTCATCATATATTTCACAAAATATACTTTCAATTTCAAAAATCATTTCCAGTTCTTATCCATAAATTTTCAATATCAATTTCATTCCAGCTCGTACGATGTACACATATCATCCGTACGCCATATCAATTTGATCACTCACTCGATCACACAATTTCACTTCCGAACTAGTATTGCCCACCCGACTTCCTAGTGCGGACTCAGATTTGGTTTCTTGATCAGAAACCGTCATTCTCCTTACATAGTCACATCTATGATAGAGAATATCCAGAACCAATCAAAAATCCATATCCAGGTTCGCCGTCGAATATCGAGTGAAAAATCACAACTCGGATCGATAATACTATCTCGAAATTCTGTGCTCGAATCTGGATCAAACCACTACGCGAATAGAATAATATACGTACATCCTACGTATTTATCTTCATTGATTATCACCCAAACCAATTTCTTATTTTCTATTCACATTTACTTATTTACAATTGCTTTAATTCCCATTTGGATTATCACTTCAATTCTTATCTCAGTTGGTTATTTACTCAATAACAGTTTGATCTCCGACCAGTTTATATTTACAAAATAGCTTGAAAATTTTAAAAATAGATAAATAGTTGAAAGATAATTATTAATTTGTAAAATAGCTGTAAAATAGTTAAGTAACTGTAAAATAATTGGAAAATAGTAATTACTTATAAAATAGTTGAAAAACAGTAATCAGTTTATAAAGTAGTAGAAAAATAGTAATTAGTTTATAAAATAGTTGTAAAATAGTTAAATAGTTCCAAAGTGATTGTAAAACAGGTTTAAGATAGTTTTAGGTTTTAAAAGAATAGTTGTGTAGTAAATAGTTTGGAAAAAAAATAGGTTTATATTAAACAATTTATTTTGAAAATAGTCCAGAGTCAAACTGTTTAATACCCCATCTCCATTTCCATAAATTCAATTTAAATTTCCACTTACATTTAAATTGACTCAATCCTAATTTGAATAACTTCAATTTTATTACAAATTAATCCAATTCAAATTTCTCATTTGAATTTTATACTTATCCATCATAAATCACAATTCCCATTAGTTCAAATCAAATTCAGTTTGAACTAATTCAATTTAAATCTCAATTTCAAACCATCTCGAATTATATAAATTCGAGTTAAATTTTCAAATGTTGATTTAACCCCTTAAATCAAATCAACTTATATTTTTAAACCATTAACTCCGAGTTCAATTCTCAAAATTCCATTTCATATTATCCTTACTTAACTTATTTTGAAGTCCAAATAAGAGTTCAAAACAATTTTATCAAAAAAAATCATTTATTACCAAATTTTATCTCCCAGTTTTGAAATTGCTTCTTAAACAATTTTAATTTTTAAATACAATTATTAACATTTTAGTTCAAAATGATCTCATATCCTTAATTCAAATTAAATTAAATTTCCATTTAATTTCAATACTGGAGATATTACCACGCTTCATTTCTCATTCATTTAACAAATCCAATTCACAATGCGAAGATTATTAATAATAATAGGATGATATTATCCAATTATTCTAAATCATCCATCCATTTTCAATTTCCAAGTCTCAAACCCATTTGAGATCACTCATAACTTCCCATTTAAACCAATCATTTAACTTTCCCAAGTTAAATCTCAATTTCATATTGAAATTTCCAATTCAGGTTGCCTTTTAAATTATTTAACTTTCCCAGAGTTAAATTTAATTTACATAATCCAGTCAATTTACACAATTTGAATTCCCATTCAAATTTTAAACATCAGATTAATAACCTTCCCACTTAAGTTTAAAACTCGCTTCACTTTGGGTTTCACATCACATTCCAAGGAAAATTCAAAACTCTACCTTAGAGTTTATTTCATATTTATTTCCTTCACACACTAGTCCATCTTTAAATTTTAAACTACCCTCGGTTTTTAATTTAAGACAGACCTTTTTTTTAAAAGTTTTCAAACAGCTTCTTATTTTAAAATAAGATCACATTCAAATATATCCTGAATAATATTATTTATTCTTTTCTTTAAACACTTTGAAACAATTCAATGTTTCTAAACTTAGGTTTTAAACTCCACAATTTAAATCCGTTCTAATTTACAGGTTATACTCATCTAAATTTATATCCTTAGCACATTTTATTTTGCTCACTCATTAATACACATCTTATTATTAAACACAACAACCATTTATAATAATAACCAAGATTATCATATTTGGAAACCAATTTATTATTATCTTTATTTTGAAAACTTTTCTATAAATTCAGGATTTTAATTTCAGTTTGGATCCATTTCTAATTTACCTTCATTCAATTTCAATTTGGTTGTATTACTATTACCACTTAATTCTTATTACTTTATTTAATTCCAATAACTTTTAACAACCAATAACTTTAACATTTATTAGTAAGAAATATTGCTTTATATATATCAAAATATATTCTTATATGAAATCATTTAAAATCTTTTATATAAGAAAATAACAAGTACGCCCTCTCGTATATATATGCGATCAACTCATTCTAGGGTACTATTGACCCTATCCTTATGAGTATACCCACCAGAGCCAAGGTTCTCGCTTAACCTTCGCTCTAATACCAACTGTAACGACCCGGAATTTTCGAACCCGAAAATTCCAGATAGTTATGAAAAGAAGAAGAGATAGAAGAAAAGAAACAGAAAACATAACACAGATGCTCACATTCGCGGCGGAACAAAATATAATATCAAAATAATAACAGTTTACAAAAGAATACTGTATCTGTCAATTTACATTTATTTACATCAGAGTTATATTCCGATACACAACGATGGTCATATATAAATCAAATATGTCTCAGATAATCAAGAATAATAGTCACAGCGGAATCACTCCATACGTCCTGTCATCCAGTACTCCTCCTAAGCTCCAGAACGTCCTTACCTGAAAATCTGTAATACTCGGTCTGACCCGAGCATTACATCAAAGTAACACCCGGGTCAGGCTAGAAACCAGCATGAGTAAACCCATCTAACAAGAGGTACTAATGCACAAAGCATATTTAAAACCTGGGGTAACTCGAATCAATTGACAAATTCACAATTTGATATAGACATCACTCATTTCACGTATCAATTTCTAAGTACCAAAACTTAGATTAAATGGTCCAATTTACATAAATCATTCCACACCGGCCTATTGATTTCACATATAAATCTACAAAGAATCGAAGTGGTTTCGGGTATTAACTAATACCAGTCTCCGGTTTCTTCGAATCCCATGTCATTTATTAAATCAAAAGTTTAAGTTTAAACCATACAATTTATACACAACAATTTATCTCAAATCATAAGCTGCATATATCTCATATCAGAGGTCTCACATAATTCAAGGCATTCAATCATCCATAAGCAAGGTCAGGGCCGGCCCTGGCCCAAGGTTTATCAACCGCATCATCTCTAATTAATTTAATTTACCACCAACGAATTAAATTAATTACTTTAATTACTTTTAAATCCTTCATACTTAACATTAATTAATTAATTACAAACCAATTAATTAATCATCCCTTAACTAGTCATCTTAATTAATTATCCATTAACTTGTTACTTATTCATTAATTAATTACTTAAGTTAATTTCCATTTATTTACTAATTAACTTAAGGTATCGATCAAAATCTTAAAATTTATAGTTGTTACTCATTACTTACAAATTTATCTAAATTTAAATTATCTAATTAAAATACCAGTACAAATTATTACTTACTTAACTTATACTTAAAACAAATTTGATTAATATTTAAACCTTATGTAACAAAACACTAAAAGGGATCAGGCGACTCCACCAACAACTGGATCCGAGTCAAACGAAATTCACCCGAGAAATTTCGATACTTCCTCATTCCCTTCCTCGAGTTCCTTCTCACCTCTACCCGTGTAAAACTTCTGCTCTCGATCTTCCCCTTTTCCCATTTATTTTCTCCTCTGTTTACTTTAAGTTAAATCTTAACTGTGAACAATATTCTCGCGCTCGCCCAATGAAATCCTCGAAGAAACTCCACCTTCCTCTCGAGTTCCACTCGATACAAAGAAGCCATGGCTTCTCTGTCCTGTTCATGCCACCGTGCACGTGCACGGTGGTTCGACGCACCTCCTGCAACCCCCACTACCATCGACAAACCACAAATCATTCCCCCATTCGAGATCAACGCCCAGTTTTTCGAATGATGATCGAAACCAAAACACCTGATGCTCGAACAAACTATACGAACAACCCACTGGAAAAATCACCATGCTCGGCCACCCCACTTCACCGAAGACCAAGCCACCTCGCCTACGCCATTGCCATACCTTCCTCGACCTTCACTCCAACCCACGAACCACTCGATCCAAGCACGGCGACAAAAACCAAATTTTACAGAGCATCGAAAATATATGAACTAAACCCTACTTTCGATTCAAACCCAAAATCTATGCATTCGAAAATTATTTTAGCATTTTTCCCGTATTACTACATCATCAAGCTTGCCTCTCTCCAAATTTCAGAAGTTAAATTTGTTTAAATCGACTGAAATTGGTAAAAGAGTGATTTTTCTTCATATTCAAACTGCACCTTAAACTCTCACATAAAATTCATAATTTTTATACTAAAAATCCTAACTTTGTGTGTGTAATCTAGATGTGCGATCAATTTCACGAATTAAAATATTCGAATTTCTAGCTTTTGATTCTCTTTTTTCTGTAAAACTTGAACAAATGCAAACCAGACTCCCTGACATGTTTAAACCCATTTTCAGATTGTTGTTTTCGAGTGTAACCCATTTTATTTAGCTTTAAAATCCTAAGTTCAAGATACTTATAAGGAGAAGTATTTGTTTTCTCTACTCTTCTTTACTCAGAAAACCCAAGTATGTGGGATAACAGGTATATATATAGTTTTCCAGTGCAACAGAGAATTTCACAGAGCTTTTTGTTTAACTATATAGCAAGCAAATATAAAGTCAAAGATCAAATATTCAATTTAAAATTTTGGAAACAGTATGTTTACTCACCTTATTTATGGAAAGAAGAACAGAGCATTTATGTTGCAACAGCTTTGAACTTGAAAACTGGGAAATATTTTCCAGTTGAAACTTCCTACCAACATCCCTTGTTTACTCTGTTGTATTGCCTTACTGGTTGCTGATGATTTAATGAATCTTGTTTTAAGTTTTTAAATGGAATTTCATTATATATTTTTTTTTTATAGCTCGAACTAAACTGAGAAGTGATAAAGGAAAGAAAACAGGCAGGTGATAAATAGAAAAGGAAGAAGACAGGATATCAACATTTGTACAACTTAGCAGTTATATTTTTGTGTTTTGCTTGACTAAGAAGCTTGTTCCGGAGAATGATAAGAATTTTGGGTGGCTTCATTAAATGCTTGTACAATTCCCTTTTATTTATCCTTGGATATATATGCTGGTGACTTTCTTCACAAGCTCGTATTGATATATTCATTTGGTCATGTTGCTTTGTTGTTTTGTTTATGTTAGCTTTGCCTTGCTTGACTTTTAACCTGTAAAATATTTTGTCTGTAATTACATTGTCTACATATGTTATGAATATATTACTTGTTTAACACAATATTTTCCAATGCAAAAGAATGTTATTTCTATGTTTAACTTATCATTAGAATCTTATATTTCCATATGTATTTATTTTATTAATATCACATTTATTTAATTGAAATAATAAATAAAAGAAACTATCTTTTATTATAAACTACTGATTTTATAAAGATATAAATGTATCGTTTGACCAAAGTATATAAAACTTATATATATATATATATATATATTAAACCATATCTTTATATCAAGCTATATTAAAAAGAAAACAATTAAATCTTTTTATAATAAATTTTAAGTCTAACTTAAGCTAAAAACAATTTGTTAAAACTATTCTTAACATTTATCTTATGTTTTTAAAACCATATATATTTACTTAATAATTAGTTTTGAAAGGTTTAATATTCAATAAAACATAATTTCCAATTCATTTAAATGTATATTTGAAATTTGAAAACACAATTTATAAATTCAGTAAAAACAAAACTCAACTATTTACAATGTATACAAATATATACATTATAAATAGACAATAACCAATTTATTTTACAGATGAAATTTACCCATTTAAATATTTAATTAAAACAAGATATCAATTCAGATTTTATTTACAAAGATATAGAAAATCAATTTAATATTTAATACAGATTATTAAAGAGATATTGCCAAAAATTCCGAGATGTCACAAAACCTTTATATGAAACCGCTTATACCCTTTTTTTCAAACTATATATGAAACTCACACCTACATAAACGGTGGAATTTAGTTCCATACGAAAATGTAAATTTACATGTTAAACCCAAATTAAATCATAGATATATGTACACTAACCTACATACAACATATATATATAAACTATGAACATATATATGTATAAAATATAACAATACAAACTCATGTGTACTTATACAGTAAAAATAATGTTTGTATACTTTTAAACATAGTTTTATACGTTTACTTTTAGCAATATAATAGAAACCGAAACACTATATATATACAGACCTATTAAAATATACATTAAATCACCTATATACCTACTCTATAACCATATATATATAAACTAATATATGTATTTATGTATGTGCTTACCTATACCAAGCAATAGAGGAGGAGGGGGATGGGCTCGGCTGTGAGTGAAAGGCGGAGATCGGTAATGGGTCTGGCGAAGGGAAAAGGCGGAGGTCAAGTGATGTGGGTAAGAGCATGAAGGAGAAGGGCGATGTGGTGGTGTGGGGCTGTTATGGCAGCGAGCGAAGGGAAGTATGAGGTGGTGCGACGGAGGGGATCGAGGTGGACGAGTGTAAGGCCGAGGAGGTTGGAGTTGCCGAGGAGGAGAGGGAGGGGTAGCACGTGTGGTGGAGTTCAGCGGATAGAATCTCGGCGAATACATGTAGGCGGACGGGGCCGGGATTGCTTGCGCAGTGGAGTTGGCTTAGGTGGTATGGGTGTCGGGGTCTGAGTGGAAGTGGGTTGCGGGCTATAGGCGAGGCCGAACGTGTGAAGAGGCTTTGGGCTGGGAAAGGCTGAGCGAGATGAGGCCAAGGCGACTGTTTGGGGTCGGAGTTCGGATGAGCACGTGGGGGTGAGGGCGGAGCTGCTGTTGGTGGGTGCGATAGGAGATTGGCGGAGATGGAAAAATGGCAGCCGATGTGGATGGAAGGACAGTGCAATCATGGGGAAGGTGGTAGGTGGTTTGCATTTCAGTGGCTCGATTGTGGGATGGAGGAGAAAAATGAATTTGAAAAGAGGCTTCTTGGTGAAAGGTTGGTTTAATAAATGGACGTGGGGAGGCTTTGATAAGAAAAAAAAAGGAACAGGCACATAGATAGAAGTATGAAAGAGAATGCATGCATACATTAATAATATCAATGTTCGAGAGCCACGCTGACAGAAATTCGAAGAGAACCGCTCATCGGAAATGTAATAGGCAATTAAATTGAAAAGTTGGAGACAGCAAAAGTCAGTCTATGCATTTAAGGCTATTAATTTTTAAGTGGTTGTTTGTTATACGTTGGTAAATAGAAAGTTCGGGGAGCCGAAGGTATGAAAACGGAACCGATAGGTAGTCATTCCGCGGATCGTAACGCACCGGGCTCCGAAATAGAGAAATAGGTATACCATATAGATCGGTTCAACGAGACGATCAAAACGATATATAAATATCAGTTGTACGATCGAATTATAAAATTTTGAATTTTCTACTAGCGGAAAATGTAAGAAAAACGCAAGAAAATAAGACCGACGGAGCCAAAGATGTCCGAATTTGGAAAAACGACAAACTGACATCTTGCTCAGAAGATGTTTTAGAATTTTTCTTTGTAAAAATATTTTGGTTTTGAAAACATTTTATTTTCATCGTTTTTAACTGATTAAATTGAAGTAAATTTACGCGCGAAATAAACTTTCATATTTTCGGACGAAAATTTACCAGTTGCTATGTTTAACTAGACGCATTCCAAATATTAAATTTTTGTTGCGAAATTTTATTGTTTATTTTTATTTAACAAAAATTTCATTTACGCAAAACGCACGTTTCTTACGTTAAAATTATTATTTTGGTTTATGTTATTGGTTACAACTATTTCATATTATTACATTACGTTTTTAATATGTATTACATTATCGGTCTTATCGAAATTGGTCGTCTACGAATTTGGTTTTGGATTTGTAACTTATATACAAAGAGATTTCCATTTAATAAATCGTAAAATTTTATTTCTATCGGATTTTTTTAATTAAAATTTTATTGGTATTTTTAAAGCGTTAAAAAATACGGGTCATTACACTTAGTGTTTTCAGTGGAAAATGAACTCTTTGGTTGAATGATTGTTTATTTGATAGTTAAATAACAGACTATCAAATCTGGACCCAAAATACAACTTTGGGAATATCTAGGAGAAACACGGGAATTATATGGTACAGTTACCGTTCGGAAGGTGCTATACTGTATGTATAAACTCGTTTTGTTCTTCTAGGATGATGGCAAGGAAATCCGTCCACTAACGGTTAGGAGATGATCTTCGATCTTATTTTCGTCTATTTATTTCCTAAAGAACCGAGGTTGAGTTTATCGAAAATATCGAACGTTGTTTCGAAGAGACCGGGATCGAATAAGTTATCTGAAAACCACTTCGATCCAACGAATACGTTTCGAAGTGAAGACAAGAGCGTGTAATTGAAGATGGAGCATTGAAGTGCAAGGGCTAATCGCTACTAATCCTGAGGATGATTCCAAAATGGATGTAGTAGGAATTGTGCCTTCGGTTTCGTTAAGACCCAGAACGGACTTGTATAGATGAATGCTATCAACACATTGTCATTGGAGGATAATGAGCATTTTAAGTGGAAATTCCTTAAAAATGTAATCGTAGCCTTAAGCCTCATCAACCGGAAATGACTGAAAATCAGGGAAGATGCAACAAGGCTAAGTGAGTCGCACCCAATTAGGGTATGTTTATCACCTTTCTATATACCCTCGGATATTATTATTACGGTGCACGGAAGAACTCGAAAAGGGTGGGAACACCCGGGGTGATAGCATATTCGGTCTATCCAGGTTAGTGGTAGTCCGGTCTTGTGTTGCAGGGGATCCCGGCGTGGTCCTCGGTACATTTTTATAGATGTGTACTGTGATAGGTGGTACCCCAATGCCTAGTCATTTGTATGGAATCCATTCTCCAATACATGCCTTTACGGTTTTGGTTGTAGAGCCTAGTATGCTGGAATTTAATTAATGTAACAATTTCAGCTATTTGAATAAGTATTTGTACCTAGACACTATTATAATATCAGATGATTTTGATATAAAATGTTTTGGTTATCGTAAGGTAAAAACCCGTCGTGTTTATGTGTGGCATGGTCTTACGAGATACCTTTGTTTTCAAAGGATTTTGATAACTTTAATAATTCAAATTGAGTGTGCTCTCTCACGCTGGTTTTCCAGACAGACTCGGATGTTATTTTATTATAATGCTCGGGTCAGACCGAGTATTACAGATCCATGATAGGATGCTATGGAGCTCAAGAGACGAGCTGGATGATGGAGACATATTACTCGTATTTGATTTTATTCCACTATGTATTGTATATTGTATATTCAGCACTTGTGGGGACAAGTTATTATAACTGTCCAGTATTGAGTTATTGATTTATTGTACTCTGATGATGTAATGTATAAGGAATGTTTTATAGCTCTTTTTTGTATAAATACATGTTGTTATCTATTATATATTGTTCCGCTGCGATTGTGAGATTATGTGTTGTTTCTGTTTCTTCTTCTACCTCTTTCTTCTTTTTCCCTAACGATCTGATATTTCTGGCATTCGATTGCTCTGCATGTAATACAGTGAACATATTGATGTCGATTTTCGAGGGTCGAAAAATATGATTTGTTACACTAGGTATCAAAGCTGAAGGTTAAGCGAGAACCTTGGCTTTGATGGGGTAACTCATTAGAGATATGGTCAGTAGCACCCTAGAATGAGTTTGAGTGTATTAATAGATATGAGCGTGTATTTGTTAGTGTATATAAAATTGTTTTATATTATGTTGATTGATCTATTGAGTGGCTTATGGATTTTGGTCAATACGAGTAATTAACGTTATTGATAGGAATCTCTAAACACTTGAACAGTGCAATTCGACATGGTATTGTTTTGTACTTAGATTACTTTTATATATGAAAGGAATAATTTTTCATAAATTATTATAGTTGTATATGGTGTGTTTGGTTGTTAGGAAATGATAATATTAAACTATTATCATTTGTTGTTGCGGTGATTGAATAAAAGTTGGTATTATAGTCAACACATTTAAGAAATAATTTCGTATAACAAAATGGGATTTTGTAAAAATGATTTTGTAAATGTGATTTAGAAAATTGATATGGTTTATAAAAACGATGTATAAAGGATTTGAAAGTTGGAAATTTGGGAATTTAATTCCCGTTGGTTTTGAAATGTTTTTCAAGGTTTTGGAAAATAATAGTGATATTATTTGGAGAATATTTTTGAATTGAAATACTTAAAGGAAGTTTTAAAGGAAAAGCATTGAACTCACTTCGGTCGTTGGAAAATAATTTCGGTGATGACTTCAGCATCATCGACGTTCATTTTCGAGTTTCCAAGGGAGGAATTGCTACAATTTGGGCTTATATTGGAAAAACTGGTTTTGGTTTGAAATGCAAAAAGGGATGATTTGACATACCAAGGAATTTGTGTATATATATATGATTTCAAAAATGATTTGAAATACTTGGAACAAATTGTTAAACTCTGGGATTTTGATTTAAAATGTTATATTTGGAAATATGAGAAAATAAGTTGATAACTTATAGAATTTGGAAATTAGCAGGTTACAACAATGTTAAAAAATTGTTGATTAAGAATGCAAGAAAAGTAAAATTTTGAAAATTAATTATAGAATGGAATTTAACTTGAATTAAGTTAAATAAGTAGGCTAAATGAAATAGTTATTGGAAATGAAATTTATTGAGATTTGGAAATAATAAATAAATGAACTAATTAAATTAATTAGTAAATTGAAATTGGTTTGAGATGTTGATTGATCAAAATCAAATATGAAATAGGGAAATTGAAATTGATTAAAATGGGTAAGGAATTTGGTGGTGAAGTGGTAAAAACCATAAGAACATTTGTATAAAATGTTATAAAAGACTTAAGAAAATTGATGGTGAAAATTCTTAAGTGGAATTGCATTTAAGATATATAATAAGTAAATTTTTGAATGCAGATTAAATAAGGAATGTGAATAGTGATTTGAGGATGAGTGAATGGAAAGGAAGTAAATGTGAATAAAAAGAATTTGATATAGCTAAGAATCAATTGGAAATAAATACGTAAGTTGTACGTATATTATTTTATTCGCATAATGGTTTGATCCAGATTCGAGCACAGAATTTCGAGATAGTTTATATCGATCCGAATTAGGATTTTTCGCTCGATTTTCGACGGCGAACCCTAGATATGGATTTTTTGAATTATTCTGGGATTCTCTATCATAGTATATAGCTATGCAAGGAGAATGACGGTTTTTAATCAAGGAACCAGATCTGAGTCCTCACTAGAAAGTCGTGTGAACGATACTAGTTCGGAAGCAAAATTTTATGATCGAGTGAGCGATCAGATTTGATTTTGCATATGGATGATATATGTACATCGTACGGGTTTTGGTGAAATAAATATTGGAAACTGAAAAGGAATAAATAAAATGGTTTTGGAATTAAATGATTTGATATTATTGGTAAGTAAGGTGTAGGTAATTAAAAGCAAGAACTAAAGTGATGCCTTCGATATCAAAAGAGAAAATTGGATCGCCAGACAAAAAGGTACATGTTTAAATTATGTTTGAAATTGATGATTTTATGATTGAGCCGCTTGGCTTTTGTTTTCTTTTGATGATTTGGGGCCGTATAAGCGATTTGTAGTTGTTCGGATCTAGCCTCGTGAAGGAAACGCTGGCGAAATTTTTCGAAAATTTAAGGAGTTAGAAAAATATTTGAAGAAAATTTTTTGATAACTAAAATTTGATATTGGATATAACTTGAAATGGTTGACTAAATAATGTTATTTGGAATCTATGGGTGAATTTGGAAATTAGTAAAAGTGATGTTGTGTTTTCAATAAATTGATTTTGGGAAAGTTGTTAAAGTGATTGGTTTTGAGAAATAGTTATTGGGTTTTGGACCATTCTTCTTACCTTGGCAATTTCGGGGACGAAATATTGTTAAAGGGGGAGGAATGTAACAACCCAGAGTTTTGGTTATTTGAAATTGGAATATTTAATTGATTTTAAATATTTAGAAGTTAATTTTTAACTTAAATTCCAAATATAATGATTTATCGGATAATTTAATTATTGAATTTAATAATGGAATATTGGTTAAATTATTGAATCTTGAGTTTTAAGCTTGATAAAAATAATTTAAAGGCTAATCAAAATTTATATTTATAAGAATGAAGGTAATAGAACTTTTAAATTGACTTTAATAGTGATTTTGTTCGATTTTAAAAATAACTCGTCTAAATTGATGAGTAAAAATAGCCTTCCGAGGCATAGTCTCAGAATTCGAAGAAACCAGTTCCACTGGGTCCGTAATAGTGTATTATTATCGGATTTCAAATGTTGTAGCGTTTGGAGTTATTGTTTGGTCGTACGGGATTTAAATGCACTGAAATTAATATCGAAAATTTAATATAATAATTGGGTCCAAAAAGCTATCTTCTCCATACGATCGAATTAGGACTCGGAACCTTTTCCATTACATTCGGATAGGGGTATAACATTATGAACGCCTAGCGGCATGCTTCGATAGGGGTTCAAGATTTTGAGTTGTGTAAATCGATACTTTTAAAATTTAAATAAAATAATTATATGTATTGATTGAACATATTTCCATCAGTTCTTTTTCCCCTCACTTCAAGTCACTGTAGATGACCCCTTCAAACACGTTAATGTCTTGTTCTTCCCTCCATCTTCCTTTTTAAAATGCACGCGACTGCACAGTTCAAAAACAAAATGGCCGATAGCTTCAAAAACTTTATCTCACAGAATACTTCATATAAAAATTCGAAATCGGTTTGTAAATTCGAGTTTTGTGCAAGCGTCGATCTGATATATGTGCTGGAGGATGCGGCTTCGAGTAGGGTGATCGATGGTGGGAGGTCGAGTAGCGTTTGCAGGTTAGGGTTTAACCTAGGGTATGATTTGGGCATGGATTCGAGTAATTAAGGTCGGAATCGTCCTCGAAGGAGAGAAGTGCATGTGTGGCCGTAGTTTGGTGGGTCGCGATCGAGGATTGGGATGCGCGATGAATTTGGGTCGTGTACAGTCGGGGGTGGCGCAATTCGAAGCAAGGGCTTGGAGGAGGAGGCAAGTTGACGAGGAAGTGGAGATCGATGGGGCAGTCGTGATGGTGCAGTTGGAATGGGCGATGGTGGCACCGTTGGTGGGTGCACGTTCACGGCGTCGAGTTCGTGTACAGGCAGTGGAAAAATGAGAATAGATGATCCCTTTGTTAAAGTGGCTGACATTTGACCAAAAACTCTTAGTTGGTCCCTGTCTGATGTTACCTAGCTCGCTAGCCATCATAACATGAGTTTTTGAAGCGAAGAACCTGGTCTTGAAGTCTGCACATAGTTGGGCCTAAGAATAGATGATGCTCGGTTGTAGATGCAGGAACCAATGGAAGGCCAATCCTATGAGAGTGGAAGGGAAGAGTAAGCACTTTTCTAGGTCGAAAAGCTGGCCGGCATGGGCGATGGAGTTGAAGGCGGTAATGTGATTAGATAGGTCGGCACTCCCATCATACTTTTCAATAGGCGGCAAGGCATGCTGCTTATGGATCCAAGTGTTCAAGATATCCTCAAAAAATGGCTCAACATTCTCGTCATCAAAAAAGGCTTCGCCCCCATGTTCCAAGCTTGCATTTGGTTGAGCTATTCACGAAGGATGTTCATTTCCTCCCGAAGGCCAACTTCCACCTACTGTGGGGTTATCTAGCGCAATGATCGGTTGTGGGTTCAATCGGCATTTTTGTGAGTGAGAGATTGGTGACGATGAGGTGATGGAGAGTTGTGTTTGATAGAGTTAGGGGTATGCCCAAGGGGAAATTCTTTAATTTATTGTAAATTATTAAATCTGTAATAAAATCTTGTTCGAAATAAAAGGTACTTTTTTCTATTATCTACCTGTTATAATGTGTTATGTTAATTAATTGTTTAATTAAGTATATTAATAGAGAATCCATAAATGGATGTTTTTAGATAATAATTATAAAGTGTTATGACCATGAGCAATGTATCATAATATAATAAACATGTCGTTTTAAATATTCCTTATTAAGATGTATCGAGACCAGATATCAATACATCTATTTAGACTAAAGTACGCAATGCTCTCCAAGTGCTGGGCAATCTATCACTGATGGTCGTTGGAGGCACCAAGGGGTTACGTACTAATACTTATTGGATAACCATCGAATAACTCATTCTATAGTTTTCTATTAGTTAATATAACTAAGGTCAAATAGAAAATATTGATGTGACAATATTACAAAATTTTCTCAACTTGAGAATACTGTCGAACTTCAATGTGGAAACATCACTTTGATTATAGTTAAATCATGGGACGACATCCATCGAACGACTATAGTTGGGTCGAGTTGAAGCGTTTGTAGTGAAAAACTATTCTATGGAGTATTCGTCTCCTCGGTTATATGAGGTTAGTCTTATGGTCAATTGAAGCCAACTCAAAGTCAAAGTTTCTGGTCAGAGCGGTTCGGTTAATTATTATTATTATTATTATTATTATTATTTAATAAAGGACTTTGCGTTTGGACTATACAAGTTTAATGTGGACAGTATTGGAATTTTGACCATTACCAAATTCCATAAGTCTTAATGTGATATAGTTTAACGAAGAGGATTGGTGTAAATAATTGTCACTACTGAGGACCGCTTAAAATAAGTAAAATTGGATTATACCGAAACAATGTAAGCGATAAATTTGGACATAATGTCGCACTACTGGCTAAGCTGGCATGTGAACATTAATATTCGAATTGATCGATATTAATCACTGATCGAATTTACACTTCAAAGTCACACAACCACAATGCTGAATACTCCGAATACCACCTGATTTAATTAAATTATAATTTTTATAAATTAATTCATTTAATTAATATTTATGAAATATTATTTTTACTTGATTTTTGTTGAACAGTATTGAAAATATTGTGTATATAAAAGTTGTATACACACGTATCGATATACGATAATGATGTACGTTTAAATTTGATTTATATGTGAATTATCTAATCTGGCGTGAAGTAGAATGGAGGCCCATATGGGATAATGGTATGGCTAAACAAGGCATAGGGAAGGAGGGATTTTGATTTGATTTTTATGGGTTTGATTTGGTAGAGAAAAGAGTGGATCTGGATCCACAATTTGCTCTCCCTCTTCACTCTTATTTAAACTCATTTACCCTCACTTTTCTTTTCTACCTTTTTCTCTCCCTTTTTCCATCTCTAGCCCCAAGCACCAATACACCCTCCTCCATCATTTTTAGGCTTCAAACACAAGTTCAGATCAAATAGAAATAAGGTGCGTAGATTTCTCAGTTTGGTTTTTGCAAGAGATGGGATTCAGATCTAAGGAGTATAATAGATTCAGCATTCAAGGTGTTAATGTTAGCCTATAGTCGATGTAACACTCCAATTAACATTTATATATGTTTATTTGTCCTTTGTTTTGATTTATATATGGTTAGATTAGATATATATATATATCATGAATCTTTATAAATGTGTACGGTCTATCAAGAATATGTATGTATGTAAATATATATAAAAACATATTGTTATTATAAATTAATTATACACACACACAAACATATGTTTTCGGCCAAAAGTTAAAAGGAAATTCAAATTAAAAATAATTTAAAAGGTTTTTAAATAAAAGTTGATTTTAAATTATATATACAAATGTATATAATATACGTCAACTTGTGGTTAAATTATATACATATTATTATTTCGAAGTGTGTGTATATATATATATATTAAAGTACAAATTATATATATATTATTTTAAAAATAAATTTGTCAAAATAATATACACATATGCTTATATATTTATTTATTTATATACTTAATTATGTAACATTATTTTATATTATAAATGATTTTTATTAACTTTAATATATAAATAAATAAATAAATTTACATTTAAAAAAATTATTTCTATACATAAATAAATATATATTAATGAAATATAACTTATCGATAAAATTAAATTTAAAATCATAACATATTTCATATCTTGATCAAGTTTTAAGATTTGAAGTTTGAAATTTTAGTCTGAATTTTAAATTATCTATATTTAGAAATATTACTTTATGTGTATATAAATGTTTATATATAAATAATACACTTATACATTATTATAAGAGAGCGTGTATGTGTGTATTCAAATATGAATGTTATTTTATATCACATTAATACATACGTACATACATTATATATATATAATGTATGTATGTATATATACATTATTATACATACATCACATATGTATATAGAGGGGCTAACTTGTCCCCTGTAGTGTAAATCCGAACACTTAGATACGGGCATGTTAAACCATGTACACTATGTTGCACGTGCACGCACACGTACATGTGTCTATGATAAAAATGTACCATAATATAAATATAATATCAAACTAAACTTTTATTAACAAATAAAATAAAATAATGGCTTTATTTAAAATAATTTAGATCATATATAAATCAAGTTAGACTTCATAGGCCTAGTAAGATCCAAAATGGTATTTTTTTTTTGAAATTCACCCATTTAACTCATTGCTTGCTAGCCAAGTTTCAACAATGGTATCAGAGCCCATTAGCTTATGCGGTCTAAATTAGTCATGTTAGAGCCGACTAATTAAGCTAACACATTTAGTAAAGTATCTAGAAAAGTAGCGTTTAAGCTACGTTTGGGTAATCAAGTACCCGCCCTACCTGCCAGGCCGCTCTAACTCGAAAGGTGAAGTGAGCTTAGAGGTTATCCTTAATAAAAAAAGGTCCAATTTGAATTTGGACCTTGGGCTAATTTTCAGAATCTATTTTGGAAATTAAAATCAAATTTTAAATTTAAAAGTTAAATTTGAAATAAGAAAAATATTATAAATGTTATAATACGATTTTCGAAATTGTTTTAAAAATGTATAAATCAAAATTTTAAAAATTAATTAATTAATAATTAGATTATTAAATTAATTAAATATTTTTTTTTTTGAGAAAAATGTGTGATCCTCTTAAAAAGAGGAGAGCACACATGTACATATATATATAACACCAGTAGTAAAGGAGCTGCCAACAAGCCTGGCAGGTAGCCAAAACCTCCCATACAATAAGAAGAAAAAAACCCTCCCAAAAGTCTAAAAACTAAAGACAAACTCAAAGCAATCTACAAAAGAAAACAGAAACTAAAGACAGTAACGACTCCACAAAAAGAGCAACCTACAACAACACCAACCTCGACAACCAGAAATGACTCCACGAAAAGAGCATCCTACAACAACTCCACATCACCCACCACAACAACCAAAATCTCCAACCAAACAAACCACCCTCAAGCAAAAGACCTAGAATCCTTAAGTTTCAACCTGGGACTTCTTCTAATGCTAACAGCTGAACTACTCCTACTAATTCTATTACGAGCTTTGGGAATAGGAGTAGAAACACGAGCATGAATAGAAGATCTTCTAAGAGATGTTAGGCAGCAGTACACTATAAATCTGTAAAGATCAACGTAAATATAAATGATCTTACTAGAATCACATAACAAATCCCCAATAGAACACAGCCTCCCTAAAATAAATTCCAAACCCAACCATTCCTGAACCCTCCTCACCCTGTTAATAACAATGCACCACAAATTCAACTTCTTGGTCAACAAAAAGGACCCACCTGTCTCTACAACATCACTCAAAAAAGAACACAGCACACCTTTCTCGGCAACATCAATGTTGCAATTACCTAACTGATATAAAACCACCTCCAAACAAGAATACCCATCCATAGAAACAAAACTGCCACTAACGTCTTCAACAGTAAGCACAAAATCACTTGCAAAAACAATAACGCCTAAACCAACCAAGAAGACAACAACCTTAAAGCTAACAATAGCATAAACTGAAACAACACCTAGAGCAGATCGAACATACAAAATCTCATTATTAGCCCTAGACAATCCAGTCTACAACCTGGCCTCAGACAAGTCGAAACATACAAATCTAACATCCTCTCTGTTATCCAAATACTGCCCCGCCAAACCACCTGCACGGCTATCAACAAAAATGAAACCACACCTATCACCATAAATCTTATCCACCTCTTCCACACAATCATCACTAACCAAATGAGTATCTACCCGATCTTTAGACAACAAAAAATGATCATTACTGACCTTATGAGTCTTACTGGCCAGTTGAATTATATCAACATAACAACCATTTTTCAAAAAGCAATCATTAACTAACGAGCAAGGTCTATCAACCTCTGAAACATCAGAAATATAAAACTCTGGATCAACTGAAACATCTGAAACAATTATATCAACATAAATGTCATCTACCTCAGGAAAACAATACTCACCGACATATAGATCCAAAAGAAGACTGTCATTCTGATAATCCCACCTCGAGTCATTGGCATAAAACTCATCGATATCAACCCATGGTGAGCCTTCACTGACATGTACAACATTATCCTTTTCCGGAAACACTTCAGGTTGAGACCCAATCCAATCCTCATTAATCGGATGCTGACCAATAGTATCTACCGTTAAACAATCAAAGTGCCAGAAAACCTTTGTTGAAAAGATAATCACACTCCACATTATTACCCATACAGCAATCGTAGAACAAGCCCCTTAATCTCAAGAACTCGAGAACAAAATAAAAATGATGTTCTTTAAGACTAAGAGGTTTCAAGAAAGATGAATCAAAGAAAGAAGACATAGGATCTTAATTTAGGATCGGATTGTAGATCGAAGGGCACGCCATTCTTTTGTGACCAAATACACCACATTTAAAGCAACGAACGGGATTCCAACAATCTTTAGCCATATGAATTTTATTTCCATGCCTGTAACAGTAAAAGCCCTTTTTCCAATGTGGTATAGAAAAAGATCGACACTCATGAACACGAGATTTTGAGTGAGAAGAGCTATCGGTTTTGAAAGAAGAATTATAATTGAATCGTCTATATGATGGGGGAGGATTATAGAATTCAAAACGAAAAGAAGATGATGATTTAGAATGATCGCCATTATCTTGAACTCGAAAGTTTCTTATTCTAGCAGACGCCATTAAAAATTAATTAAATAGTTAATTAATTAGATTACATATAACATATATAATGATATATGTTACATTATCTTGAATATTTAAGATGATGTAAGTATATATGAAATTTTTGAAATTAATATAATTAATTAAAATTGTTTAATTAAATAAATTAATAAAATGTTAATTAATCAAAACTATATTACATATGTATATATAAAGATATATATGTATAACTATAAATCTTATAGGATACACATTTAATATAAAATGTTTAATTAAATAATATAAAATTAATTAAAATTTTAATTAATTAATTAATTAATATTTAATTCATAATATTAATATAAATTATACGTCAAACTGTTAATAAGTTAAATAAATAGTTAAATAATAATTCAAAGTTATATAATATGAATGTATAACAAAAGGTGGAACTGTAAGAAACCTTAATCAAGTTTAAGAAATAATATATGTTAACCCGCCTTTTGGCAAGGCTGTAGGCAGGCGGATTTAACTAAATCGACTACTCGTTTGCCGAGACTGGAATACGACAGGTTTAAGTCGACTGGACGGATATATGATGTAGTGCGCTTGGAAGATGGATATTGGATTGGATGAAGTGGATCTGCATAGGCTAGTGGCTCGATGTTGGAGTCTCGAGGGAGTCGGGAAGTCGGAGTCTAGAGGGAGTCTCGAGGGAGTCGGGATGTCGGAGTCTCGAGAGAGTCGGGATGTCGGAGTCTCGAGGGAGTCGGGATGTTGGAGTCTCGAGGGAGTCGGGATGTTGGAGTCTTGAGGGAGTCTCGAGTGAGTCGGGATGTTGGAGTCTCGAGGAAGTCGCTCGGCACAGGAAGTCATTCGGCACAGGAAGTCGCTCGGCACAGGAAGTCGTTCGGCATTGGAAGTCGCTCGGCACAGGAAGTCGTTCGGCACAGGAAGTTGCTCGGTACAGGTAGTCGCTCGGCATAGAAAGTCGTTCGGCATTGGAAGTCGCTCGGCACAGAAAGTCGCTCGGCACAGGTAGTCGCTTGGCACAGAAAGTCGTTCGGCATTGGAAGTCGCTTGGCATAGGAAGTCGTTCGGCACAGGAAGTCGCTCGGCACAGGAAGTCGTTCAGCATTGGAAGTCGCCCGGCATTGTACCTCGCTCGTCATTATACCTCGCTCGGCATTGGAAGGCGTTCGGCATCGAACCTCGCTCAGTGTTGTGGCGAGGTTGGTGTGGTTCGGCATTGTGGAGGTATGTGGCTCGGTGGAAGGCCTTGATGGGCCCGGATCATTCAGAAAGCCCAACAACTCAGGATTTTCCTATAAATACAGCATGTGAGGGTTCAGAAAAGGGATCTTCTTTCTGCTCTCTTACTTTCTATTTTCTAAGGCTGAGGTTACTCTGCCATTTTGTAACTGTAATTGATTCGAATATCAATAAAAAGGAAACTTCTCGAGTGGACGTAGGCCGGAGTTAGCCGAACCACTATAAAATCTGTTGTTCTTCACTGCTTTCATTTTAATTTTTACTGTTCTTCACTTCATCACTCTCTACACAAATTCTGTTTGTGAGCTGTGACTGGTATTTGGTGCTTTCAACTGGATTTGGGTGTTAGTGACCAATTTTGGCGCACTTTGGTGCTTTCACTGAGAACGCAAGCACTCAGGAATTTTGGAGTTAGGAACTTGGATCCTAGAAAGCAATGGCTAGACCACCAACGAGGATGCAAGCAGCGGAAAGGAGCAATCAGGAAGGAAGTCAAGCGGCTTCTTCTGGAGCTGGAGAGGATCATGCATCCATCTACATAACTCGAGACGAGATGCAAGCGATGATGAATTCTATGCAGGAGCAGATGGTGAAACTGTAAGAGGAGATGATGCAGGCTCTTCTTAGGCAATTTGGACAACCAGGAACTGCAGGTGGTCAAGTTCGTGGAACTGGACCAGAGGAACTCAACCAGCGGACAGATGGAGTGATTCAACAAGGGGCAGCTCCCAATCAACAAACAGCTAACAATCTAGATGGACCTAGACTCGGGGGCACACCACCAGGTAATGCTGGACTAGTTCATGGAGGGATACCGGATGACGCAACGCGGCCTGACGTCGATAAGAATACAGGAGTACGTGATGAGGAATATGTGCCAGAATTTCCACGGGGACTTGGGGGGCAGTCTGGAAACATGGATAGAGGGAAACCCTTGGTTGGAAACACTGGATTGGCTGACATTATCAGGCGGACTATTCGCGGAGGTCTGACAAACAAGGATTCAGAGGGAGTTAACAAAAGTCCGTTTACCCGGAACATTAGGACAGCTAGGAATCCGCCCGATTTCAAACTACCCACTCTGGAAATATACAATGGGAAGACGGATCCCACCGACCACTTGATGAGGTACACTAGGCATATGGAAGTGCTGGGGGCAACGGAGGAGGTTATGGCCCGATGTTTCCCCCTGTACTTGACCGATATTGCTGCTATGTGGTTCAGGCAGCTGGAGGATGGATCCATTGAAACATGGACGGAACTGGTGGACAAGTTCTTAAGTCAGTTTCGACGTCACATAAAAAGGCCAAAGAAAGTGATGACGCTGATGTCAGTCAAACAGGGGGCGGATGAATCGCTCAGGACATTCTTAACTCGATTTAACACAGCAGTTGCTTCGGTGGATCGACCAGATCCATCAATGGTTCTGATGGTTGCGGTATCAGGAGTCAGAGATAATTCGGAATTTAAAGTATCGTTGGTACGGAACCCACCGTTGGATCTTGGGGAATTCTTTCATGAAGCTGAAAGATTTCTTTGACAAGAGGATGCATGTTTGGACATGAGGTCAAAGGAAGTAAACATGACTAAGGATGGAGGACTAACCGGCGAAAGCTCGGGTGGGGGCAAGGATAAAGGGAAAAGGAAGCATTGGGGAGAACCAAAGTTCTCCAATTATACAGGATTGAACGCAACGTTGGAGCGGATTTTCTTGGATACTCGGGATCGCCTTCCCTATCGAAGGCCAGCAAGGAGGGAACCCACAGAACGTGAAAGGGCATCAGGAAGGCACTGTCTCTTTCATGACCTGGACGGGCATGATACTAACAGCTGCCGACATCTAAAGAATATAATCGAGGAGCATGTAAGGAATGGTCAGTTGCGGCAATATGTCGAAACTCGTAATGCGACGGTAAAATAGGAGCAGCCACCGCCTACCTTGAGCGACGATGGCCCGAGGCTCAGGAATGGTGGTCGGTTGGTCATCAACTAATCGTGATGGTTTGGAATAAGTAGCAAACTTCGGGTAAACGGCTAAATCACTTACTCATGTATGGGGTCGGAGATAACCCTTAGGCATGCTCTGAGATGATGGTTTGCCGAGATGCTCCAGTTTGTGAAATCTATTTTTTCCTTTTTGATTGGGCATTTGCTTTTTCCGCTTTGGTTTTGGAGTTTGGTTTGAACTCCCGGTTTTGTTGGTTTCTTTGATTTGGATTTTCATTAGGATTTTTTATATGGATCTCTGGTTTTCTGGATGGATTTGGATTTTGGATTGGATTTTGATTTGCTTTTCCTCTGGATTTTGGCTAAATGGTCGTCGAGCATGGACTATGCTCGGCAAGGGTCTAGAGAGACCAGGATACGGTCTAGGACTTAGGCCCCATATTATCTATCGGTTACTATTTCAGGTCGTCGAGTATGGACTATGCTCGGCAAAGGTCCGGAGTGACCACGATTCGGCTTAGGACTTAAGCCATGGCATTACTCAACGTTCAGGGACACTGAACCGGGAACACCATGGCATTACTTGACATAGGTCGTCAGGTGCAAGTTGCGCTTGGAAAGAACTCGTAGAGGTTACGGATTTGGATATTAGATAGGAATAGCTAAGGATTCAGACAAGAACCCGGAGCGGTCCCGGATTTGGATATCGACCCGGAGAGGTCACAGATATGGTTATAGGTTATTGGATATGGATGGATTGAAACTCGATAGTCGGGTTCAGATGGATGTGGAATTGGATAAGGACTTGGTTACTGGATAGGAAACAGATGTCGATTCGGAACAGTCGTGGATTTTGATAAGCATGCGGCAGCAGCATTTGGACAGAATGGGTTGGATAATGGATCGGATGGTACGGCTAAGGATGACGTATGCCTTCGGATATCGGGTTTGAGGCTATTCAAAACACACCTTCCAATAGCAAGGCATGTTCTAGGGGGCAAAGTGTTAACCCGCCTTTTGGCAAGGTTGTAGGCAGGCGGATTTAACTAAATCGACTACTCGTTTGTCGAGACTGGAATACGATAGGTTTAAGTCGACTGGACGGATATATGATGTAGTGCGCTTGGAAGATGGATATTGGATTGGATGAAGTGGATCTGCATAGGCTAGTGGCTCGATGTTGGAGTCTCGAGGGAGTCGGGATGTTGGAGTCTCGATGGAGTCTCGAGGGAGTCGGGATGTCGGAGTCTCGAGGGAGTCGGGATGTTGGAGTCTCAAGGGAGTCTCGAGTGAGTCGGGATGTTGGAGTCTCGAGGAAGTCGCTCGGCACAGGAAGTCGTTCGGCATTGGAAGTCGCTCGGCACAGGAAGTCGTTCGGCACAGGAAGTCGCTCGGCACAGGAAGTCGTTCGGCATTGGAAGTCGCTCGGCACAGGAAGTCGTTCGGCACAGGAAGTCGCTCGGCACAGGTAGTCACTCGGCACAGAAAGTTGTTCGGCATTGGAAGTCGCTCGGCACAGGAAGTCGCTCGGCACAGGTAGTCGCTCGGCACAGAAAGTCGTTGGGCATTGGAAGTCGCTCGGCACAGGAAGTCGTTCGGCATAGGAAGTCGCTCGTCACAGAAGTCGTTCGGCATTGGAAGTCGCCCGGCATTGTACCTCGCTCGGCATTGGAAGGCGTTCGGCATCGAACCTCGCTCGGCGTTGTGGCGAGGTTGGTGTGGTTCGGCATTGTTGAGGTATGTGGCTCGGTGGAAGGCCTTGATGGGCCCGGATCATTCAGAAAGCCCAAAAACTCAGGATTTGCCTATAAATACAGCATGTGAGGGTTCAGAAAAGGGATCTTCTTTCTGCTCTCTTACTTTCTATTTTCTAAGGCTGAGGCTACTCTGCCATTTTGTAACTGTAATTGATTCGAATATCAATAAAAAGGAAACTTCTGGAGTGGACGTAGGCCGGAGTTAGCCAAACCACTATAAAATCTGTTGTTCTTCACTGCTTTCATTTTAATTTTTACTGTTCTTCACTTCATCACTCTCTACACACATTCTGTTTGTGAGCTGTGACTGGTATTTGGTGCTTTCAACTGGATTTGGGTGTTAGTGACCAATTTTGGAGCTAACAATATATGCATATAGTATGTACGTCATGATTTCCATTGTAACTGACTCCTTAATCCTGAGGGTATTTCATAAAAAATACACTATTCCATAAGTCGATTTCACTCAATTAAACATATAAAATATTATGGAATTTTAATATAATAAGTTATCCTCTACCGTTTATATATTAATAAATTACTTTCACATTCTTTGGTTGCTGAGCAAACTAGAGCTAGAGATATTGTGTGTAGTATTATTAATATATAGAATAGACGAGATAATACAACTATATATATTTGTTGAGCAAACTCAAGGTACATATATTATACTTAGGCCATCGCAAAATACTAGGTACGAGCGACTAATCTATTTTGATTTGTTGAGCAAACTCAAGCTCAAAATAAGATTAGGACAAAGACCACATGTTAGGAGTTGTATATGATACAACCGATAAATGTTTGTGGGTGACTTGTTGAGCAAACTTAAGGTCACAATCCTAAGACAAACGAGTCCTAACACCCACTAGTGAAGTCGAAAGACTTCTATGTTTCATCTTAGGGTTTTGAGAAACATAAAAGACTATTGGGTACTTATTAGAAAAATGAAATGTAATCTTCAACCTTATTAATATTTTAAGAACGTCTACTATGTGAAATATCTTAATCTACTAAGTTAAAATTTGCTGAAAATATCTACACCCAAGTTGGTTTCTGAGAACGACAACTCATCGGGCTTAACTACATAGACTAGTTAAGAGCAATAATGTTAGCACTAACATACAAACGTCTATGGTCATCAATAACCGAGCCTCCAAGGCAAAACCTCGCTAATAATGCAGATTTTGAATTACACGTAGCCTATAACAAGTGGGTCGCAAACCTTGAAATTTCCTTAGTTTACATGTTTTCTTAGACAACTGTTGCATAGACAACATGAAAAGATGCATGTCTATCAAATTTTCAATAGCCTCAAAGCTTTGTTTAAGGAACTGTTTGCGCCAAAAATGGTCACAAACCCCAAGTGTTGTGAAAGCACCAGTGTATGAATACAAATCAGCAATATTCAAACACAAATATCAGATCTAAACAAGCAACAAACAACAATCCGGAGATAATGAACAGTGACACACAATTTATAGTGGTTCGGCTATCTCTGGCCTACGTCCACTTTAAGGTTTTTATGATTTTATTGCTCGATACTTGAAGATTACAATTTCTTGTCGCGTAGTACAACAGATTTTATGATTATAATCTGAATCTAAGGCTGCAATGGTGATCTGGAGTAAATCTGGCAGAGTCTGGGCGCTCTTTAGCTCTCAAAATTGTCCGACCTCCATTTTGAATGACCAGGGGCTCTATTTATAGATGTAGGAGGCTGATATTTCGCCTAAATTGAGGGGAGACCAGTTCTGGCACGTGAGGGAGCCTACATGCCCGCTTTCTGGAAATCCGGGCCCACTTTGGGATCGATTCGAAGCTATGTTCGAATCGATCAAGAAATAGTCCAATCGAGCTGAAATTTTGTGTGAACATTCTTCATCATGTACTCAAGCTACTGTGAAAATTTCGTAGCATTTGGACTCGTAGATCTCGAGTTATGATCGATTCAAGGTCGCTTGTCTGGTTGCAGTGCTCTGCTTGAATCGATTACGTTCGAATCGATTGCTTCGAATCGATCCAAGCATGCGCTTCTATGATGACGTGGAGCGCCTCCTTCGTATCGATCCGACTTCTATGCCGAGTTGACTGGGTCGACTCCATGATTCTAGCCGCTATGACTTGGTGGGTTCGAGGTAATGGATTCGAAGGCATGCACCTTCGCTCATGGACTCGAACGTGTGCTTGTTCGAATCGATTGCGTTGCACTGTAGCCCATCGATTCGAAGCCATCATAGCAGGATGGGTTCGAAGCTAAGTCACTGGACGGATGCGAAGTAAGACACATTATTAAATACGAATACTGGTGGATTCGAACTACTTTCTTTGGCTGATAGACACAAAGCGTTGTGTGTCGATGGATACGAAGCATGGTGTCTTGATGTGTTCGAAATCACTCATGGGATGGAGTCGAATTGAATCCAGTTCATGGATTCGAAGATCTTCCCTTTGATGAATTCGAACTAAAGCTCGGTGCTGATGGATTTGAACCAAGGCCTTGTGGATGGATTCGAACCAATGTGTGGTCAATGGATTCGGAGCATGGCTTTCTTCTGATCGATTCGAGCCTATGCTATTCTCGAGGGATTCGAACCCAAGGGTGGGCTTATGGATACGAACCTAGGGCTATTTCCTCCAACTTGCATCGATGATATCTTGAGCGTACGAACTCGGATTGACTCAAGATTTGGAATGTTGTTTTATCTGGCCTTGCTTGACATGTCTTATTAATTGTAGCCTGATCCGGACTCGGAAAAAATTCATCGATATCCATGGTGAACCTGTGATGCACAATCGATGTTCATGACTAATAATCATTAATTTTTAGTTAATCTTTGGGTATCTCGGCTTTGCCAAAAGTTGGGATAACAGGAACAATCTTATTCTACAAGGTATAAACTTATGAAGAAACTGTTCATTACGAAAATGACGAAGGGCTTTAGAGTGGACGATTACATTCTTATGTTGAAATGCTAGTTGGATGTGACAAATGGCAATAAGTTGCAAGTGGATATGATCCTAGAGTCTCTCACACCTTAACTTGAGCCATTTATATTATACTACAATATGAATCAATTGAATGTAAGCCTCGTGGAGCTCTTCAATATGTTAAGGTCAGCCAAGTCTTCGTCTAAGGATCAGGGAGTGGTACTCATAGTTAAGGGGAATGAATCATCTTTGAAAGGTTCGAAGAAGATGAAATGGGTAAATAAGAAGAACAAGAAGACCGCTTCAACTGAAAATGGTCAATGTCATCACTATCACAAGAAGGACCACTGGAAACAGAACTGTTCGGAGTACTTAAAGGTTATCAAAGAGAAGAAATATAATAGTTCTACTGTTCCTATAGGTATATTTATGATTCAAAATTGTTTTGCATTTAATAAATTATCTTAGGTTTTAGACACTTGATCTGAAACTCACATATTTACTTCATTACAGGGACTTAGGAACATATGTCATGTAGCGAAGCGAGAATGAGGCTTCAAGTCTTTTTGATGCATCTCTTGCAGATGCAAGGACAATTGGAGATTATCATTTACCGTTCCCAAATGGATTAGTTTTAATATTAAATAATTATTATTATGTAAAAGAATTTATTTGTGTTATTATTTCCGCTTCTAAATTGTCTAGATTGGATATATTTTTCACTACATTAATAATGTTATGAACATTATGTTGGACGGTAATAAAGTTTGTAATGGTATTTTAGATAATGGAATTTATGTGATTAATACTAATTATGTCTATGTAGTGAATAATTCTTCTAATATTGACATAAACAATAACGATCTTTAACATTGTAGGCTAAGTCATATAAGTGAGAAATGATTACAAATTGAAAACCGAAGGTTTTCTACCGTTATTTAATTTCGAATCATTGGATACTTGTGAGTCGTGTCTCAAAGTAAAAATGACCAATCTCCCTTTTAGTGGGAGCAATGAAAGGGTTAACGAACACTTGGGCATCATACATACTGATGTATGTGGCCCAATGCAAATAGTTACCAAAGATTATTCTTCTTACTTTGTAACCTTTACGGGCAATTTCTCAAAACTAGGATATCTATATCTTATGATGACAAATCCGATGTCTGTGAGAAATTTATTGAATATAAAAACAAGGTCGAAAATTAGACGAACTAAAAGATTAAAATGATCTAATCGAGGAGGTGAGTACATTGGATAAGAGCTCCAAACAGTACTTAAAAGTTAATGGGATTATCTCTTAGGTCACTCCATCTTATACTCCGCCACATAACGGTGCTTCAGAGCAAAGGAGTCGAGCCCTAATAAATATGGTTCATTCCATGATGAGTAAAGCTGAGTTACCTTTACCTTTTTTGGTATATATGTTAGATACCGCATAACATATGTTGAATTTGATGCCCATTAAATCCATGCCTAAGACACCATATGAGCTATGGTGTGGGAAGAAACTCCAACTCAAATATTTGAAGGTGTTGGGTTGCCCAGCCAATGTTAAGAATGTTTGTTCAAATAAACTCGTGGTAAAGCAATGTTGTGTAAATTTATGTAGGATATCCCAAGAACTCAATGGGATATATTTTCTACAATACAGATGAACAAATGGTTATCTTTTCTTAGCATGTTGTCGTTTTAGAAAAATAATTTCTGTCAAAAGAAATTAATAGCGAGGTTGTGGACTTGGATGATATCTAAGAATTTCACATAAAGGCCGACCCCGTAAGAGAACGTATATGATAACACGCAACCTATTAGAAGGTATAATGGGAATCTCATCCTCCAGAGAGATAAAATGGTTTTCTCATGGATGGAGAGAAGAAGGATTATGTCTTAGATGATGACACTTCTCTATCATTCCATCAAGCACCACAGAGTGAAGACTATACACTTTGGCTTGGAGCTATGAAATCTGAAATGGATTCCATGTATGGAAATAAAGTACGTACTTTGGCTGACACACTGATTGGCTGCAAATGGACTTTTAAGAAGTTAAATGCAGATGGACAAGTGGAGACTTACAAAGCGAGGCTAGTTGTGAAAGTGTTTCATCAAATTCAAGGTGTTGATTATGTCAAAAGTTTTCGCCCATAGCAGTGCTTAAGTCCATTCGCATAATGCTAGCATTGTTGCATTGTACAACTATAAAATATGGCAAATGGACGTAAAGACAACATTTCTAAATGGTGATTTAGAAGAGACCATCTATATATCGCATCCCAAGGGTTTCGAGGTCAGTGGAAGTGAGGGAAAGGCTTGCAAGTTGTTAAATTCCGATTATGGACTTAAACAAGCTTCAAGGAATTGGAATAAGTATTTTGATAAGGTAATCTTATAGTCTGGTTTTTATCAGAACATAGACTAAGCATGCATATAACTAAACGAATAAGGAAGTGCTATCATGTTCTTATTTCAATACGTTGATAACCCTCTTTTGATTGGAAATGATGTCTCATTATTGCAACCAGTGAAAGCTCGACTTTCCAAGAATTTCTCCATGTAGGATTCGGGGGAAGCAGCCAATAAACTAGGTTGATCTAAGTGGCTGTTGGGACTGTCCCAATCCCTGTACATAGGTATCACATTGAAAAGGTTCGGTATGGATAATTCTAAGCATGGAAATGTTCCGACGCAATCTGAATCATCCTTTTTAAGGACACTGCTCAAACTAATGACGAGAAAGAGTGCATGAAGAGGATATCGTATGCTTCGGCAATCGGTTCCATAATATATGTTATGTTATATACTAGACCAGATGTGGCATACGCGTTAGGATGCGTAAGTCGGTACTAGTTTAATCCTAGAGAAAAGCATTGGATGGTTGTAAAATGTATAATAAACTATTTAAGAAATATTAGAGACTTATTCCTAATATATGGGAATAGCGACTTCTTTATGAAGGGGCATACTAACTCTAGATTTTAGAGTGATATAGAAGGTAGTAAGTCAATGTCTGGTTACATTTTCATTATAAAAGGTGGGCCTGTCGGTTGAAAAAGTTCCAAATAGGCAACGCTAGTTGATTTCATAATGGAGGCATATTATATCACCTCAATGAAACAGCTAAGGAAGCGGTCTAGATGCGCAAATTTTAAAGTGGGCTAGGAATTATTTTCGACACAGAGAATCTAATGGAATTGTTTTGCGACAACAATGCAGTGATGTAGATCGCAAAGGAGCATAGTGCACATAAGAAACCGTGACGAATTCTTTGAAAGTTCCATCTAATTAGAGAATTCATTGAGAAGAAAGAGGTTGTGATACAAGGAGTAGATACAAAGGACAACATAGCTGATCCATTCACAAAGGGACTAGCTCGATTAGTTCTCGTCAAGCTGATCGAAAGGATGGGATTAAGATTCCATAGTTGGCTATAAGTGCAAGTTGAAGATTGATAGAGTTAAGGATATGCCCTAGGGGCAATTATGTCTTGTATTGTAAATTATTAACTCTGTAATAAGATCTCATTCGAAATACAAGGTGTTTTTCTCTATTATATACATGTTATAATGTGTTATATTAATTAATTATTTAATCTATGTATATTAATAGAAATCCATAAATGGTATGTTTTATGATTGTGGTTACAAAGTGTTGTAATCATAAGCGAAGTATCACTGTATAATAAACATATCGTTTTAAATATTACTAGTCAAGATGTATCAAGACTACATATATCGATACATCCATTGAGACTATGTCACTGAAGTACATAACGCTCTCTAAATATTGGACAGTGTATTAACCATGGCTGTTGGAGGCACTAAGGAGTTAGGTACTGATAGTTATTAGATAACTATGGAGTGACTTATTCGATAATTTTTTGTTGGTTAATATAACTAAGGTTAAACAAAAAATATCAATGTGACAATATTTCACAATTCACTCGACTTAAAATTATTATCGAACATCAATATGGAAACTCTGCTTTGATTATAGTTAAATTATGGAACAACGTCCATTGAATGACTATAGTTGGGTCAAGTTGAAGCATTGAAAGTGAAACACTACTCAACAACGAATTTGTCTCTTCGGTTATATGAGGTTAGTATCATGGTAACCTAAAGTCAACTCAAAGTTAAAGTCTCTGGCCCTATAGTTTGGTTAATGATAATTGTTATTATTAAACCAACGACTTTATGCTTGAACTATAAAAATTAAATGTGGACGATATTGGAATTTTAACCATTACCAAATCACATAAGTCCTAATGTGATATAGTATTGACGAAGAGAATTAGGGTAAATAATTATCACTATTGAGGGCTGCTTAAAATAATCAAAATTGGATTTTATTGAAACTATATAAGGGATATATTTGGTCATAATGTCACACCACCAGCTAAGAAGACTTGTGAACGTTAATGTTTGAATTGTTCAATATAAATCATTGACCGAATTTACACCTAAGTGTCGCACAACCACAAAGTTGAATACTCCGATTACCACTTGATTTAATTAAATTATAATTATCATAAATTAATTAAATTGATTAGTATTTTTGAGTTATAAATTTTATATTTGAGTTGTGTTGATAAGTGTTGAAATAGTGTGTATATAAAAGTTATATACACACATATCGATATACGATATGATGTACGTTTAAATTTGATTTAAATGGAATTACCTGATCTGACTTGAAGTGGAATGGAGTCCCATATAGGATGATTATATGGCTGGCCAAGGCATGGGGAAGGAGGGGTTTCGATTTGATTTTTGTGGGTTTGAACTAGTAGAGAAAAGAGTTCTCCCCCTCTTCTCTTTTATTTAAACTCACTTTCCCCTCGCTTTATTTATTTATTTTTGCTCTCCCTCTTCCCACTTCTGGCCGCAAGCACCAATACATCTTCCACCATCATTTTCAAGCTTCAAACACAAATTCAAATCAAGTTGAAACAAGATGTGTATATCTCTCAGTATGGTACTGCTTTTTGGAAGAGATTGGGTTCAGATCCAAGGAGTTCCGTAGATTCAACATTTAAGGTGTTATTGTTAGGCTATAGTTATGGTAACACTCAATTCACAGTTTTATTTATTTATTTGTCATTTATTTTAATTCATACGTGGTTAAATTAGATGTATATATCACGAATCTTTATATATGTGTGCTCTCTATCTAGAATATGTATGTGTGTACATATATAAACTTATTGTTGTTATAAATTATATGTGTGTGTATTAATATATGCTTCCAGCCAGAATTTTTTTATAAAATTTGAATTAAAAATAATTTAAAATGGTTTATAAACAAAAGTTGATTTTTAAATTATGTAAACATATGTATATAATATATGTAAATTTATTTTTAAATTATATACATATTATTATTTAAGAAAAAAAATAAATTATATCTATGTTTGTTAAAATAAGAATTATATATAAATATTTGGTAGTTTTTTCTTGGATACTAACCCAGCATATCATGTGGTTAAAGAGCATTGTGGTCAAGTTTGAAAACCCAGAGGTGACCTTAGTGTGCATTTTGATAATGATATGTTCTATTTCAAATTCTTGAGAAGTGAAGAAAGACAATGAGTACTAGAAGCTGATCCAATACTCATAGATGGGAAGCCTTTCATTATCACTTCCTGGAGCCCGTTGGTGGGCAAGGCAAAGGAACATGTTTTATCTATTCCTGTTTGGGCGCATTTCTCTCACATCCCTTCTATTTTTCAATCCATGGTTGGGCTTGACTGGCTTGCTGGCTATATTGGTAAGGTGGTATGTTTTGTTTCTAATATTGTGGCCAGGAAGAGATTGGTGTATGCCAAAGCATTGGTTGAAATCACACCTAAGAAGCCTTTGCCTTCTATGCTTAAGGTCATAATTGCTGATGGTCATCATGATGATGAAGTTGTTGTTCGGTACAGTTGGAAACCTGGTATATGCTCGTCATGTCAGTCTTTTGGCCATCTTAAGGATGCTTGTTCTCTTCGGCCTATCGTTGATTCATTTCCTTTTACCTAAAGGACCCCACTTCCCCGACCTACAGTCATGAAGTGGGTCTTGAAAGTTCACCTTGTTCATGTAGCCCCTCCTCCCCTGCCTTCCACTGCTAGTATTCCTTCACCTCATGTACATCTTGTGATGACTAATGATCTAGTCTCATCGATCATGGTGCCTCCTTCTGATACTATTATTCAAAACTATGATGAGAAACCTTGGATATATGTTCCTTTTGATATGAGATATTCTTTTGAGAGTGATTTATACTACAAGTTTGTGAGTGATAATGAAGGTGAGAGTAGGAATCTTTTCTATCCCATTGAGGGTGAGGGACTTACCCTTACTAGGGAGGGTGAAATTGGTGAAGTGAACAAGAGTTTGTTTTGGGATCCACTTGGGATAAGAAATTCATATGCACCAATGCTTCCATCAGCTTTTTCCCCGACTTTGCACATCTTTTCTCAGGGTTTGTGCTTGTCATTGGTCCGACTCGGCTGATGATTATAGCAGCTCCTCCTCTTTTGTGGGAGGTTAGTCATGGTTATCAGTAGTTTAGGTATGCTGCCTAATTCCTGTGCTGTTTTTTTATTGTTAAGTGGTATAGCCACTATAAAACCATCATAGTTGTTCTATGCATGTGCAGAACACCTGTTTTAATTTAATTAAAATAAGTGGCACTGCCCACTATAAAACCAGCTAGCCTTGGTAAAAAAGAATTATATATATAATCTTATAAATATAATACACTAAATTAATTTTAATTTATTATATAAGTATATGTATATGTATATATTATAATTTACATAAAATTTATATACACAGAAAATTTTATTTTTTAGAATTTTTATTTATTTACATACGAAAATTAATTTTTTATTAAAAAATTAAAAAAAATCCTTATGCATTAAAAAAAATTGAGTTTGTCAAAAATAATTTGGCTAAAATAATATACATACACACACACATACATACATATACATACTTAATTATATAACATCATTCTATATTTAAAATATTTTTATACGTTAACTTTAATATATAAATAAAAATATATATTTACAATTTAAAAAATTATTTCCATAAATAAATATATACATATATATATAAATAAAATATAATTTATTAACAAGGTCGGATTTTAAATTTTAAATTAAAAGATATTTTCATATCTTGATCTAGCTTTAATATTTGAAGTTTGAAATTTGAATTGTAAATTATTTATATTTATAAATATTATTTTATATATACATAAATAAGTAAATATATATATATATATGTAAATAATATGCTTTTACATTATTAAAAGTGTGTGTACATATATATTCAAATATGAATATTATTTTATATCACATTAATACACACACACAGATATATATATATATATATATATATTAAACATTACATATGTATATGGAGGGGCTAACATGTTCATTGCGATGTAAATCTCAACACATAGATACAAGCATGTTAAAACATGCATACTGTATATGTTGCATGTGCACGTACACATACATGTGTATATGACACATGAACACATTATATAATTTAAATATAATATCAAACTAAAATTTATTAACAAATTAAATAAAATAATGATTTTATTTAAATAATTTAGATCAGATCTAAACCAATTTAGACTTCATAGAACCAATAAGATCCAAAATGGTAAAAAAATTGAAATTAATCCATTTAACATGCTGCGTGCTGTCCCTGGTGATGGTGAGCTGGAGTTGGAGAACTCTCTCCATGCATAGATGGAGACCCTAAATAACCGGCCTGTCCCTCTCTTGATCCAGTCTTGTCAACACCTCTATGGGATCGAGAGTGCACCGATGGGGCCTTGGCTTTCCATCGATGGCATGGGCGCCACCGCTCTCGAGCTCCATTTACCGCCCAAAGGTGCTCAAAAGCCTATTGTTATTCTGCTCAAGGGGAATGATTGTGTCTTAGTTCCCTGTACGTGACCATCTCTGGGTCAATGATAGTAATGAGGCTTGGCACACACATAGCTTGTCTCTTAGGATGGGTATGAATATCCACGGTCAAGGTTTAAAGACCACTCTAACCCGGCCTCGGTAGTGTCCATGAGGTCATAAGCATTGGTAGGGATATGTGAGAGAGGAGTCAGTTTGACCACTGGAGGATGTGGTAGCAAAGTTCACAGTTACTTGGGCATCTTACCTTATCCTTAATTCATTTACCTCAGGGGTTAAAGTTCCGACGTTGGTCAAGCTTTGGAGCACAGTTCGCCACATATCATTGCTGAGCCTAGGGATGACACTGGTAGCGCTAGCAACCATGTTAGCAGTAGTTTCATGTTCATTAGAGTTAATGAGTTCGTTCTCACCGTTAGGATTTGACAAGGTTAAATGTGAAAAGAGTATATAGAAAAAAAATTGAAGAAATATGAGAGCTTTAAGGAGATCCCCTCCTTCTAGTGCCAAAATGTTGATTAATAAATTATCCAACCTCTGAATTAAACTAATGTGTTTGTGAAAGAAAAGATTACTTGCTAACAGTAACTTAAAAATGTAAAATGAGGAGAAAATAAACAAATTAAAGTAAATATACAAAGATGTAGAGTGGTTCGACTAAGCTTGCTTACGTCCACTGTGAAGATCTCTTACTATATTTTTCTATTAGAATTAAAAGAGAATAATAAGAAAATCGGCACTTAGTTTACAATGATTCTAAACTTAAGAGGTTTTGAGATGATTTTCTTGTTGGAAGTGTGTATTCTATGCGTAATAGATCAATGCTTCAACCAAAAAAATCAACACCTTTGATGTTGCATGGCATGGGGTATTATAGTAGCTTAAATAGATGATGAATGACAGAAACTACGTAGGAAAATAGGTAGGAAACGTGCTTGGTTGTTGATCTGGTACCGTGGGTGGATGGAAGACCACTGTAATGGTAGGCTGGAATATATGGCTGAGAAGTATGCCAATTGTTCCATCATGCTAGATGCATGCTTTGCATTTAACGCACTTTAATGTTGGTGTTGCGCTACAGGAGTAGGCACGCTTTTGGCAGTTCTACTACCGTACCTAGTAGGGCTTCTAGTACGGCTGGCTGTGCAACTTATTGTTTACTTTTGCATGTCTATATGGCAAGGCATAGGAGTAGCTTCTTTCAGGCTGAGACGACTGGTCGGTTGTCGACGACAATTGTTTAAGTTGAATGTTGCTAGGGACCAAATTGCAAGGGATGTGCCAAGCCGGCTATGGGATGACAAGACGGGCTTTTAGGAGCGGTCGAAGGGGTGATGTGATAAAGCCAGGCCAAAGACCGATCATGCTTGAGCCAGATCTTGTCTGATGAGTTGGTTGTTAAAATCGTCTTAAGTTGAGCCAGTCGGCAGTAGCCCCAAAGGGTTGCCGAGTAGATGAGCTGGTTTTCGATCAGATTAAGTTTGGGCCGGTAAGAACTAGACGATCTTAAATCTGCTGGGTTGGCATGGATTGGACCAAGCTATGTTTAATCGGTTTGCTAATTATACTTATGAGAAATTAGAGCAACATATTGATTTATGTATATTTACAGCTAAAATAAATAGATAAAATTTTATTGTAGGTTTTTTATCAATTGAATTCTATTTATAAACAACATATATAAGAAATTAAATTTTAATAATATATAATGGCAATTTAAATACATGTTACATACATCAATTAGGGCCTGGTGCGAAAATATATGAACGTATAAAATAAAAATGAAATTACTTTTGCAAATCCAGCCCTTCATAACTACTAGATTTGTAAATTGACTTCTAGGCTCCTTGAATCACCACCCTATATTGCCAGAATCAAATGATCCACTTTAGTTTAAACTTATTTGATGTTGTTTTGTTGAAAAACGTGTTTCTCTATGTGGGAATAAGAAATATGATGGTGGCGATAAAAAGAGAGAAGCAGGAGGAAAAATTAAAATTAATGAATAAGGAAGTCTAGGTATTTATGGAGAGAATAAAAACCTTCCCTATTCCTCTCTTTAAACCTTTATCTTTAATTCTCAATTAACTCTAGATTTAATGTCTAGATGATTTTCATCCATGCTTGGCCGGCCATGTATGGTCCTATCTGTACCAAAAATCATAAATCCTACTCAAATAATTCTTGATATTCAAAGCATGTTTAAATATTAGTATTTATCCACCTTTGTGATATAGGGCGACCCACAATGAAAGACTATACATCTGAAGTAAGATCGACACCATTGATATCTTAATGAGTCTGAAAAAAGCATCTATTGAACCCACTATGGCCAGCAATGTTGTCGTTACCAAGTTCAAAGACAACCTTTTTGGTCTCATCCAGTTCAGGGATGGCGGATAAGACACAATTATCGGAGTTATAAGAAGTTGGGGTGTATGGCCAAGGACACCATGGTCGAGAGTGACGGTCAAGGGAGCTCCAAGAAGCTCCCAGAAGTATGTGGTGACTACTTCCACAATTTCATAGTTGAGGAGGTCCAGACACCATCAAGTTTCCTAATCCTATGTAGAGTGAACTTATTTTTACTTTTATTGACTATGGAATGGAAAAACTTCGAGTTAGTGTTGTCGTATATTGTCCATTTAATGTGAAATTTCTTATTCCATAACGTCTCTTCGATTTGGAGTTCACAAGTGAAGTTTTTTTTAGCCTTGGCCCACTCTTCACAATGCAAAGGAGATGGGCCTTAATTTTTGCTAAATCGAAAATCCAATTCCACCAAATTACGGATATTTGGGTTGGTATCATGCAAACAACAGAATAAGTGCATATCAGAGCATCATCGATATAACTCATAGAAGAATAGTAAAGCATAATAAATCATATAGTATAATAAATCATATAGTATAATAAATCAGAAATCTAGATCAAAGAAGAGATTTGGATTTAATTTTGATTTTAGATTCTGATTTATAATTTTGACGATTTGATTCAACCATATTATTCTTCTCAATTATCCTCTGCTATTCTCCACTTGTATATACGTATATAGACTATATATTTATTTAGTTTTAAGAATTCATGAGAAGAGAAAATGGTAGAGCTTTAACGTTGCTTCGAAAAATATGAGAAGAAAAGTGAGGGACTGGGCCTGTATTTATAGAGGTTCGAATCAACGCCAGCCATTAGGTTCTTTTATTTTAATCTATGTCGTTCGGCCATATCAGATTTGCACTAACGTCTCAACCGATTGACCGCCGCCCCTACCGATCGACTGCTAGCGATCGACTGGCCTAAGTAAGGGGTCGACCAGTCATATTTAATTATGGTAATTTATTATGCACTTTTTATTTTATTAATTTGTTTCCGTTTTCTGCCAACCGAGACAATTTATTTCCACGTTAACTTTTCTTAATCCCCAAGCAACTGTTAACATTAACTAATTTCTGTTAATTACTTTTTATTTCCTTAATTACATATATATAATTATGTCCAATTCAAAACTTTAAATGTTAATAACATTTTCGTTTGAACCCCGATCGGAAAACTTTATACATGAAAATTGATCAAAAAATCACCATGAGCCCAATGGTGCAAGTTTCCTAACCAAATTCTGACGTTTGTGAAAATTCCATTTTCGGTGTTACTAATTATTAATAATTAATTACTTTTTAATTATTTATCGTTAAAAATTATTGGGTGTTACATTCTCCTCCTAAATAGAATTTCATCGTCGAATTTTCTTAAGTGATGAATAATGTAACGTAATGTGCAACCAATCTAAACAAACCAATCAATTAGTGTGCAACTAATTTTGCAACTAATAGTTTACGTAGGCACGGTGTATCACAACATATATGGCATGTATGCAGAATAATTCTAAATTGGCACCTCTTATTTTAATGCATTCTTTTAAAATAATTTTGAAAAATATGGTGCAGACAACCTGTATATACTAGCAGTTCTATATGTATGAAAATTTTGAAAATTAAAATCTTTGTTTTCACATTTAAATTTTCCCACACTTCTACATAGAAGTATAGTTCAATCAATTTTTCATCCAATATCTACCATCCAATGCCTACCAAACCATTTTCTAACATCCAAAATTTTGAAAATCCGGTTTAATAAACCTATACTCTTATTTCTGCAAAAGGGTTTAGATGGAGAATTCCATATTTTCATCCTTTTTATGTGTACCCTTTTCAACTGTACCTTGGAACTTATTTTTTGCCTCCAATCATTTTCTAATTTTTCCAAGTATAGTCCACATAAAGAAATTTACTTTAAAATACTTAAATTTTAAAATAGAGTTATTTTAAAATAAGTTTGGTTCTCTTATTAACAAGGTATGGAAAAAGAGATTTCAAAGCTAAAACAGCTTTTTCCCCTTATCACTAACAACCTTTTACTTTTATTATCACTTTTGCTGCACAGTAAAATTCATACTTGTTAACCCATCAACCTTTCCCTATGCTAAGAATATGGCATTTAAAAATCAGGAATTTTCCTCTTTTCGGTTCAAAACTTTTTTAAATTAAAATTTTGAAGTAGTAGGAAAATTTTCAAAGATTCATTTTTTCAAAGTTTTTCATAATAGCATTTTATTTTTAAAATCAAAGGATTTGAACAAAAATTCTCAAAACTATATTTCTTTTCTTTCAAAACAACTCATGCCACATCCTATGCAGTCGGGGTTTAGCCAATAGTTTAACATCTGTAACGAACTCTATTCTATTACACGGTAATTGTTAATTTCAAAACCTTTTTCATTTATTTTAAAACAACAACCAGCACACGAGTTCATTTATAAATTTTGGCTTTTAAGGTGTAGGGATAGTGATCTGTGGTATCGAAACAACCTTTCCTTATCCTTCGCTCATCAAAACTTACCTCCTAAACCTTTATTACTTTTCGGGACTTAACTTTACTTTGCATTTAGTAGCTAATTTAATAAATTCCCTAATTTATTTTATAAAGTTCTAGGCTTTTATCAATTTATTTTGCATTAGTCAAGTGTCTACAGGCGGTTTCCTTATACATTTTCCAATTAATATAGCGGTCCATCCGGAAAACCAATTTTCAAAAGAAACATTTCTCATGATATCATACACGTTTTATACAATAGAAACAACTAGTGCTTAAAACCCAAAACTAAAAGAAACAATTGCTGGAAGCTTCCCTCAACACAACTGACATTTATGATGTTGTGGCCCTATCACACTACTAAAATTAAGTGGACCTTTCTAACATCTCATTCCACTGTAACTCAAGTATCTTAACTTCTTTTGGCTTCTAATAATTAAGGTCCATTCATTACTTCCATTATCATAGCCAATTATGGGATCAACTGTACATCCCCACATTGTAGTGAGTAAGAAATATATGCGCATTTAGAATAACTCATTGGAAAATTTACCTGGCGGAATAGCTTTTCCACCATCTATCTTGTCTTCCTTAACCATAAGTCTACCAACGTTCGCTATGTGTGTTTGCGATCTTATTACCTACTGTACATCATCAATCGACAATTCTACAGGGATCTACAATCATAGAGCAATATGTGCCCTATAAGGGAGTCAAGTACTATCCAGCTTCTGGGATCCGTCCATATGTCGCACTAATGCTCTTCTTAAGTCAACGCCTTCCAATACGACCTACCTCCCGTAGGGTAACCAGAATAGGTGTATATCTTCAGCTTAATCTATTATTCCAACTCATAGTTGCATTATCCATCTTTTTAGAATATGGTTGCAACTACTTCTATAGTCGTAATTTGTAGAGTTTGGCATATAATATGTACAATTATAGTAAAAATTACGTATGTTCACTCATCGTTTCTTAACTCTTAAGATCGACTAACCTAAACTCTAATACCAAATGTGACAACCTGCACCCATTGGGCCTGAATTTTCGCTAAATTGAAAACTCAAGCCCACCAAATTACGGATCGTTGGTTTGGTATCTTCCAAATAAATAAATAAATGCATATCTGAGCTCTAAAGATATAACTCACAATGGAATAAGTATAATAAATTATATAGTACTGACCAAGATTGACACTTCAATAACTAGTGTCCTTGTCGGTGTCGAGCATGCATAAGGAAAACTATCCTTTGACCGTTCCTATCCTGCACCAGTACCTATCCCTCTAAAGCTATCATGTGGGTGGTAATGAGGAGGGGGTCAGAACAACGTTTTGGTGATTGGCAAATTATACAATTTAGACATAACACAAGTTTATGTCGACTTCCTTCCATCACATGTTATGTCCTTTTATTTTGGTTAGTCATCTCGATTCCATGTACGCGTATGATACGCCCCATCTACCGAAGTAGACCATAACTATATACGTGTGTGTGTGTGTGTATGTATGTACTACAGCCCCCATTTGGACCAAGATACTATCCCCGCTAGTATCCATTACCTAGCATCTCGACAGGATCTATCATCAATACAGTATCATGTTATCGTCGTCATGTATACTAAGGAACTCCCATAGCGTCTAATAACGACATCACAATAGTTTAGCCGTATTCTATCTCATTGAAAGACATCTCTTAAGGGTTATCTAGTCGTGCCTCCTAATAAACAAACTAGCAAACAACCGTGGGGGTGCATGATCTAAATGTGACCTACACTAATAGGAGGTGTAGCCAGTTTAGATGTAACCCTCGTCTTTCCGTTGATTGCTCAGGACCGATGAAGTTATCGACCTATGTACAGCTCCTACTCCCTAATATGATTCCAAACACACTAACTAGCATCGAACCTTGCTCACCATCCTATTTAGATTGCCTAATTCAATTAAGGCAGTACCTATACTAAAAAGTTGAAGCAGACCCTACTGGACTATTTCTGCACCATACGTGAGTGTATATAATTCCATAGGTCCTACGGTTGGATATGACCCATCTTGATATAATGTATACACAAATGCTGGTAGCCCCTTGTGGCGGGCAGAGTTCTATTGTGTAACACTAATGGCCTTGCATTCCAACCTATTTTAATGACTATGTCATTCCCATTTAATCTAAGTTATTAGCTTACTAATTCACATCCTTCATAAACGCATACTTGTAGCTCTCTGTGTGTGTGTATTCATACTTATTTAGTTATTATGCCTCCAATGTTCAATTGTTAGTATATTACTCTACTTTTTCATGCATTTACGCCTTATTCCATTAATGTAAATTTTGTGTCATTTATGGCTACCTTTTAACTTAAAAGATTTAAATATTTTTTAGTGTTTACCTCCCTTTTTTATTATTAAATTTATTTACTGTTCCTTTTTATCTTTTATTATCTTCTTTTGGTTGCAAACCTCATTACTTACTAATTTTATTACTTGCTTACCAATTGTCGCTTACTTAACTTTTAACTCGTCTTTTTCATCCTATTACCTTACCTACCTTTGTCATTTATTATTTGATTTCCAGTGTAACGATCCTGAACTCGGCCTTCGAAAATCGGCACCCGTACTTCAGTTGTACTCGAAATGCCGCAGATTCAAACGCCGAATCTGGCTCACCGGAGCTTATAACACCATTAAGCATAACAACACAGCGGAATAAAGAAATAGATGATATCATATACAACTCCAATGAATACAATATCCAGAATTATATACAACAATGATATCAATATGATACAACAATATCAGAGATAAATAATGATACAGCGGAAAACAGAAGTGATAACTCCAAATGATATGAAAAAGAGCATGAGTCCAACAACTCCAATGTCAAGCTCGAACCACCATCACGTTGCACCAAGAGAAGCAACGTCAGTCGTGAACTCCAAAAACTGAACTAGCTCCAGATAATCTACTAAACCGGACTATTTGAAAAGAAACCCAACTCTAGACTGCCCGTGTGGAAAATTGTGGGCACCTAGAGTTTAGGAAGGGAACAATAAACTCCGAGTCAGTCGTGGGACTGGTGTGAGTAACAAAAACAGTTTATCTTTAAACAAACACAAAGGAATTTTAAACATTGAAATCCGCAATGCTTTTGGAAAATGAAACTACCATAAGACCTCCCACCACACACACAATGCAATCGCAGACTTGGAGGAGATTTCTTGTTATGATAGTCAAATATGCTTACTACGCAAGAAAAACTCTTTTGATATTATTACTAGTGCATAGTGTACAAAGTCATTTCAAAAATACAATATTAATCTTAGCCAGCATAGGTACCATTATATTATGCCTACTATAGCTTCCGCCTGAGGAGACAGGTTATACAACTGCCATCGTAAAGAGCTCGTATTGTTTCTTTGGATTGTCCAACAAATGGTCAGGCTAAGGAACTTCCTATGCCACATGGAAACGCCTCTGGAGGGACGTCCCGAGAACTAACTAGCTCTCTGCCAACACAAGACCGAGTTACCTCTTACACTAGGTAACTACTACACGAATATGCCACCCCCCGGTCCTTTTGGACCTTTATCCGAGGGCCCTCGATCACAAAGCAACAATCACACGTAAATGAGATTGGAGCAACCACACAGGTAACTATCTGGGCTCCATACCATGATACCACCTTTTTCCAGAAGGAAATGACATAACCTAAAGGGCGCGGCCCTCATAACCTTGCCGCATCTTTCCTGTTTCGACCATTTCCGGTCTATGAGGCTCGATGAGGTCTCGTCCACAAAGCTACGCTTTACACGAAAGCCATGCTTTGATCAACAAATGATCACCAACACACAGCAACACTTAGCATGCCACACTACCAAATTGGGAGTATATCACTGATAACCTTCAACTACATAACCTCTGAGCTCGTACGTATCAAAGAAGGGTGTTAAGCTAAGAGAATAAATTCTCCCCCACCAACAGAAATGTATTTGAAAGAAATCAGCTTTATATCTCAAAGTGTAATGTCAGACATACAACCATACAAGTCTGTTCCGGGTTCGAACAGAACCGAAGGCACATCCAAAGAAGCCCTTGCAATCCGGGTATTCACAATCCCGATCGGATTTCCCATCACTTAGGGAATCTCTATACCGACGCGACTCAGTGTAGAGACAATCGATAAGTCATCCTATCATTCTCACAAATACCCGGTCTTCACCACCGATCTTCAAATGCAATCCATATACGACGTATCATTATTCGGAATGGGTTATATGACACAAAGTCCTCTCTCAGCTAAACCGAATAATGAGCGCAATATTTAAAACATATGGATAATGGGATTTCAGTTAAGTCACAACTTATTACCCAAAACTTCTCTTTCAAATGGTTTAAACAAATTACCATTTTAATCTTTTACATAAAAAGATTCATCTTACAAAGTTCACCCAGTTTGACAAAGATCCATTCACAGATTTTCCAAATCAATTTCCATTTCAATTGGATTAACTCATTTAATCTTTTAAATCAAAGATTCAATTCATAGCTTTCAAAACACGTTTCCAAAGATTTATTCGTATCTTGGAAAACCATTTTCAATTCAAATTTGAAATTCCTTTAATTCAAATTGGAAATTCATTTCTTATATGAGAGCTTTTATCAGTTGAAAACAATTAGTTTCCCAAATCATTGAATTCAATTTCAAATGTCGAATTCAAATTTTTAAATCAAATTATTAAAATATCAAGTTTTATTAAGTTATTTAAAATAACTTTTACATTTGAAACTCATTTGCAAAGCTCTCAATTCCAATTTCCAAAACTATTTGGATTCAAGAATTCAATCTTTAAAATTGTCAAAAATCTGTGACTTAACTGATTTCCACGTGAAATCCATATTTGTGTGTGTATGGTGTAGTCCAGGGGTTTCACACAGTAGTGCAACATCATTCAATCATCACAGATCAGAATACAGAAATATAGTTGATAAGCGGTATAAACTATAACGCTTATCTTTCATTTACAGATCACAGATCACAGATATATAAGTCACAAATAAATAATTTACATTCATCCCAGATAAATGAACTACAGTACAGATTACACACAAATCAGAATATATCACAAAGCATCACAGATCAGGGAATATCAACAATTCAATCATTCAGTCAGGTCCAAACATTCACAAGTAAATTTATTAATCAACTGATTCATTTAAATTAGATATATCAATTATTAATCCGGGTTAATTATCATAATTTAATTACAAATTATTTGAAATAAATCTTCCTTCCAAATTTATTAGTTAACCCTTAATTATTAACTAATCATTCTTAATTAATGAACCAATTAATCTTTAATTATTAAATAAATCTTAACTAATCACCATTATTAATTAATCCTTTAATTTATTAACAAATAATTTACTCAAATTTCAAATCATCATTCAATTAATTACATTCAGTAATTATCTATTAATTACTTCTTTAAGTAATTATATTTTCCCAAATTATTAAGTGATTGTTCTGAATTATGGTTAAGAAATTTAACTTGAACTAATCAAATTAACTTAATTGATTACACTAAATAAATTAATTCCTTGATTACTTATATTAAGTAATTATACTTAATGATTCCACACATGATCATTATTAAATTAATTTATCTAAATTCATTGTTAAAATTAGTCACATTAATTAATTGTTCAAATAATCTTAGTTAATGATTCCATTAACTATTAAATTTCTTTAATCACCTTTTTAAAGAAAATTTCTTATATTAATCATTTTTTATTATAAACTAATTAACCATTAGGAACTCATTCATTAATGAATTTAAAATCATAAATCTTCATTTTTTTAAAGTAACACATTCATATTTATGATTTAATGATTATTTACAATATATTGAACACATTGTTTCAAATTTTCCCTTTTTAAAATTTCAATTTAAATTCAAGGTTGAAATGAATTCTTATCCATCTTTAAATAAGTTTAAAACGAAATTTCCTAACATTTTTAAATTTACATATTAAGATGACAATTGATTACAAAAGAAATTTTAAAGAATTAAAAATCAAATTTTCTCTTTAACTTTAACATATTTAACTTATTGCAACACTTAAGTTATAAAAATAAAATTAATTTCCAAAATCTTAAAAATCTGATTTAAAATTTATTTCAGGTTCTAAACTTTTAATTTTAACTTGTTTAATTTTTCCATTTACAATTTCTAAGTCCATTTTAAATTTAAATCTTGAAAATACACTTTTTTTAATTTCTTAAACACTTTTATTTAAAACAATTCAAATTTAAACTTTATTTATTTCTAAACTAAGTTCCAACCTAAGCTTGAATTGATATTTAAACTTTAAATTCTAAACTTAGTTTTAAACCTTGATTAAAATTTAAATTTAGTTTTAAAATATCAAAATAGGAAACAGCTCAGGTTGGAAAGCCTGTAACAAATTTTGACCCGAGGCTCCACTTTCTTGCTTCGAGTAAACAACTCGAATTACTCGAGTAAACACGCGAGAATTTCCCATCACTTCCAGGCAAAAAAAATACCCAGATCCTCAGGCACAAAGTACTCGTGCACGTGCACATAGTCGTTGGCCATCTTCGATCGTCGCCACGACTTCGAGCACATCGACGATCAACTCCAGAACCATTCGCGACCACCAAAACATCAAAATCGACTCAAAATCAAAATCGAGCTCATAAAGCGAACCTGGAAACTCAAGAGCAACTTCCCCTCAAAACCTGGCAACACCTCGTGTTCGACGCTCCAACCACCAGAACATCAGCGACTCCGTCCACACATTCGCCTACGCTCCCTCTTCCATCTCCCAAAGTCGCGTGCAACTCGATGCACTATGGAAGTCGCGGCGACCAAAAATTCAAACACTAAAAAAATTAGGTTTACCCACTAAAACCCTATACCGCTGTCGCTACCGTCCTCTTCGCCACCTCCGACCATTTTTCCTGGCAACCCCATAGGCTCCTCCATCTCCACGAACAACCTCGACATCCACGAATCAATGGATCATCAGTAATTGGTGAAAATCTACTTTTTAAACAAAAACAAACTACTCTTAACTCCCATCACTAAAAATCATCAATCCACGCTTAAAAATCATGACTTTCAATATAGATTCAAGTTATATCCTTGAATCAATAGTTCACGAGGTTCGAAAATCCCAGAATTTAAAGTCTTTACTGTAAAATTTTGATTTTTTCACTCTATAAACACTTATACCTCATGAGACTATTTTTAAATTGTAACTTACTCTTAAATACAATTATTTTGTTTTGAAACTAAGGTCTGATATGGATTATAAAACAAGAAATGGAATTTTCTTGTTGTTTGGTGCTCTGAAACTAAACAGAGAAGAAGATGCACTGGCATATGTATATACAAACAGAACAATGGCAATATATATTCAAGTTTAAACAGCTATATGTCACTCACCTTAAACATTTTTAGATTCCAGAAGCCTTCAAGTTGAAAGTTGAAATCTTTTTAAACTTTGCAAAGTTGAAAATCTGGGTTGAAGTTGTTAGCTGGAAGTCTTTACTTGATATCAGAATTTCTTTGATTGTTTGATGGTTTAAGTTGAGATGTTTGTTTGATTGTAAGATGATATTCACTTCAGATTTTCTTTTACTCAGTTTAAATGGATGAACGAAACTGAGATGATATGGTTGTTGATGTATATAGGAAATGAGGTTTACAGGGTGATGATTTATGTTATACAAGTGTTTATATTTTGTACAAAAATTGAGCAGGGATATTTTTCAATTGGAGGCTGATGGATATTTGCATTAATTAGGCTTGTACCATACAAATTTTTATTTATAAATTTTTTTTCTCTCGGCTGTACAAAATATGAAGATATTGTTGGCTTCCTATGTAAGCTTGTATACATGTATTTTATTTTCTTTTGTTTACTTGTTTCATATTTTTCTTATGTATTTGTTTTGTTTCTTTCTTTTGTTTGTTCTATCACTTTGTAATATAAGTGAGATTCTATTTTTTTTTCTTTTTTTTTCTTTTATTACTTTTGAATGTATTTCCATATTTAATACGTTGTTATACTTTATTTATGTATTTATTTTATTATATTTTTTATTGTTTTATAATTTATGATTTTGTAATATAAATGAATATATTGTTTAATTTAACTAATGTGTTTACTATATAAAATTTTTCTGTAATTTAATCTTATGTATTTTTATATTTATTTCTATCTCAATCATTTATTTCTAAATTTAATACCAATTTTTTTTTATTCATTTGTAATATAGGTGAATTTCTAAATTTTAATTTGTTATTAGATTTTTATCCAATGTATTTACTTTATACTTTATATCTTATATATTTTCATTTTTAAACCATTTATTTACAATTTTAATTCAAAAATTCAATTAATTATCAAATTTAAATTTATATAAAATTCGGGGTCGTTACATCCAGCTTTTCTTTATTGCATATGTAAATTTTACAATTGGATATTTATTTGTTATCACTATTACAAATCTTTAATTCATACTTAGGGATTTTTGCATTTTAAAATATTGGAATCACATCTCTCCAAAAGGAAAGGTTAACACTGTAAATCTCTATATCTTATCCAAAAAGGGGATTTGTGTTACATTTGGAATTACAAGAAATTATATTTTTTAGTTATCGAAATAAACAGTACAAAATACAGTAAAATATCCGTATTATATACATCTCTTTCTTTTATGCGTATTCCTTGTTATTTCAAACGATACACTTTTATTTGCAAAACTGAACTTGATAATCTATAGAAATTTTCATTTCAACACTCTACATTCCAATGAATTAAAATAACACTTAATCCCAACAACTTATTGTGATAACTTCTAATTTACATTTACTTGCATAAATCAATTAATCAACAAATCTAGAATTACAATATAATCTATCAAATTTAGTGACTAATACCCAATACTTTCCAGATTCAAGTACGTACAATATTAAATACAAGTTATCAACGATAGAATATGTAGGTAGGGCTTACAAATTCATTACACATGTATAATTAGGCCTACAACTCCTAGATTACATTTGGACATATATGAACATATTTACAATGATATAAATCCAATATTTATAAAAATGTATAATTTCTCACTCACCTTTTTAGCTTTTCAAATCTCCAGATCTAATCCCTGTTATTCAGTTTGACTCCTTTTCTCACCCTGTTTGAATACATATACTGCAAGCATACATATATCTATCAGAAAACTAGATCAGAGAAGAGATTTGGATTTAATTTAAATTTTAGATTTGGGTTTATAATTTACCTTGGCTTTGACAATTTGATTCGACAATATTCATCTTCTCAATTATCCTCTGTTGTTCTCCATTTGTATGTACATATATAGACTATAAATTTATTTAGGTTTAAGAATTTGTGGAGAAAAGAACATGGCAGAGCTTTGCCGTTGTTTTGGAAAATATGAGAACAAAAGCAAGGAATTAGGCCTAAATTTATAGAGTTTCAAATCAATGTAAGCTGTTAGATTATTTATTTTAAATCCGGGTCGTTCGACCACATCAATATTGCATAATTGACGTCTCAACTACTCGACCAGCCCAGGTTACGGGTCAACCTGTCGTATTTAATTACAGTAATTAATTGTGCACATTTTATTTTGTTAATTAGTTTTTGTTTTCACCCAACCGAGATAATTTATTCCACGTTAACTTTTCTTAAACCCTAAGCAACTATTAACATTAATTAATTTCTATTAATTATCTTTTATTTTGTTAATTATATATATAATTATTTCTGATTCAAAATCTTTAAACGTTAATAACTTTTTCATTTGAATCCTGGTCAGAAAAGTTTATATATGAAAAATGATCAGAAAATAGCCACAAACCCAATGGTGTAAGTTTCATAGCCAAATTACAATGTTCATGAAAATTCCATTTTTGGTGTTGCTAATTATTAATTAATTTCTTTTTAGTTAATTATCGTTAAAAGTTACGGGGTGTTGCACCTCATTTAAGGCTACTTCTTTTTCGCACTCATGATTCGGTCAAAAATGTTGGAGAAGACCTCTTTATTTCTTATACGAGCAAGGACTTTGACGTTTCTAGGTTTGATGATAAATAGAGTCATCGAAGGCCCCTGGGATGAAACTGACCGGGCCTCCTTGACCATATCAAGGAAATTATGATGGTTGGTCCATATGTTTTGAAACCTAAAAGGTCTAGGAAGGGTTTCGACAGTCGAGGTCAAATGAAGAGTCAAGACAAGCAGAGGCAAGATCGAATATCCCTCCATGTTGGTGCGATGGAGATGATCCACCATGGAGCTGAAGGGGTTGTTGAACCACTCATCGTTTCCAAAGACAAGATCAAGGCTAGCAGAGCATGGGCATATCCCTCCCTATTGTTGTACCAGGTAAAGTTGGAGCCACAGAAAGGGATTTCACGGAGACCAGACGATAGAATGGCATTATAAAGTCCTTAATCGCTTGACTGTTGGATGGACGACCTCTATTCTTCTTAGCCTCATTGGCTATAACATTAAACACCACTAATGATCCATGATGTGAAGCCATGCCAGGAGAGAGAAACGATGCCATCCCAAAGATCTCGTCTTTCTATTACATTACAGTTGGCATAGATGAATAGTTTTTTTGTGGGGTGGGGAAGGGAGTGGAGATTTGGGGAGAATGTTAATGAAAAAGACAAGGGCTTGCCCAAGTAAAGGACAAGTGTAGCGTTAGAATCAAACTTCCAAAGAACCCAAAATTTCCCCTTTCGATTAGAAATGCCCCTTGTAAACTTGAGCTTCATAATCAAGGTGGGCAAGCTATGAGTTTCAACGATAGGTTCTTAGATAGCAATGACTAATATTATGTTTTTTGATAATACGTTTAAGTGTACTAATGGTGATATTGTTGCCAGTCCCTCTAATATCCCAGAATAAGACATTAATCATAATGAGGTGTGAGTGGATGAATAAGCCTTTGAATTTTTGGCAATAGCAGAACGAGTAATAGGTTGTGTTGGATCAATGTAAACTGAGGTGGCACTAGCAACAGAAGTCAATGGGCTAGACACTTGGGGCACTGCATATGTAGAAGTAGCAGAACATGTGCTAAAAATAGGGAGCTCTGAAGGAGGAACTATGCATAATGTAATACAGAGCAGGTCAAGCTTTGGTAGCTTGCGTTGGCTCATGTGAGTTGGCAATGAGATCTGTCTGTGTAAGAGACGTGGCATGAATGGTATTATTACTTATATGGAAAGGATGACATAGGAAGTGAGCAATAGTGGGGAGAGAGGTGTTGTGCATTATCCGTGTCAATGTGCATGTTTTTGGGATATGTGCATCACTTTAACAACTCGTATTTTATGTATCGGAGGATTGTAAAATATTATTTTTAAATTTATATCGCGTTGTATTGGATATAACTTTGGGTGATGTTAAGTAGTGATGCTTTTGACCTTTAGCAATTTTATCGGACAATTTTGACCCTAGATTTATTTTTCGGCATTTTCAGTTACTATTCGTATTACAAGGAGATATGTGCACCGATGCACCAAATTTTCGATAAACGAAAAATATCTTTGGGTCCAGAAAAAGCGTATGAACCGTGCAGTAGAAGAATTTTCAAGATCGAACATTCTCGCAACCCGTATAACTTAAATACATCAAAAAATGCCATCTCGGGGTACAATTTCGGATTTCTACGAAACTTGTACCGTTTGAATGAAAAAATAAGACGAGTCACGCCGTCGAAGAATCGTCGCAATTCGACATTCCTCGAAGTCGTATGGCTACAAAATATGCGTTGGAATTTCAAAAATAAGAGAAAAGGATACAATCACCATACCCATTGTATTATAAATATTTCCTCCTAATTGTACAGCATAATTTACATTTACTCTTTCCCTTATCTCCTTCCTTTCCATAGCAACCCACTCCATCTCCTTTCTCATCCTATTTCTCAATCAAACAATCACTATTTTGGACGAAATGAAATTTGGGTCCCTCTATTATTTCGAGAGCTATGCAACCATGCCTTCTGAAACACCCCTACATCTGTACCACTATCCAAGGGTATTATTGAGTAATATTGTCAGATAATATAGAGAATGAGGCGATGTGGGGTACACATGTGAATATTCTCTTGAGCTAACACTGGTACGTATTTAAACATTGATTAAATAACTCACCTAAAAGTACACAGTACCAGCACAAAGCAATAAATACGTGTGCTTCTAGAATAGAACAATACATAATATACAATGAATATCAGATAACACATGGTCAAAATTGCAACGATAATATATAATATAAAAATGTACATTACTGTCCAATAAACATCACAATAATATACAAATAAAATACCATACAATACAGAATAATAATCTACACTACAAAATATCTAGTCTCCTCTATACCCATATAACATAGGATGGTCTCATCATCCATGTAGCTGAAATGTCTCGGACTGACCCGAGTATCATATAAACAACACGCGAGTTAAGCTATATCTAAATTTAGAGGTCAATGCATATATAGATATACAATATGCATATAATAGTGGTGAGGACATTCAAACAACAGTATGACAAAATAGTAATAGCCGAGAAATCATGCATAAAGATGTCATCACCCATATAAAATCACATCAAATCAGAAATCACGAAATCAATGTAAAAGGGTGAATCATTCGTTTCCAAAAATCATTATTAAAATCCAAAAATAATTATTATGAGATATCGTCAAGTATAGTTAAGCTAGCTCACAGCAATGCCCAAGTATATCTCTCAATCTTGAGAAATAGAATACCAATATCAATATAAAATATAGATATGGCCGCTTATCAAAGAAATCATATAAAATAAAAGATATGAGAATCCAGTATACTTTGGACACCTATCCAAATATAATCACATCTCCTCATATAAAAATAAATCAGAATAAATCGTGATGTGTAAATGACCGTACGATAGAGATGAAGTCCTAAGTAGAGTCATCTATATACATCAATATGTAGGGTTATCTAACCCTTGGTCGTCTAACCCATATCTATACTTAAGTGAGGTGTATTAATAGTATATGTCAATTTACCCCTCCGTTAGAACCCTAAAGGGGATTGATGGTCGTCTGCTTGCTCCAGGAGCTCAGGTTCATCTAACCGAATCTTCTCCTACGGTATTCGGTTATCTCGACGAACATCGTGACATATATCCACTAGTGGCTCGTCAACGCGTAGCCACTTATTCATGACCCTGCTTTGCCCCTGTAGTTAACAGACTGTTGGCCTATGCGATAAAAAAGGCTATAGGGCACCTACCTTATGGTCACCTAACCCAAATCTCATAACATTGAGCACCTACCCAATGGGTCACCTAACCTAAATCATGTGATGGGCATCAAAAATAATATCCAATAAAAAGGTGTCGTGGATCTGGGGCACGACCCTAAGATCAGGCCGCTAGGGTGGATTTCAGTCGTCTGGTCCTCTCTAATGCTAATAAAAGGAGTACATCATGATAGTGGCACACAATATAAATAAATATAAGGGCACCAATCTTGCTCCCACCTATGCGCATCACCTCACGTAAGTACAATATCATCATACTAATCATGTCAGGTGAGTGTCCTTTACTTACAATGAATGATCGAATAAATATCACAACAATATCTCATGCCACTGTGTGATACTCAAACTTTATTCACTGCTTGTAAACTACACTCAATCTCCAAAAATTCTATATAACGAGTCCAAAGAATAACCGAATAAATATTACCGAATGCCTCATCTCAAACAATGTTATAACTCCGTTTATTCAGATTTCTTGTCACATAGAATTAAATACTATGAAATCAAACAAAAGGATGTCATCACCGTATGAAATCACATCAAAAGCAACTAATCAAAATATATAATGATGAATCATTCATAACATCGAGTATAGGAAATGAGAAATCATAAAAAGGTGGATTATACAGAAAATCCCATTTAATTCAAATACGGAATAATTATAAAGTTCGGCAAGAACTTTTTTTGAAAAATTGAATATAAATCAAAATTTTAAATATATATATAAAGCGCACTTTTCTTATTCATAAGTAATGATATAAATTATAATGTAGACTTAATTACTTAAATATTAATTAGAAAATTATTATTTAAACCAATTATAGATTCCTTTTCGATAAATTAATAAATTTAGATAAAACTTGTTAAATCTATTTTTATATTCTAAAATCAATAAAAACCTTTAAATTGTATACTATATATTGCATAAAACATTCACAGTATTTATTTATAATCCCAAAATAAAGATTTAAATACAAAATTTTACCTTTAAACCTTTACTTGCATATTTCAAAAAATTCAAAATCACTATATAAACCAAATATCCATTATAGAAATCTTTCCATAAGTTTCTATCATTAGTTGCTACTTTTAAATAGATATATAAACTTTTAAATAAATTATCTTTATTTCTAAAATATATATTACCACTTAAAACTTCATTTTACACTCAATTCATTAATTACTTATTTTAAAATCACTTAATAAAAATGAAAAACATCATTTCGTAGTCTTCCTTAATTACAAAATATTTTGATATAAATTTATAATTTTCAAAATAGATTTTATTTATTCCGAGCTATAGAATATTATTCAAAATATTCTTTTTAAGTCCAAAATCATTTAATTATTTCACAAAAATAATTCTATATTTTTCCAAGGTTTGAAAACACTTTCAAAACTATTTAAATAACGTTTATAAAAAAATATCACATGAAAGTAATATTATTATTTTCATAATATATTTATAAAATAGGAGTATATTGTATTTGGCCTTTAAAATAATTCTGAACTTATAATATATTATAGTATTAATTTTAAAAGGTTTTATAACCAAAATTAAGCTATATTTATAATTGTAATTCAAATTATATTTGTAAGTATAAAAGTAGTTTATTAAATAATATTTGGTAAATTATTTATAAAATATTTTTAATTAAACTTCAAAACCGTTAAGTAAATTTCTTAAAACTTTTCAAAACATCTTTTCAAGGTACGAGAAATAAATAAATATCAAAATATATAAATTATGCAGTAAAATTACTTTAAAAATATTTATCAGCCAATAAACACTATGAATTTATTGTGTGACCCGAGTTGTGTTCCATCGAACTCCGGTCGTCTATAAAATACACATATCGACATACAAATAATTATTTAGTTCAATTTGTAAATGGAAAGGGTCTCGTTTGTAATTTGACGCTTCCAACTAACATAATCAATAACATCCAATCAATTATTACAAATAAGCAATCAAGACAATCGGTTCAACCAAACAATTCATGTGATATATAGGATAAATATCTAATACGAATAGTAGTAACGATATAGTTATGAGTGTAGAAAACTCACTGATTTATCGAGTGAAATCCCTTATTCATCACAATCGAAACACGGTGTCCGACGCCTTTAACAACTTGTGTCCTCTTCTTCATTCGAGCCTACACGTGCCTACATTGCGATGTCTCCCAGCGTCATCCACCAATCGTCGCCTTTAAACACCAATGGATGGCAGAATCTACTTCAACGTATGTGCCTCTACAAACGTACGCAAATCGTCGTAGCCATTTGCTTGCACTACTGCACCTCCATGCTCATGTGTTTTCAACGACGTCATCCCCTCACGCAATCGCCCTATGACCTGCAACCATCCGTTTGACCCCATGAATGCCTCCACCACGGTCCTGACATCTATTCTTCGACGCGAAACTCGCCTCCTCGTGCCTAAACGCCAATCGCTACCGCAGCCTTGTGTGTGCACGAACCCATCAACTTCTTTCCCAACATCGATCGCCATTGCCAAGCTCCATCGCCTCGCACATTTATAATTTTTTTCTTTCTTTCTTACGTGTCGAATTTGATTTGGTAATTGGGTATACCAAAGAATGGGGGTTCGGGCTTACATTTGTGAAGGAGGGAGAGAATTCTAGAATAAGGTTTTTGGTTAAACTAACTTGAGCTAAATGATATTTGGGCCTTGTTTATAATTTAATTTAGCTTTAATTAGTTTCCTTTACGTTTAAATTTAAATATTAATCCTTGTTATATATTTTGTAATAAATTTCAATCCAATTGAAATTGACTAGCATTTCATTTTATAATTTATATTTCAATAGTTACACAATTTCTTTTGATTCGATACTTGTTTGTTTTTATTTAATTATTCATTGTGTCAATGTAGAATAAATCTATTTTCCAATGGTTTCGATCGTATAAAAATTATTTACACTTTAAAATATTTATAATTAATTAGAACATTTTATTCCATTCCAATATATTATCCGGAAAAGATATATTAATTAAATTCAATTTATTAAAACAAAATATCTTATTAAATAGAATTTATTAAAGTAAAATTTTATTTTCATGCATAACAGTTGTAAAGTCGAATTCAAATGTTTTATTCTAATTAAATTTATTTATTCATACGGCGTAGAAAGTTGGGTTGTTACAGAATACCACCTTATGAAAATTGCGTCCTCGCAATTTCTTGTAGGGAGACGTCAAACAACTCATACCCCGACTTTTTTCGTATATACACTCTTCTATCAAACTTAAATTTACACAATCCTCTACATGGCTCTTTTCTAATTTCTCTTATCGTAACAATTTAAATAGATTTAATTCAACGACTTTTTATTTTTAGCATACGATAAAAATTTCGTGAAATTTTTTTAAGTGTTAGATTTTTTGGAAAGATTTGGCAGTTCCTTTGTGTGGAGAGCATTTCGAAAAATCAAAATACAATAGTATCATTGTATTTCTACATCCCAATACAGAGCATCCCGAAACACGGGGAAACACAATAACATCACCTCATATATCGATATAACATAAATGTGTACCTTTTTATTAGCAGTTAAGCGAGCAATTTTGCTTTTATGCGAGCAAAAGCGAGCTGTCGCTGCAAACTAATCCAAATAAGCTCCAAAAGCACCTATACTTAACTCAGTTTAAACATTAGTTGTATATATAAAGAAAAGTAAGAGAAGAATGTGTTCATGTAAGTTAGAAGAAACATGTCGTTAATATTTAACGCACTTTCCGACTAATTTTCCAAGGCCGAAACCACCAAATCTAGTTAAAGTTTCTGAGACTAAATTGTTACATAAAGAATTAACTTTCTAAAACAACTTTTAGATTGTAAAAATACGGGTTACAACTCGAGTTATGGTGAATTTTGTAAAGAAAATCAAATAGGGTTTTATTATAAGAACACGGGCTCATATAACATTGTGAGTTTTTAGCTTAGAAACTATTAAAATTTCGCAAAACACTTATAACAAAAGTTGTTATTTATGATGTTAGCTTTCCAAAATGGGCAAAGTAGGCAAAATTGGATAAACCATTTAAAAGTTATGGTCTAATGAATTTTAACAAAGTTACATGAAGTTTTCAACTTCAAAACTGCAATAACACTCAATTTTAATTCATGCTTTTACCATAGTAAAGCCAAAATTTTACATTGCATTTCAAGTAAAAATTGCTCTCAAATAGCATAAATTTCTGAAAAAATTATAACCATCGAAAATGGACTGATGGTTTAAGATTTATGGTCAAAACAAATCATTGTTTTTAATTCAAACTTCTACACATTGTTCAAAAAAAAATTCTATTCAAAGTGCATTTTACAAATACGAATTCCAAGTCAAAGTTTAATATTTTCAAAAGTTATATTCCATAAGCATTATTTACAAAACATATCTTACTATAAACAACTCTTCCGTATTTACATTTATATTTTTTTTCAATATGATTTCAATTTTAAATCATTTCAAAACCTAAATATGAAGTTTTAAAACCAATATTTAAATCCCTCAATCACTTAAAACTCTATATAAAAAACCAATTGTAATAATAATTTTAACAATTTTGAAATTACATTTTCATAATAACAAAAATATTAATATGATTTATCAAATCGGAAATTCTATCATAATACCAAACTTGGAACTTTATTTCATTTTACATTAAATTTCATTTCTTTTGAAATGATTTCCAAACATCTTTATGAATTATTATTGTTTCCAAAACATGTTTTGCCTTACCAAATAACTTGCATTTTTTCCAACTACTTTCAAAATAAAATTATTTTAAAAATAAATCAACTTTATTTCATAAAAAAATTTCTGCTTCAAAAATCCTTAAAAGTATTTATCTTTAACAAATTTTAAATTCAAACTAGATATAAATCATATTATTTTTAACTGGAAAATAATTTAAACTCAAACTCCACTAATTCCAAACTACTTTTCAATTTATAATAAACAGAATACCTTTCTTTCTTGTAAATTAAAATTACTAAATAACTTAAATAAAATACTAATATATTTCTTTTTTAAACTACCTTATTATTCTTTATTAAAACTCCATAAGATATTTCCTTTTCAAAATTATAGTATAATGTACTCCATCGAAAATATTATCCTATCTTCAAAACATTAGTTACTTTCCAAAATTTTATTTGTAACACTTCCAAAATCTTTGCACTTCTGTTCCAAAATATTAATTCTCCATTTTCCAAATCATTATTTTCTTTTGAAACCATTGTGTCCAAATGCCTTGTCTTAGTGTTTAGGAATCCCTATCGATAAAGTTGGGCAAACGCATCAACCAAAATTCTTAAAGCACTCGACGGACAAATTAACACTAGAATAAACTATTGAAATATGTTCAATCACTTTATAAAATCAAGCTCCTTGATTTATTATAACTCGTATATACATCATGCTTGAGTGTAAATATTTATTTTCAAAACTCATATATACATCCAATTCATCTGTAATATCAATCAACCATTATATTAATTTAATTATTTGTTTTTATTTCAAATTTTAGTTATATATTATTATTATTATTTGTTAAACAGATTTATTATCCCCTAGCAGTTAAGATTTGAATAAACCATTGGCTTCAATTAATATTTGGCTCCGTCTAGATTCAAGTGGGTTTAGAAAAATCTGAATGATAACTCCTACTCAATCCCCACATTCTAGACTAGGCCAAATAAAAATAAAAAAAATTAATACAACCAAACACACATCAAATAAACAACAAAAAACAAATGCCTTTAGAAGAGCTATTTATTAGCATCTACTGCACAATCTGATCCTTCTACTCAACTTGCCACACAGAGTTTTATTCACCTTCACCAATGCCAACACTACTAGTCTAGCTAACAAGTATTTACTTTACTATCTCCATCAACCACTTAAATTCCACACTTAAGACAAATACACCAAAGAGATAGGGATAAAATAATATACATCAGGAAAAACAACAAGTACGATCCCAGATGATTATCCCGGTAATCATCGTATACTCCAGCTATCACTTTAATATAATATAACTACCCAACACACCCTAGGGGACAGGGACTCTAAGTCTCACTAAGGTTTTGACTCATGTCTCTTATATATAATGTATTGTTCTGAACCTGCTCTGATACCAAATTGCAGCTCCCACCTTTATACCTCTACTATCCAAGCGCATTACTGAGTAATATTGTTAGATAATATGGAGAATGAAATGATATGGGTGTAACGACTCGGGTTTTGCCCGCTCGAAAATCAACATCCGTACTTCACATTGTACTAGAATGCCGCAGATTCGATCGTTCAAATCCGATTCGCCGGAGCTATAACACAATTAAGTAAATAACACAGCGGAAGAAAAGAATAATACATTGATATATATTATCTGATACAACAGAGTGATACAATGAATATCAATATACATCAGAGATATGATACAAGAAATAGCGGCGGAAAAGAAAAGATAACAACAGCAGCGGAACAATATCAATAGAAATGATAACTCCAAAATGATCTTCAAACAAGAATGAATCCACAACTCCAAGATAAGCAACTCCGATGAATGAACTAGCTCCAGATAATCTACTAAACCTGAATATCTGAAAAGAAACCCAACTCTAGACTGCTCGTGTGGAAAATTATGAGCACCCAGAGTTTAGGAAGGGAACAATAAACTCCGAGTCAGTCATGGGACTGGTGTGAGCAACAAAAACAGTTTATCTTTAAACAAACACAAAAGGTTTTAAACATTGAAATCCGCAATGCTTTTAGAAAATGAAACTACCATAAGACCTCCCGCCACACACACAATGCAAACGCAGAATTGGAGGAGATTTCTTCTTATGATAGTCAAACATGCTTACTACGCAAATCATTGGATATTATCATTAGTGCATAGTGTAGGAAAAACATTTCGAAAGTATAATATTAATCTTAGCCAACATACGACCAGTATCGTATGTCTACTATAACTACTATGTTCAATAGCAGGTTACCGCCACATTCCATAGCAGGTAATACAACTAAAACCGTACACGTCGCGTATTGTTTCTTTGGATTTCCAACAAATGGTCAGGCTAAGGAACTTCCTTCTGCCGCATGGGATCGCCTCTGGCGGGACGTCCCGAGAGACAAACTGCTCTCTGCAAACACAAGGTCGGGTTACCCCTGTAACAGGTAACTCACGAATATGCCACCTCCCGGTCCTTTGGGACCTTTATCCGAGGCGCCTCTAAACCAACATCACACATAATAAAGTGTATCCACATGAGTAAGTATCTGGGCTCCATACCATGATACCACCCCTTTCCAGAAGGAAATGACATACCCTAAAGGGCGCGACCCTCATAACCTTGCCGCAACATTCCTGTTTCGACCATTTCCGGGTTGTGAGGCCCTGACGAAGTCTCGTCCACAAAGCTACGCCTTTTCAAAAAGCCACGCTTTGGGTCAACAGATGATCAACCTATGATCACAAAGATAAATGATCAAACAAATGATCATATCACAAATGATCAAACACTGATCATCACACAGCAACACTCAGCATGCCACATTACCAAATTGGGATATATCGCTGATAAATTTCAACTACATAACCTCTGAGCTCGTACGTCTCAGAGAAGGGTGTTAAGCTAAGAGAATAAATTCTCCGCCACCAAACAGATATGTATTTGAAAGAAATCGGCTTTATATCTCAAAGTGTAATGTCAGACATACAATCCATACAAGTCTGTTCCGGGTTCGAACAGAACCGAAGGCACTTCTCACGAAGCCCTTGCAATTTCGGATAATTTCCAATCACGTCCGGACTTCCCGTCACTAAGGGTGATAAAACCTCTATATCGGGGATCAGCCGATGCAGAGTAACTCGACGGTAATCCTTCCGTTTTCAAAAATATCCGGTCTTCAACACCGGTCTTCAAATGCTATCCATACACGACGTATCACATATTCGGAATGGGTTATACGACCCAAAGGTCCTCTCCCGGCTAAACCGAATAGTGAGCGTAATATTTAGAAACATATGGATATGGGATTTCAATTAAGTCACAACTTATTACCCAAAACTTTTCTTCAAATGGTTTAAACAAATTACCATTTTCAAATCTTTAAACAAAAAGATTCAACCTTTACGGTTTAAACAGTTTCCACACTTTAATCCTTTAAACAAAAGATTCATTCACAGATTTTCCAAATCAATTTCCATTTCAATTTGATTAACTCATTAAACCTTTAAATCAAGATTTAACTTATAGCTTTCAAAACAATCCCATTTCGAATGCTTTAAACAAAACATCATTTTAAATCTGTTAAAAATAAACAGATTCAAATCATAGCTTTTCAAAACAATTCATTCATAACTTGGAAAACCATTTTCAATTCAATATTGAAATTCCTTTAATTAAACTGGAATTTCATTTCTTATATGAAAGCTTTTATCATTTAAAAACAAACAGTTTCATTTCAGAAAATTCTGATTCATTCATACGAGTTGAAATCCTTGGGTTAAATCCAAATTCTCAAAATTATACTTTTAAATGGTTTAAATTCAGATAAACACATTTATAACATTTTCAATCCCTAGTTTCAAATCATAGGATTCAATTTCAAACTTGAATTCAAATTTAAATCAAATTATTTAAATTTCCAAAACTCAATTAAGTTATTCAAAATAACTTTTATTTTTGAAATCCCATTTCAAAAGCTTTTCACTTTAAACCCAAATTTCAAATTTCAAAATCAATTGAAATTAAAATTTCAAATTCAAAAACATCAAATTTAAATTATCTGTGACTTAACCGATTTCCACGTGAAATCCATATTTGTGTGTGTATGGTGTAGTCCAGGGGTTTCACACAATAGTGCAACACAATGAATCATCACATATCAGAATACAGAAATATAATTCGATAAGCGGTATAAGAACAACGCTTATCGTTCATTCACAGATCATAGATATATAAAGGTCGCAGATAAGTAAACTACAGATCACAACATAAATCAGGATGTATCACAAAGCATCATATATCAGGGATATCAAACAATCAAGTCATTCAATAGAATCTAAATATTCACAAGTGAATTTATGAATCAACTGATTAATTTAAATCAGATGTATCAATTTATTAATCCAGGTTAATTATTGTAATTTAATTACAAATTATTTGAATAAATCTTCTTTCAAATTTATTAGTTAACTCTTAATTATTAACTAATCAGATCTTAATTCATGAATTAGTTGATCTTTAATTACTAATTAATAAACCTTAATTATCAATTAATAAACTTGATAACAAATCACTTAATCCTTAATTAATCTCTATAGATCAATCATTTCTTATTCATTAATTTATTAATAAAACCAAGTTATTAAGCAATACACTCAATTCCACTAAGTACTTCTTAATTACAAATTAATTAACCTTAAATTTTCTTAATTAATAAATTTTCAATTTATTAATCTATAATTATTAGTTAATCAATCATAATCATTAATCAATTAAATTACTTAATTATTCTTAAATTAATCACTTAATTAACCTTTATCTTTAATTAATTAAATCAACCAATTATACTTAATTTCCTAATTAACTTAAGTAATTTCCAAGATAATAAAACTCCTTTTAACTTAAGCTACATTATCTTGTAAATACACTAATTACCATTTACATTTAAAACCCCTTTAAATCTTTAAAATTAACTTAAACAAATTTTAGATTAAATAAATTCTAAACTCTTTAACAAATGTTAAGAAACCATTTGATATTCATAAAGTAATGTTCTAAAGGAAGTTTTAATACAAATTGCTTAAAATTTCAAAAATTCTATTTTCAAAACCTTTTATAAAAAAACTGGCTTTCTTCCCACTTCGGTCCTACCCGCATACTACTCGGAACCATTCCCGAGTCTTCTTCCATTCCATTTCCCCTGTTATAAAACTTATATAAATTTCTACAGTTAAAAAAAACAGTAGCCTATCACCCACAACCTTCACGAGTAAAAACCCGAGTTTTCTACTCAAACTCTCGATCATTACTTCGAGTCGTCCTCCCAGACACTCGAGCAACACACGCGAATACTCGTCTTCCCCAAAAATATCGCCTGTATCCAATCGTGCACGGTGCACGTATCCCACCACGGCGATCAACTCTGGCCACTCGCAACTACCTTCCCAAGTCGGCGACCACCCTCCGATCAACTTCTGGCCATCGAAATGATAGCAGCGTCCTCTTCTCAAAATCGAGCTTCTCCCCATACCTGGAAACACAGAACCACCATCACGCAATCCCTGTCATCACCTCGTCCACGATTTTCCGACCACCGTGGGTTCTGAAACTCCGGCGTTGACTTCCTCTACACGTCTACTACCCATACCCAGATCCCGGTTGAACTCGATCAACCATGTGAAACGCGGTGATCGATTTTTCCTAACTCAGTATAACTAGGGTTCTAAACTTCGAATGACACTCGCCACCTCCCCTCTGACATATATCACCATCGGAAGATTTTATCGAAGTCCCCGCTCGTTCTACCATCTCCAGAAAGCACGACAACTCCCCAGACCAACCAGATCACCAGAAAATCTCGAAAACCCATTTTCCAGACATCACTAAATGTCACATTCACTACTTCATTAAAAATTGTAAACTTGATCTTAAAAATCCTATCTTCCATCTACTATTCCAAATATATAATTGTATCAACAAATTTCAATGTTTGGTTTTTAACATTTTCTCAAGTTCTCTGTGTTTTTAAATTTTCCAGACAATGTTTCAAGCTATAATTCTTGCAACTATTTTTAAAAGCTTAGTTAAGTTTTAAACAACAACTTTGTTTTAGATACTTAAGTCTAAAAGAAATTTGAGTGAGAAGGATTTAAAGTTGAAACTAAGTTTAAATTTTCTGGGTCTTTAAAACAGAGATGAACACTGTAAATATTTAGACCTTCTCACATGTTCCAGGGTTTTAAAACCATTCTACCAACACATTTCAAACATACATCACAGGTTTACTTAAAACATAAGTCATATATGTCAAAACAAAAAGATGTCTCATGTTAACAGTTTAAAGGCAGAGACTTATCTAGGATCAGAGATGTTTTAGTATCAACAGATATGCACACATACATAAGTTCTCAAGGCATTACACATACACATACATATAAACAAACATAATCACAGGAATTCATAGATTACTTAAGTTTTGTTTTAAAAAGTTTACTCACTAGCATCAAGGAAAATCAAAACAGATTAGGCTTTTTAAAATATAGGAGTTGCTCACCTTACTTCAGAAGGAAGAAAACATGACTTCTATGAACAAGCTTGAAAGTTTGCAAAGTTGAAATCTGTTTTTCCTTGATTCTCTGACTTGAGTTGATCTAAGGTGTTGTTTAAGTTGAGTGAAGCTTCATTTGTAATATACTTTTCTGGACTACTAAGTTTCTTAGTGAACGAAATGAAAATAGAGAAAGTTTGATAAATAGAACAAAGTTTACAGGTTTGTTTATTTATTTGTACAACCAGGTCAGAGATCTTTTCTCTACTAGGGGGCTGAAATGATCAATGTTGGGTACTAGAGATTTTTACCATTAAATGCTCTGTCCTTATGTCTACACTTATCCTATATTTTATTCTTAGTTTACTTCCTTCTTTTGCAAGCTTAAAGAGATTTATGTATTCGTTTCTTGTTTCTCTTCTTTTTTTTCTTTCCTGGTGTTCACTTTATCACCAAAACTATATAACAAATCTTATGTACTAATACCTTGTATTTATATTTTTTTCCAAGTGTAGATGCGCAATTTCCTGTACAAACATGAGAACATATTTATTCCCTTTGTCTTGCAGCCTTATATCTACAAACAAGTATATCTAGTTTATTTCCTTTACAAGTGTACACATATTTTATTTGCCTGGATAACCTTTGTTTTATAGTTTTGGTTTGTAGATATTTTTGTTTTGTTGACTTATTACTTGTCTTATGTTTTGTTAAAATATTTTTAGCTATGATATTATTTTATAATCCATTTACATGATTTAATTATCAATTTAAATTTATAAAAATTCGGGGTCGTTACAATGGGGTACACACGTGAATATTCCCTTGGGTTGACATTGGTACGTATTTAAACATCAAATAAATAACTGACATAAATGTATACAGTATTGGCATTAAGCAATAGACACATGTGCCTCTAGAATAGAACAATACACAATATACAATCAATATCGGATTACATAGAGTCAGAATCGCAGTGATAACATATAATACAAAAATATATAGTACATTTCCAATAGACATCACAATAATATACATATAAGAGACCATACAATACAGAGTAATAATCTACATTACAAAATATCCAGTCTCCTCTATACCCAGATAACACAGGATGGTCTCATCGTCCCTGTACCTGAAATTTCACAGACTGACCAGAGTATTATATAAATAACACACAGGTCAGATTATATCTAAATTTAGAGGTCAACACATATATAAGTATACAATATGCATAGTATAATAGTGATGAAATTCAGACAATAGTATAACAAAATAGTAATAGCCACAAAATCATGCATAAAGATATCATCACCCATATAAAAGCACATCAAATTAGAATTCAATAAATGGGTGAATCATCCATTTCGAGAAATCATCAACAAAATCCAAAAATCATTACTTATGAGATAGCAACAAGTATAGTTAGGCTAGCTCACAGCAATGCGCAAGTATATCTCTCAATCTCTAGTAATAGAATACCAATATCAATACAAAATATAGATATAGGCCGCTTATCAAAGAAATCATATACAATAAAAGATACGAGAATCCACTATACTTTAGACATCTATATGGCTATAATCTCATCTCTTTATATATAAATAAACACGAATAAATCGTGATGGGTGAATAATCGTATGACAAACATGAAGCCCCAAGTAGAGTCATTTATATACATCAATATGTGGGTCACCTAACCCTAGGTTGTCTATCCCATATCTATACTTAAGTGAGGTATATCAGTAGCATATGCCACTCTACCACTCCGTTAGAACCAGAATGGAAACTGATGGTCGTTTGCTTGCTCTAAGAGCCCAAGGCCACATAACCGATCTGCTCCTATAGTCTTTAGTTACCTCGACGGACATCGTGACATATATCCACCAGTGGCTTGTTAACGCGTAGCCTATTAGTCATGACCCTGCTTTGCCCCTACAGGTAACAGATAGCTGGCCTATGCAACAAAAAGGGGTTATATGGTACCTACCCTATGGGTCACCTAACCTAAATCTCGTAAAATTGAGTAACAACCTAATCAGTCATCTAACCCAAATCATGTGATGCGATCAAAAATAATATCCAATAAAAAAGGTTTCACGGATTTGGAGCCGACCCTAAGATCAGGCAAGATTAGGCCGCTAAGGTGAATTCAAGCCATCTGGTCCTCTTGTAACGACCCAGAATTTCAGTCATTTGAATTTGGAATATTTCATTGATTTAAAATATTAAAAAGTTAATTTTATAAGTTAAATAACTTGAATTGCAAATATAGCGAATTATTTGATAATTAAATCGTTAAGTTTAATATTTGGAATTGTTTAAATAATTGAATCTTGAATTTAATGTGGACAATAATGATATCGAAAACTGATTTAAATTTTGTTTAAAATATAATGTAGATAGTAAACTTCTAAATTGGACTTAGAAGTGATTAAACTGCTTTTGGAAATAACTCGTTTTAATTAACGTGTAAAAATAGCCTTCTGGGGCACTGTCTCGGATTTCAACGAAACCAGTTTCATTGGATCCGTAATAGTGAATTACCATATGTTGTCGAATTTCGTGGCGATCAGACATGTCGTTTGGTCGTGCGAGTTCGAAACGCGTAGAAATTAATTAAAGGAATTTAAATTTATAGTGGCGCAGTGGTAAGATACTCGCTTCCTGGTAAGCAGGTCGCAGGTTCGATTCCCGTCTGCCCTACTCCCATTTCAAGGCGCGGAGGTGGGTCCCCAGAAAACCTATAAATAGGTGGTGGGCATCAAATCTCTGTGCTGGGCTGGCTTAAAATCCTCCAGTCTCTGGTCGGACCAGGCTAGGGGGAGCTCATCTTATCCCTTCGATTTCATCAGGGCTCTGGGTTGAGTTTTTTTTTTAAATTTTTTTTTTATATAATTTGATTTTGAAAAGCCAACTTTTGTATATGATGGAATTGTGTCTCGATATATATTTCATTATGTCCGGAATAGAGAGGTATAACATATAGAACGCCAAGCGGTACGCCTTGATTGAAGTCCGAAATTTTAAAGTATGAATAGTGCCTTAAATTTTTTTATATAAAGGCATTAACTTTCTTCATTTGCAACCTAACACTAAAACCAAGCTCCAGCCGCCATTTCCCAAACCCTACCATCTAACAGCCATAATTTCTCAGACTCATCAAGGCCAAATTAGCCAAAACCTTCAACACGAAAGTTGTTGCTCTCATCCTCACGAACCCATCCATATAAATCGATCATCGATCGAAGAACCATGACGACGGCTGAGAGGCGCATTCGAAGATGCTCGTGGGTTCGTTTTCTGCAATAGGGCGTGCATGTGGCAGTGGTGAGGCGGTGAGGCACGTAGCGGCGGTAGGCGCGAACGTGGCGGACGAGGCGAATCGCGATCGTTTAGAAAAAAACAAAAGAAGAATTCGTGTTTTTGCCTGGGTGAGCACGAGGAAGAAAGGATGGAATAAGGTTTAATTAAAAAATTTATTTAATTAAAGTTAATTTTAAATTTAATTATCTCGTACATTCGTAAATTCATAACTTTTTCGTATGAGGTCCAAATCGAGTGCAACAAGTTGCGTTGGATTGTATCAGCGAGTACTACGTTATGGAGTTGGATCGTATGGATTCGGAACTAGTAGAAATTTCGAGTAAAATTGAACGATCGTTCAATTTTAATTCAAACCGGAGCGCTTTGACAATTTCTGGAATTTCTGTGAGTAAACTCACCTCTCTGGCCTCCTAATATTTTTATATAAGTGGGAATAATTTTATTTATGACTATTGTTGCTTGTTTAGATGATTTACTATTTTATTAGTTGGTTTGGATATATTCCCGCCGATTAGAGCGGATGAGACCCTATTACGTTCCCATGTATGAGCAGATGACCCTTTGTATACGATCCCGCCTCGAAGCGATTGATTTATATTATATGATTATATATTGTATGTGATGCAGGAGGACATGTTAGAGGGATCTAATAGGATTCCTCACACTATTAATTTTACTTTTCATATATTTTGATGTATGATGTGTTAGATGCCATATTTGATGACATGGATTGTTTTGCTTATTTAGTGCTATGGTAGCACTGGGTCATATTTTTAGTATTTTGAAATACTATAAAATAGTGATTTTGAATTGAAATGATTTTCAAGGTGATTTTGGAAGTATATATGTTTTAACAATTTTTAAATTATTAAAAGGAATGAATTTATTTTTAAATAAATAAAAAGTATGATTTTTTATGTTATGAAAGTATAGTTTTGAGAAATACTTTAAATAAAGATTTTTGAATAAGTTTATATAAAGGATTTATAAAAGTGATAATTTATATATAAAGTTGTAAATGGATTTGAAATTTATTTGGTAAATGGATATATAAATGAATTTTATAAACAAATTAGGATTATAAAGAAATGGATTTATAAGTGGATTTTGATAGTAAAATGAGTTTTTATAAAAGAATGATTTATAAATAGAATTTTATAAATAAAGAGATTTTATAAAATAGAAGTTTTATAAAATAGAAAGGAGACATATAAACATATTTTTATAAATATGGAAATGATTTATGTTGAGATTTAAATATGGATTTTTATATAAAGGAAATACATTCAAGTTTTTAAGAGTTAAATAATATTTTAAAGGAATGTTTTGAAAGTAATATTTTTGATGAAGTTAATGGTTTTTAAAGTGGTAGTTTTTAAAGTAAAGTTTTGAAAATAATAATTCCAAATGAAATTTAATAGTTTGAAAAATGATTTAAAATGTGATATGTATCGAAAACAGAGATTTCAACATTTATTGTTGTAATAGATATTTTCGGGGAAGTGTGGAGGGCATGGACTATAACACTGTTGTTATAGTAAATGATTTCTGAAAGGAAATGTTTTACATAGTATGCAGAATTTATATATATATATATATATATATATATATAATTAATTGAATCTCTATACTAGTGTTTTGGGTGGTCGTAACGATGTTTTACGCAACATTTGTTTTGACCCACATAAATTGTGTTTTGACCTTCCATTGTGAAATATACAAATTGGTTCTTATGATCGTACTAAAGACTTAGTGGTATAGGAAGCATTGCTTCTTATACTTAACACCCGTTCTTAGGCGTATGAACTCGGGATTGTACGGGTATAGAAATTTATTTGGCGTCTCTCCAAAATGGTAGTGTTATTAAATATACTTATACCGTTGGTATAATTATATGGAATGTTTTCCAATAACAAAGGATTGAAACGGTTTTGAGGATATATCTTTTTAAAGATAAATTGAAGTAAATATTTGAAAATTGATTTAATTATTAAAAGACTAATTAAATGGCCTAGTGACTGCTTATGTGCTAGATATTGTTTGTTGCTTTGATAGTCAAATAACCGACTATCAAATTTGGCTATTTTTGGTTCCTTGACTTGATGTGGGAACTGATTAGTCGAGCACTTAGCATGAAGCTGACTGAGTAGGCTTGATTATCGTTTGGATTAATAATGTTGATTTGAGTAGTGGGGAGTGTCTATGGTACTCCAATCTACTGGGCTTCCTTCTTTGCCGAAGGATAGCAAGTTGAGAGTTGGAAACGTGATAAGTCTACGAGACTTGGTTTCCGTATGAGGTTGAAGGCCTCTTTGTCATTGTTGGTATGGAGAGACCAGGGTTGGATTTATCCGAGAACCACATTGGACCAATGAATGCATTTGAAAGAGCAGGTTTATTCTGATGATTTTGAAGAAGAAGATCTTCATGACGCATGGCTACTTTCCGCTAGACCCGTGATGCATATTATACATATATGGTGGCGGTAGTGCTTCGTTATGAAAATCTACGATATGCAAGGACTTCTCGCTACTAATCCTAGGGGTAATTCCCGAGAGGATATGGTAGGAGACTGCCTTCGGTTTGTCCTGTTCCTGGACAACTTGTATGGATGAATGTCTGCCGTTGCATTTCTAATTACATTAATTGATCTCTATGAACGTATCATCTGTTTGGTGGCGATGAAGGCAACTTCTCTTAGCTTAACACTCTTTCCTAAGACGTACGAGCTCAGGAGTTATACGTTTATAGAAATCAGTTGTGTGATTGTGGGAATGGCCGAGTGGCATTCAAAGTGGAATGTGCTATGTGAAAGGTAAACATTACCTTATGCCTCATCACCCGGTAATGGCTTAAACAGGGTACGTCGTGAGGCTATGTGGTTCGCAACCATTACGGTATGATCATCACCTTTCTAGATAACCCTTTATATGTCGGATATGTGGTGTATGCTATGAGACATCTCGGATAGGTCGGTAACGACCGGGGTTATGACATATTCGGTTTCTATCCAGGCCATGCATGAGTGCCAAATAGGGATAGACTGGTCTTGCCAGATGCGGAGGATTGTTTGTGTATCCTCGGTACATTCCTCTAGAGATGTACTGTACGGAAGGTAGTCCCTTACCTGCTATTGTATGGAAATCCATTCTCCAATATGTGCCTACCATTTTGTTTATAAACCTATTACACCGTCAAATTTAACCAATGTAACAATTTCGGCTATTTGGCGTGAAATGTTTTGGCTATCGTAAGGTAAAAACCCGTCTATGTTTATGTACGACGTGGTCTTACGAGATACCTTTGTTTGATAAAGAAAAGTTTTTATAACTTTAAAATTCAATCGAGATGTGTTTTCTCACGCTGGTTTACCAGACTGATCCGGGCGTTCTTCCCTTTCAATGCTCGAGTCAGACCGAGCATATTTACATATTTAGATTTGGATGCTTTGGAGCTTCAGCAGACGAGCTGGAGGTCTTCAGGTCGTATTCACGTATATTTTCCGCTGCATTGTTGTTTAAATTATTACCATTTGTGAGGATAGGTTATTATAACTGTCAAGGCTGATGATCAGTGATTTGTGTTGTGCTCTGATGGATATATGTAAATTATATTACAGTTTCTCTTTTGTAAAGATCATTGATATTATATTATATGTTGTTCCACTACGATTGTGAGATTCTGTGTTGTTTTAGTTTCTCTTTCTCTTCCTTTTCTTTCCTCTTCTTCTTTCTTCTTTCTTTCCCATAACTTTCCGTCTTTCCGTTCAATTTGGGTTTGGACATGTGTGGTTTATTGTCAGCTCGAATTGTGTGGGTTTGTGGGTCATTACAGCTGGTATCATAGCTTAGGATTGTGCGAACACCTAGGCTTGGTTGGGTACTCATTATAGATCGGGTTAGTAGCACTCTAGAATGAGTTTCAGTGTATTATAGATATGAGTGCGTATTTGACTACACCAAACAGTCCATTTTGTAACACTTTTCCGCTTTTGATTTGTAACAGTTATAACCGTTACAAATTTCTAATGGTTATTTCTGTAATTAATATTTGTAACGGTTATTATCATTACTAAATCTGGTAATTTCATAAATAAATAAATGTAATATGGATAGGATTGTAATTTTATCTTATGTTATAGCATACCACATTTCTAACGAATAACGCTTCGTCCTTTCGAAGTTTTTCCTCTTTCGTTCTTATTAGGGTTATCGTCCGTTATTTCTACTACCGCCTTTGCCGTATTCTTATTAGGGTTATCACCCATTTTTTCTACTACCGCATTTGCCGTATACCACCACCTCTTCCATCTGCCACCACCTTTGCCCCACTACGTTCGTATTAGGGTTATCTCACTCTTTTACGAAGACGAAAGAAGACTAGGGTTTGTTCTATTTCCACAATCGGCTGTAGACTAATTTTCAGATTCAAATCAGGTAATTACTTCTACTTTAATTTAAAGTAGTTATGTATGGATTTGGAGGTTAAGGATTAGGAACTAAGCTTCAGCCAACATTTGAAAGAGGAAGATAAATACTTGTTTGGAATAAAAGGAGTTTTTTCAACTTGTGATGATTGTTGAATTCGTATACCATGCTTATGATGCTTGTTGAATTCGTATATGTCATTTTTTTAAACTTGTAAGCTTTCTTTTCATCGTCTTCTACCTTATAGTTTGGAGGTTGTTAATACAAACTTCTTCATGAATCACATTATGTGAAATGCCGACTTCACATCTAGTTAATAAACCATTAACTATTTATGAGCTGCAAAAGAAACTACAGACAAATGGGCTGGTGGTCTCTGATCGTACTACAGGTGCTACAATCTTTGTGCAGTCCAAACATGAATCCAAACCAGGTTTTGAGTATAACCATTTCTGATATGGAATGAGTAAATATATGGATACAATATGTTGAGATACTTCTATGGCAGTTATTATAAGGGGTCCAAGCATTTTTGGTTCTTGTATGCTTTCATAATTAGAATAAATACATAATAAAAGATAACCTGATCTTAAATAGCCCGTAGGCTGTATTGTGAATAAAACATAATCAACAAGTGCTTCATTCTAGAAAAGCTGCATTTAATGGAATGGAAGAATTCAAGAACAATACATAGTTTAAGCAGAAGATCCCTTGGTATAAATTTATTGCATAAATTACGTTCAGTTCTATACGAAAGTCTAAGCTGTGGCCTCACTAACTGTATACTTGAATAGCATCCATCTAGTGGATGAGTTTACAATAGCAACAAAGAACAGCAAAGTAATTTGAAATTAAAAATACTTTTGAATCGCATATAACATTGATAATAGACACTTGCTTACCTCCCTGAACTTTGGCATATGGCCATTCTTAGTAGTTTGAAGCTCAGCATCAAGATATTTCTTTATCAAACCAACCATCAGTCTCCTGTTGTAAAAGGAATTCCTAGTAAATATTTGTTCATCCACAATATGGTATTAAGTAAATATTTGTTCATTAATTACTGACCCATCTCGAAGGTATATCTCACACGCATGAGCCATACATACCAGTTAATATGGGAAATGCATTTGGAAGAGTAATAACTATTATTCTTCTACTAGTTTGACAACTGAGAGAACTGTACAAACTTACGTTCTAATATCATAAATAAATTCGGATATATAAAGCAAACAGTAAATGTTCAGATTAAAGAAAATTTGTATTCAACGTACATTATAAGTTGAGAACAAAAACATCTATCATTTGCTGTTATATATGAGCAAATAATGCATAGTTTACTTTCTGCGGTTGTGACTGTCCAATTGTTTCTATTAGCTGTTATATATGAGCACTTCAGTATGTACCAGGTTATCAAATTGATTTATACATTTTTTCCCAGGTAACTACAATTCTTTTATTTGTTGTTGCTTGCTCCTCTGCAGGTTTGATTGTTTTAGACGTAGAGTTCTGCAATTCACCTCACTGTGTGCGCTTTTTTGATTTTTTCATTTGCTGCTGCTTGCTCCTTTGCAGGTTTGAATTTTTTTTTCCATCAATATCTTTGCTTATTGATTGAAATTTATGTGCTCGTTTTGCAACTTCTAAAACTGCTGGCGACTCGTTTATGGGATATATGCATTCAATAAATGTTAAGTTGATTCTTTAATTGATCATCATCTGTTTGTTTCTCTATTTTCAAATTAGTTGTCATTTATTGGTTTCTGTTACGAATAAAAGATAATGCAAAATACACTATTTTATAAATTGGATCATGTCATGGTCCGACAATTGTGCAAGCATGCTAACTAATAAGATAACTGTTTATGGTTAGGACTAACCATGTAGTCTTGTTCGTATTTAATGTTTTTCATTTTTGAAAATCTGTAAATTTTCACAACAAAATATTTTTTTTCTCCTAATTTATTTCAGCTCGGTTAAAAATGGAACATAAGATCAGTTAAAAACTGGGTAAAAAACTAAGCATAAGCTCGATTAAAAACTAGGTTAGAAACTGAGAGATTGCTCAGTTAAAACTAAGAGTGTATAATCTATGAGTGCCTAACATTTTGCACATATCTTAGAACAAAAATATATGACGCCGTGTTCCTATTATAGTTCAAAAAGTTTACTGCTCCCCATATTTACAAAACGGAGAAAGCTAATAATTATCAAAACTTAACAGCTAGAAAATTACTGCATAAGGAACAATGTCATGGATAGAAAGGCCAAAAGGTCTACAAACCTATGACCAATGCTTTCTGCAGTTGTCCACTTAGACCCGTTCGCCAAGGCATGACAGTATATACTGCTTTTTTTGTTCGCCAACAAATGAAATAGACGCCAACCACTAATACAATGAAGCCCATACCAATTGCCACTGAAAATATAATTATCAAATTTCTACTTTTCTTGTTGCTCGATGGTGATTTTTTGGATTTGGGATTAGAATTTGCTTCTTTAAGAAATCTTCGGATGCTTGCACTTTTTTTTTGCTGCTGTGTAGGAAGTTATATCATATGATACTGTTTTTTCTAAAAGCTGCTCTGCTAAAGTATTTTCTAGTGTTGGGGTTGCTGTGTCAAATGAATTATCACAATATTTGATATTGTAAAAGTCTTGTTTTATTGAATTGATATTATTCAGATTACAATGCAAGATACAATAGGCAATGGTATTTATACAAAATAAAGTAAAAATGGGCTGAAGGCCCAGATAGAGGCAGGCTATCTGATTCAACAGCAGGAAAAGATGTGAGCCCTTGATCTGATACAACGGTCAGGATTTGGTTTGCTTGATGGTTCGGATTGATAAATCTGTGTTTGTTGCTTTAATATTCTCCCTCAAACCAAACTAGGGTTTCCTACATCTTTCTCTTCCATGGCGGCTCGACTAATACTGAGTTCGTCTCTGAAACGAGTAAAGTTTTTGGATGAGATAGCTTTAGTTAAAACATCTGTGCGTTGATAAAAAGTGGGAACATGGTGAATTTGAAGCTTTCCAGTTCCTGTCTGTTCACGAACAAAATGAAGATCAATCTCTAAATGCTTCGTTCTCGAGTGCTGAATGGGGTTCATGGACAGCGATATAGCGCTCAGATTATCAACCCAAATTATTGGCTTCTGATTGATTTCGATCCCTAATTCTTTGAGTAAGGTGCTAATCCAGATAATTTCAGCCGTGGTGCTTGCAATGGCACGGTATTCTGCCTTCGTGCTTGATCTCGAGACGGTGGCCTGTTTTTTGGTGCACCAAGAAATGAGATTTTTACCGAGGAAAACGCAGTACCCAGTGATGGATCTTCTGTCATCCAAGTCGTTGGCCCAATCAGAATCACTGAAAGCATGTAAACTTAAATTTCTGCAAGGTATCAATCTTAACCCATAATCAATTGTCCCTTTGATATATCGTAGAATACGTTTGACTGCACACCAATGTTCGTTAGTCGGGGCTTGCATATATTGGCATACCTTGTTAACACTAAAACTGATGTCAGGTCTAGTGATAGTAGCATATTGAAGAGCCCCAACAATACTCCTGTACTGCTTTACGTCTTCAATGAGTTCACCTTTGTCCTTTCTTAGTTGAAGGTTGCTGGTCATAGGAGTAGGAAGGGCTTTAGCCTCATTCATGTTAGCTCTAACTAGAATGTCAGACATGTATTGTTTTTGTGATAGGATGATGCTTGAATCTGCTTGCCTTTGATTTTGTATGCCCAGAAAATAGTCAACATCACCCATGTCTTTTATGGCAATTTGCCTGTCCAAGTGTTTTATGACTAGCTCTATTTCTTGTTGGTCATCACCTGTGATGAGAATATCATCAACATAAACTAAGACATAGATACTATTACCCTTTTCTTTTCTAGTATAGAGGGAGTTGTCAGATTTAGTGGCAGCAAATCCTAATTTGATTAGTATGCTTTTCAGTTTCTCATACCAGGTCCTTGATGCTTGTTTTAAACCATAAATGGCTTTATGTAGTTTGCATACTTTACTGCTGTTGGCTTCAGTGCTGTAACCTTTAGGCTGCTGCATATACACTTCTTCCACCAAGTCCCCATTTAAGAATGCATTGTGAACATCTAATTGTCTTATCTTCCATTGCTTATGCATAGCAATGGTTAGTATAATTCTGATAGTGGCCGGTTTAATAACTGGAGAAAATGTCTCTTTGAAGTCAAATCTAAATTGTTGGGTATATCCCTTTGCCACAAGCCTGGCCTTATACTTGATGGTGCTGCCATTAGCAACCCTTTTAATTTTGTATATCCACTTGCTTCCCATAATATTCTTATGTTTTGGTGGGTCAACTAAGGTCCATGTTTGATTTTTAGTTAGGGCCTTGTATTCTTCATCCATGGCCTTTCTCCATTTGATATTTTTAATTGCTGAATCATATGATGTTGGCTCTATTTCAACAAGTTGGGTGCTGTATGCTTTGGGTTTAAAAATCCCACTCTTTGATCTGGTAATCATGGGATGTTGAATGGTGGATGAATGTGGCTCATGATGAGCATCATTTGTTTCATTTGTCTTGTCTTCATTGCTATGATTTTGTTGAGGATTTTCTTCATGTTGTTCATGGTTTTGATTTTGTTGCGAGTCTATCTGTTGATCCTCTTTATGCTGTAGATTGCCTGTAGTTGCAGTTTTATTAAGTCCACTTTCTGCTATACCATTTTGAGCTTGAATTTTAGTGCTAAACCATTCTGACAGATCTGATATGTGACCTATGATGGCTTGGTTTGCATCAGATTCTTGACTATGTTTCTCCTTTCCTATAAAAGGAAAAACATTTTCATTAAAAACAACATGTCTAGAAATGTAAGTTCTGCCTTGATCATCTAGACATATGTATCCCTTTTGATTGTGTGCATATCCTAAAAAGATACATTGGCTAGATCTTAGGCTTAACTTATGTTAGTTATAGGGTCTAAGGTAGGGAAAACACAAACATCCAAAAGTCCTTAAAAATTTATAATTTGATCTAATGCCAAATAACTTCTCAAAAGGACAAACTTGGTTTAACACTCTTGTTGGCATTCTATTGATAAGATAAACTGCTGTGGCAAATGCCTCTCTCCAATATTTCATTGGTAAGCTGGCTTGTGACAAGAGTGTTAATCCAGTTTCTACTATGTGTCTGTGTTTTCTCTCAACCAACCCATTTTGTTCTGATGTGTGGGGACATGTTACTCTATGTATGATTCCTTTCATGTCAAAGAAATCCTTTAAGGGTTTGAATTCCCCCCTACCATCAGTTTGTATGATTTTCACACTGCTATTAAGTTGTTTTTCAGTGTAAGTAATAAAATGTTTTATAGCATTACATGTGTCTGATTTTGCCTTTAAGAAATATATCCATGTATATCTTGTGTGTGCATCAACAAGAGATAGATAATACCTGTCTCCTTTGGTGGAATTATGTGGTGATGGTCCCCACAAGTCTGCAGCAATAAGCTCCAATGGCTTTTCATAGATAGATTCAAAATTTTGGAAAGGTAACTTGTGGGTTTTGCCAATTTGACAGTGTGTGCATGACGCAGCGGATTAATCAAAACAATGTCGATCGATGAGAGTAGCAATCGATGGGTTGGAAGATATTGAAATGCCCGAATTCGTTGATCCGAAGATACTGAATTCTAGCTATCCCGAACTCGTTGATCGCGCACGATACCGGGTTCAAAGATCTACGATTCTTCACACGTTGATCTAGCGCACTAGATTCCGTGAATCGGCTTCTGTAGTCGTTGAATCGAGCGCACTCGATTATCCGAGAGTGGAGATAAGAGATTACACTCGACTACCAATTGGGTGAAAGCACAAAGCTAACAAAACAAGAGTTTTATTTCAAATCAACTAACTTTTACAAATGAGACTCTCGGCCTATTTATAGGCTACACATTTTAGCAATACAATTCTGTACAACTCATAAGTCGGAACCGACTTATCACGAACGATTCAACAACAGAGACCGGCGACTTAACAGACATCGCGACCTACGACTCAACTTAGGTCGGCAACGACCTAATTACAATATACAATGATTTACAGACATGGCCGACCTAACCTGGTACGACCTAAAAATTACAACACATTAGAAGTATACGACTTAGTACATGGCGACATACGACTTAAAGAAATACAACATAATACCATACAACGATTCAACACTTAAGTCGTAAACGACTTAACGACTCATCATAGCTCGGTGACGACTTATCCTCAGCAGCGACTTAAGAAACAGCGGTTCAGATTAACTCGGCAGGAGAATCCATGGCTTCAGGTTTCGGCGACATAAGATGGTACGACTTAGCTAAGTCGTAACTCGGCAGCGACTCGTCACTTCCCTTAAGTCGTAGACGACTTATCTCTCGTGTATTCTCAACTTGTGTTGCTCCTCCTGGATTCGTCTTTTTAAGTCATGGACGACTTATGCCTTCCGCTTCAATACATCGTGGTTGCCTTTCCTCCTCGCCCCAGTTAAGTCGGTCATGACTTATGTCCTCCATCATGCTAAGTCGGTCACGACTTATGCCTTTACTCCTGTTAAGTCGGTCATGATTTAAATCTCCCATTATGTTAAGTCGGTCACGACTTATAGTTTCGCTAGGTCGGTCACGACTTATATCTTCAGTTCTGTTAACTCGTGGTGCTTCTTTGAGTCGTGGACGACTCAAGTCTACCCCCTTATCTCGTGTACGACTTATGCTATCTCCCCAGTTAAGTCGGTCACAACTTATGCCTTGGAGACTTATAGCTTGGCCTGCATCATCCTCCCCTGGTTGAAAGGAATTCGTCCTCGAATTTGCACTTTCCTCCTCCGCGACACACTCATCCCCATGATAAGGTACGAGATGCTTAACATTGAATACATCTGACGTGTATACATCCTCCGGCAGCTTCAACTTATAAGCATTTTCATTAATTCGTTTCACGACTTCTACAGGACCAATTTTTCTGGCTTTCAACTTGTTATAAGCGCCCACTGGAAAACGATCCTTTGTTAATACTGCATAGACCAAATCACCTTCGTTAAATTCAACGTTTCTTCGTTTCAAATCTGCAGATTGTTTGTACTTCTCATTTGCTTTCTTCAATCGTTCCTGAACAATTTGATGACATTCCGTCAGTCCTTCAACAAAATCAGCAGCTTTCTTAACTGTTCCCTTCGAATGTGGTATTACCGTTAAGTCCAACGGTCCCTTTGGCAAATTTGAATATATAATCTGGAATGGACTGAATCCCGTACTACGATTCACTGCATGATTATGAGCAAACTCTGCCTGACATAACTTCACGTCCCAACTCTTCAGATTGTCTTGCACAAGACACCTTAAAAAATTTCCCAACGATCTGTTCACGACCTCGGTCTGTCCATCCGTTTGCGGATGATAAGCGCTGCTAAAATTCAAATTCGTTCCCACCATCTTCCACAAACTTAGCCAAAAATGACTCAGAAAACGAGTATCCCTATCCGACACAATAGATTCTGGCAATCCATGAAGTCGATATATCTCTTTGAAAACAACTGAGCAACATGAACAGCATCCGCCGTCTTTTTACAAGCAATAAAATGTGCCATTTTCGAAAATCGATCAACCACCACATAAATGGAATCGTTTCCCCGCTGTGTTCTCGGCAATCCCAACACAAAGTCCATACTCACATCAACCCACGGTTTAATTGGTACAGGTAACGGCATATATAAACCAGCATTAGTCGCAGTTCCTTTCGAAACCTGACAGATATGACATCGCTCCACAAACCTCTCCACCTCTTTCCTCATCGATGGCCAAAAGTAAGACTGTGAAATCAACTGTAATGTACGGTCTCTCCCAACATGTCCTTCTTCATGTAGCTCTTTTACAATCTTCATCCTCAAACTACAATCAGGTATGCACAATCGATTTCCCTTGAACAGAAAACCATCTACCATTACAAACTCATCCGTCTCTCCTTTCTTCACTTTATTTACAAACTTCAAAAAGTAAGGATCTTCAACAAATAACTCTGGTAGCACATCAAATCCTGTCACTTCGATCTTCATTGTAGTCAACACATGATTTCTTCTACTCAATGCATCCGCAACACGATTCGTCACTCCCGATTTGTGTTTCACCACAAAAGTAAACTGTTGTAGATATGCAATCCACGATGCATGTCTCGCTGAAATCTTGTCTTGCCCTTGAAAATGTTTCAATGCCTCATGATCAGTGTACAGAACAAACTCTTTCTGAAATAGATAATGTCTCCAGTGTTTAATAGATTGCACAACAGCATAAAATTCCACATCATATGTGTTGTATCTCATCTTCGCTCCTGATAACTTCTCACTAAAGTATGCAATAGGTCGTCCCCTCTGACTCAACACTCCTCCAATTCCAACCTTGGACGCATCAGTGTGTAGCTCAAACAACAACTGAAAATCTGGTAATACTAGAATTGGTGCAGACGTCAAGAGTTCTTTGATCCGCTCAAAAGCAACCCTTGCTTCCTCCGACCAAGAAAACTGCTTCCCCTTCATACAATAAGTAACCGGTGCCATCACGCTACTGAAGTGTAGAATGAATCTTCGGTAGAATGATGCTAGCCCATGAAAACTTCTCACTTCGGTTATTGTCTTCGGGTGTGGCCAATTTCTGACTGCTTCAACTTTATTCTGGTCCACCTGGATACCTTCTCCTGACACAACATATCCCAGAAATAAAACACTCCTTGCCATAAACACACATTTCTTTGTTGCAGCATAAAATTGTTCCTGTCGCAGTACCATCAACACTTCCTTGAAATGATGCAAGTGTTCCTCCGGACTTCCACTGTATATCAGAATATCATCGAAATACACCACCACAAACTTCCCAATGAATGGCCTAAAAATCTGATTCATCACCCTCATGAATGTACTTGGTGCATTCGATAGACCAAACGGCATTACCAGCCATTCATACAAACCTTCCCTCGTCTTGAATGCTGTCTTCCATTCGTCCCCTGGTCTAATGTGAATCTGATGATAACCGCTCTTCAAGTCAATCTTAGAAAAGATTACGGATCCACTGATTTGATCTAATAAATCATCAAGCCTCGGCATCGGAAATCTATATCTGACTGTGATCTTATTCAATGCTCTACTATTTGTGCACATCCTCCACGTTCCATCTTTTTTGGGTACCAATAAAGCTGGTACAGCACAAGGACTTAAACTCTCCTGCACACGCCCCTGTTCAAGCAATTCTTCCACCTGCCTCCTCAACTCTTCATGTTCCTTTGGACTCATTCGATAATGTGGTCTGTGTGGCAACACAGCACCTGGAACAAGATCTATCTGATGTTGTATATCCCTCAACGGTGGCAACTCCGTTGGTAACTCCTCTGGAAATACATCGTCAAACTCTTTCAATACCGGTTTTACTTCTTCTGGGATTTCCACCACTTCCTGACTCTCCCGTCCGATCAATAAAAATACTTCAGGCTCCTCCTCTACTTCCTTCACAAACTCCTTCAAAGATAACAAAGTTTTAAGCTCTTCAGTCTCCTCCAACTTATTTTCCTCCTGTTGTCGCTTCTTTGGAACTAGAGTGATCTTTGTGCCTTCAAACATGGAACTGTAACTGTTGGTACGCCCATCATGTTGCACCGCCCTATCATACTGCCACGGTCTCCCCAGCAACAAATGACAAACGTCCATATCTACCACATCGCACCAGATTTCATCTTTATATTTCTTCCCAATTGAAAACTTCACACAAGCCCTTCGTCCAACCTTCACCTCCCCGCCTTTCCTCAACCAAGCCAACTTGTACGGTTTCGGATGTTTCTCAGTCTTCAATGCCAACTTCCTCACAGCTTCTGAAGAAATTATATTATCACAGCTTCCAGCATCAATAACAAATTTGCAAACTTTCCCCATAATAGTACATGTTGACTGAAAAATATTGCTCCTCAACCAACTACAATCCTCCTCTTGCTTTGGTGTTAAACAGGACCTCTTCATCATTAGATTATAACCTTCGTCTCCCGACACTTCTTCTTCCTCCTCATCAGGTGGTGAATTGGAACATTCAGCTTCTTCATCCTCATCCTCAACCTCCGCTATCATGCTCTCTTCTTCGGCTTTGGACATTCGCTACTTTTGTGACCCAATTCTTGACAATTGTAACATTTGAAACCGTTGTTAACCTTTGTCTTCTCAGCCTCCTTCACTACTGGTCTACTGATAGGTTTAGAAACATTAGAACTCCCACTAACACCCTTCACTTGATTGTTGGAATTAGTAAACACACCACCGCCTCGTCGTCCCTGTTTCTCCCAAGCCAACGCCTTTTGATGTGCTTCTGCCACAGATCTTGGATCGAACATATTAACCATATCCTGAATCTGCATTCTTAATCCCCCAATGAATCTAGATATCAGCTGCTCTTCCGTTTCCATAATATCATTCCTCGCAATAAGCTGATAAAACTCATCTACGTAATCATTAACAATTTTTGTGCCCTGCCTCAAATTTTGCAAACGTTGATACATCAGAGATTGATAATTGTAAGGTAAGAACGTTGCTTTCATCAATTTTTTCATCTTCTCCCAAGAATCAACTTTTGACTTCCCCATCCGTTTACGTGTAAGTTGGGTTTGCTGCCACCACGCCAAAGCTCTACCCCTCAACCTTGTAGCAACCAACTTCACTCTACGATGTTCTGGAACTTCTTTGAAGTCAAAAATCTCTTCAACATTAGCCGCCCAATCTAGAAACTCCTCCGCTTGCATACCACCTTTGAACTCAGGAATTTCAGTCTTCATCCTCGACTCCCACTTGTGATCATACTCAGAGTAATTTCTTCCTTGTCCTCGTCCTTGTCCACGAACACTACCACCATCATACTCCTCTTCAAAATCAGATGTATATCGTTGTCTATCTCGTCCACCCACATCTCTACTACCTTCACGCCTACCACCATCATCCCTTCTACCTACATTCCTCCGTTCACGATCATTCACATTCCTCCCACGCCTTTGATCATCATCAACACTTCTGTCTCGATTGGAATGTGGCGAGACTCTACTTCCCCCATGATTAGATTCAGGTGATACCCTTCTCTGATTCTGATTCATCTCTAACATCATCTTCTCTAACCGACCAATTCCTTCGTTAAGCTTTTCACTAAAGTTTTCATTGATTCTTTGCTCCATCTCATCAGCTTCTTCTCTTCGATACAATGCTTCAACGTTTTGGTGACGATTAGCTCTTCTCGGCGGCATACTTGAAAACTTCACAAAACTCTTCAACACTTCAAAATTCAATCAAAATTCGAACTTAGATCCAAAATGAAATGGATCGAAACTTCCACTTTTGTTGCAAATCGCGATGAACACGATGAACAAAATTCTCGGCCTCCAACACAAATTCGATCGAAACAACTTCGAACAAGCTCTACTAACTCGGCCGACTTGATGGGAGATGCTCGGCTCAACTTGATTTCTTCAAAACTCAAAAATGATTAGGCTCCAAGTCTCGATCTAGCAATGATTGGCTAGAACAAGCTCTGATACCAAAACTGACGCAGCTGATTAATCAAAACAATGTCGTTCGATGAGAGTAACAATCGATGGGTTGGAAGATACTGAAATGCCCGAATTCGTTGATCCGAAAATACCGAATTCTATCTATTCCGAACTCGTTGATCGCGCACGATACCGGGTTCAAAGATCTGCGATTCTTCACACGTTGATCTAGCGCACTAGATTCCGTGAATCGGCTTCTGCAGTCGTTGAATCGAGCGCACTCGATTATCCGAGAGTGGAGATAGGAGATTACACTCGACTACCAATTGGGTGAAAGCACAAAGCTAACAAAACAAGAGTTTTATTTCAAATCAACTAACTTCTACAAATGAGACTCTCGGCCTATTTATAGGCTACACATTTTAGCAATACAATTCTGTACAACTCATAAGTCGGAACCGACTTATCACGAACGATTCAACAACAGAGACCGGCGACTTAACAGACATCGCGACCTACGACTCAACTTAGGTCGGCAACGACCTAATTACAATATACAACGATTTACAGACATGGCCGACCTAACCTGGTACGACCTAAAAATTACAACACATTAGAAGTATACGACTTAGTACATGGCGACATACGACTTAAAGAAATACAACATAATACCATACAACGATTCAACACTTAAGTCGTAGATGACTTAACGACTCATCATAGCTCGGTGACGACTTATCCTCAGCAGCGACTTAAGAAACAGCGGTTCAGATTAACTCGGCAGGAGAATCCATGGCTTCAGGTTTCGGCGACATAAGATGGTACGAGTTAGCTAAGTCGTAACTCGGTAGCGACTCGTCACATCCCTTAAGTCGTAGACGACTTATCTCTCGTGTATTCTCAACTTGTGTTGCTCCTCCTGGATTCGTCTTTTTAAGTCGTGGACGACTTATGCCTTCCGCTTCAATACATCGTGGTTGCCTTTCCTCCTCGCCCCAGTTAAGTCGGTCACGACTTATGTCCTCCATCATGCTAAGTTGGTCACGACTTATGCCTTTACTCCTGTTAAGTCGGTCATGATTTAAATCTCCCATTATGTTAAGTCGGTCACGACTTATAGTTTCGCTAGGTCGGTCACGACTTATATCTTCAGTTCTGTTAACTCGTGGTGCTTCTTTGAGTCGTGGACGACTCAAGTCTACCCCCTTATCTCGTGTACGACTTATGTTATCTCCCCAGTTAAGTCGGTCACGACTTATGCCTTGGAGACTTATAGCTTGGCCTGCATCAGTGCATATAGATAAATTGTTTAGTGATGAAAAAGAAATTTTATTACTGTTCAATACTTGCTTAACTACATCATAGCTAGGATGCCCTAGTTTGCAATGCCATAGAAAGAAATCATCATGTTTGTTATGATTTAAGCTAGTACTATTACACCACAAAGCACTATTACAAATATTTTCGTTTCTCATGTTGCAGAACTTGTATAGGCCTTGTTCCAGTTTACCCTGTAACAATATATTTTTGCTTAGCAAATCTCTGACGAGACAAAACTTGGGGTGAAACTCAAAATATACATTGTTTTCTTTAGCAAATTGAGAGACACTGATTAAATTCTTTTTGATACTTGGCACTCTTAACATATTATTAAGGTAGAGTAGCCTTGTACCTTTTATAGTGCATGTCCCTATGTGAGATATATTTGCAGTTTCACCATTCCCCATTAAGATAGAATTTTTACCTGTGTAGCTTTTGTTCCCCAAATTGAGGTTTTGCAAATTGTTGGTGATATGATTTGTGGCTCCTGAATCTGGAAACCATTCAGCTGTGTTGATGTCATCAGTTTTGTCATCACCATCCCCTGAGTTATCTGTAGTGTTCTTTGCCTGACTACTGGTCTGTGCTAGGTTGGCTGTTGGTTGCCGGTTAGACTGACCTTGTTGAGCTGCATTGTAGTCTTCCTTGAATCTGAAGTAACATTTATTTGCCATATGACCAAATTTTTCACAAATTTGGCACTTGACTCTATTATTGTTTGGAAACCTTCCCCTGCCTCTGCCTCTTTAAGTGCTGCCTCCCCTTGAGTTCTGATTGTTCTGGTTATTTCTCTGACCTTTGTTCTTTGTTGTAGAGACATAATTTGCTGAGTAATCTTCTTGCATGAGTTTTCTTTGTTCAACTCTTCCTTCATGAGCGAGGAGGGCTGAGTGGACATAATTAAGATCAGGTAGGATTTGTTGTGTGGCAATGAAAGTTACTAAAGATTCGTAATCTTGATCTAGACCATTGGTGATGATGAGAATTTGTTCACTGTTGGAAATTTCATGTCCAACTGCTTTTAACTTGTCACAAAGATTTTTAATCTTCGCAAGATATTCCCTCATGCTCATGTCATTCTTTCTTGTGTTTTGTAATTCTCTTCTATAGTGCATGATTCTTGCAGCTGATTGATAATTAAAGATCCTTTCAATCGATGACCATATTTCATAAGATGTGTAGCATCCAACTAGTTGTGATAAAAGACTTTGACTGACTGATGAAAGTAGTCATGATGCGAGCAAATTATCTTGCTTTTGATATAAACAATAATCTGGGTTGCTGACAGTATTACCCTTATCATATGTAATGTTGATGGGTGGAATCACCTTGGTTCCTTTGACATAATCTTACAGATCATACCCTCTTAATGCTATTTCAATTTGGAATTTCCATGTGATATAATTATCCTCATCTAATGGTGTGCTTATTGCTTGATTTTTAGGGGTAATCAGGAAGCAGTCAGGTTTTTGATCATCTTTGAGTCTGTTGCCTGTGTTGGCTGATGTAACTTCATCTTCTTCGTGGACCATGATGAATCAAGAACTCTGATATGCCTACTTTCTTGATCAAGAAGAGGATCTTGAGTGGTGCAGATTACTTGGTATCACAAATCTGATGGAAGGGGTACACAGATAATATGTATTACTGTTTTATTGCAAAACAGTAATGCATATAGTGAAGAGGTATTCTTGTAATATCTCTGTTGGACGACAATGATGCAACCAGAGGGAGAAATGAAGATCCTGAATCTGATCTCCTTCTTGGATGGCATAGAGGGTAAAAACTGGTAGGATCAAGATTCTGCACAGTTATCAGAAAGGCCTCCTCGATGATGACAACTTTCTGAGGGGAGCCAAAAAATGATTCAAACTCTGCTTGCAGAAGAGAGCAGAAATTGATATGGTCGTTAGGCAGTAAATCAGCTCTGATACCAAAATGAATTATCACAATATTTGATATTGTAAAAGTCTTGTTTTATTGAATTGATATTATTCAGATTACAATGCAAGATACAATAGGCAATGGTATTTATACAAAATAAAGTAAAAATGGGCTGAAGGCCCAGATAGAGGCAGGCTATCTGATTCAACAGCAGGAAAAGATGTGAGCCCTTGATCTGATACAACGGTCAGGATTTGGTTTGCTTGATGGTTCGGATTGATAAATATGCGTTTGTTGCTTTAATAGTGTCAATATCCAAGTCATCATTTTTAGTAGATTTTATCGATATAAAGACCGTGAAATGAAGTACACAAATAAATTTGTATCAGTTAAGCAACTGGAAAAGGTCATATATATGATTCATATGAGAGATGTGCAACAAAGATAATTAAGAAACAAGTAGATGATGCTAAGATATAGTAATGCTATAAAAGTTAAATATATAACATTTTAAAAAAAAATTGTTAACATAAGAAATGTTATGCATGCTCAACTTATGTACAGAACATTTAACTTCTTATCAAAAATCTTGTCACAGTCGAGAAAAAACAGTTTAAATTGAAAAGAATAACGAGCTCAACTTTTGAAAATTTTTGAGAACTTTATTCTTAATGCATATACGAACTCATGTTCTAGTTTTTGCACTTTCCAAAGAATTAAATGCTCATATTTAAGCCACGTATATGTCACTAAGAGAATAGACAATATTATCAGTTTTACCATCTAATATCAAACTGGTCCGAGGATGGTTGCGCTTCATTAGTCTGTATGTTCCCCATCTGAGGATTACTTCTTAATACACTGAAATATAATGTCATATCAGAATTGTTACAAGGTATACTTCAAATTATATAGTGATTCCAACTCACATAATCTCTAGGGACAAATTATTGCTAATTTCTGAGGAAAATGGGCCGCTGAAATTATTATATCCAAAATCCAGTACCTGCTAGTTCCTTCTACACACATTTTGCCTAAACTTAGTCTTCATATTTACCAAAACTAATGTGTGGCCCGTGCTTCGCACACGGACAACTTTGTAAATTTTATGCCCATAATCATTGTGCTGGAAAATAAGTTTGTAGATGGATGTTTCTTTTATTTTCTACTCTTAGTTGGTATGGAAAATTAAAATTTGGTATTATACACTTTGTTTTTTTCCCGAAATCTATATTCGTATGTAAATACATAACTTGAAAATTGGAAGCCATCGTGATTGAAGTTGATTTCAAGCAATGCAGCATTGATATAAGCTGCCGTACGTATGAATTAAATTGTTCAAAGTCATATTTCAAATTTTTAAATAGGGACGTACATTATCGTAATAGAATAATGAGCTGCATAATTAGTTGGAAGTGATGACTTTATTTATGCAATCAAGGTACACGTAAGCAAACACATCAAGACACTCAGATCACTCTCACATTGCACTTCCTTTTACAAAATAGCAAGTTCATGGTGCTTCGACAGTCATCTAAAATGTCCTATTTTGTCACTTGTGTCAAGTTTTTTTATTCTATATCTCATCATCTATGAAGTTGAGTAATAAATAGACTGCATTCAAGGTGTTCTTCCGTACAAAATTGTTGAGAGCTACAGGTTGGTAAGTAGTGTTTGTTGTTATTCAGAAAACATTTCATTGGATACTACAAGTGTTCATATAGCTCTACGTTTGCAGCAGTTTGATCATATGAATTTGTTTGGAGTAAAAATATTCAAGAGGTAGATGGAATATTAAATGTTAGTTGCGGTTGATGTGAAGTACCTGTTATGTGAAATCTAATCATTACAACAACCATATTGCATGAGATGTAAATTTGTCATTGGCACTCTTTGTTCTATGAATATGGAGAAGTGTCAACTATTATGTTTATGTAGCATTTTGTAGGTTCTCTGACTCGGTTATTATTTGTTTGACTAATGGTTCCCTTATCCTAAAATTGCAATGAATAATATTTTACCAAGCAGACTAAATATCTATGCTACCAAAAAATACCACAAATACACTTTTTTAATTTGGATCTTCAACACTTGTGCAACAAAAAAAATACAAAATAAAGGAGTGCTACAATAATATGATTCAAAGAGAAAAAAATATTATGTCCACGACGTTCACATTATGCTACTGATATACAATACATCCCTAAAAGTGATTACCTTACAGATCTGGATTTTTCATTCTTAGCTTTTGTAGGTTTTCCCATGTCATTTATTCTTCTTCTTTTTATTTTTATACGTAGGTAAATTATTTAACTTACAAAAGAAAGAAAAGAAAAATAAATAAATAAAGTTACCGTCGAGATCACTTTTCGGAGAACTACACCAATAATTTCTCCCTTTTTTTCAAGGGCGCATATATAGTTCTTTTTGATATTTTGGAAGTGTCACCTATATGCTGATATGACGCTATTAAAAAAATGCTAAAAAAAATCACATTGTGGAATTCAGGAACATCGGATTTGAAATTTAGTGCATACAATTTTTTTACCTATAGTTAATTGGTGTTGGGTTCGTTACTTTTTTGATAACATCCCAGATTTCATGGATATGGAGCTCTGTATGGCAAAAATCTGATTCTACAATACCTATGCTCTATCTACAATACCGATAAATTAAACAATGTCCTCAATAACAGTAGCTAGTAAACCCAAAGATTCCAATTTCAGGGCAATGCAACTAAACACTTCTAATCCTTAAACGAAAAAGTGGGTAACTTTATTATTGTTTCCAAGGGTATTGTCCTTCACAACTAAATCCCATTCAAATTTTCTTTATTTAACCAATTATAACAAAATCTACAGTTTCCAATTTTCCTAGAGGGAAAAAACTAAAGAAAGCAAAATGTATTTTCCTTATTAGCATGAATATGTATATATCATTGATAACCCAAGCAAACATCATGTTACGTGCATAAATAAATCAACTTTGTATTAAATATTTTAACTTTAATATTTCACAGACAATAATTAGAACATGGTATTTTATAATAGTTGTGATCCCATCAATAAATAGTGGACCTATCCCTTTTGATATTTCATTGAATATGGAAAACTGAAATGAAATCATTCCTTGCTGGATGAATCCAAAAAATTAGCACTGCAAATATTACAATACTACTTACATACAAAATCACTCTTCTCAAATTAAGTATCATTCTTCTTATCAAAAATAAACTACTACTTATACACAAACCTATATTGAAATATGGATATGCTAGAAGGGAATATTACCCAGTACCGCTTCATCTTGACAATGTTTTGTTGTGCAAAAATTGCACAAATGCGGAAAAAATAATAAACAAAATCTAGATTTGCCAATTTGAACATCACTCAATCTAACAACAAGTGTTTAATGTCTTAGAGAGTTTTTGGCCTCGTTTGACAAGTGTTGTATATGATCGTTATATGGATATTCGTTTTTTAACAAAACGGACATCTATATTCATCTGATGCAATATCTGTCAGATTTGTCCATGTATTGCACAAGATACAAACACAATAAAGTAAATACATTTTATAAACCATTTCATTTTAAATGGTTTACAAAATTTCGACAGCACTTCCTTCTCGTTTCCTGTGTACACGCATTTGTGTACGATATATGGAACAAAAGGGAAGTGCTGCCGAAATTTTGTTGAATCGTTTAATCTGAAATGATTTATAAAATGTAATTACATTATTGTGTTTGTAATGGGAAGTAGGATGACCGGCCATCAAAGTAAAAACCAATAAACTAATAATTAAAAAATAAAGTGAAGTGCTTATTTGAATTTTCTACGATAGTGAAGTGTTTACAATGATGAAGTGTTGAAAATTATTCCTACAAGACTTTAGTATCGGTTGAATTGTTTACTTAAATTTTCTAACATATATTTCAAATCAGAAAAAATGTTCGATTATTTCTTCGACCGTAGTTGGATGTATGAAGTCAGAACCAGTGATTTTTGGTTCCATCAAAGTAAAAACCAATAAGTTTTTAGTTCCATATCTCATTCTCTTCATCTCTACTCTTTTTTATTTCTTCTACTCACTTACCAATGGCCATGTGTCGTTAATTTTTTCTTATATAAACAATGTCAAGTAGTGGGAGAGTATCATCACATTTTTAATTGATGTAATAAACAAGTATCACAATGCAAATCTCAATACATTCTCGGTAAATATTTATGCAAATAGAAATCCAAACAAGCAACCTACATAATTTTTTTGTGTTTATATGAAATGACAGGAAGAGATAAAAGTTCTTGCTAATGTCGTTATCTACTACGAGAGAGTGGATTAGATGTCGACGTAGGAACACCGATGAGTACATACAGGGGGTTCGACATTTTATAAATTTCGCAAAGCATCATTGTAACGACCCTGAATTTTTGACATTTGAAATGTGAATATTTAATTGAGTTTAAATATTTGAATGATAGTTTAATTTGAAATTCGAGATATTAGGATGAATTTGGCGATTAAATTATTGAATTTAATTTACTGAAGTTGGGTAAAAATTTGAATCTTCAGTTTTAAGCTTGTTGAAAATATTTTCAAGGCTTAGAAAATTCATATTAATAATACTGAAGATAATGGAAGCTTCAGAATTGAATTTGAAACTGTTTTGTTCAGTTTTGAAATTTATCGTTTAAATCGATATTTGAAAATAGCGTTCCGAGGCATAGTCTCGGAATTCGACGAAACCAGTTCCATTGGATCTGTAATATTGTATTATTATCGGATTTCAATTTTCGTAATGTTTGGAGTGATCGTTTGGTCGTACGATAAGCAAACGCGCTAAAATTAAATCGAAAATTTAATTTAATAACTGGTTCAAAAAGCTATCTTCTCCATACGATCGAATTTGGACTCGAAACATTTTCCATTGCGTTTGGAATAGGCGTATAATATTACGAACGCCTAGCGGCACGCCTCGATAGGATGTCGAGATTTTTAGTTGCAAATTCGAGACGATTCAAATTTGAATTTAAATTAAATATATATTAGTCAACTTCAGCTGAATTTCTTTCAACTCATGACTTTTTGCTTTCAAATCACTGTCTCCACTCGTACACGCAACATCATTCGTGTCTCCGCTCCATTTCTTTAAATCATGCAACCCGTTTTCTTGGTTCCTCAGTTCGAAAAAAAAAGAGAATAATGGCCGATCTTAGGGAAGTCTCGTTCAACATTCAAAATTCGCGAGCCGTTCCCCCCTTCATTCCCAAATTTGAACTCAATCTAATCTCGTTCCTAAATCAAGATATGGCTCATAGCCTTTTCTTTCCTCTCTTCAACAGATTAAAACGAAAATCGTATTCATCAAAAAAAAATGAAGTGAAATCAGTTCGCGATTCAATCGCGTAGGAGAGGAACGAAATTCCATTCGATCATTTCATGGTTTCACGAACAAAATCGAAATCGGGGACGAGGCACAGCTTTAGAGAGGAGGCGACCTGGGGTGTTGTGAGATTCCGAGGATCGTGGCGGCAAGGCTCGAGTTCGAGCAACGATGGCAAGGGGGTTCGCCAATATGGGAAAAGAAGCTCGCATTCGAAGTCGAGACGTGGCGCGCGCTCAATTTGGAGAAGCTTGCGTGCACGGTGGCGTGGACCTGCTGTAGCCGTACGATTTGGCGGCGGTGGGTCGCGAAAGGGGTGGTCGAGATCGAGGCTTGGTTCAAGCTGAGGTATATTCAATTTATTTCATTTCAATTTAAAATTGATAATATCCACATAAATATGTACAAGAAACAGGAAAATAATAATAATAATATGTCACAGTAAAGTAAATTTCATTTTTCTGCAGTTTACAGTAGAGAAGAATTTTTGTTTATATTTATGTTTATCTATATGCAGAAAGATTTATTTACAGTGAGGTATTGGGTTTTAATTTCGTTATATGGGTATATATGTACACATAATAAGAGTTTATTTACAGTAAGGTAAAAGATATCTATTTTAATTTAAAGGTAATAAATAAGTATATAAACATTTAAGGAAAACTAGTTTAAATAAAATTAATAAATGGTAATTTATTTTTCGATTTGTTCGAATATTAATAAGCCGTAAAATGTTTATACAAGGTCTTAAATCGGGGGAAGACCAGCCGGTTTGGATCAGATTGCAAATAAAAAAAAAAGCAAAGGTGAGATCTTCTCACTCAAAAAAAGGGTTTTGTTTAATTTTAAATAGTTATATTTAAAATTATTGATTGTGTTGATTGTGTGCTTGAATGATAGTATATATGATAGTAGCATATAACAATATATATATATATATATATTGGAATATATATATATATATATTGGAGTTATTGATTTTCCCGCATTATATAGCGGATGAGACCCTATGCGCCGCATAATAGCGGATGATATTTTATAAATCCCATATACCGTGATATTCCACCTCAAAGTGGAATTGGTATTGTGCTAACATCTGTGGATGCAGGGAAACAGGTTGGAGGGATCCAACTGGATTCCTCAAAATTATATGAATTTGTTTCATATGTTGTATGAATTTGTTTCATATGCTGTGTGATGATTTATTGATAATCTATGAATGATTATATTGACGATTGAATGTGTTGAAGGCTAAAATTTAGCCGAATGTATTTTTGGTATCGTTGGATACCAGAAATAAATAAATTGGATTTTTGAAATTAAAATTGGAAATTTTAAGTAAATTCTTTTGAAAGAATTGGGTGAATTTAAAAGAAGGAATTTTAAAAACATAGAGTTAATTTTCGAAATCTTATCGAATCATTTCCAAAATATGGGAAAAGATTTTTTATAAATGGATTTTTGAATAGTATTATTCAAAAGTTGGAGAATTTATTTAAAATGGAATTTTAGATGGTTTGGAAGAGATAAAGGAATTTATTTTTAAAAAGTGATAAAATTTTTTAAAATCAAATTGATATTTGATTTGGTATTTGAAATTAAATCTTTGGGAAATCGATATGAAAATTTATTTGGTGTTGAATCAAAATGGATTTTGTGTTGAAATAAAATTGAAAATTATAAAAATGGATTTTGTGTTGAAATGAATTTTGAAATCGATTTGCAAATGATTTGATATTTGGGAAATAAACTTAGAAATCAATTTGTAATTGATTTGGAATGTGAAATAAATGTGGAAATCAATTTGAGAGTTGATTTGGAGTTGAAAGTGAATATTTGGGAAAACGATTTGAAAATCGTGTATAAGTGAATATTTGGAAATTTACATTCACAATGGAATTTGTAAAGGAAAAGTGAAAATAAATAACATTCGGGAATTTTATTTCGCGAGTTAAAATGTGATTTGAAATTGGTTTTCAAAGTGATGAAGTGTAGAAAAATATATATCTTGTGAAGATATTTTGAAATTTAATAATTTGGGAAAATTATTTAAATTGGTTGATTGTTGTGAATGTTGTTGATAGTTAAATAACTGGCTATCAATATTTGCCTTTGAAATGGCACTTGATTTGTTTTTAAAACAAACGCTCATTATTCGGTTAAGCCGAGAAAGGACCTTTGTGTCATATAACCCATTCCGAATAATGATACGACGTGTATGAATTGCAATTGAAGACCGGTGTGAAGACCGGGTATTTGAGAAAATGAAAGGACAACCTGTCGAATGTCTCTGCACCGAGTTGCTCCGGTATAGAGATTTATATCACTTTTCTTGTGATGGGAAGTCCGGACGTGATTAGTGAATACTCGGATTGCAAGGGCTTCTTTGGAAGTGCCTTTGGTTTTGTTCGAACCTGGAAAGGACTTGTATGGATGTGTGTCTGACGTTACACTTTGAGATGTAAAGCTGGTTTCTATCAAATACATTTCTGTTGGTGGCGGAGAATTTATTCTCTTAGCTTAACACCCTTCTCTGAGACGTACGAGCTCAGAGGTTATGTAGTTGATGGTTACTAGTGATACATTTCCAATTTGGTAATGTGGCATACGAAGTGCTGTTGATCATTTGTTGATCAAAGCATGGCTTTGTGAAAAAGCGTAGCTTTGTGGACGAGACTTCGTCGAGCCTCACAACCCGGTAATGGTCGAAACAGGAATGTTGCGGCAAGGTTTTTAGGGGTCGCACCCCTAGAGTATGTCATTTCCTTCTGGATAAAAGGTGATATCATGGTATGGAGCCCAGATATTTTACCTATGTTGATGCTGCAAATTTATTATACTTTGTGGTTGTTGCTTTGTGGTTGAGGATCCTCGGATAAAGGTCGGTAACGACCGGGGGATGGCATAGCTCGTGTGTTAGCTATCTAGTTACAGTTGTACAGCGTGAGGTAGCGTCGGCCTTGTTTTTGCAGAGATCCGGTTAGGTTCTCGGGGCGTCTTTCCAGAGGCGTTTCCATTTCGGTGTAAGGAAGTTCCTTAGCCTAGCCATTTGTTGGAAAATCCAAAGAAACAATACGAACCTTGTACGGTTTTAGTTGTAGAACCTGCTATTTAACATAGTAGCTATAGTAGGCATAGTATAATGGTACCTATGCTGGTTAAGATTAATATTATACTTTTGAAATGTTTTTCACACTAGACATTAATAATAATATCAACTGATCTTTCGTAGTAAGCATCTTTGACTATCATAAGGAGAAATCTCCTCCAATTCTGCATTTGCATTGTGTGTGTGGCGGGAGGCCTTATGGTAGTTTCATTTTCCAAAAGCATTGCGAATTTGTTTTATTTTCTTTGTGAAAATAACTGTTTTACGATCTCACACCAGTCACCATGACTGACTCGGAGTTTATTGTTCCCTTTCTGAACTCTGGGTGCCCATAATTTTCCACATGGGCAGCCTAGAGTTATGTTATCAGGATATTCTGGAGCTTTGGAGATGAGCTGGATGGCGAGACGTACTCCCGTACTTGTTTATTTATTCCGCTGTGTATTTTGTATGTGAACAAGTTTATATAACTATCCATTGTTGTATTGAGTTGTATATTGACTCTGATGATGTATGTATAAACTGATATAGTTCTTTGTTTAAAAGACTAGTGATTATCTATTGTATATTGTTCCGCTGCGAATGTGAGATTCTGATATTGTTTCTGTTTCTGTTTTTCTGTTCTTTCTTTTCTTCTCTCTTCTTCTACCCCTTCTTTTTAACCCTAATGGTTTGGTTTTCCGACATTCGATTGCGCGGCATTTGATACAGTGGACGTATTAATGTCGACTTTCGAGCGTCAAAAGATCGCAACCATTACATGTGGTATCAGAGCTATTGGTTAAGCGACAACCCTGGCTCTGTTGGGTGTTACTCATTAGAGATAGAGTCAGTAGTACTCTAGAATGAGTGTGAGTGTAATAATAGATATGAGTGTGTATTTGTTAGTGAATACAAAAAATTTGTTTTGTATTGTGTTGACTTATCGGTTGATTGTTTATAGATTCTGGTCGGTGCAGTCTGGCCAACTGTAATCGATACGGGTTTCTAAACTCTTAAACAAGATAAACTGACACAGTATTGTTTTAAATAGGGTAAATGAAGTAATTTTACCCAAAACTATTTTTGTATAGAAAAGAAATGATTTTCTATGAATTATTATAGTATATGGATGCTTGGTTGTTAAGAAAAGATAATATTGAATTATTATCATTGCTATATGGAAACGGAATAAGAAATAAAATGGTATAACCAAAGATTTGGAGATAAATTCATTTAACAAATGAAATTTATAAATATGAATTGAAAGATAAGGAAATAAAGTTCATATACGAATGGGATTTGTAAATATAAATTGTAATGAGATTTATAATTTGAAATAGAATTCCAGAGGAATATTAGAAATAAAATTCATTAATGAAATGTAAATAAGTTGATAACTTATAAAATATTTGAAATTTGATTGGAATAAGATTCAAATTGAAAAGGAATGAATTTATGAATGAACAAATGAAGCTACATTTATAAATAAATGAATTGGAAATGAAATGAGATTTGATTTGAATCAAGTTGAAGAAAAAAATCCAAAGTTGAAAAAATAAAATGGATTGAATTTAGTAAATTAACTTCATAATGTTATAATTCATGAAATAAATGAATTGGAAGTTGAATTGGTTAAATTAAAATTGAATTGTGAGCTGAATAAAAATGGTTTGAATTTGTATATAAATTCAAGTAAGTAGAGAAAAAATAAATTGAAATTTTCTTGTTATTGATAAAGTAAATTCAAGATGAATTGAATGTGGAAATTTGAAATTTAAAATGGATAAGTGAATATACTAATTGAATTAAATTAGTAGATGGAATGGATTTGATAAATGAAAAATCAAATCAAAGATTTAAATTGGAAATTGTTTACAAGGAAACTATAATTTGAGTTTTGAGTTGAAATAACTTAAGCAATATTTGGATAAATGCTCGACTTAAGTAAAATTGTAAAATGGTTGTTGTCGAGTTTTGTGAAATGGTTTCAAATGAAATGAATGTGAATATGAAATGCAAATTGAATTGTATGTGAATTAGTCGTAAGAAATTTAATTTGTATCGAAACTATATAAATTGCTAATGGAAATTGTTTTGGACGTATTGCTTATGAAATCTATGTGTTCATTATTGAAAATAAATGAAATGTTAATAGATTTCCTTTATATGTCACTTACGTGTTTAAATTGAGTAAGTACAGGTTTTTGAAAGCCGTTTGGCTGCATTTGGTCGCGCAAATGCTAATAATAAACCGCTTTGCTTAAAATGCTAATAAAGGTACGCCTACGCAATACAAAATAGGAAATATGAACTGTTTTTGCTTTTCCGACCGAGTGGGTCGACGTATATATATTTATATCTTTTGTCAAATTGTAAAATCTCCTCCGTACAAAGGAGACTCCGCCAAAATTTTCTGAAAATTTTTGGGATTTAGAAATTTTTGAAAATTTGGAAAAATTTGTTAACGGAAAATTGATTTTCAAATTGTAATGGAGGCGTAGGAATTGAACTAGAAATGGAAAACCATTGTTTTGGTCGAAGTTGAAAGTTTTGGAAAAAGTGAACATCGAGTCTTCACTAAAATGAATTTTTGATTTTTGAAGATAAAATGAATTCAAATTGAATTGAAATAGTAAATTGAATTCAAATGGAATTGAAAATGCAAAGTTGAATGGAAATGAATATATAACTTTGTTAGTGAAGTGAAAATAAATATAAGAAGTATGTAAATACTTATATTGAACTTAAGAAATAAAGAATGAAATTCTTAAGTAAATGGGTATTTGGAATCCAATAAGTAAATTTGGACATTATTGTTCAGTAAAATATACAGGGATTATAAAGGCTAAGGAAAATGGATTTTGATTTTGATTTCGAAGATAAGGTATGTATTTAAAATTTCAGTATGAAATTTAATTGGGTTTTTGTCTGGCCGCTTGGCATTTTGTTTTCTATTGGAATTTGGGAGTCCGTAGAGACATTTTGTAGTTGTATCGAGCTAGCCGCGCAAAGGAGACGCTGGCAAAATTTCTCGGAAATTTAGAGAGTTAGAAAATTTTTGAGTAAATTTTGAATTTAAAATTTTGAATTGTGAAGTAAAATAAAGTTGTTTGAATCTATGAAAGTGTTTGGAAAGTTAATTGAAGTGATAACGAATCTTTAATAAAAAGATTCGTTTTGAAAATTTGATAAAACTGTTTGGTTTTGGTAAAATGATAAATGGGGATTGGAACATTCTTCTTGACTTGTAATTTCGGGACGAAATTCTTTTAAGGGGGGAAGATTGTAATGACCCTGAATTTTTGACATTTGAAATGTGAATATTTAATTGAGTTTAAATATTCGAATGATAGTTTAATTTGAAATTCGAGATATCAGGATGAATTTGGCGATTTAATTATTGAATTTAATTTACTGAAGTTGGGTAAAAATTTGAATCTTCAGTTTTAAGCTTGTTAAAAATATTTTCAAGGCTTAGAAAATTCATATTAATAATACTGAAGATAATGGAAGCTTCAGAATTGAATTTGAAACTGTTTTGTTCAGTTTTGAAATTTATCGTTTAAATCGATATTTGAAAATAAGCATTCCGAGGCACAGTCTCGGAATTCTACGAAACTAGTTCCATTGGATCTGTAATATTGTATTATTATCGGATTTCAATTTTCGTAATGTTTGGAGTGATCGTTTGGCCGTACGATAAGCAAACGCGCTGAAAATCGAAAATTTAATTTAATAACTGGTTCAAAAAGCTATCTTCTCCATACGATCGAATTTGGACTCGAAACATTTTCCATTGCGTTCGGAATAGGCGTATAACATTACGAACGCCTAGCAGCACGCCTCGATAGGATGTCGAGATTTTTAGTTGCAAATTCGAGACGGTTCAAATTTGAATTTAAATTAAATATATATTAGTCAACTTCAGCTGCATTTCTTTCAACTCACGACTTTTTGCTTTCAAATCACTGTCTCCACTCATACACGCAACATCATTCGTGTCTCCGCTCCATTTCTTTAAATCACGCAACCCGTTTTCTTGGTTCCTCAGTTTGAAAAAAAAAAGAGAATAATGGTCGATCTTAGGGAAGTCTCGTTCAACATTCAAAATTCGCGAGCCGTTCCCCCCTTTATTCCCAAATTTGAACTCAACCTAATCTCGTTCCTAAATCAAGATATGGCTCATAGCCTTTTCTTTCCTCTCTTCAACAGATTAAAACGAAAATCGTATTCATAAAAAAAAAGTGAAATCAATTCGCGATTCAATCGCGTAGGGGAGGAATGAAATTCCATTCGATCATTTCATGGTTTCACGAACAAAATCGAAATCGGGGATGAGGCACAGCTTTAGAGAGGAGGCGACCTGGGGTGTCACGTACCGAAACTTTCGACTTTCGAAAATTCGACATCGATACTCACTTTATCGACTGCCGAGAACTCGAACGCCGGAAACTCCAATAGTGAGGGTTTTAAAAAGAAGAAAAGGTAGAAGAAGAAGAAAGCAGAAGAAGAGAAGAAAGAAAAACAACAGAATAACATCAGATACAGAAAACAATATCAGAATCTCATATATCGCAGCGGAACAATATATAATAGATAAATGAATAATCTTTTAAAACAAAGAGCTATATCAGTTTTTACATACATCAATCATCAGAGTCAATATACAACAATGGACAGTTATATAACTTGTCCTCAGACAGAATACATAGCGGAATAAATAATATCAGATACAAATACTACGTCTCGCCATCCAGCTTGCTTCCAAAGCTCCAGAATATCCAGAATATCCTGATAATCTAACTCTAGACTGCCCGTGTGGAAATTGGTGGGCACCCAGAGTTTAGAAGGGAACAATAAACTCCGAGTCAGTCATGGTGACTGGTGTGAGATCGTAAAACAGTTTATTTTTCACAAAGAAAATAAAACAAATTCGCAATGCTTTTGGAAAATGAAACTACCATAAGACCTCCCGCCACACACACAATGCAAACGCAGAATTGGAGGAGATTTCTTCTTATGATAGTCAAAGATGCTTACTACGCAAAATCAAATCATTTTTGATATTATTTTTAGTGCATAGTGTAGAAACATTTCGAAAGTACAATATAAATCTTAGCCAGCATACGTACCATTATAGTATGCTTGCTATAGCTGCCATATTAGATGGCAGGTTCTACAACTAAAACCGTACAAGTCACGTATTGGAGTTTGGATTTCCAACAAATGGTCAGGCTAAGGAACTTCCTATCCACGATGGGTACGTCCCTGGAATTGACGACCCGAGAAATAACCTAACATTACGGTTAGATCTCTGCCAACACAAGGCCGGGTTACCTCTGCAAAAATAGGTAACTACTGACACGCGTATGTCATCCCCCGATCGTAACCGATCTTCCCGAGGATCCCCGATTTCCAACAAACCACATAAATAATAATGCAGCAACCACATAGGTTAAGTATCTGGGCTCTATACCATGATACCACCTCTATCCAGAAGGAATGCCATACACTAAGGGGCGCTACTCCCTAGAACCTTGCCGCATCCTTCCTGTTTTGACCATTTCCGGGGTGTGAGGCTCGACGAAGTCTCGTCCACAAAGCTACGCTTTCTACAAAGCCATGCTTCGGGTCAAACAAATGATCAACCTATGATCACAAAGATATAAGATCAAACAAATGATCATATCGCAAATGATCAAACACTGATCATTTCACAGCAACACTCAGCATGCCACATTACCAAATTGGGATATATCGCTGATAAATTTCAACTACATAACCTCTGAGCTCGTACGTCTCAGAGAAGGGTGTTAAGCTAAGAGAATAAATTCTCCGCCACCAACAGAGATGTATTTGAAAGAAATCGGCTTTATATCTCAAAGTGTAATGTCAGACATGTATCCATACAAGTTTGTTCCGGGTTCGAATAGAACCGAAGGCACTTCTCACGAAGCCCTTGCAAATCCAGATAAATTTCTAATCACGTCCGGACTTCCCGTCACTAAGGGTGATAAAACCTCTAAATCGGAGATCAGCCGATGTAGAGTAACTCGACGGTAATCCTTCCGTTTTCAAAGATATCCGGTCTTCAACACCGGTCTTCGAATGCGATTCATAACGACGTATCACATATTCGGAATGGGTTATACGACCCCATGGTCCTTTCCCGGCTAACCCAAATAGTGAGCGATTATTAAAAAAATAAGTGTGGCATTCAAATTCATCCAATTCACAACAAATACCATTCAAGGTAATTATTGATAGTCGGTTATTTAACTATCAATAAAGATGCGCAACATCATCAGATTCCAAATAATTTTCCAAATTATTTCATCTTCAAAAATATCTTTACTAGATATAAAATTTCCACACTTTAAAAATAAATCAATATTTATTTTTTTCCAAACAGATTCCCTTTTCTTTTATAAATTCCATATTGAACTTATATTTTTCGAATATCTACTGATATTCAGTTTTCAAATCGATTTCAATATTCATTTTCAATTTATCTCTAAGAAGATAAATTCTCAAATGTTTCATTTCATTTTGGAAAAGCATTTCCATACTTATTTAATAATAAGTATTACACAAATTTATTTATTTTCAACATTTGAAAATACTCGATATACTTAAATCAATATTAAGTATATATTTCATTCTTTTAAGGAAATCTATTTCTATAACACATTTTTCTAAGTCAAAACGAATGTTACGTAAAACATCGTTACGACGACTCAAAATTTATAGTATAGGGATTCGGAATTAAGATAGATAGGTAAATCCCAATACTATATAAAAACATTTCCTTTCGGAAATCATTTACTATAACAACAGTGTTATAGTCCATCATTTCCTTCTTCCTTGAAAACGTCTATTTCAACAATAAATGTTGAAATCTATGTATTCGATATCATAATACATTTTAAAAACATCTTTAAAATGTTTAACTTCATTTTCAATGTCACTTTTCCAAAACTATCCATTTTACTTAACAATATATTCACTGTCCAAAATCGTGAATATACTTCACTAATTACATTTCACTATTTTCTACACATTTTATTTCAATAATAATTCGCTATCCAAAATCGCGAATATATCTCCTTTAACAACCTTCTATATTTACTTTATCAAATCCAATTGATTTCGAATTTATAAAACAACGTTTATAAATTCTATTTCTATTTTCTAACAACTTCAATTTAATAAATCTCCTTTATTAACAATTCGATTCATAACTCAAATCTTATACCAACAACCCATATTATAAGTTAAATACTTATAATTCCTTTATTTTACAAAATCATTTCCATTTATAAGTTCATAATTTATAAATTCCATTTATTTATAAATTCTTAAAAATTCATTTTAACGCTTATAAAAACTCGTTTTATAATACCAACATTTTAATTTATAAAATGTCAACTTTATACACCTTTTAAGTAAACCGTTTATAATATTTTTTAAAAAATCTCAATTTAAAACATTTTATAAACCAATCAACTATTTATTCCAAAAATCACTTTTCGGTTATATTTCACAAAGATCTTAACTTTTATAACTTTAAAATTTGAACGTTTATTTATTTAAAATAAATCACTTCAAAAATTTAATAAAACGTATAATTTCAAAGATCACTTTAAAAATCCTTTTAAATTAAAAGTCGTTATTTTTAAAACTTGAATCCGATGATGCAACAGCACCAATTAGTCAATCACAACATCAAACATCATATATCAACATATGATAACAGAATATACATCAATATCTGTAAATAAATAAATACTGGTGAGGAACCCAGTTGGATCCCTCCAACCTGTTTCCCTGCATCCAAAGACGTTAGCACAATACCAATTCCACTTCGAGGTGGAATATCGCGGTATATGGGTTTTATAAAAATATCCGCTTACTAACGGCGCAATAGGGTCTCATCCGCTATACGAGGCGGGAAATCAATCAATCCAATATATACATATGCCAATATGTATATATTGTTATATATATATATAGATATATCCTACTATATCTAATATCACATCCAATAGCAATCAATAACTGCAAAAATTCCACATTGAATTTGAGTGAGAAGATCTCACCTTAGCTTTTTATTTTGCAATCCCATTTTCATTCTCGGCTTGATTTCTTTACAGATTTTGACCTAGTATAAATAATTATACAATTCGTTAATATTCGAACAAATCGAATAATAAATTTTTCATTTGATAATTTCGATTCACCAGTGGTTCCATTTTTTTTATAGTTAAATAAATTCATCTCCCTTTACTGTAATTTCTTTTACAAAACACTTTCTTCGAAATAGATTAAATTCTTCTTTTTCTTTTTCAACCTAAACTTATTCATAAATTTTTTTTTCTTTTTCTATATACTTTGCTGTATTAACTTTAAATTCTAACAGCAATTAAAATTGTGAAACATTAAATATTTTTTTCTGTAAAATTACTTTCTTTTAAATCTAAATACATACATATATATGTATTTTAAAATCTAGTGAAATAGAAATCATTTTCTGTACATATTTAAATTCATATTCAAAACTAAATTGAATTGAAAATTTTTCATATACCTCACTGAACAAACGAGACCTGATCGAAACCCAGATTTTGATCGAAGACGAACTCGACTAAGCTGCTGCCTTCGGGCTTTCCACGATGTCGCCGAAGCCACGACGCTGCCTCCATCATCGCACCCCTGTCAACTGCTCAACACCCCAGCCACATCGACGATCGTCGCTGCCCCAAAATCCACGCGAGATCGCCTCCCTTCGCTTGATCGAGCCCACGAATTTGAATCGAATAAGCCTCCACGATCGAACGTACACGACCTCAGCCATCCCCTAACTTCGAACTGCCATCTTCAGTTGCCACTGCCTCGAGAATGAGGCCTCCATCGCCTATCCCTACTTCGCGTCGCGACCGAAACCCACTCGCGAAACCCTAGCGGCATACAATCGCCGCCAGATCGCGTCGCGACCCCCATCACCGCTTCACTGAGTCGCGACCCCTGCTTCGAGTGCCTACGTGCTCGCGCGATGCTTCCCCGCTTGCCCAAATCGAAAGACGCCTCCATTTGAACGCCGCCGCGCCTCTTTTTTATTTATTTAAGAGGAACGAAATGATTTTCGTTTGAAAGGAGAAGGCCAGCTTTGGTTTTGATTTAAAGAGGGAGAACGAGATTTTGTTTTGAATCTGAAGAGGGCTTCGGCCATTGTTTTGAATTGTAGAATGAACGAGATAAGGAATTATCTTCTGAATTGCTCGCGTAATAAAAGGAAACGAAGGGAACACGAGAACGTGATTGTTGTAGAGAATAGGTCTGCTAAGAAAACTAGGGTGGCTGATGTTGACTAATTTAAATTTTAAATTTAAATTGAATTTGATTTAATTTCAATACGTTTACTCACCGTACGGTTACATAACAACTCTGAATGCTGCGAAATTTGAAATCCGGTAATAAAACAATATTACGGATCCAATGAAACTTGTTTCGTCGAATTCCGAGACTATGCCTCGGACGACTATTTTTAAATATTGATTCAAGCGATATAAATTCAAACTGAACAATTTACTTCAAAATTTGATTCTAAAACTTTTATTATTCTCAGTATTATAAATACGAATTTTAACAGTTTTCGAAATATTTTTCTTCAGCTCAGAATTAAAGATTCAAATAATTATTCAATTCAATAGATTAAATTTTATAATTTAATCGCCAATTTTCAAAGTTACATTGGGAATTCAAATTAAATTATCGTTCAAATATTTAAAATAAATTAAATATTCTCAATTTAATTTGTTAAAAATTATGGGTCGTTACATGGGGTGTTGTGAGATTCCGAGGATCGTGGCGACAAGGCTCGAGTTCGAGCAACGATGGCAAGGGGGTTCGCCAATATGGGAATCGAAGCTCGCATTCGAAGTCGAGACGTGGCATGCGATCGATTTGGAGAAGCTTGCGTGCACAGTGGCGTGGACTTGCTGTAGCCGTTCGATTTGGTGGCGGTGGGTCGCGAAAGGGGTAGTCGAGATCGAGGCTTGGTTCAAGCTGAGGTATATTCAATTTATTTCATTTCAATTTAAAATTGATAATATCCACATAAATATGTACAGGAAACAGGAAAATAATAATAATAATAATATGTCACAGTAAAGTAAATTTCATTTTTCTGCAGTTTACAGTAGAGAAGAATTTTTGTTTATATTTATGTTTATCTATAAGCAGAAAGATTTATTTACGGTGAGGTATTGGGTTTTAATTTCGTTATATGGGTATATATGTACATATAATAAGAGTTTATTTATAGTAAGATAAAAGATTTCTATTTTAATTTAAAGGTAATAAATAAGTATATAAACATTTAAGGAAAACTAGTTTAAATAAAATTAATAAATGGTAATTTATTTTTCGATTTGTTCGAATATTAATAAGCCGTAAAATGTTTATACAAGGTCTTAAATCGAGGGAAGACCAGCCGGTTTGGATCAGATTGCAAAAAAAAGCAAAGGTGAGATCTTCTCACTCAAATAAAGGGTTTTTTTTAATTTTAAATAGTTATATTTAAAATTATAGATTGTGTTGATTGTGTGCTTGAATGATAGTATATATGATAGTAGCATATAGCAATATATATATTGGAATATATATATATATTGGAGTTATTGATTTTCCCGCATTATATAGCGGATGAGACCCTATGCGCCGCATAATAGCGGATGATATTTTATAAATCCCATATACCGCGATATTCCACATCGAAGTGGAATTGGTATTGTGCTAACATCTGTGGATGCAGGGAAACAGGTTGGAGGGATTCAACTGGATTCCTCAAAATTATATGAATTTGTTTCATATGTTGTATGAATTTGTTTCATATGCTGTGTGATGATTTATTGATAATCTGTGAATGATTATATTGATGATTGAATGTGTTGAAGGCTAAAATTTAGCCGAATGTATTTTTGGTATCGTTTGATACCAGAAATAAATAAATTGGATTTTTGAAATTAAAATTGGAAATTTTAAGTAAATTCTTTTGAAAGAATTGGGTGAATTTAAAAGAAGGAATTTTAAAAGCATAGAGTTAATTTTTGAAATCTTATCGAATCATTTCCAAAATATGGGAAAAGATTTTTTATAAATGGATTTTTGAATAGTATTACTCAAAAGTTGGAGAATTTATTTAAAATGGAATTTTAGATGGTTTGGAAGAGATAAAGGAATTTATTTTTAAAAAGTGATAAATTTGTTTAAAATCAAATTGATATTTGATTTGGTATTTGAAATTAACTCTTTGGGAAATCGATATGAAAATTTATTTGGTGTTGAATTAAAATGGATTTTGTGTTGAAATAAAATTGAAAATTATAAAAATGGATTTTGTGTTGAAATGAATTTTGAAATCGATTTGCAAATGATTTGATATTTGGGGAAATAAACTTAGAAATCAATTTGTAATTGATTTGGAATGTGAAATAAATGTGGAAATCAATTTGAGAGTTGATTTGGAGTTGAAAGTGAATATTTGGGAAAATGATTTGAAAATCGTGTATAAGTGAATATTAGGAAATTTACATTCACAATGGAATTTGTAAAGGAAAAGTGAAAATAAATAACATTCGGGAATTTTATTTCGCGAGTTAAAATGTGATTTGAAATTGGTTTTCAAAGTGATGAAGTGTGGAAAAATATATATCTTGTGAAGATATTTTGAAATTTAATAATTTGGGAAAATTATTTAAATTGGTTGATTGTTGTGAATGTTGTTGATAGTTAAATAACCGGCTATCAATATTTGCCTTTGAAATGGCACTTGATTTGTTTTTAAAACAAACGCTCATTATTCGGTTAAGCCAGGAAAGGACCTTTGTGTCATATAACCCATTCCGAATAATGATACGACGTGTATGAATGGCAATTGAAGACCGGTGTGAAGACCGGGTATTTGCGAAAATGAAAGGACAACCTGTCGAATGTCTCTGCACCGAGTTGCTCCGGTATAGAGATTTATATCACTTTTCTTGTGATGGGGAGTCCGGACGTGATTAGTGAATACCCGGATTGCAAGGGCTTCTTTGGAAGTGCCTTCGGTTTTGTTCGAACCTGGAACGGACTTGTATGGATGTGTGTCTGATGTTACACTTTGAGATGTAAAGCTGGTTTCTATCAAATACATTTCTGTTGGTGGCGGAGAATTTATTCTCTTAGCTTAACACCCTTCTCTGAGACGTACGAGCTCAGAGGTTATGTAGTTGATGGTTACTAGTGATACATTTCCAATTTGGTAATGTGGCATACGAAGTGCTGTTGATCATTTGTTGATCAAAGCATGGCTTTGTGAAAAAGCGTAGCTTTGTGGACGAAACTTCGTCGAGCCTCACAACCCGGTAATGGTCGAAACAGGAATGTTGCGACAAGGTTTTTAGGGGTCGCGCCCCTAGAGTATGTCATTTCCTTCTGGATAAAAGGTGATATCATGGCATGGAGCCCAAATATTTTACCTATGTTGATGCTACAAATTTATTATACTTTGTGGTTGTTGCTTTGTGGTTGAGGATCCTCGGATAAAGGTCGGTAACGACCGGGGGATGGCATAGCTCGTGTGTTAGCTACCTAGTTACAGCTGTACAGCGTGAGGTAGCGTCGGCCTTGTGTTTGCAGAGATCCGGTTAGGTTCTCGGGGCGTCTTTCCAGAGGCGTTTCCATTTCGGTGTAAGGAAGTTCTTTAGCCTGACCATTTGTTGGAAAATCCAAAGAAATAATACGAACCTTGTACGGTTTTATTTGTAGAACCTGCTATTTAACATAGTAGCTATAGTAGGCATAGTATAATGGTACCTATGCTGGCTAAGATTAATATTATACTTTCGAAATGTTTTTCACACTAGACATTAATAATAATATCAACTGATCTTTCGTAGTAAGCATCTTTGACTATCATAAGGAGAAATCTCCTCCAATTCTGCATTTGCATTGTGTGTGTGGCGGGAGGCCTTATGGTAGTTTCATTTTCCAAAAGCATTGCGATTTTGTTTTATTTTCTTTGTGAAAATAACTGTTTTACGATCTCACACCAGTCACCATGACTGACTCGGAGTTTATTGTTCCCTTTCTAAACTCTGGGTGCCCATAATTTTCCACATGGGCAGCTTAGAGTTATGTTATCAGGATATTCTGGAGCTTTGGAGATGAGCTGGATGGCAAGACGTACTCCCGTACTTGTTTATTTATTCCGCTGTGTATTCTGTATGTGGACAAGTTTATATAACTGTCCATTGTTGTATTGAGTTGTATATTGACTCTGATGATGTATGTATAAACTGATATAGTTCTTTGTTTATAAGACTAGTGATTATCTATTGTATATTTTAACTGTTTTAATAACGTAATTAGTTGAAATTTTGTGAAATTTTAAACGATAAAATTTTGAAATATAAATTTGATATTTGGAATGCGTCTAGTTAAACATAGCAACTGGTAAATTTTCGTCCGAAAATACGAAAGTTTATTTCACGCGTAAATTTACTTCAATTTAATAGGTTAAAAAGCGATGAAAATAAAATGTTTTCGGAACCTAAATATTTTTACATAGAAAAATCCTAAACCATCTTCTGAGCAAACGTTATTTTTCATTTTTCCAAATTCGAACTTTTTAGCTCCGTCGATCTTATTTTTCTACGTTTTTGCTGCATTTTCCGCTGGCGAAAATTCGAGATTTTAATATTTATTCCATCGGTTACTGAACCTAGCTGCTGCCATCCCGGGCCATTTCAAAAGGTGGATCTTATTTTCATTTCAATTTGCTTTAACGAGTCAGCTTAATTTTGAGGGACGGTTGCTATTACATCAAACACCTATTTTATTCAAAGCCTATTCCTATTCTACTCCTTCTATTGTAAAAGTTTGAATTATGAAAAGGCATTGTATCAGAGAAACACGTCCTCCCACCTTTTGTTATGCCATTCATTGCTTCATATACATATTTCAATTGCTGTAGCATATTATGGTTTGCCTTATATTTTAAATTCCCAAAGCTTTATACTTTGTTTTCCCAATACCCATAAATGTTTGCCTGGAGATAAAATTCTTCCTCTACCATTTCAAAATCCATGACGTGTTGCTCATCATTTTCCTACCATCGATGCTCCTTCCCCTTCTCTCTCTCACGCATACAGCCTCCTTCTCTCATTGCGGCCGAGCTTTGCCATAGCCTCACTGCCACCACCTTCCGCATCCGCGTCCTAGCCCGAGCCAGCTGTAACCCCGCCTTCAACACAAGTCGACCAAGCCACGTTACATCACTTTGACCACCGTACTTGCTCCTCCGCCTTATTCAACCAACCCGCCTCGCATGGCCGAACCTGCAACCCATTGAATCGGCTGCTACCTTGCCGTGACCCAAATCCACCGGTAGCCATCAGGTCTCTCTCTCCTCCTTGCCTGGTTCTTTGGTTTACTCTCTTTAAATGTTTCAAGTTGATATATATATTTATTTTGCATTCATGAAGCTGTACAACCTTCCTTTTGCTCACATGAAATATATATAACGATTTTGTTTTGTTTGTTTGTTTGTTTTTTCTTTCTTAAAATACACGTATAGAATCTTATTTGATTTTATTACGTATATATTTATCCTTTGTTAGTTACATTATATATAAGGGTCAGTTGAAGTTGCACCGTTGCATGATTTATGTGCTGTAAAATTTTAGTACCGTGTATCATGTTTAAAAAGAGTTTTATAATAATGTTTACAAACGTCGTGCATATAGGCTGATGTGTAGATTGTTGCGTCAGGTGTTTAGGATATATATAAGTGTAAGTATATCATAGAGTTTTGTCTTGGCTGTTATGACTGTTTAGATATCTACAGTTTAGCTTTTGTAACCTGTGGTTTGTATACAGGGGAGTATATAGTTTTGGAGCATGCTGTTGGAGTCTATGTAAGTTATACATATTTTATTATATAGATTGCATATGTACATTTGCGTCTTTTATCAAAGGTTTATATATATATAGTATTGAGGTCTGATTGTGTATAAACATTGTTTTGGCACATATAAAATGGTTATAGTTGGAGCTCATATAACTGGTATAGGTTTGGTTTGTATTAGTTATATCATATAAATTCTCAATTGACTTTTCAAAGTATAATATATTGATTATATATACAATGTTGTATATATAGGGTTAGTCTGCACATATATATCAATCAGATTTCCAGAAATTTTTCTGTAAAGCATATAGGTCATAGTATGTTAAGGTACATGTTTGACTTTCATTTTAAATGCAATAAGTAGATGTGTCATTTAAAAATGTATTTAAATTAAGTATTTGTTGAAGGATGTATAAGTATATATATAAGTAGTTATTTCAATATATATAATGTATATATATGTTTTATTTTATGTGTTTTAATTTTCAAAAATGTATTTTGAAATACTTATATATATTTAATTTAATATATGCTTAAATTTAGAATATGATTTTTTTTATTTTTTTTTCTGAACAGCAGTTAGACTTCATGTTCACGATATTATATCTCACTCATGTTTTATCGGAATGGGTTGATTCTATTTTTAAAAAAGAGTCGAAGTTACCTAGTTTATGCCTGTCAAATTTGAGCAAAATCCGACATCGTTTGATTAGTGGTCGAGGATCTTGAAGTTTGACCCAGGCAGCTGTTCTTTTGTACTTGAAATTATTTTACACTACTGCAAACACGACCTGAGTTCATGTTTGACGCATCGTATCTCTTCCGTCTTACGTCGAAATACAGTGGTTCCCGTTTTGTTTAAAAGATAAAGTTTTCTACTTTATGTATATAAAATTTTAGCTTCATACGAGGTGGTTTAGTCCTCTGTTTCTTACCTGAAAGTCAGACCTAGAGGGGTTTTCAGACCTGAACATTTGACAGTCGCAACATGGCCTGAGTCTATGTTCGTGACATCATAACTTTTCTCGTCTCTTGTTCAAATCAAGTGATTCTTTTGCAGTTTGAAATACAAGTTTTGATCTTTATTCATACCAAATTTCAGACCATTTCGATCTCGGTAGCACATAGAATTATATTGTTAAACTTTGACTCAGGACATGTTTTGTAATTGTTGCTATGTTGAATGTTTTGATTTGATTTCGGTAATTCCTGTATAACAGCTTTGCTCGACGATTCGTGCCAATCTAGTTTATTTCGGAAGTCCTGCTTGCGATCCGTGACTCGACTTCGTTGTCTATTCATCTCTCTAGCCTCAAAAGGTGAGCAATCACTCACGATTAATGTTCTTTTATTTATTAAATTTGATTTCAATTGAAACGACAATTGAAATATTGCTGCTGTTAGTTATTTATACTGTATTTATGTTATTACCTGTATCAGTTCACCTGTGACATCTGACACTATTTTCTGTTTATTATTTATGCGATGATAATACAGTTTGGCTGAAAATTGATTGATCGTTGATGTTTATATTAGACGTTAAATTGCAAATGTTAAAGTGATAAATAGTATGCAATTAAATTTGATATAGGATAGCTAAATTTGTATAATGTGACCCCTTTTAAATGTTTAAATAAATTGGCACGTAGAAAATAGTTAATTACCCTTGAACCATTTGAATTTATGATTGTATTAATTGATGAAGTATGAAAATTGAATAATTGATGTTAAGTGTAGAATTGCATAGAATAATTAGTGTAATAATCTTTAATCTACATGAAATGATAGTGTAGATTCTAGAAATAATTATATTAATTCGCACAAACAACAATGTGAATTAATACGGTTATTTCAGGATTATTTGAATTGATTATTGGATTGTTATTGATTGTTGTTATTGCTTGTTTATTTACTTTGACACCATCCCAGTTATCACACTGCAAGTTTCCTTTGCTATGCTTTGATTTTGAATTGAATTGGAATCGGGTTGAAATGATAAATACCCAAATGAACTTGACCTAGGATAGAGAATTAAATAAAACCCGATTGGTCAATAATTTATTTAAAAATAAAATAAATATTTTATTGGATAAATAATAAGGTTTTGAAATGAAGTTGGAATTTGAACTTTTATGGAAGGAAAATGTTAATATTTAATAATCTGAATCAAGATATTAACATAGTAATTGATGAAAGAACGTTGATTTAAAATTTGAATTATTAATAATTTAGTTTGAAATTATTTAATAATTAAGTTTTGAAATTATTTAATAATTAAATATGATTGAATTATTTAATAATTAAAAAAATTGAATTCTTGATATGTGAAATTGAACTTCGTAATAAGTGAAATTGAACTTCTTTAATAAGTGAAATTGAGTTATGTAATAATTAAGTTTTGGAAATTTGTTTAAATCAACTAAGTAAATAAATAGGTGAAATTGAATTTCTTTAATAAGAAATAAAATGTGATTTATTGAAATTAATGTAAGACTTGTAATTTAAAGAATTGATTTGACAAATTTAATTTAATTCAAATCTGTAAGTTTTGATATGATAAAGTTGAACTTAAGTAATTAATTCAATGAATTGGAAATTAAATAGAAATTGTTTGAATGACAAATTTACTTAATGAATATTGAATGAAATCGATCAATGAAATTAAATTAATTTGAATGTTAAATTAAATTTATTTAAATGATTTTGGAATGAAATTTATATACGAACTTGAATCAATATTTAAATTGTTTTAAATAAAAGTTGAAATTGAATTATAAGATTTTGAAATTTTGATTTGGAAGTTTTGAAACGTAAATTGTGGAAATTGATTTAGAAAGACAAACGCAATGTTGATTTTAAATTCTAATTGTGATTGAATTTGATTTGGTTTTTGAAATATATAAACGACCAATCGGTGTAATAATTACGAAAGTTATTAAAGAGACCGGAATCGGTTAGGGACATACTCACTGTCTAAACCGAAAACCACTTTAATAACTATACGCGGAGTGTGATCCAAAATGAAGTGGTTGGAATGATGTACGTGATGACTGAAGAAAGAGAACGATAATGGATAGCCTTGACACTTGTGTCAAATTGGAAATGACTAAAACAGGAGCCGTGCCGGGCCAAATGGGGTTAGCTGCCTAGAGCGAACACACTTCTTCGAAAACTACTCATTACTTGTTGTCGATTGGTGCACCCTTGATTTTGGGAGTGTTGTTTCGCGGTGTTGCGATCGCTGCGGCGATGCGTTCTCACCAGTCCAGATCAGGCAAACGGTAGTGTCACTACCTTGGGTATTGCCTCATGTGCCTTGTCATACTTGTATCCCGATATAGCGACCACTACGATTTTTTTTTTGTTATACCTATGGAGTACTCCCTGATATCCCGCTAGTTTACGGTGGAGTTTACAGTGCTGTATAGTCTATAACGCTTGTATAAAATGTGTTAAGGGGGATAATGGTAACGCCTTAACACTATTTTGATATTTTATATTACTGATAGGCATTATCTACTTATCGTACACTACTGCATAGTAGATAGTTTAATGGATCCTTAAAGGATGGTTATTCCAAACATCCTTTGAGTTACTTGTATTTCAGTTGTTATTTCACTTGAGTTGGATTTATTGATATAAGAATATTAATCCTGACTCGAGTGTTTTGTGTTTTGCTTTACGCTCGGGTTAGACTGAGTGTACCAGTATTCGAGACTCACCTTTGGAGTTGGAGCTTCGCTTGGAGATCCAGCTATCTATCCAGCTTTCAGATATCCAGTTGATTCCAGTGATTGTATTCTGATTCTTGTATTTGACTATTGTATTCGAGACTTCTGCTGTACTTTATTTAACTCTGATATGTATATAGTAGCTTCATGAACTACTATCTTTTGTTTCCGCTGCATTTATTACTCTGTGTCTGTGATCTGTGATTATTTATTTACTCTATATGTTCAGTTTTGCCAAATTTAAATTAACAATTCGGTATTTTGAATTATTCAAGTCCGACATGTGCGGATGCGAATGGTCCAAAATAGCGGGTCGTTACAGCTTGCATCTCTCATCAAATTCGAGTGGAAAACCATGTAGAAGGTGCTCATGGAAACCTTGTTGACAACGCATATGGTGTGTATGATAAAATTCACGGTATCGGTGATGGTTATCTGGGAAGAAAGTACAACGAGTACAAAAGAAAAGCAAATGAAAAACTATATTCTTCTTGTGAAGATGGTCTTATAACGTTAAGTGTCCTTATAGAGCTACATAATTTGAAAAAAGAATTCAATTGGTCAGGAAACAGTGTGACCAAGTTGTTGAAGAGATTGAAAAGGTGGCTTCCAAATGAAAATACACTACCGGATAATTACCCCACAATGAAACAAATATTAAAGGATTTGGGAATGAATGTAGAGTGCATACATACTTGCGAAAACGATTGCATATTATTTTGGAAGGAGAATAAAGATGTTGTTGAATGTCCTCGTTGCCATACTTCGAGATTTAAAGTTAAAGATGAAGGTGAAATTGTAAAAGTCACAAAGCAACCAAGAAAAGTTCTAAAATATTTTCCATTAATTCCTAGATTAATTAGATTGTACACTATACCATGGATAGCTCGAAAAATGTTATGGCATAGTGAAGCTAGTGTTAATGGTAACGAATGAGTAATTAGTTTGGAAGATTTTGAAAGAGATGCCGTTGTTGAAGTTTTTGGAAATGATTAAAAAAGAAGCTATTGCCATGCAATTAGTTCTACATCTAATGCGAAGCATGTAAAACTTAGTCAAGCTTCAAAAGCAATTATCAATTACAAAGAGAATGAAGATAAGCGATGGAAAATGGAGATGCAACGGAAGATTGATCAAATGCATGAAGAAAGTAGAATAAAGAATTCAACTCTAGCTGAAATGCAACAATGTATCAGGCAACTTGTTAGTTAGATTGGAACTAATTCGCTGACACCAAGAACAGAAATTGGTTCGCATGCCGTGCACCATCATAGCCCTACTCCTACTCCACCTAATGCTGTTATTGGATCCTCTATGGTTAAAAGACAAGCGGTGCAATTATTGTCACGAAAAATGGAAGTGGTAGCTAAAGGACATCTTGGAGTACAAAAGATTTGTCATGGTAGAAAGGTTGGAGATGGAGAAAAGTTTGTTTGGGTGGAGGATGTTCTTAATCCGAACGAGCCACTTTTTGATGCACCTCAAAATGGTCATTATACATTGTCTGGTTTAGCTGGTGGTGGTTTTGTAGTTTGGCCGGAGTGTCGTATTCGTTGTTTGTAAGCTTCTAGATATGTTGTAGTAGTGAAATTTGAAGTTGTCACAATGAACTTTGTAGAATTTGTTATGTTCTATTTCGTACGTTTGATGTTTTTTAATGATTTGATGATATGTTAGTTTTGAAATTTAGTCTTGTGTTTACTATTGTTATAAATTCGTATAAATATAGTTGAATGAAATACTATTAGATGCTGAATAAGATATGGTTCAGCCATACCAAATTTGTAACACTTATAAGTGTTTGTAATTTTGCTATTTACTTATGCAAGGAATTCCCAACGGTTATAACCGTTGGAAATTAACATTTTCCCAATGGTTATAACCGTTGGGAATGTGAAGTAATTCCCAACGGTTATAACTGATGGGATTACCAAGATTCCCAACGGTTATAACCGTTAGGAATTACGTTTTCCCCAATGGTTATAACCATTGGGAATTTTGGTTATTCCCAACGGTTATAATCGTTGGGATGTTCCAAAATTCCCAACTGTTATAACCGTTACAAAATATGTACAAAAATATTATAACGTACCTGCTACCAACGGTTGTAACCGTTGGGAATTAGATTACCAACGGTTATAACCGTTACAAAATAACAGTTCTGGTGTTGTGTTTGTTAGTGATTATAAAAATGTTTTATATTGTGTAAATTGATCTATCGAGTGGCTTATGAATTCTGGTCGGTGCGTGGGACGCCACATTATCGATAGGGGTTTCTAAACGCTTGAACAAGGCAAACCGACATAGTATTGTTTTGAAATTGGGTAAATAAAATAATTTTACCTTGATTATATCTATACTATTATATTATTACTCATTTCAATTTGAAGAGCGTACAGGCCCTCTCCATATTTTGTGAAATCAACGGCCGCGTTTCTTATTTCTTCCTATACGTACCCAACTCTCCACTTCGTTCTTTTATCTTCCAAACCCTAAATATCAACGTCCTCCTTTGCTAATATATCGAAGTCGGCTTTTCCTCTGATAACAGTCATTTCCCTACAGCTCCAAACCTCCGCCCAATCCACTTCCCCCTTTATGTATACAAAAACTGATATGATATCTGAGGCGGTCTCTACCAGATTGAATTCATTTTTCTAAGGATTCTCAGATTCGAATTGTTGCTTTCTTCCTTCGGTACTCATTTACTCAAATCTTTTCTTTGGTTCCTAAAATTTGTTGATACCTCATCTAATCGCTTCATGTGATTCCGTTTATTCCTGATTTTTGTCTGCATTTAATTTTGTAGATACAGTTGAAAACAGTCTGCTTCATCAATTTTTAAACGAATCTGATTGCTCGAATAAGTTAATAATAGATTGTAAAATAAAGTAATGATATTGTTTATTTAGGTTTAAATCAGCAAATTTCGGTTTTTCCCTCAAACGTATTGCTTGGGTTGATGAAGCATTTGTCAAGTATCGTTCTTCAAACCTAAAGGTTCTTATTACATCAGCGATTTTGGATGGTGTAAAGGTATCAAAAATTTTCTCAAGCTATCCCGTTTTGAATATTCATGGCACATTATTTCCTGTCGAGAAGTTATATAGCACGGAACGGCCCAAAAATTATCTTGAATCCTCGCTCAAGACTGCTCTGGGTATGTTAAATGTTATCTTAAATGCTAATTTTCTAATAGAATGTTGAGACTGCATTTCTTATTTCTTCATCTCTAGATAATTTAGTTATAAGTTTGCCAGCTCTGTTTTACCAATATTGATTTTTGATATTGGAAAACCAAATGACAGTCGACGCCAGGAATCGCAGGCCATGATTTTGCCAAATAAATTGCATTTTGTTGTATTTGGTTTTGGAAGTAGAAAATAAAAGTTTATGGTAGTGGTGTACTATTATTGTCCGATGGGGAACAGATAAAAGAAAATTAATGGATTTAAAATAACCTGTGCAATGGGGACTGAGACAATTGTATCGCCGAATTTTTGTTCTAAATCGTTATTTTATAAATATAGTCAAGTGTAGCTCCACCTCCATAAAATTTCCTTCGACTTATTTTCCCTTTCTTTTTATTTTTTCCCGAATTCATTTTATTCCAGTTTCATGTTCCCTTCAATTTTTATTGCAATGCTTATATGCATGTATATATAGTTTTGAGTGTGGTAGAAGACTAAGCATTCATGGGTAAAAATTTGGTAGCTTTACACAGGACTTCGAGTAATTTGTATTCCCTTTTAAGATTCACATGCAAGTCATATAAAGCAGCAATAAAATTTAATTTCTAGGACTAGATTATGAATAATCCTTAACTTATACTGTTCTTATAGTTTCTGTTTTTACATTTAATTTTGATTCTCACATCTGTTTGTTTATTTATTCTTTCTGAAGTGCTTCTTGCTTTACCTACAGTGGTAAGGTAATATGTTATTGATACTATCGAATTCTTGCTTCATTATAATATATTATAGGTATTAGTAAGGCAAAAATTTCTTAACTAAGACGTTGAAGTTATTTATACACTTTCATGTTCGAATCACTACATTTAGTCGATATTATGCCTCTCGGGAATGAATAAATAGTGTGAACCCATGATTGCGAATAGGTTTGTCTCTATATTTGAATTATGTATAAATTTTATAACTAGTTTCGGAATAGAAAATGGAAATGTGAAGGTCAAACAGTGGGAAATTTGTTAAGTAATAAACTTCAAATTTTTACCCTCGCCTAACTTCAATAATTTGCCAACGCATCATCCGATGAATGGTGTGTTTGACTGTTACATTCCAATCCAGAGCATTATTGACGATAGTTAGATAAAAGCACCAATATCGAAAGGTGCGTTTGACTATTCTAATCCCAATCTACCATGTGATTTTATTCTTTAATAGTTTTAGAACTTGAACTAGAATATTGATAATCAAATTGCTATATTAGATTATGTATTGCTATATTCTGAAAATTTTCGAATGTGATCAAGTAAAAACTTGGGCTCGAAATTAGTTTGAAAGAATAGTATTATATATCTGAATAAAATTAGTATGGAGCAGATGGTATATCCATGAATCTGCAAGAGTGTCAATTTTCTGTACTGTGTGAATAAATATATGTTTCTTAATTAAGCTTATGAGCCACTCTAAAAGTCTAAATGAAGCAAAGGTCTTAGGCTATAGAATATTTACACTGAAGTTTTTGTTCTCTTGGTAATAATCTACCAATGCTCTACATCTGTAATTAGCACTTGAAAAGCTATAATTTTGGAAGATCGTTGTTAATTCAAATTCAAACTTCGATCATAGCATTTCCAGAAATGGAGAAGAGAAATTATATGCTCCCGTATTGGGATTCTAAGAGTTGGGAAGTATAGGGATATGGGTGGTGTTTCAAACACCAATCAATGCATGATATTTTCCTAAAAGGATGGTGTTTGAAGCATGAATATTACCTTCTTTATTAATACTAGCATGGGAACTAAAGAAAAATGATAGTGGTGTTAATTTTGTGTGGTACTAATTTATGCTAAACATGTTTACTACGGGTTCTGCAAATATAGATAATCAAATACATCATAACTCTAAAACCATATGTGGTACTCCAAATTTCAACTCTTTATCCAAAACCGATGATCATTTGACTGTTGAGAGCACCTTTCAACCCAATATGAAAGAAAATAGTAAGATCGAAAGAAGTGTGATTTTATTGAACCTGGTGCAGTTGATAAAAGTCTTAATCAACATTAATGCAAGGTGGTTTTCATCAGCACTTTTAAGTCGATAAATAGGGTTGCAATATGCATCAAAAAGAACATACTGGTAAATTAATATTATTATGCAGGTTGTGCAGATAATAAGAATCATGAGTTTCAAACTTACAATAGCACATTTAACCTAAGCCCTATATCAGCAAACAACTTCGACATTGGTAAAATTATCACTTCTCAGCCAATTACTTCTTACTCAATGTCGACTAGAGGTCAAAATACTACTCAATTAAACTACTCAATTACAGCCAATCAGAGTAAGAGATATCTTTGAAGTTTCTTTATATTGTTATTTTAGTTGTGCGTACAGTTAAATTTAACATGATCGTGATTTGTTATCAGACAGGTTCAACAAGTCTAAATCCTCGACTTCAGCATCAGTTGCTATTAAAGTCAGTTGTATTATCGAGTATCAATTGGAGAAATTATTTTTTGCATGAATACGGCTTACTGCTTTACCTGGGAATCATTTTCTGGACTTTATATGAATCAAAAACGCAGTAGCTCTCAAATGGCTATAGTTTCTCAATAGGATTTGAGTCCTTCCTTTCATCTAATTATATTGGAGCCAGTATGGAGGTTATAAAGAAGGCATACATATGATCAGGTAGTTTTTCGGTTTTCTTTTGAGTTAAAGTTTTTTTTTTGAAATATTCAAATTCTAAAACAACTATTGACTACTTCCAGTATGGTCAATATACAAGTTTTAACTTGACTGATTATGCAAATCCAATTATTTGTACCAAAAGATGAAGCTGATAATCAAAGACTTCCAGTTAATGGGATCCATACTGTTGAGATTTTCTAATAGAATCTAAATGGTAATTAACTACCTAATAACCAACAGTTTGTCAAAATGAAGTTGCGTATACAAGCTAATTGTTGGGTATGCATTTGTAGTCAACCTACCAATTTCAAATTTTATTTTAGGGCATTTAATCACTATGTGATTAGTATGTATTTCCTAAAAATATGTAGCTTTTATGAAAATGTAAGGCGTTTCACAATGTTTTATGAAAATGTATGCATTTCTTCTATTCTTAGTTCCAATTTAAATAGAATCATGTACTCTCTTCAAATTGACAAACCTATAAATAACTAGTTCGAAGTGAACAAATTTCTCATGCACTCTTTGATTAAAATAGGCATGACTACTTTGTTATATGTAGTATTTTGTTTTGGTGGTATTTAGCTTGATTTAATATATTGTTCAATGAGATAAAGTTTTAGGTAATTCAATTTGAAACTGCATTTTCATGTATCTGTTTGACATGAGCTGTAAATTTCAGGGTTTTCAACTGGAAAATATTATGAAAGAATTTTGGCATATCACCAATAGTTTTAGAGCCAATTGACTATTATCATTTTTACATCATTCAATGTCATTAAATAGCATTAAATCAATTATTACACGACTGTTATTTCTTAATCTTGGTATTGGCAAAATGTGTTTAGTTGTTCATATCCTACATCTATTTGGTTTACTGTTGGGTGATTATTGAAATTAAAATGGAGGTAGAATGGCAGGATACATTCTTATCACATCTCTTTTTATTTTTCTTTTCCTGTGTAATGAGTAAGAGGTTGTTCTGCACTTGTGAACTATCATTTACTTCCCCAGTTGATTTTTAACACACTTAACTATATGCACTAAATGGTTTCGAACAATCACAACATACAGTTTCAAGATGTTGGGTATTATATACAAGAGTGATCACTCTAATACTTAATTATGTATCATGGCATGAATGCAAAAACTATATACATATATAGGTAGTTTTACCATCCTTATAACTTGTTATTCCACTTGGTGTATTGTTGAATAATAGCTCTTGCACAAATGGGAATAAATAGATAAATAAAGACGACTATTAAGCTTCCTGACTAATTAAGTATAAAAACTGATTGATAGTACAGTTATCCACCAACACAATTGTAGTTATAAACAAATCTGAATTATAGAAAAATAAATGACCATAAATATGTAATGCCTTAATGTTCATTGTTATAAGAAAAAACCTCGACCTCCTGATAATAGCATCAGTATTTTCACAAGGGTTCTATCCTACTTTAATATAGGTATCCACCATGTCGTTGCAGCAATGATCTTCAAGTTTATATAACGCGGTTTCTATATTTTATCCACTTTCATTATTTGTACTATTGATTTTTTTAAAACCTTTTTCATACATTATTCATTTGGGTATTGGTAAGGCTCAGTGGACTTTTGAGTAATGCGGTATTTTTGAGTATATGATTATGTTTGATTGATGCATAATACATATACATGCATGGTGTAAGCTTTGGAACAACTGACAAATCTTTTTAAGGAAATATGCAATTTTATTTAACAGTCCACAATTTGAACCCAACTATCATTGTTTATGATATATATTTGCATTGTAAGCTTTCTTGATTTTAAAATTGACTTTACTCAAACTGATACTAAACAGATTTATTTTCTCCGTTGTTATTGCATGCCTATGCTTGTAAAACTTATCAGTGTAAGAAAAGCTTTTCCACACCGAGGGTTGTCCTTTTGGTTTGTTGCAAGTTTTTTTTCTAACATTATGGTTGGAATGTACTTTTCTTCATAGGAGCAATCTTACAAGATTTTGACATAAAAAGAACTATATTTGAGGATCTGCTTAACAAATTCTGTTTAGATGGCGGCTTCCAAGTTAAAATTGCTGAAGGGTCAAAGCTATTATGACTATTGTGAAAAGATATTATACTACCACTAGATTGACTTTAATAATCGTCTAATTTTTGAATATAACTGTTATGAGTGACTTAATCACTCATAATTTTTATCAGTGGATATATTGCTCTTTCTCCGTTGACTGTAAATGTGACGGAGAATAATGTGTCCACTCATCTAGGTTGTGAAGATCCTGACTCGGCCTTCGAAAATCGACACTCGTACTTTACCTGTACTTGAATACCGCAAATTCAAACGCCGAATCTGGCTCGCCGGAGCTTATAACACAGTAAGTATAACAACACAGCGGAAGAAAGAAATGAATGATATCATATACAACTCCAACGAATACAATATCCAGAATGATATACAACAATGATGTCAATATGATACAACAATATCAGAGATAAATAATAATGTTACAGCGGAAACAACAGAAGTGATACTCCAAATGATCTGAAAAAGAGAATGAATCCAACAACCCCAACGTCAAACTCGGATCACCATCACGAACTCCAAGATAAGCAAGCGTCGATGAGTGAACTCCAAACACTGAACTAGTTCCAGATACTCTACTAAACCTGACTATCTGAAAAACCCAACTCTAGACTGCCCGTGTGGAAAATTATGGGCACCCAGAGTTTAGGAAGGGAACAATAAACTCTGGGTCAGTCATGGGACTGGTATGAGTAACAAAACAGTTTATTTTTAAAACAAACAACAAAAGAATTTTAAACATTGAAATCTGCAATGCTTTTTGGAAAATGAAACTACCATAAGGCCTACCGGCACACACACAATGCAATCGCACACATGGGGGAGATTTCTCCTTATGATAGTCAAACATGCTCACTACGCAAAAAAAACTCTTTTGATATTATTACTAGTGCATAGTGTAGGAAACATTTCGAAAATATAATATTAATCTTAGCCAGCATAGGTACCATTATACTATGCCTACTATAGCTACCGTTTTAAATGGTAGGTTCTACAACTAAAACCGTACAAGGCTCATATTGTTTCTTTGGATTTTCCAACAAATGGTCAGGCTAAGGAACTTTCTATGCCACGTAGGAACGCCTCTGGAGGGATGCCCCGAGAACCTACCTGGCCCTCTGCCAAAACAAGGCCGGTTACCTCCTTCCCGGGTAGTAAACCTGAGATATGCCACCCCCGGTCATTTGCGACCTTTATCCGAGGCGCCTCGATCACAAAGCAACAATCACACAGTAAATTAGATTGGAGCAATCACACAGGTAAAATATCTGGGCTCCATACCATGATACCACCTTTTTCCAGAAGGAATGGACATACCCTAGGGAAGCTACCCCTGAAACCTTGCCGCATCTTTCCTGTTTCGACCATTTCCGGTTTGTGAGGTCTGATGAGGTTTCGTCCACAAAGCTATGCTTTACACGAAAGCCATGCTTTGATCAACAAATGATCAGCAACACACAGCAACACTTAGCATGCCACACTACCAAATTGGGAGTATATCACTGATAACCTTCAACTACATAACCTCTGAGCTCGTACGTCTCAGAGAAGGGTGTTAAGCTAAGAGAATAAATTCTCCGCCACCAAACAGAAATGTATTTGAAAGAAATCAGTTTTATATCTCAAAGTGTAATGTCAGACATACGGCCATACAAGTCTGTTCCGGGTTCGAACAGAACCGACGGCACTTCTAAAGAAGCCCTTGCAATCCGGGTATTCACAATCCCGATCGGACTTCCCATCACTTAGGGAATCTCTATACCGGCGCGACTCAGTGCAGAGACAATCGATGGGTTATCCTTTCATTTTTGAAAATATCTGGTCTTCACCACCGGTCTTCAAATGCAATCCATATACGACGTATCATTATTCGGAATGGGTTATATGACGCAAAGGTCCTCTCCCGGCTAAACCGAATAATGAGCGCAATATTTAAAAACATATGGATGATGGAATTTCAATTAAGTCACAACTTATTATCCAAATTTCCTCTTTAAATGGTTTAAACAAATCACCATTTTAATCTTTTTAAACAAAAAGATTCAATTCACAAAGTTCACCCAGTTTCACAAAGATCCATTCACAGATTTTCAAATCGATTTCCATCTCAATTGGATTAACTCATCAAATCTTTAAAACAAAGATTTAACTGATAGCTTTCAAAACAATTCCATTTCGACCTTTTATACAAAAGGTACACCTTTCCAATTTCAAAGCAAAGTTCAACAATCTTTCACAAAGATTTATTCATAACTCGTAAAACCATTTTCATTTCAAACTTGAAATTCTATTGACACAAATTGGAAATTCATTCCTTATATGAAAGCTTCTATTATTTGAAAACAAATAGTTTTCATTTCGGAAAATCTGATTCATTTATACGAGTTAAAGTCCTTGGGTTAAATTCAAATTCTCAAAACCATACTTTTAAAATGGTTTAAATTCATATAAATACATTTATAACATCTTTTAACCATAATTTTCAAACATGGAATTCAATCCCAAATTTTGAATTCAAATTCAAATTAAATTATTTAGATTGGAAACTTTACCAAGTTATTCAAAATAACTTTTATCTTAAAAACTCCTTTTCAAAAGCTTTAACATTTAACCCAAATCCATGTCCAATTTCAATTGAAATTAAAATTTCAATTTTAAAAATATTAAATTTAAATCATCTGTGACTTAACCGATTTCCTCGTGAAATCCATATTTGTGTGTGTATGGTGTAGTCCAGGGTTTTAACACAATAGTGCAACATTATTCAATCATCACAGATTAAATACAACAATATATTTGATAAGCGGTATAACTATAACGCTTATCTTTTATTCACAGATCACAGAAATATATATATATATATATATATATATATATATATATATATATATCACACATAATAAATTACAGTCATCCTAGATAAATAAATTACATTACAGTTCACACACAAATCAGAATATATCACAAAGCATTACAGATCAGGAAATATCAACAATTCAATCATTCAGTCAGGTCCAAACATTCACAAATAAACTTATTAATCAACTGATTAATTTAAATCAGATGTATTATTTAGGAATGAATCATTAATCTGGGTTAACCATCATAGTTAATTACAAATTATTTGAAAGAAATTTCCCTTTCAAATTCATTGGTTAACCTTTAATTATTAACAAATCAATCTTAATTAACGAATCAATTAATCTTTAATTATTAAATAAATCTTAATTATTCACAATTATTAATTAATCCTTTAATTATTAACAAATAATTATACTCAAACTTCAAATTATCATTCAATTTATTACATCCAGTAATTATCTATTAATTACTTACTTCTCTAAGTAATTATATTTCCCAATTTGTCAAATGATTATTCTAGATTAAACTCAAGAAATTTAACTTGGACTAATCAAATTAACTCAATTAATTTCACTGAATAATTAATTCCTTAATTACTTACATTAAGTAATTATACTTAATAATTTCATAAATGATTATTATTGAATTAATTAATCTAAATTTATTGTTGAAATTTATCACATTAATTAATTATTCAAATGATCCTAGTTAATAACTTTTATTAACTATTAAATTTTCTTTAATCACTTTTCTAAAGAAATTTACTTATATTGATCATTATTGATGATAAACTGATTAATCATTAAGAACTGATTAATTAATGAATAATAAATCGTTAATCTTCATTATTTAAAGTAACACATTCATTTTTATGATTTAATGATTATTTACAATATGTTGAAACATTGATTTCGAATTTCTTTTTTTTATATTTCAATTGATCTTAGTTAATTTCAAAATATGGAAATCTAGTTTAAAATTTATTTCAGGTTTAACTTTCTAATTTTTCAACTTGTTTAAATTTCCATTTACAATTTCAAATCTATTTTAAATTCAAACTTCTCTAATCTAAGTTTCAAACTAAACTGAGTTCATAGTTAAACTTTGATTTTAAAACTCATTTTAAACTTTGATTTGAAGTTTTAAATCCAGTTTTATATTTTAACAAAAAGAACAGGTTTTCAAATCTGTTCAATATGCTACCCGAACCAAACCCAAACCACTTCGAGTCGTACCTCCATTTGCACGAGACAAACCCGAGCTTCCAACACAACCCATCCTCTCCAGATTCGACGTGCACACTGTGCATGTGCCCAACGTCATCGTCCTCAGATGAACGTCGCGACATTGCTCGACGATCTCTCGAACCCATACGAACTCACATCTACACCCCGATCGAACAAATTCTTCTCGAATTTGAAAACGAGTTCGAACTTCCAAACCTGGAAACACAGACGAAAAACTTCCACCAGTCCTGGCAACGCATCGCTCTCGATGCCTCGACCACCGGAGGTCCTGAAACTCCGGTCATCTACTCATCATCGCTCCTCCTACCATCACCAAAAAGCACGAGCAACTCGATCACGCGTGGATGACGATCGAATCAAAATTTCCCGACCTTACAAAACTATGTTTAGAAACTTCACGTGCTCGCCGCCATCACCACAACTATCTGACCACCTCCACTACATTTTTCCCAGACCCGTTGATCACTCCTCCACCTCCAGGAGGAAACTCGACCACCACGACACCATAGATCATCAGAGATCACCTAAATAATGAAATTTCGAACAAACTCGAACTGCTCTTTTATCTTAGCTCTAAAAATCATGATTTTTGCTTTAAAAATCATGGTACAGTATATAAATTCAAACTACGTACCTGAATTTAGGAATTAAGAAATTCGAAATTTGACTAATTTAAAGTTTGCTCAGATTTCTATGATCTCCAAGGATATTTACAAATTGTGTTGACTTGAATAAATTTTTAAAACTTGGTTTATAACCAAACAAACAACTTTCGTTTATATTTTAAGCTCTATCTGTTATTAAATCAAAGGATGAGGATTTGTTTGCGAATCTAGTCTGGAAGAAACAAGAACAGAGGTAACTAAATGTGTACAGGCAGGCATATATCTAAACATCAACATACATACATAGGAAACTACAACATACACTTTTTCCAGATATATATATATATATATACTTGCAACTAATTCAATTCTTAAAATTTAAAAAGGAATGTTACTCACAGTTGTTTTGAGAAGATGAACAGAGCTTCTTTGATGAATCAGGCTTTGAAACTATTATTTTGAAACCTTCTTTTGATTCTCTGGTTTTATCTGAGCTAAATTGTTATTTATATTTAAGTTTTGTTTAAGTTAAAGATGAAGCTTACATCAGATGCTACACAGTTGAATGAACGAAAAGAAATGAAGATGGTTGATATATAGGGAAGAAGTTTATAGGGTATTGATATTTGTTTGTACTGGATGATGATATGGCCTCTGTACAAAATCAGAGATTTTTCTTTATGGAGGCTGATAGATTTTGATTTGGTGGCTGACATTAATTAGCATTGTACAGTCTACTCATACTAGTATCTTCTTATACAAGCCAATATATATATATTTATTTTTGTTCACTTTTTCAACTCAATACTTTTTTTCTTGCCATGTTTCATTCTTGAATGTATATTAGTGTTCCTTTTATAAGCTAATTCATGTATATATTTATTTGTTTATCTTACTTGAATGTATATTACTTGTTTCATATTTGAGTGTATTTCTTCTTTCTTTAATCTTATGCTTTGTAATATAAATGAATCCTATTTTTAACATGTTGTTTAAATTTAACTAATTTTTTTACTTTATATTTTTCATAGATGATTTTATAACCATTTACTTAAAATTAAAATTCAAATCCAATATATATATATATATAATTCAAATCCACTCACATATGCACATATACATATATATTCACATATATATACAAGATTTAAATTAAAGTGATTAACACATATTTTATTTGAATTTGGAGAAACTCAAATCAATCTACCAATTAATTTCACAAATTTTTTATTCAAAAATCAAATTAATTATCAATTCAAACTTATTTAAAATCCGGGATCGTTACAGGTTGCATGGTTATATATATCAATTATGGTTAATTATGTTTATTATGTGTAGGTTATAAAGCTGATGTTGGTTAACCACTCCTCCTTTAGTATTGTTGTGCACATGTTTCACATATCCATTTATTATATATATCAATTATGGTTAATTATGTTTATTATGTGTAGGTTATAAAGAATTATTTCACATATCCATTTATTTGAGGAAACATAGTACTGTTGTGCACATGTTTCATTTATATTTCGCTTATAACTGTGTGCTGAATTTCCATTTTAAACCCATGGCAATCAAGCTCAGAACATTAGTAATGTGTGTATGGTACTGGTCATGTGATCTATTATGCTACTTTTTCTTTCCTTGATTTGCTACAATACATGGAAGTCATTTCCTCCTTCTAGCAGTGTTTGCCACAAATCAAAAGCAGCGTGAGAAAAAAGTATTTTTAAAGGAGCTGAAAGGTGAAAGTTGGACGAAAAAATGGTACATTTTGTGTTATGAATGTAAAATTTTATTGTAATAAATAATGTTATTATTGGTCACTTTTTAAGTAACAAGTATAATGCATATATATCAATTATGGTTAATTATGTTTATTATGTGTAGGTTATAAAGCTGATGTTGGTTTGACTGATACAATAGTTGGAGATGATTGGCATCACAAGATATACGGTTGGATGTTGGGGACAGTAGCATCCTTTATTCCCTGTTTAATGTTTATATCATACAATTTGAAATAAGTTGAATGCCAAAAGTGTACAAAGTGAGGTAACAATGATATGGATGTATGCTTAATATAAGTGGTAAGAATACCAGAAAATGATGAGCATGTGAAAGTATTTGAAATCTGACTTCAACATTGGAATTATATGATGGTCGCATCCCATAATTCAATTTGCTATTTTATCATTCCCAGTTTTATGTTTTACATGGTGTACGCAATTATAGATATTAATAGTTCTAAGTAGTGTTTTTCTAATTGTTAAAATGAAAGATCATTCATGGCCGAGAGATAAGGAGGGATACTTTTTAACACTAAAAAATCATGTCTAAATGCAAGTCCAACGTGTAGCACCAAAGTATATATTTTTTCCCATTGTTCCTCTTCATGTTAGTTTAGATTATATTTATAGCATTTCTTTATCTGCATATAAAATATTAGAATGGGTGTGTCAAAATTTTAGATTTCAAGATGAACGAAGGCATTGTATTCAAATTTCAAACATATCATGCACGAGATCTCATTTGATTTTTAGAAGTTTTGTTCTATATTGTGCATTTCTGACATTTTAAATGGACTTTTTGTCAAATTGTTGGTAAAAAGGTTATATGATAAACACCGTGTGCGTAGCACGGGTTCACACTAGTTTTATATATATAAAGGAATAATTTTTTTAGAAATTATTATAGTTATATATGGTGTGTTTGGTTGTTAGTGAATGGTAATATTTGATTAGTATCAGTTTTTGTGTGTGTTCTAATAAAAGTTATTATTATTATCTTATAAACAAAGATAAACAATTAAGAAATGGTTTTATATAACCAAAGTGAAATTATATACAAGGAAAATTTATAAATAAAAAGGATTTAAAAGAAATAAAAAGCACTGAACTCGCTTCGGTCGCTGGAAAATAATTTTGGTGATGGCTGCAGCATCATCGACATTCATTTTCGAGTTTCTAAGTGATGAATTGCTAACATTGGAGTTTTGTTTTGATAAAACTAGTTTTGATTTTAAAATTAAAAAGTATGATTTGATATAAAAAAGAATTATGTATAGTATAGTTTCAAAATGATTTGAAAATAATAAATAAAACTAGGTGTTTAAATTCTGGAAGTTATTATCTAAGTGTTTTTGCTGAAAACATAAGAAAATAAGTTTTATAACTTATAAATTTTGAGAATTAGTGAGTTAAAACTTATTTTTAAATTTGTTGAATATAAATGTTAAGAAAAGTAAATTTGAAAATTAAATTATGAAATGAAATTTAACTTAAGTTAAGTTAAATAAAATGAATTTTGAAATGGAATTTAATTTAAGCAAAGTTAAATGAAATTGAATTTGATTTATAATAAATTAATTAAATGGATATGAACTTGAGTTATAAAATGAAATTCAACTTAAGTGGTAAACTGAATTAAATATGTTTTGGAATGTTGTTTGCTAGAAATAAATATGAACTTAAGTTGTACAGTGAAAATAAATATAATTGTTGTATGTAAAGTTTATAATGAACTTAAGTAATGGTTTATAAATGATAGTGGTATTAAAGAAAATGTTTATAAACTTAAGTAAAATTTTATGAAAATGGTTCATAAATGAATTTAGTATGGAGTGAAACGTTGTCAAACATAAAATGAACGTAAATGAAAATGAATATGAAAATTGAAAGTAAATAAATGTATGTGAATAAAGCAATGTGAATAATGATTATGAATAAATGAATGTAAATAAAAGAAGCAAAAAAAAGAATGGGATATAATAAGAAACTAATTGAAATAAATACATAAGTTATACGTATATTATTTTATTCGTATAACTGTTTGATCCAGATTCGAATATACGATTCCGAGGTGATTTACACCGATCCGAATTAGGATTTTTCACTCGATTCTCGATGGCGAACACTGGATATGGATTTACCATGCAAGGAGAATGGCGGTTTCTAATCTAGGAACCAAATCTGATTCTGCACTATAGTGGTCGTGTGAACGATACTAGTTCGGAACTGAAATTGTGTGATCGAGTGAGAGATCGGATTTGATATTGCGTACGGATTATATATGCACATCATACGGGCTTTAATAAATAAAATGTTGACATTGAAAATGCAAATTGTATGTTTATGAATTAATTGGATGAATATTAAATTGTTTGACGGTTTCTCTTGTTACATCTGCTACATTTGCATATAGTTATTGTATAGTCTATGTTATATATTGATATCACTTTCCCTATAATTGTTCTTATTGATTGTTGAGTGATTAGTAAGTGTGAATGGAGTATGCTTCGCATTTTGAGCTCGCTTTCACATTATATTGATTGTATATACTAGTTAATACTAATAAAAGGCACACATCTCGGATTACATATCGTATTTTTATTTTCCCTACGGGATGCCTCATCCTTGAAGATGAGACGTATATTTGAGATTTTATATATATATATATATTGTAAATTTTTCCGATCGAACCGCGCAAAGGAGACGCTGGCAAAATTTTCCATAAATTTAAGGTTTTAGAAAAGTTTTGAGAACTTTGGAAAATTTTTAATAACTAAAATTTGATTTTTATGTTGTAACTTGGAATGGTATTAGTTAGTAACTATGAATGGATTTTAAAGGCTTAGAAATTTTATAATCCATTTTAACTAATTAGTTTTGAAAATTTAATGGGTTTGTGAGATTTTTCTTATCTTGGCAATTTCGGGGACGAAATTCTTTTAAGGAGGAGAGAAACTAACAACCTAAAATTTCAGTCATTTGAATTTGGTATATTTAATTGACTTTAAATACTGAAAAGTTAATTTTATAAGTTAAATAACTTAAATTTCAAATATAGCAATTTATTCGATAATTAAATTGTTAAATTTATATTTTGATTGTTTAAATAATTGAATCTTGAATTTAATGTGGACCAAAATGATTTTGAAAACTGATTTAAATTCTGTTTAAATAATAATGGAGATAGTAAACTTCTAAATTGGATTTAGAAGTGATTAAACTGATTTTGGAAATAACTCGTTTTAATTAACGTGTGAAAATAGCCTTCTAGGAGACTGTCTCGGATTTCGACGAAACCATTTTCATTGGATCTGTAATAGTGAGTTATTATATGCCGTCGAATTTCGTAGCGATCGAACGTGTCGTTTGGTCATACGAGTTTGAAATGCGTAGAAATTAATTAAAGGAATTTTAATTTATATAATTTGATTTTGAAAAGCTAACTTCTATATATGATGGAATTGGGTCCCGATATATTCCATTATGTCCGGAATAAGGGTATAACATATAAAACGCTAGGCGGCACGTCTTGATTGAAGTCCAAAATTTTAAAGTATGAATAGTGCCTTAAAATTTTCTATATAAGGGCATTAACTTTCTTCATTTGCAACCTAACCCTAAAACCAAGCTACAGCCGCCATTTCCCAAACCCTAACATCCAACGGCCATAATTTCTCTGACTCATCAAGGCCAAATTAGCCAAAATTTTCAACATGAAAGTTGTTGCCTCATCCTCACGAACCCATCCATATAAGCCGATCGTCGGTCGACAAACCATGGCAGCGACTAGGGGGCGCGTTCGAAGATGCTGGTGGGTTCATTTTCTACGATTGGGCACGCGCGTGGCAGCGGCAGGCGTGTGCGAGAAGGCGCAAACGGCGATGCGGTGCACGAGGCAAATCACAATCATTTATAAATAAAAAAAAGAATTCGCGTTTTTGCCTGGGTGAGCACGAGGGAGGAGGGAGGGAATAAGGTTTAAATCAAAATTTTATTGAATTAAAGTTAATTTTAAATTTAATTATCTCGTATGTTCGTAAATTCATAACTTTTTCGTACGAGTTCCAAATCGAGCACGACAAGTTGTGTTGCGATCGTATCAGCGAGTACTACATTATGGAGTTGGATTGGATAGATTTGAAGCTAGAACGAATTTTAGGCTAAATTTGAACGACCGTTCAATTTTAATTCAAACCAGAGCACTTTGGCGATTTCTGTAATTTCTGTGAGTAAACTCACCTCTCTGGCCTGCTTATATTTTTATATAAATGGGAATAATTTTATTTATGACTATTGTTGCTTGTTTGGATGATTTACTATTTTATTAGTTCGTTTAGATATACTCCCTCCTATTGGAGCGGATGAGACCATATTACCTTCCCGTGTATGAGCGGATGTCACTTTGTATACAATCCTACCTCGAAGCGGTGATTTATATTATCTGATTATATACTTTATGTGATGCAGGGGCACAGGTTGGAGGGATCCAATAGGATTCCTCACATTGTTGATATTACTTTTCATATATTTTGATATATGATGTGTTGGATGCCATATTTCATGACATGGGTTGTTTTGCTTATTTAGTGCTATAGTAGCACTTAGCCATATTTTTAGTATTTTAAAATACTATAAAATAGTGATTTTGAATTGGAATGATTTTCAAGATGATTTTGTAAGTATATATGTTTTAATAATTTTAAATTATTAAAAGGAATGAATTTATTTTTAAATAAATAAAAGGTATGAATTTTGGTGTTATGAAAGTATAGTTTTGAGAAATACTTTAAAGAGAGATTTTTGAATAAGTTTATATAAAGGATTTATAAAAGTTATATTTTATAAATAAAGAAATAGATTTATAATCGGAATTTATAAATATTTTGTAAATGGATTTAAAATTTATTTGGTAATTGGATTTATAAATGGATTTTATAAATAAATTAGATTTATAAAGAAATGGATTTATAAAGAAATGGATTTATAAGTGGATTTTGATAGCAAAATGAGTTTTTATAAAAGAATGATTTATAATAGAATTTAGAAATAAAGAGATTTTATAAAATCGAAAGGAGACTTATAAACATAGTTTTATAAATATTGAAATGATTTATGTTGATATTTAAATATTGATTTTTATATAAAGGAAATACATTCAAGTTTTTAAGAGTTAAATAATCTTTTAAAGGAATGTTTGGAAAGTAATATTTTTTATGAAGTTAATGGTTTAATCTTTAAAAGTAAAGTTTTGAAAATAATAATTCCAGATGGAATTTAATAGTTTGAAAAATGATTTAAAATGTGATATGTATCAAAAATATAGATTTCAACATTTATTATTGTAATAGACGTTTTCGGGGAGATATGGAGGGCATGGACTATAACACTGTTGTTATAGTAAATGATACCTGAAAGGAAATGTTTTATATAGTATGCGGGATTTATATATATATATATATATATATATATATATATAACTAATCGAATCCCTATACTAGTGTTTTTGGGTTATCATAACGATGTTTTACTCAACATTCATTTTGATCCACATAAAATGTGTTTTGACCTTCCGTTGTGAAATACACGAATTGGTTCTTATGATCGTACTAAAGGCTTGGTGGTGTAGGAAGCATTGCTTCTTATACTTAACACCCATCTGAGGCGAATGAACTCGGGAGTTGTACGGGTATAGAAATTTATTTGGCGTCTCTCCAAAATGGTAGTGTTATTAAATATACTTATACCGTTGATATAATTATATGGAATGTTTTCAAATAACAAAGGATTGAAATGGTTTTGAGGATATATCTTTTTAAAGATAAATTGAAGTAAATATTTGGAAATTGATTTAATTAATAAAAGATTAATTAAATGGCCTAGTGACTGCTTATGTTCTAGATATTGTTTGTTGCTTTGATAGTTAAATAACCGACTATTAAATTTGACCATTTTTGGTTCCTTGACTTGATGTGGGAACTGATTAGTCGTGCACTTAGCACGAAACTGACTGAGTAGGCTTGATTATCATTTGGATTAAGAATGTTGATTCGAGTAGTGCGGAGTGTCTACGGTACTCCAATCTACTGGGCTTCCTTCCTGGCAGAAGGATAGCAAGTTAAGAGTTGGAAACGTGATAAGTCTATGAGATTTGGTTTCCGTATAAGGTTGAGGGCCTCTTTATCGTTGTTGGACCGGGGTCGGATTTATCTGAGAACCACTTTAGACTATGTAGGCATTCGAAAATGCAGGTTTAAGATGATGATTTTGAAGATGGAGATCTTCATGATGCAAGGCTATTTTCCACTATACCCGCGATGCATATTATATATGTGTGGTGGCAGTAGTGCTTCGTTATGAAAATCTACGATATGCAAGGACTTCTTGCTACTAATCCTAGGGATAATTCCCGACAGGATGTGGTAGGAGAGTGCCTTCGGTTTGTCCTATTCCTGGACAACTTGTATGGACGAATGTCTGACGTTGCATTTCTAATTACATTAATTGATCTCTATGAACGTATCATCTGTTTAGTGGCGATGAAGGCAAATTCTCTTAGCTTAACACTCTTTCCTAAGACGTACGAGCTCAGGAGTTATAGGTTTATAGAAATCAGTTGTGTGATTGTGGGAATGGTCGTGTGGCATTCAAAGTGGAATGTGCTATGTGAAAGGTAAACGTTACCTTATGCCTCATCACCCGGTAATGGCTTAAACAGGGTACGCCGTGAGGCTATGTGGTTAGTAACCATTACGGTATGATCAGCACCTTTGTAGATAACCCTTTATATGTCGGATATGTGGTTTATGCTATGAGACATCTCAGATAGGTCGGGAACGACCAGGGTTATGACATATTCGGTTTCTATCCAGGACATGCATGAGTGCCAAATAGGGATAAACCGGTCTTGCCAGATGCAGAGGATTGTTTGTGTATCCTCGGTACATTCCTCTAGAGATGTACTGTACGAAAGGTAGTCCCTTACCTGCTATTGTATGGAAATCCATTTTACAATACGTGCCTGCCATTTTGTTTATAAACCTATTACGCCGTCAAATTTAACCAATGTAGCAATTTCGGCTATTTTGGCGTGGAATGTTTTGGTTATCGTAAGGTAAAAACTCATCCATGTTTATATGCGGCATGGTCTTACGAGATACCTTTGTTTGATAAAGAAAAGTTTTTATAACTTTAAAATTCAATTGAGATGTGTTTTCTCACGCTGGTTTACCAGACTGATCCGGGAGTTCTTCCCTTTCAATGCTCGAGTCAGACTGAGCAAATTTACAGATTTAGATTTGGATGCTTTGGAGCTTTAGCAGACAAGCCGGAGGTCTTCAGGTCGTATTCACGTATATTTTCCGCTGCATTGTTGTTTAAATTATCAGCATTTATGAGGACAGGTTATTATAACTGTCAAGGCTGATGATTAGTGATTTGTTGTTGTGCTCTGATGGATATATGTAAATTATATTACAGTTTCTCTTTTGTAAAGATCATTGATATTATATTATATGTTGTTCCACTGCGATTGTGAGATTATGTGTTGTTTTAGTTTCTCTTTCTCTTCCTTTTCTGTCCCCTTCTTCTTTCTTCTTTCTTTCCCATAACTTTCCGTCTTGCCGTTCAATTTGGGTTTGGACATGTGTGGTTTATTGTCAGCTCGAATTGTGTTGGTTTGCGGGTCATTACAGCTGGTATCAAAGCTTTGGATTGTGCGAACACCTAGGCTTGGTTGGGTACTCATTATAGATCGGGTTAGTAGCACTCTAGAATGAGTTTGAGTGTATTATAGATATGAGTGCGTATTTCACTACACCAAACAGTCCATTTTGTAACACTTTTCCGCTTTTGATTTGTAACAGTTATAACCGTTACAAATTTCTAATGGTTATTTCCGTAATTAATATTTGTAATGGTTATTATCGTTACTAAATCTGGTAATTTCGTAAATAAATAAATGTAATATGGATAGGATTGTAATTTTATCTTTTGTTATTACATATCAAATTTCTAACGAATAACGCTTCGTCCTTTCGAAGTTTTTCCTCTTTCGTTCTTATTAGGGTTATCGCCCGTTTTTTCTACTACCGCCTTCGCTGTATTCTTATTAGGGTTATCGCCCATTTTTTCTACTACCGCCTTTGCCGTATACCACTACCTCTCCCATCTGCCACCACCTTTGCCCCCATTACATTCGTATTAGGGTTATCGCACTTTTTTACGAAGACGAAAGAAGACTAAGGTTTGTTCTATTTCAGCAATCGGCTGCAGACTAATTTTCAGATTCAAATCTGGTAATTACTTCTACTTTAATTTAAAGTAGTTATGTATGGATATGGAGGTTAAGGATTAGGAACTAAGCTTCCGCCAACATTTGAAAGAGGAAGATAAATACCTGTTTGGAATAAAAGGAGTTTTTTCAACTTATGATGATTGTTGAATTCGTATACCATGCTTATGATGCTTGTTGAATTCGTATATGTCATTTTTTTTAAACTTGTAAGCTTTCTTTTCATCGTCTTTTACCTTATAGTTTGGAGGTTTATAATACAAACTTCTTCATGAATCACATTATGTGAAATGCCGACTTCACATCTAGTTAATAAACCATTAACTATTTCTGAGCTGCAAAAGAAACTGCCAGACAACTGGGCTGGTAGTCTCTAACCGTACTATAGGTGCTACAATCTTTGTGCAGTCCAAACATGAATCCAAACCATGTTTTGAGTATAACAATTTCTGATATGGAATGAGTAAACATATGGATACAATTTGTTGTTATACTTTAATGGCAATTTATATAAGGGGTCCAAGCATTTTTGGTTCTTGTATGCTTTCATAATTAGAATAAATACATAATAAAAGATAACTTGATCTTAAACAGCCTGTAGGCTGTATTGTGAATAAAGCATAATCAACAAGTGCATCATTCTAGAAAAGCTGCATTTGATGGAATGGAAGAATTCAAGAACAATACATAGTTTAAGCAGAAGATCCCTTGGTATAAATTTTTTGCATAAATTACGTTCAGTTCTATACAAAAGTCTAAGTTGTGGCCTCACTAACTGTATACTTGAATAGCATCCATCTAGTGGATGAGTTTACAATAGCAACAAAGAATAGCAAAGTAATTTGAAATCAAAAATACTTTTGAATTACATATAACATTGATAATAGACACTTACTTACCTCTCTGAACTTTGACATATAGCCATTCTTAGTAGTTTGAAGCTCAGCATCAAGATATTTCTTTATCAAACCAACCATCGGTCTCCTACTGTAATAGGAATTCCTTGTAAATATTTGTTCATCCACAATATGGTATTAAGTAAATATTTGTTCATTAATTACTGACCCATCTCGAAGTTATATCTCACACGCGTGAGCCATACATACCAGTTAATTATGGGAAATGCATTTGGAAGAGTAATAACTATTATTCTTCTACTAATTTGACAACTAAGAGAACTGTACAAACTTACGTTCTAATATCATAAATAAATTCGGATATATAAAGCAAACAGTTAATGTTCAAATTAAAGAAAATTTGTATTCAATGTACATTATAAGTTGAGAACAAAAACATCTATCATTTGTTCTTATATATGAGCAAATAATGCATAGTTTACTTTCTGCGGTTGTGACTATCCAATTGTTTCTATTAGCTGTTATATATGAGCACTTCAATATGTACCAGGTTATCAAATTGATTTATACGTTTTTTTCCAGGTAACTGCAATTCTTTCATTTGCTGCTGCTTGCTCCTCTACAGGTTTGACTGTTTTGGATGTAGAGTTCTGCAATTCACGTCACTGTGTGCGCTTTTTTGATTTTTTTCATTTGTTGCCGCTTGCTCCTATGCAGGTTTGATTTTTTTTTTCCATCAATATCTTTGCTTATTGATTGAAATTTATGTGCTCGTTTTGCAACTTCTAAAACTGCTGGCGACTCGTTTATGGGATATATGCATTCAATAAATGTTAAGTTGATTCTTTAGTTGATCATCATCTGTTTGTTTCTCTATTTTAAATTAGTTGTCCTTTATCGGTTTCTGTTACGAATTTAAGATAATGCAAACTACATTATTTTATAAATTGGATCATTTCATGGTCCGACAATAGTGCAAGCATGCTAACTAATAAGATAACTGTTTATGGTTAGGACTAACCATGTAGTCTTGTTCGTATTTAATGTTTTTCATTTTTGAAAATCTGTAAATTTTCACAACAAAATATTTTTTTTCTCCTAATTTATTTCAGCTCGGTTAAAAATGGAACATAAGATCGGTTAAAAACGGGGTAAAAAACTGAGCATAAGCTCGGTTAAAAACTAGGTTAGAAACTGAGAGATTGCTTAGTTAAAACTAAGAGTGTATAATCTATGAGTGTCAAACATTTGGCACATATCTCAAAACAAAAAAATATGACGCCGTGTTCCTACTATAGTTCAAAAAGTTTACTGCTCCTCATATTTACAAAACTGAGAAAGCTAATAATTATCAGAACTTAACAACTAGAAAATTACTACATAAGGAACAATGTCATGGATAGAAAGGCCAAAAAGGCTAAAAACCCGTGACAAATGCTTTCTGCAGTTGTCCACTTAGACCCGTTCGCCAAGGCATGACAGCATACACTGCTTTTTTTGTTCGCCAATAAATGAAATAGACGCCAACCACTAATACAATGAAGCCCACACCAATTGCCATTGACAATATAATTATCAAATTTCTACTTTTCTTGTTGCTCGATGGTGATTTTTTGGATTTGGGATTAGAATTGGCTTCTTTAAGAAATCTTCGGATGCTTACACTTTTTTTCCTGCTGTGTAGGAAGTTATATCATATGATACTATTTTTCTAAAAGCTGCTCTGCTAAAGTATTTTCTAGTGTTGGGGTTGTTGTGTCAATATCCAAGTCATCATTTTTAGTAGATTTTATCGATATAAAGACCATGAAATGAAGTATTTTCTAGTGTTGGTGGCGGTGAAGGCAACTTCTCTTAGCTTAACATCCTTTCCTGAGATGTACAAGCTCAGGAGTTATACGTTTGCAGAAATCAATTGTGTGATTATGGGAATGGCAGTGTAGCTTTCAAAGTGGAATGTGCTATGTGTAAGGTAAACGTTACCTTAAGCCTCATCACCCAGTAATGGCTTAACCATGGTACGCCGTGAGGCTATGTGGTTCGCAGCCATTACGATATGATCATCACCTTTCTAGATAACCCTTTATATGTCGGGTATATGGTGTATGCTACGAGACGTCTTGGATAGGTCGGTAACGGCCGGGGTGATAACATATTCAGTTTCTATCCAGGCCATGTATGAGTGCCAAATAGGGATAGACCGATCTTGCCAGATGCGGAGGATTGTTTGTGTATTCTCGATACATTCCTCTAGAGATGTACTGTACGGAAGTTAGTCCCTTACCTGCCATTATATGGATATCCATTCTCCAAAGCGTGCCTACCATTTTGTTTGTAAACCTATTACGCCGTCAAATTTAACCAATGTAACAATTTCGGCAATTTTAATATTATTTATATATTATACACTAGTATAATATTATAGGATTTGATATGAAATGTTTTGGTTATCGTAAGGTAAAAACTCATTCGTGTTTATGTGCGGCGTGGTCTTAAGAGATGCCTTTGTTTGATAAATAAAAGTTTTTATAACTTTAAAATTAGTTTAGATGTGTTTTCTCACGTTAGTTTATCAGACTGATCCGGGCGTTCTTCCCTTCCAATGCTCGGGTCAGACCGAGCATATTTACATATTTAGATTTGGATGCTTTGGAGCTTCAGTAGACCAGTTGGAGCTCTTCAGGTTATATTCACATATATGTTTATTTTCCGCTAAATTGTTGTTTAAATTATCAGCATTTGTGAGGACGGGTTATTATAACTGTCCAGGATGATGATTAGTGATTTGTTGTTGTACTGTGATGGATGTATGTAACTTATATTATAGTTTCTCTTTCGTAAAGATCATTGATATTATATTATATGTTGTTCCACTGCTATTGTAGGATTCTGTGTTGTTTTAGTTTCTCTTCTTCTTCTTTTCTCTTCTTCTTTCTTCTTTCTTTCCTATAACTATCCGTCTTTCCGTTCAATTTGGGTTGGACATGTGTGGTTTATTATCAACTCGAATTGTGCGGATTTACGGGTCGTTAAACCTCTCTAACATGAATAAAAGGAGTACACTATAATAGTGGCACACAATATCGATAAATATAAGAACACTACCATTCTCCCACCTATGAGCATCACCTCACGTAAGTACAATCTCATCATAATAATTCTGTCACGTCAGTGGCATCTACTTACAATGAATAACTGAATAAATATCAGAACAGTGTCCTATATCAATGAATGCTACTCTAAAGTTTATTCATTGCTTATAAACTACACTAAATCTCCAAATATTCTATATAACGAGTCCAGGGAATAACCGAAGAAATATTACCGAATGCCCCATCCCAAACGGTATTATAACTCTGTTTATTCAGATTTCTCATCACACAAAATTAAATATTATGAAATCAAACAGAAGGGTGTCATCGCCATATGAAATCAAACAAAAGCAACTAATCAGAATATATAACGGTGAATCATTCATAACATCGAAATTAGTATAGGAAAATGAGAAGTCATAAAAATGTAGAGATTATACAGAAAATCCCATTTAATTCAAATATGGAATAATAATAAAGTTCAACAAGATCTTTCTTTGAACAATTGAATATAAATCAAAATTTTAAATATATATATAAAGCGCACATTTCTAATTCATTATAAAGATATAAATTATAAGGTACACTTTAAACTAATTTAATATTAATTAGAAAATTATTATTTAAACCAATTATAGATTTCTTTTCGATAAATTAATAGATTTAGATAAAACTTCTTACATCAATTGTAACGAATCGAATTTTCGACCCTTGAAATCGATACTAATATGTCCACTGTATCACATGCCGAATATTCAAGTGCCGGAAATATCGATTTGTTAGGGTGAAAGAAGAAGGTAGAAGATAGAAGAAAACTAAACAACAAAGAATCTCACAACGCATCGAATAATATATAATACAACTATGATCTTTACAAAAAGGAAACATCTTTATTCATAATAATTTATCTAAGTTATTAAGCAAAGATGAAAGTAGGACCTATACCAAATAGCATTCCCTATTAGACAAAACGGTGTCTCACATTAGTTTGAAGTGAGAAGAGGGCATGCTTATGCTAAGAAAGGTAGTAATTGGTCAAATGGAAGTCCAAATCATGGTGATTTGGATAAGGGGCGCAACTAGATATTGTTTGGATGAAGGGCCAGTACCAACAGCATTTCCTTTATTTTTTTCTATGGACACACGGTGATCTCACATTAGCCTGAAGTGAGGTGAGGGGCACGCTATGCTGTCCTAAATATAAAAACCTAAAGGTTATTAAGTATCGAAAACGTAGGTTATAAATTTATTGTTGTAATAGATGTTTTCGTGAAACGTAAAGGGAGCATAGACTATAGCACTATTGTTATAGTAGGTGACTTCCAAAGGAAATATTTTTACATAGGTATATGAGGTTTATTGGTATTTATTTAATTGAATCCATACACTAGTATTTTTTTTTGGGTTGTAGTAACGGTGTTTTACGCAACCTCCGTTTTAACCCAAATAAAAATGTATTTTAAAAAAAGGTAATTTCTAAGTATAGAAACAAATGGTTTGTAAAGTACACTTATTATTAATAAGTATATGGAAGTGTTTTTGCAATTATGGAAATATTAAAACAGTTTTGAAGATAAGTTTTTCTGGAGGGAAAATTTGTAAGTTAGATATTAGAAAATATTTATCATGGAAGAATATAATTTAAACATATTTTAATCTATTGGAATGAAAAGAATAATGGTATGATTTTCTATGAAACCGATATAAAAAATTTGTGCAAGTTATAAGGAATACATAAAAGAGATATACAAGGTATGAAAAGCACCATATTTTGTATAGCCTATTTCGACAAATATAAAATAAGTTCCTTGTAGTTTCACATAAACATGAAGTTCTCTTTTAAAAGGTTCATAGAAGATTTTAGCATTAATAACTTCTCATAAGAGAAAGTAGTTCCAATACATTAAGATATGAGACTGTTAGGTGTAATAAGAAGCTGTTTTGAAAACACATAAAGGATATTTTAAAAGATATTTTAAAAGAAAATGGTTTGGTGAAAAAGTAAATAAGTTTTTGAAATGAAAAACTAAATAGAAGTAAAATTTGAAAGTTCAAATTTTTATAGAAACTGTAAAAATCTTTAAAAGAAAGAGAGATATAAGTTTTGGACTTAAATGTTTTTCCCTCTAGGTTTAGGAAATAATGTAAATTCAAAAAGCTGCGAGGATGCAAGTTTAGAAAGATAAGATTTTAAGTAAGCTAGTATTTTTGAATTTAATAGAAACTTAAAGAGAACACTTTTAAAGACAAAGGTTTTGGGATTTGATGTTTTAAAAATTTAGAAACCTTAATTTTTAAAATGGAACTATAAACACCGAACTAAACTCCTAAATGTGAAGTAGATAGGAATCATTTCCTAGGTGTAACAGAAAAGGTGTAAGGAGATAGCAGTAATTTCTTTTAGAAGTAATAAAGGAAGTTTCCGTAAAGTATATAGGACACTAGTAAGAGCCTAGGAATGTTGATTCATGAAGAACAGTAAAATGAAATTAGTAGAATAGTAAGACAAGCATGGTTAGGAGTGAGTATTCTTGATTTTGGAAGAACTTGGGAAAAACATCTTTCTTTAGTAGGATTTATATGGTAGTAGTTTTCAAGCTAGCATTGGAATGGCACCTTTTGAAGATCTTTTTGGGAAGGCCGTGTAAGACGTCTTCATGTTGGTTGGAATCTACGGAAAGGTTGCTTCTTAATTCCGACATGGTTGGAGAGATTTCGGAGAAGACTAATTTGATTAGGTGAAAATTCGTATCTCATATCCATGTCTCTTTGGTGATAGGTTTTAGAATTTCCTTTTTCCATCTTCAGATTTGAATAGGTTCTTTCCTTTATTATCCTTTGGAAGGGTAGAACTTAGGATTTAACCTATGGATGGTAGGATTTGATGTAAACATGTTAATAGAACATGTTATGAATGATGTATGCTAGTGGTTGCAAGTGTTTGCTAGTGGATGCTATGGACGCATATAGGTACACTAGGCACTATTATTCCTTAGGGATCGGCCTAACTAGAACACTAGAGCATATGCATATGGATGTGTGTGCATATTTATTTTGTTTCCATGGTTGCTATAAATGGATGTTTATCATATGATTGTTGCATTTGGATGATGTTTATAGCACGCATATAGGATTATCAGTTATCATTAGGAAATTTTTGCATTCATTTAGATACATGGCACAGACATGATTGCATAAAAGGAGGTCAACTGAATCAGTGGACCGCATAATCTTTTGCATTAGTTAGGGACATTTACACTACACTAATTGCATAAGTATTATACATTGCATTAGAAAATTTTTAAGGACAATGAATGAATGGTTGATGATTAAGTAGATGGTTGTAGAATTGAATGAAAACATTTAACACATTCTTTTATCCTTAGAGATTTCGGGCACGAAATCCCTTAAGTAGGGGAGAATGTAACAACCCAAAATTTAACTCGTAATAATTAGTTTGTTAATTAATTAAATAATAAAATAACTTTGTGAAATTATCAGAATTGAGCCATGGGAATTGCACCATTGTATCTGTGGTAATTTTCTGATCAATTTCCATATATAGAACGTCAGAAACCGAGCTAATATGACCAAGTTATAAAATAAACAAAATAAGCAGAAATATAACAAATATATATATATATACACACGGTCGGGTCGACCGGCCGGTCGACCTGGGCAAGGGGGCGGTCGACCACTCGGTTGACCCACCTTGTAATTTTGTAGGGTCACGAACGTTAATTTGCACCCTTTTGTTTAATCCAGCCCCTCCATTTATGCATCTGATGGCTCCTACTCAGCATATGACGTGGTTGCATCCTATTCAATCTTCAAATCCAACGGTCCGAGATCCACTTCTACACATATAAATAGACCCCTAGACCTAACACTTTTTCTCATTCTAGATTTTCTCCGCTTGGGTTCACCTTTTCAGCAAGGATCCTAAAAGGAATAATTTTCCAAAGAGAGAATCTTTTTAATAAAAATTATTTTACAACTCCAAGTGGATCCGAGAAGACCAAAGGAAGAACTTAGGACCGGAGGTGAGTGATTGTAATTATTTTAAGATTTCTTTCAGTAATTTAAAATAATAGGGTTTCCAATAGGTGTAGTTTTACTATGATTTTTGGAATAGCCTTTTTCAGTAATTATTTTCAGTTTTTAATTATTTTCAGTCTATTCAGCTATTCCTTTCAGTAATTTTAGTATTATTTCTGTTAGTTATAAATTATTACTGTTAAGCATAGCTTTTTATTAATTTACAGTCTATTTACAGTATTTAAGTTTATTTACTATTATTTATTTCTTATTTACATCTTTTCGACGTTTTTGATTTTATGCAAGTGTCTATTCTCTTCATTACACTTTTCTGCGCGTATGGATTAGAATAAATTGAACGCGAATATGTATTTTATAAGTAAGAATATTAAATGAAGAAAATAACATGTAAATTATAGAGACTGTAATAAATAATGGAATTGGACTGAAATTACGCTAATTATAATTAGAATTGGACTAATTAAAGATAATTAGCATAGTTATAACTTAGAATTATAACTAAATGAAGTAAAAGATGAAAGAAGCTTAATTTCACACTTAGACCTTGGGCTAAGTAATAAGCATGATTATAACATAGGTTATAATAAGAAAAAGAATAGAATGAGGCTTATTTTAAGAGTTGGGATAAATTAATAAGCGTAGAAAGTAAAAATGATAATGAAGGCTTATTTAAATAATTTATCTAAGTTAATAAGCAAAGATGAATATAGGACCTATACCAAATAGCATTCCCTATTAGATGAAACGGTGTCTCACATTAGTTTGAAGTGAGATGAGGGCATGCTTATGCTAAGAATGGTAGTAATTGGTCAATTGGAAGTCCAAATCACGGGGATTTGGACAAGGGTGCAACTAGATATTGTTTGGATGAACGGCCAGTACCAACAGCATTTCCCCTATTTTTTTCTATGGACACACGGTGATCTCACATTAGCCTAAAGTGAGGTGAGGGACACACTATGCTATATGTTGGAGGTAATAAGAAGACCCAATAGGTGGAGAAAAAGGTAGCATGGGCATGGTGGCAGTTACGCATGCGACTTCCATTCGAGTGCTCAGTAATAGCTATGAGTTCCCAGCGCTTTGTATGGTGTCTTAGTAGACACCATTGCCTTCTATGTAGGGAGCTATATATGTTGTCCAGATCCACAATAGTTGCTCTGTGCATCTTCCTTAGATACCATTGGCTACTATGTAGGGAGTTATATAGCGGCTGGTCCACAGAAAGGTCTATGGAGTAGCAAGCCGATCAAAAAGGGTAGAATTAGGGTCACATCCTAATTACAGAATTAGGAATTCAGCCTAACTAAATCAGAATAAGTGCAAGCAATCAAAGTTAACCTATCTTATAAATTGAGCAATATTTAACCGTACTTATTCCAGTTTATCTCTTTCCTGTTTCCTTTATTATCCTTATTTATGCTAGAACTGTTGTAGAGTCTATTACTTTTGTCTTGCTTAAAGACTCTAGTAATTACTATCATTCACCAGACTTTTAGTCTGACCCACTCCTTTATTTCCCCTTTTTCCCCTATAGGCAATCAAGGGAGAAGTCAGTAGATTGCAGTCGCTTGGCAATTTTCTTGGAGGAGTTCTCTACTATGTATTTCTTTTATTTCTAGCTTTTGTTCTTTCTATGTACTGACTTATTATGAGGGATATTATGTACTCTGATTTTTGAGACTATGAATTTTTATTTGATAAGAAATGATGGGTTTTGAGATATGGATGTTGTAGTATTTGACTTATTTATGAAGCAATTATCAAAGTTTTATTTTAAATAAGTTATTATTTTAGTTTCCATTGTTTTTACCTATTTTTGTCTTGTGAATCTTAGTCTTTGTTAGTTTTATTTATACCTACAACGCATCATGCCTTTTAATGTGTCCTTTTAGGAATATTAAGGGGTGTGGGGTGTTTCAATCATTATTAAATAATTAAAATAGGTTTATTTGTAAATAAAAACTCATTTATTTATTATTTAAACTTAACTTGAATTTTCGAAGAAATATTTAAAACCGATGATATCAACGGTCGATGTCATAAATACATTTTATTTTCCAAAAATAAAATAAATTATTTTATTTCGTAATCTTGTTTGAATACATATATTAGTGTATGAATCTAGAGCCATGCACGATCCTTATTGTTTAAAAGCAGTTTTACTGATAAAATGATTTCCGGCTGTTATATCGATATTTTACCTAGGACGATATTTACAATTTATCAATATTTTACCTCGGTAATTTGTCCGCAAATATTTTTCCAAACAAAATAACTATTATTATTTACCGTTTAAAACATGATTATTTCTTACTTTCAAACCCATATCTAAATATTTTAAAAACAAATATAATATATCCAAGTGATAAATTTGCAGGTCGTTGCATTTTTTCCCCCTTAAAAGAATTTCATCCTAAAAATTATACCACAACCTTATTCCCAGAAATACTTAAAACTATTCATCAATCCGTATGATGTACATAGATCATTCCTATGTAAAATCTGACTTGATCACTCACTCAAATGCATAGCTTTATTTCCGAACTAGTATCGCTGACTTAACTTCCTAGTGCGGACTTTGATCAGGCTTCTTAATTTTAACCTCTGTTCTCCTTGCATAGCCATAAACTATGATAGACAACCTTTGGTTCCACATAAGAACCTTCATCAATGCTCATCGTAAAAAAATCGGGCAATAAATCCCTATTCGGAATGGTGTGAAACACCTCGAGTCATGTACTCGAATTTTGGATCAAGAACTATATGAAAAGGAGAAATGATCTATGTACAACCTACGTACTAATCCCATTGGTTCCTACTTCCCAAGATTATAATTACCCTTTTAAAGAATCACCATTTTACTTAAAAACATTACTTAAGTTTATTAACATTCTATAACTCAAATTTATTTTAGCATTATACTCTTCTATATCCAAAAGAGTACATACAATGTCAAATCTTAAATTGGTTTTACTTAACCTAGGACGTTCAACAAATTTTAAAATTTAATTATTAACCCACTTTTAATCAAGACACCTTTTTATTTTGAAAACTCTATTCTTTAAGGGATTCGAGAACACAATATCCGGGTTTTATTTCAAAAACCTTTCGAAATGATACTTTATATCTAACCCTTTTGAAAACATAATATATAGCCCGAGTAACTCTAAAATGATATCAAGGAACCGAGCCCTACCAAATAGTATTATATATCCCTTTTACTAAGTAGAGAAATACTCAAGAGAAGTGATTACCATCTGAACACATCTCTAACCCAGTCATTTCCAAGACACTTGAACTAGTTAATCATAAAAATATTTCTTTCTTCAAAAATTCCCTTTTGGAACAATACTATTTATAGATAAATAGTTCTTTAATAAAATCATCCACTAGCTTGGGATTCATTCGGATTCGAACTCGTTTTGATTGTATAATGACAAAGAGGATAATTTACTAAGTGCACTATCATATTTGCCTAACCAAACATTCGATTGTCACTTAGAAGATTATTCTGATTATCACAAAACAAATCGAAACTCCTTCCTGAACCGTCCAAAGAAAACTTTACCTTCAAATCCATTTTAAAATATTTATATCTTAAAATCTCTTTAAGTACAATTACTACAACTTTTCCAAAATCATTTATATCTTCATCAAAGCCATGGGGATTTAATGTTCTCACAATCCTTTTCATTTTTATAAGGTCATCTAAAGATTTTCTTTTAACTAAACACATTCTATTCTAAATCCAATTTTAACCCTACATCTCATCGATAATTATATAGACTTTTGAAAATCATTATCTTATATATATATATATATATATAATATATCCTAGGTAAAATTATTTCATTTACCGATTTTAAAACAATATTATGTCAATTAGTATTGATCAACTGTTTAGGAAATACCTATCGATAACGTTGACCAAACAAATCGACCAGAATTCTTAAGCCACTCAACAGATCAAACAACGCAATATAAAACATTTTTACTCACTAACAAATACGCACTCATATTTATAATACACTCAGGCTCATTCTAGGGTCTCACTTACTCTATCTCAAATGAGTATACCCTACTAGGGCCAAAGTTCACGCTTAACCTTCAGCTCTGATACCAAATGTAATGAACCGGATTTTCGACCCTCAAAAATCGACACTAATACGTCCACTGTATCCCATGCCGAACATTCAAGTGCCGAAAATATCGATTTGTTAGGGTGAAAGAAGAAGGTAGAAGATGGAAGAAAACTAAAAAACACAGAACCTCACAATGAAGCGAATAATATATAATACAACCATGATCTTTACAAAAAGGAAACATCTTTATTCATATATACAATATCAGAGTACACTAGACTTATCCTAAATTTGGACAGTTATAGAAACCTGTCCTTACATTGACAAACATATAAACTCTATAATACAGAGGAAGAAAAATATATGTGAATATGTCTTGACCATCTAGCTCCTCTCTAACTCCAAATTATCTAGCTAAACCTAGGAAAACATGCTCGGTCTGACCCGAGCATTACAGGGAATAACGCCCGGGTCAGACTTGTAAACCAGCCTGAGTAAAACTCGATAATAAGTAACAAACAAATTGATTTCTACATTTGAAAACCTTTCAAACAAAGGGTATCTCGTAAGACCACACAGCACATAAAAACGGATGGGTTTTTACCTTACAATAACCAAAACATTTTATATCAAAATCCAGTGATATTATCATAGTGTCTAGGTTTAAAGTAAATAGATAAAATAGTTGAAATGCTTGCATCTCACATTCCAACATACTAGGCTCTATAATCGAAAACGTAAGGCATGTATTGCATAATGGATTCCAACTAATGACTGGGCTACTGGGGTACCGCCCACCATAGTACACCTCTAGAAAAATGTACCGAGGTCGTACCTAACGACCCTTGCCAACACAGGACCGACCTACCCCTTGCTGGATAGTACCGAATATATCATCACCCTGGTTTCTTTGCAACCTTTAACCGAGCGCTCCCACGTACACGAATTCATTGATGATTGTGTATATATCTAGAAAGGTGATGATATACCCTAATGGGTGCGACCCACATAGCCCTGCTACATATCCCATGTTTTAGTCATTCCCAATTGACGAGGCTTGAGGCTACGTTTTAACTTTCTGACTAGCAATCCATCTTAGAATGCTAACACTGCGCTCCAGGCATCAATGCAATGTCAGCATTCATCCATACAAGTTCGTTCTGGGTCTGAACGAAACCAGAGGCACTAACTCTACTACATCCATTTTGGAATCACCCTCAGGATTAGTAGCAGTAGCCCTTGCATTTCAAAGAGCACCATCTTCAATCATTATCAAGATGTCTTCAACTCAAACATGCATGTTGGTTTGGAGTGGTTTTCAGATATAGATCTAATCCTGGTCTCTCCGTATCAACAACCGATAATTTCCGGTTGACTCATTCTCGGTTCTTTTGGAAGTAAGTTTTCGAGTCCTCATTGCGGAACTCGAATTTACATTCATACTTCCTAAGTCAAATTGGGTCAAACTTGATAGTCGGTTATTTAACTATCAAATAAACAAACAGCAACCAATTCCATTTGAGATTTATTTATCCATAGCAACCACTAAGCCACAAAACATATCTTTGTTTAATAAATCTCTTTCAAAGACATTCATATACTTATCTTTCTGACATATTATATTAACAAAACATTTGTAAGATTTCCCATTACCAAATCTCTAAAAAGAATTTAACTACATTATTTAAATTGGAGAAAAGGATAACTCTAAGCACTATTCCTTCGGTGTAAAGTGTGGAACGGATGTTCCATACCACTATTTTTTAAAAGATCAGCCTCGAGAAACCCAAACCTCAAATTCCCATTTTATTTATCTTAAATAAATCCTTTTATAAATTTTCTTTATCTATGAAATCCTCATTGCTTTAACCCAAACCCATTTACAAACATTTATCAACTTTAATACTCATTTATAAGACTCCTTATAAATATTCAAACTCGATTATACAAACTTCTTTATAAACTTTCAAACCTTGTATAAAACATTCCTTTATAGACATCCAAATCCATTTATAAAATCCTTTTTATAAACATTCAAAACTATTTCTAAAATCCTTTTATGAATACCCCAGATTATTCATAAACTTCTTTATATAATATTCAAAACGATTATCAAATCATTCTTCAAATATCTTGTTCAAAATAGAATAACCTTGAAGACCATTTTAAAAGAAAATGAAATATTAACTTTCCAAAACCAAATGGAGGCTTAATGACTACAATGGATCATCAAATTTGGGTTTACTTATCCAAGTTATATCATGGCTATTGCCTAACATCAGATATGTAAGGGATTCACAAATAACATACAATCAATCATAGGTAAATGTCCAAGTTACAAATATAGATACATCCATTATTGGGTGTAAATTTTTTACATATAGAAGTATATTCCATATGCTTAAGTTACCATGACCCGCTTATTGAAATTAACTTCCTTGTGTTTATCACGTTATCGATATACAACATTTTTGCTAAACACAAGTCAATTTACTTCCAATAAAACATGTCAACGTTTTATAATCACTACTTTAATTCATTTGGCTATTTAATGGTCCAGACAAGAGATCCTTTGATTTGAAATCAATCAACCTTAAAAAGAAAACTTATTTAAAATATAACCGATTAAGTTTAAAAAAGCTTTGAAAAGATTAAAGTATATTCAATTAGCTTAAACCCTAATTATATCTTAATTAAATCAAGATTAATTCATAATTAAACTTTAATTAACTTAATGAACTTGGTTAAGTCCTAATTAACTTCCTAATGTATCTTAATTAAGGTTTAACCAATTCATTATTAGTTAAATCCTAATTAATTAAAAATTAATTTAATAATCACTTAATTAAATAATAATTAATTAACCTACTTAACTTTATTAAATAATAATTAACCATTTAATTACTTCTTATCTTCATTAATCATTAATTAAAAACTTTATTAATCACTAATTAATCATTAACCTTCCTTAAGTGTTACTTAACCCCAATCACTTACTTAATACTAATTAACTGCTAATTAACTTTAATTATTTTATTAAATAAATAAATTATTAAATAATCTAAACTTAATCTCTTTATATGTTACTAATTAAGTTTGGAAAACTTTTGCAAAACAATTCCAAAATGAATCACTTAAAGATGGAAATCGTGAATTTTTGTCGAACTGCATCCATAGCGACTATCGTTATGAACGCAGTTCGCTCTATCTTACTTTAAGTGAAGTACTTCACTTAATTTCTTGCTCCTACATGTTTTGAAATAATATTTAGAAAGTTTTTAAAACCTTGAACTGAGATAAAACTTAAAACCATTTCCAAACTTTGAAACTAGAAATCATAGTTTTGATTTCAAATCGGATCTCACGTCCGTCGCAACACACAAAGTTGTTAACTTTGTTTCAACTCAACATACTTTGATTTTTAAATCACAACTGTACATCCATACTACCATACTCTTAACATCACAATGAAACACACATATAAACATAAGGTTATATGCTTACTAACTCGACAACATCACATTCAAATCTTAAATTTAATACCAAAACAACATCCATCAAATCACCATCGACCAACATGATAACCATTCAATTTTCTCATCATATTATCACCACAATAACAAATCATAGTAAAGTTAAAAAATTCCAAAACAAAGTATTTTTACTCACCGAAAGTCTTTGAAACCTGAAATGCTTAGATGCACCAAAAATCACCCCCAAAATAAATAAATGTCTAAATATATAAAAATTATGGGGTAAAATTACTCCGAAAATATTTACCAGCCAATCAACACTACGAATTTATCATGTGAACCGAGTTGTGTTCCATCGAACTCCGGTCATCTATAAAATACATATATCGACATATTTTAGTTTAATTCGCAAACGAATAGAGTCCCATTTGTAAATTGACACTTCCAACTAACACAATCAATAACATCCAATCAACAATCACAAACAATCAATCAGGACAATCGATTCAACCAAACAATTCATATGATATATAGGATAAATATCTATACAAATAGCAGTAACGATATAGTTTGTGAGCGTAGAAAACTCACTGATTTATCGAGAGAAATCCCTTATTAATTGCAGCCAAACAAGATGTCCGGTGCCATTTACAACCATGCTTTCCTCCCTATTCGAGCCATACGTGCCTACATTATGATGCCTCCTAGCATCGTCCACCAGTCGCCGCTTTTAAGCCCTAATGGATGGCAAAATCTACTTCAACGTACGTGTCTCCACAAATGAAAGTAAATCACCATAGCCCCCTGTTCGCACCAACGCACCTCCATACCTGAATGTCTTCAACAACGTTAGCCCTTAAAGCAATCGCCCCATCGCCTGTAGTTGTCTGTTCGACCCCACGAATGCCTCCACCATGGTCGTGACATCTATGGCCAAGCTCGCCTACTCTCGAGTGCCTGAATGCCAATCGCTATCACTACCTTATGTGTGTGCGAACCCATCAACCTCTTTCCCAGCGTCGATCGCTGTTGCCAGGCTCCCTCGCTTGGCATGTATATTTTTTTTTCTTTCAAATTTGTTGAATTCAATTTGGGAATTGGGCATACCAGAGAATGGGGGTTCAGGCTTACATTTGTGAAGGAGGGAGAGAATTCTAGAATATGGGTTTGGGTTAAACTAACTTGAGCTAAGTGATATTTGGGCCTTATTTATATTTTAATTTAGCTTTAATTATTTTCTTTTACATTTAAATATTAATTCTTGTCATATATTTTATAAATATATTTCAATTCAATTTAAATCGATTTGCACTATATTATATAATTTATATTTTAATAGTTGCACAATTTCTTTCGATTCGATATTTTTTTATTTAATTATTCATTGTAATAATATAGAATAAATTTATTTTCCAACTATTTCAATCGTATAAAAATTATTTACACTTTAAAATATTTATAATTAATTTGAATGTTTTATTTCATTCTAATATATTATCTGAAAAGAATTTATTGATTTAATTCAATTTATTAAAACAAATCTCTTATTAAATAGAAATTATTAAAGTAAAATTTTATTTTCATAAATAACAGTTGTAAAATCAAATTCAAATGTTTTATTCCAATTAAATTTATTTTTTGATACAGCGTAGAAGGTAGGGTTATTACAACTTTGGTTCGACCCAACTTCGACTATGGGGGTTGGAAATAGCGAATCTGACAAAGGAAGTGATTTTCATGGAAGATTTGAGTAGGAAACAATTATATGAGTTTGTTTGTATCGATTAAAGGATTACGGAAAAGTAAATGGTGGAGATTGGAGATGAACGTGGTAGTGGCAGTAAGCATGAGAAGTTTGGAAAATTTCATGGGTTTTGGTGCGTTTTCCATTGTTGTCTGCATGCGTGGGTCACTGGAGTGAGGCCAAAGATGGTGGCCACCGGGGTGAGGGTCGGACGACATCGCAGCTATCTCTGGTGGTCTAATGGTGGTGTATGCGACGTGGCAAACAGTAATGAAAATATGGAAAAAAGCACAAGACATGTTTGTCAGAAGTAGCCAGGGTCGAGAGTACCTGGGCGGTGATAGGCGGAGCTGTTGGGGAGGAGGTGAAGTGCGACAGTTGTATAAAGTGGATGGAGATGGGTGTAGTCATGGATGTATGTTTTTGTGCATGGCCATAAAAAATGCATGAGTAGGGAGGTGGTTGGTACATGAAATTAGAGAATGGAAGGAAACGACGTGGCATGTGTGGACTACAGGGAAAGGAATTACGTGTAAAAGAGAAGGTAATTATGAATTTAATTAATTAGGCTAAGTAAAGATTAGTTAGATAAATTAATTAATAAATTAATATACAAATCGACATCTCATATCACCCATGTCTTTTGCATACGAGGACCGACTTGAAAGCGGTATTGCATTGCGCTAGTATTAGAACCATCTATGATTTGATATAGGATTAGCTAGTTTTTATTAAGGTGAGTGATATTTTCTCTCACCGTACTGTATTTGTTAGTATAGCGTTAAAAACGATGTTTTGAACCAATTTTCAAATTTAAAATGTGATTTTTAATAATGTAAACCCACATCTGATTTTATAAATGAATTTTAAAGTATCTTAAAATTTTTTAAATTGGATATCACATGTGTTCTTATGGACGTACTATTTTCTGAAATTTGCTAGATTTAGGCTGTTTTTGGGATAAATCCTAAATTATTTGATATAGACGTGTTATATATGTTGTATATATGTTATGATAGATGTATGTATGTGTTGATGCCAGAAGTGGATCAACACCCAAAGATAAGTAGAAATATTGGGATCTAGTAGAAAGTATGTGAAAAACAGTAAGAGAAGCAAGATTTTTAAAGTGGTTCGGCAATTTTTGGCCTATGCCCATTGCAAATTTTATTGATTATAAATTTTAGAGTCACTAATACAAGTGATTTACTGATTTAAGACCTAATACAACAAATAGAAACTTCCTTAGTGACTTTAATGGAGGAGAGATAGAAGATGAAGAAGATCATAAGCAAAAGTCCTTCTCTAGTTGGTGTAAGGTCTGTATTTATCGGGAAATTAGCCAGCAGAACTGGAGGCCCACAAAAAACTGAGTTCAGATTCAGATCCAAGGAGGTAGGAAGGGGAGATGGGGCCCCTAGGGCCATAAATTCTACTCGGTACCGACAAGAAGTGGTTAGTACCAACACGAATTTTGGAGAGGGAACTTCCACTTATTCTCTCCTTTAGTCTTCTATCCTTGATCCATTTCATTCCCAACGCTTTTCCTCGAAGATTGTGTTGTTACTGAGAGGTATCGATACTGCTTGTACTTGTCTATTTCACTCCAGAAAATCCTTAGAGTTGCTCATCTATTCCTTGAGAAATGCACACTATGACGATCACACAAGCCATTATTCCACATATAAGAACATTGTGGACCTACAGACTGATAGAGCTAGGGGTATGCCCTAGGAGAAATTATGTAATTTGTTACATATATCTAACTCGTTGACCAATCTTGTTCAAAATAAAGGTATTTTCTTTCTATTATATACTTGATATAATGTGGTTATATTAATTAATCAATTTAATTAAAAGTATATTTAATAGAAAATCCACAAATGGTATATTTTGTGATAGTAGTTACAAAGTGTTGTAACCGTGAGTAATTTATCACAATGAAACAAATATACCATTTTAAATGTTCCTAGTCAAGATGCAACGAGACTGGATATCGATGTATTCGTTGAGACTAGAGTATGTAAAGCTCTCCAAATGTTGGGCAGTGTATTACTCATGACTTTTGGGGGCACCAAGGGGTTACGTACTGATAGTTATTGGATAACTATGGAACTACTCACTCAATAGTTTTTTGTTGGTTAATATAACTAAGGTCAAATAGAAAATATCGATGTGACTGATTTACACAGTTCTCTCGACTTGAGAATACTATGGATCTTCAATATGAAAGCTCCGCTTTGATTATAGTCAAATCATAGCATGGCTTTCCATTGAGTAACTATAGTTGGGTCGAGTGGAAGTATTGGAAGTGAAGCACTATTCAAGAGAGGATTCGTCTCCTCAGTTATATGGGGTTAGTATCATGGTCAACTCAAGTCAACTCAAAGTCAAAGTCTCTGTCCAGAGCATTTTGGTTAATAATAATTGTTATTATTGAACCAAGGACTTTGTGTTTGGACTATAAAGTTGAATGTGGACGATATTGGAATTTTGACCATTACCAAATTCCATAAGTCCTAATATGATATAGTTTTGACGAAGAGAATTGGTGTAAATAATTGTCACTATCAGGTACCGCTTATAATAAGTAAAATTTGATTTTACTAAAAAGACCTGTAAGCGATGAATTCAGCCAAACTGTCATACCACCTGCTAAGTGACGTATGAACATTAATATTTGAATTGTTCAGTATTAATCGCTGATTAAATTCACAACTCTGAGTCGCATAGCCGCATTTGTGATTTCTCCGAAAACCACACAATTTAATTAGTTTGTAAAATGTTGCAAACTGATTAAATTAATTAATATTTATGAAATATTAATTATTGTTAATTTATTTGATGTTTTGAATGTTGTTAGTAATTATTTTAATGCATATATAAAAGTTATATTTACATATATCGATATGCGATATCGGTATAATTTTAAACATGTTTTAAACAATAAAATAATTACATAAAAGTTGTTTTCTTTTATTTGGAAAAGTTGCATATTTGGAATATGCTTAGATCAGCCATATAATGGTAAGAGGAGGAAATTAATTAATGAGAGTAGTTGAAATTTAAAAAGAGGACATAAAGGAGGAAGTTTTACGGGGAGAATAGGAAAAGGTTCCTTTAATTCTGTTAAAAAAACCCCCTCATATTTGAAAGAACAGAAAACAGAACGTGACTTTCATTTTTGTTCTCTTTTCTTCCTCTTCTCTATCATTCATTCATGGCTGAAACTTTGTCCAAAAAACCATCAAAACAGATTCAAATCAACATTAAACTAAATTAAAAAGCTGGTTCATTCTTCTCTTGCAAAGTGGGATGGTGATTTGCTTAAAATCTGAGGAGAAGCCACAAATCAAGGTGTGATGAAGGGCAAGGTCTATGGATCTAGAGAGTGATCAATCAGATCTAGGTATTGTTCTATCATTCAAGGTGTTTCTACATGCTTCATCTTAAGGTATTTATATGTGTGTATAATTCTATATTTACATATCTTATAATTTTTTCCTATCCCCTTAATCTCTATCTTTCCCTTCTGTTCATACTTGTGAATTTGAATCTTGATTTGAATATCTCCATTCCCTTGCTTGAATTGATTGTTCTATCATGTTAAAATATAGAATGTTTTCTTTTGTTCACTGCTATTTTGTTATGAATTATAACATCACATTTTTTGTCTCATGTATGATTGTTTGATTAATTAATTTAACTTAGATCTAGACCTTCTTAAATTTTATTTTCTGTACTATATGTGATTGTTTACAAAGTTTGTTTAATCTAGATCTAGATCTTCTAATCTCAAATCTGTATATGCCTATGTCGTTTAATTTTTTTGATTAAAAAATGAACATAATTGAACGTTGATTTTTTTTTCATAATTCGGTTTTTCATATCAAAAGGTTTACACTTGAATATTTAGACATGGGTTGCTATGTAAATAGAACTTGGTAATAATCGCATTAATTAATCTTTGTCATCCAATTAATATGATGTTTTAATTGTCATATTCCAAATCATTCTAATATAAACTCTTCCTCTTAAAAGAAAAAGGGAAACATTAAATTAATGATATATTCCATGATTTGCAATTCCATCTAATTAAAAATTATATCTCTACTTAAAAAGGAAGGAATCTTTTCACAACTGTTTCAAACCATTTTCATTAATCTTAATATTCTTTGATTTATTGCTTGTAATTGAAATGAAATCAAACAATAAATCAATGATATATTCCATGATTTGCAATTCCATCTAATTAAAAATTATATCTCTGCTTAAAAAGGAAGGAATCTTTTTACAACTGTTTCAAACTGTTTTCATTAATCTTAATATTCTTTGACTTACTGCTTGTAATTGAAATGAAATCTATTTTATTTGAAACTGTTATGCTAAACATTAATTGTATATGTATATGTGCGTGTGTGTATTTACAGTATATATATATATGTACGTATGTATGTATTTATATGTTAATAAATAAATAAAATTGTTCATGTTTAGGACGATAAAGGCATATATAGATAGAAAATGTGTCCATTGTGGTGTAAATCCCAACACCTATGCAATGTTTATATTAGCTTTGTACACTTTTATATCTTGCACTTACACTATACACATAGGCGCAAGTGATGTGCTCATAATCATTTACAAGTAATCAAATTAAATTGAATTAATGCTTTCCTAATAAAACATTCAATTGAAATGTTAACATGTTTATTCAACATATCATCAATCTAATTAGAGATAGAGAAATATGATGTTTCTCTCTCTCTAATTAATGTTGTTTACTTTCTTAATTAATTGCATAACTATTAGAGAAGGAAACTAAAGGTTAGTTTCTCATATTTATTTTAATAAGTAACTACTACACACATGGGTGTATTTGATATACTCATTCATATAAATTTATATAATATTCAAACCCTTGAAATTTTTTAACCAAAATAAATAAAATATTGATTTTATTTAAAAGAAAATTTGAATAAGATCTAAATGCATTTAGACTTCATAGGCCCTTTAATGATCCAAAATGGTAAATTTTTTGAAATTCACCTATTTCTTCCGCTACGGGCTGGCCCAGTTACAACACAGACTTTAAAAAAAGGGGTTGTTACCAAGTAGAAAGTGTTAATACCTTAAGTACTGATTTTGATAAACAACCATATAAATGTTACTACTAACATATCTTCAAGTTGTGCAGGACTTTCAGATATATTATGGAGACATTTTATAGAGATAAACAAGAACTCGGTTGAAGAAAATAAATTATATATATGAAAATTAGTCATGGCAAATGGAAGAACAAAACTGATTGAAGAAGAATGAATTGCAAATGTTGTAACAACAGAAATATTAGAAGTGATGAGTAGTTGTTTGAATCTTAGAATCTTTGTTAAAGATACCATGGCAATTATGCTTGAACATCATTAACCATTGGTCTCAATCAAATCACAAAATATCCACAAATATGAAGGACTTTGAAATTTGAAAATCTCACACGTATTTAGACATATCCCTCAAGTATGTCAACATTTTAACCGTTTTTCTGTTTTTTAAAACTCAAATGAAGGGGTTTTCCCTCCATCCCTTCACCTGTGGACATGTTTTTTCAACCACTATATAACGGCTTTGGAAAATGAAATTTAATATAGAACCTTCTAACTTTCTCTTACTCTTTCATTTCCATACTATTGTGAAAAAGGTCCATTACATATTCTTCCATTCTCTTTTTAAATTCATACTCTTTCTTTCCAATTCTTCAAGGATTTGTAAACCACACAGGATCAGAGAATTTATACTTGAATTCATATCATTTTCTCTCTAATTTCATCCTATTCATCAAAGAGTTCAAAGATATATTGCTACTAGAGGTCAATAGGATCATTGTATTGAATCTGCAAGAATCTGTATTGAAAATAGAACTACTTGTCATACTCTATTATTGATTGTAAAGAAAAGAAGGTGTTCTTGTAGCCTGTGAAATCAAGAAGGTGATCTTGTAGCCCGATAAATCAAGAGGGTGCGTCTTGTAGCCCGTGAAATCAAGATTGTAAATGTGTTCTTGTCATCCGTGGAAAGCAAGGGGTGATAGTGAAATTCTATACGGTGCGATGCAGGATTGGATGTAGGATTGGATATCTAAACCAGTATAAAAATTCATGGTGTTATTTACTTTACTGTATCTTACTTTATTGCTTACTTATTCTACGATCAGTTGTTTCTGATAACAATTTGAGTAGATAAAGTTTTAAATTCATAAGTAAGCTTTAAATAGTTGAAATACCCACTGCACCCGCTCTAGTGTATAAATAGCCTTAAGATCCATTCCGCATTGTGTTATCCCATTTTCCCACATTTTGTATCAGAGCCACTGGGTTTCAAAAATTCATAGCTTGATTTTTGAAAAGTATAAATAGCTAATAACACTAGTAACTTTTTCTTTAACACTTTTATAGAACGACAATCTACTGCTAGACCGACACTATTTAATGGTAGTAATTATACTTATGTGGCTAATAGGATGAAAATTTATTTGCAGTCTAATGGTTTAGATATTTGAAACATTACCCAAACAGAGTACACTAAGCCCCAAATTAATTATGCACAATGGAACTGCGATTAAGAGGCACAAGCACTCAACAATTCAATGACTATGAATATTTTATTATGCGCCTTGGATAAAAATGAGTTTAACAAAGTTTATATTATTAAAAGTGCACATGAAATTTGGAGAACACTACAAGTCACATACGAAGGCACTAACAAAGTTAAACAGGCAAATATATCCATGTTAACTAATCAATTTTAACCATTTAGAATGAAGCAAAATGAATCCATTTCTGATATATTTTCTAGATTTCAAGATACATACATGCACTAATATCATTAGGAAAGAATGTTACTTAAGAGGACCAAATTAGAAAGATCTTAAATTTACTTTCTAGTAAATGGATCAGAAGATTCTGGTAATCGAAGAAGCCAATGATATTAGTACTATGAAAATAGAAGAATTAATTGGTAATCTAATGTCCTATGAATACAGTTGCAGGATAGAAAAAAGAATCAAGCACATAAGAAGAAATCACTGGCACTCAATGCTACAAATGACAATCATGAACTATATGATGATGATGAAATCAATTTCAAGACTAAGAATTTCAAGAAATTCTTGAAATATAGGAAAATGAACAAACTTCGGAAAACTAACAACTATACAGATAATTCCAAAAATGGAAATGTTGTTAAGTGCTTTGAATGTGATAAACAGGTTATTTGAAAAGAGACTCCCCAAACCTGGAGAAATTAAAGTACTCTTCAAACACATTCAAGTAGAAGAGGAAACATTCTTTTAATGCAACATGAGATGATTCAGATACATCATCAAGTGATAGTGATTCAAAAACTGAAAACGCCAACATGTGCTTCATGGAAAATGATGACCGTGTATGGAATCCTAACAAAGAAATTATGAATGTTTTAATGATAGGTATAAGGGATATAAACTGCTTAGAAAAGAGTACAAGATTAGTTTAGTAGAGATAGTTAGATTAAAAATGATTAATGAAATGGTAACCGAAGGAAAACAATGTCTAAAAGATTAAATTGAAAGACTTAATAGACATAATGATGAAAAGGATTAAAACTTGAAAGTTTTAGAAAATTGAAAAGTGAACATGAATCCTTAAGATTAGAAAATCTTTCAATGAAGTCAGAGATCACTGATCTAAATGAAAAAATAACATCTTTGGACAATATTATTCTGAACTCTAATAAGGATACTGACAAAATGAAAACTGATGTTGATAAACAGAACAAAAGGAAGGATAATCTAGAAAATTTATTATCTACATCTAAACCCACTAACAATAAACATTGATTTGGATACACCTCTAAGCCCAAATCAAAGAAAAATAGAACTCAAAGTACTAAATTTATTAAGGGTACCAAGTTCATACCAAGACCTAGAAAATTAAAGTTAGAACCTCCAAATAATCTCATTAATTTATGGATTCCTAGAATGTTATATAATAATGAAAAAGAAGAATATATCGATAATTTTATTAATAAAATTCATTTATCTTATGATTATATTTTGAAAGGGTATTCAAACTCTTCATGGGTTTGGCTTCCTAAAACTTAATCCTATGGACCCCGAAATAAAATAAGATACTAGTGTGCATATTTTATAATTTTCAAGTACTGAACAATGCAACAAATATAAGGAAAGAGAAATCGATACCGGAAAGCAGATGTTTAAAGCATATGACAAGAAATCCAGATATACCGAGCGACATTACATACAAAGATGGTAGAATTGTGAACTTTGGATATAATTTAAAAGGATATCTTATTGGGATCGGTAACGTCGATACTTCTAAAACACCTATTATTTAAGATGTTTTACTTGATAAATTTATTTCATACTTTGTATTGATTTTGATTCCCCTAATGAGGTCTACTTATATATATATATATATATATATATATATGTAAAAACTCTATACATATAGTTTAGTTATGCTTAAACCATTCTTTTTTGCCTATTTTTGTTGATGACAAAGGGAAAGAAATTTTATAGATATATGAGGCAAAATAATATGGGGGGTGCATAAGTCAGAGGGAGTCAAATATAAAAATATTATATTTTATCTCTCAAATATTTATACGATTGTCATCATCAAAAAGGGGGAGATTGTTAATACTCTAAGTATTGATTTTGATGAATAACCATATACATATTACTACTAAGATATCTCCAAGTTGTGCAGTACTTTCAAATATATCATGAAGACATTTTATAGAGACAAACAAGAACTCGGTGGAAGCAAATAAATTATATATATGAAGATTAATCAAAGCAAATGGAAGAACAAAACTAATTGAAGAAGAATGAAATGAAAATGTTGTAATAACAGTGATGAGTAGTTGTTTGAATTTTAGAATCTTTGTTAAAGATCCCATGGCAATTATACTCGAAGATCCTTAATCGTTGACTTCAGTCGAATCACAAAATATCCACAAATATGAAGAACTTTGAAATTTGAAAATCTCATATGTCTGTCGACATATCCCCCCAGGTATGTCGACATATTGACCATATTTTTGTAATTTAAATGAAGGGGTTTTTCCTCCATCCCTTCACCAATGGACATGTCTGTTCAACAACTATATAATGGCTTTGGAAAACGAAATTTAACACACAACATTCTCGTTTTCTATTATTCTTTCATTTCTATACTTTTGTGAAAAAGATCCATTACATATTCTTCCACTCTCTTTGCAAATTCATACTCTTTCACTCCAATTATTTAAGGATTTGCAAACCACACAAGATCAGAGAATTTGTACTTGAATTCATATCATTTTCTCTGATTTCATCCTATTATTTAAAGATTTCAAAGATATATTGCTACTGGAGGTCTATATGACCATTGTACTGAATCTACAAGAATTTATATTGAAGATATAACTACTTGTCATACTCTATTATTGATTGTAAAGAGAAGAAGGTGCTCTTGTAGCCTGTGAAATCAAGAGTGTGATCTTGTAGCTTGATAAATCAAGAGGCTTCGTCTTGTAGCCTGTGAAATCAAGATTGTAAAGGTGTTATTGCCACCCATGGAAAGCAAGTGGTGATAGTGAAATTCTATACGGTGAAGTGCAGGACTGGATGCAGGATTGGATATTTGAACCAGTATATAAATTCCTGGTGTTATTTACTTTACTACATCTTACTTTACTGCTTGCTTATTCATCGATTAGCTGTTTCTATTTGCAATTTGAGTAGATAAAGTTTTAAATTCATAAGCTTTAAATAGTTGAAATACCCATTGCACCCGCTCTAGTGTATAAATAGCCTTAAGCTCCATTCTGCATTGTGTTATCCCATTTTCCCACATTTGGCATCAAAGCCACTAGTTTTCAAAAATTCATAACTTAATTTTTGAAAAGTATAAATGGCTAATAACAATAGCAATTCTTTCTTTAACACTTTTATATAAAGACAATCTACTACTAAACCCGTACTATTTAATGGTAGTAATTACGCTTATTAGGCTTGTAGGAAGAAAATTTATTTGCAGTCTAACGGTTTAGATATTTGAAACATTACCCAAACAGAGTACACCGAGCCTCAAATGAATTATGCACAATGGAGTTGCGATCAAGGTGCACAAGCACTCAATAATTCAAAGACTATGAATCTGCGCCTTGGATAAAAATGAGTTTAACGGAATGTCTATTGGTAAAAGTGCGTATGAAATTTGGAGAACACTATAAGTTACACATGAAGGCACTAGCAAAGTTAAACAGACAAATATATCCATGTTAACTAATCAATTTCAACTGTTTAGAATGAAACAAAATGAATCCATTTCTGATATTATTCTAGATTTCAGGATATTACATGCAATAATATCATTAGGAAAGAATGTTACAGAAGAGGACCAAGTTAGAAAGATCTTGAATTTACTTTATAGTGAATGGATCAGAACACCCTGGAAATTGAATAAGCCAATGATATTAATACTATGAAAATAGAAGAATTAATTGGTAATCTAATGTCCTATGAATACAGTTGCAGGTTAGAAAAGATAATCAAGCAAATGAGAAGAAATCACAGGCACTCAACGCTATAAATGACAGTCATGAACCTAATGATGATGATGATGATGAGGAAATCGATTTCCTGATCGGGAATTTCAAGAAATTCTTGAAATATAGGAAAAAAATTCGAAAAAGTAACAACTACACGGATAATTTTGGAAATGGAAATGTTGTTAAGTGTTTTGAATGTGATAAAACAGGTCATTTGAAAATAGATTCCCCAAACCTGGAGAAATCAAAGCACTCTTCAAACACTTTCAAGTAGAAGAGGAAACATTCTTTCAATGAAACATGCGATGATTCGGATATATCATCAAATGATAGTGATTCAAAAACTGAAAACGCCAACATGTGCTTCATGGAAAATGATGACCAAGTATGGAATTCTAAAGAAAAAATTATCAATGTTTTAATGATATGTATAAGGGATATAGAATGCTTAGAAAAGAGTACGAGATTAGTTTAGCAGAGATAGATAGATTAATAATGATTAATGAAATGTTTACCGAAGGAAAACAATGTCTAGAAGATGAAATCGAAAGACTTAATAGGCATAATGATGAAAAGGATTTAAAACTTGAAAGTTTTGAAAAAATGAAAAGTGAAAATGAATCCTTAAGATCAGAAAATCTTTTAATAAAGTCAGAGATTACTGATCTAAATGACAAAATAACATCTCTTGACAATATTATTCTTAACCGTAATAAGAATATTGATAAAATGAAAACCTATGTTAATAAATTGAACAAAAGGAAGGATAATCTAGAAAATCTATTATCTGCATCTAAACCCACTAACAATAAACCTGGATTTGGATACACCCCTAAGCCTAAATCAAAGAAAAATAGAACTCGAAGTACTAAATTTGTTAAGGGTACCAAGTTCATTAATTTATGGATTCATAGAATGTTAGATAATAATGAGAAAGAAGAATATATCGATAATCTTGTTAATAAAATTCATTTATCTGATGATTATATTTTGAAAGGGTATTCAAACTCTTTGGGGGTTTGGCTTCCTAAAATTTAAACCTAAGGACCTCGTATAAAATAGGATACTAGTGCGCATATTTTATAATTTTCAAGTATTGAACAATGCAACAAATATAAGGAAAGATAAATGGATACTGGACAGCGGATGTTTAAAGCATATAACAAGAAATCTATAGATACCGAGCGACATTATGTACAAAAATAGTGGAATTGTGAACTTTGGATATAATTCAAAAGGATATCTTATTGGTATAGGTAACGTCAGTAATTCTAAAACTCCTATTGTTTTAAATGTTTTACTTGATAAATTTATTTCATACTTTGTATTGATTTTGATTCCCCTCATGAGTTCTATTTATATATATCTCTATATACAAACTCTATACATATTGTCTAGTTGTGCTTAAGCCATTCTTTTTCGCCCATTTTATTGATGACAAAGGAGGAGAAAATGTATATATATACGAGGCAAAATAATAGGGGGATAGAATAAGTCAAATATAAAAATATTATATTTTATCTCTCAAATATTTATATGCTTGTCATCGTCAAAAAGGGGGAGATTGTTAACATTCTAAGTATTGATTTTGATGAACAACCATATAAATATTACTACTAACATATCTCCAAGTTATGCAGTACTTTCAGATATATTATGGAGACATTTTATGGAGACAAACTAAAACTCGGTGGAAGCAAATAAATTATATATATGAAGATTAATCAAAGCAAATGGAAGTGAAAAACTGATTGAAGAAGAATGAAATGCAAATGTTGTAACAACTTTGAAGTGATAAGTAGTTGTTTGAATCTTTCAGTGAATTGGACTACTAAGTTGTTTCCAACTTTGAAGTGATAAGTAGTTGTTTGAATCTTTCGCTACTAAGTTGTTTCCATTTGACCCAATTGCCCTTTCAAAAAAATTCCCAAGTCCGTGAATTGTTTTGTCTTCATTCTGGAAACCAGACTCCAGTGAAAACTTGCTTGGTCAAAAAATAGGATAACACTTGCTCCCCAGAGTATGCTTTCGTTGGAAAGAAAGAATACTCTGGAGACAAGCATTTACTACTACCCATGTATGCCCGTTAGTTATCCAAGAGTCACTTCAAAGTGTTGTCTTCATTCCGTGGATGTCCATTCACTGCTTAAGTAGTAGAAATTCCATTCTTCGTGCTAAGTATTAGATCTACGCTCTAGAGATCGTTCTACGCCTTAGCCATTTTTGCTCTTCCTCTACCTTATCTTTTCCTCGGTTTTTGGTTGAAAAATTCAAGTCAGTGTCGAGTGGTTTTACTCGATACCGAGTTCTTATTGCCGAATCAAGTACTGTATAATATGTACTTAGGAAAATTTATCTCTCGCTTTTCATTTTGCTCATGCCCGGTCGCTTTCACCCTTGACTTCCTTTGCCCCTATGGTTCGCGACTTCCCCTCCCTTGCTAGAAACCACTCGCCGTCAACCATCTTCTACCTCCGCCGACACCTAGACATCGCCGCTTGATCACCGTCTTCGACCTCTTTCATCAGCTCTAACTATTCATCACTAACCTCCCTTGCTCCTTGTTATGAATCTAGATTTCTTTTGCCTAATCGCCAGTGATGCCTTCATGTCACAACGATTGATGATGGTAGTAGATTGGACGGCTTTTGAATAAGGGTTGGTTAAAAGATGACCTAATGTTTCTTAGAGAGAAACTCGGGTTCAACCTTGGTTGAGCCCGGGTTCAACTTTGGTTTACTTCGACGTTCCTTAGGGGTGCATCTACCTTAAGTTTTAGCAATCTGTGCTCTTTGGCAAACCCTTATCAAGTCACATCTAATTGCTTATCTTTGTTCGAATGCCAATAAAATGGTTATTTTCTGAATAACGGTCGTATCTAGTGCTCCTATAATTCTATTACACTGCATTTCCAATTCCTGCACTTTGCGGGTTCCTGTAAAAGAAAAAATTTCACATTGCTTCAGATAGCCGTTCCATTATCGATTATCTGATGATAACGGGTAAGATTCAATGCAAATTTACATCTTGCGACATGGCTCGTTTTTCTAACATGAGTGGGCTATCTAAACAGGAAGGTCCTTTCATCGTATATAGGATACAGGACCTACACTACATAGATTAACACTTTTATATGCCCTAGTCGATGCTCAGAATTCGACTGGTCAATACACGTTGGCATCCGTCGGATTTTGAACATCGATCACACGAGTTTAAATTTTGAAATAAAACATACCTAATCGTGTTGAACACCAAGTTTTCCTGTTTAGAATGATCAATTGCCTCACTTCAATATTGGCTTAGGCCATCTACTCCTGTCGACCCCGGATCCACTACTGCTCAAGCTTCAATGTCCATGCCTCCTGGAACTAGACATTCGATTACTGCCAAACTACAAGGAAGGATCATTCCAATAAATCCAAACCAAGAACAACCTCCTCCATTGAACGAGTAAATCGGTTTAAGAGTTCTGGACAATCCACCAAAATAGGCGCCGACCATCCTTACTCCTAAGATGCTCATAGTATTTGCCGACAACACGAAATCGTCGAAGGCAATGTCTTGCTCCTTACCCAAAGTCAAAGGGCTCACAATCCTCCGGTGGGCTATACGACCTGTAATAGATACATATGTTTAGATGGTGCTATATCGTCCTTTAGTCTATTCCTACACATGATCCTCCAAGAGCTTGGGCTGCCCCGTTGTAGGTTCATCCCAATGGAAATGCACTGCTAAGCTCCTTATATTTGCTATTCGTGAACCGATTCCAACGACCTCCAAATTTCGAAAAACTAACCTACCATATGAATTTCAAGCGTCGGTAAGATTTTCCATCTATTATGATTATTAAGGCCTGGTGCAGTGCAAAGTCATAAAAGCGCTCTACTATAAACATCGTACTTCAAAAATGAGTATTTCTTCATCCGACGCCCTATGGCTTCAATGGCCATTGGCTCTCTAGCAGTAAGATCCTTTTCTTCTTCGCTATTCATGTGCTTGTATTCCTTCATGTTATCCAGCCTTTTGACCAGGTAGGATTCAGATAGACTGGACAAGTCAAACTCAGAGTTATCAAGGCAGAATGCCCGGAGAAATCGCCCCCGCGTCTAGAAACCAAGCACAAACAGAACCACGGGATGAACGCCAAACCAACCTATGGCAAGAGGGGCAAAATCCCACCTAAGTGGTGGGTCGGTACTGATCCAACACCCTGGATCGGTACCGATCCAAGATTGCTCCTCCAATGGGGCTCATCTTTTGCCTACATACTCTACTTGATGTTAGAAGCCTATCCCAAGTGTTGTTTTGTTAATTCCATGCAACTCTCAATTGATCTCCATGAACACTTGAATCAGAAACTCTGTTCTTCTATGGATTCATCATTTGGACTTAGAAATAAGCTAATATTAGTGCAAGCAACCACGGAATCATGAAGCTAACTACAAGATGAGCCAAGGTAAGAAGTTCAAAACAATGTCCAAGGAAAAATTACAGGTCGGTACCGATCCAACTCCCTAGGTCGGTACTAATTCACAAAACCCTACTGAGGTATCCTCCTAACCTCTTAGGGAAACGGTATATAGCATGGAAAACAAGGTGGAGACCTTCTAAGCAAGATTTTAGGCTCCCTACCTCTATAAATAGGAGGGTAGGGCTCATTTTAAAGGATATTTTGGCTCTTGCTCTTCTTACTCCAAATTTTTGTAATCTCCGTCGAAGTTGTACCGACCCGTAAGAACTTCTACCTCCAAGTCAAAATATAAGCAATAAAATCATTAAGTAGACGTAGGCCTTGATTTGCCGAACTACTATAAATTGTTGTGTGTTCTTTCTGACTCTTTTTCATTTTTCATTCTCTACTTAATCGTCTGGGCGTTTGTGCCATTTTTGGTTCAAACACTTCTATCCCAATACCTAATTCATTATCTTCTCCTTTATAGATATTCCCACTCGAGACGCTCGAGACGCTCATGATAAACACGACGACACTTTAAAAGCTCTAATGGAGATTAGTTTCCAGCATTGAACCACCACACATCTCCTAACAAATAAGAACCTCTGATGATGCGGTTTATTACCTCCTGGTCGTTTCACCGTTCCTGTGAATACTCCCTCAAGTAGTTCGAGAATGCCGACCCGATCTTCTGCTCCCGCTCGCAGCTCTAGCAACAATATTTGAGGAGAAGTTGAAGGTCCTTCGGGTACCGCAAACATTGGCAAGCCTATAGAAAGGGTAGCAGAAGAGCCAGCTGCTAGCGAGATTCTGAGATATGGGATGAATGAGCTGGAATGCATTCCAGAAGAAAGTGGAAAGGAAGGAAAGGAGGATATGAGAGAAGAAGAAGAAGAAGAAGAAAGGAGAGTTCCAATGTAGGCGACATTGACTATGGTGTTTGTCCGAAGGGAAACGAATCGTTCGGTGAGACGTCTCCCGAGGCCATAGAGCTTCCTGCGTCTCCTCATCTGAAATGTGTGTTTATTAATTCTACTAAAGAAGCCATAGAGATGAGCACGTCATCACTAACCGAGGTGATTCCCTAGCTCACTTTTTCGACGATATCTTTAGTTCTTTTGGGGATTTTGATATTAAGATTGATAATCTTCTTAAAGACCGCTTCCCAGGCTTTAACTTCCCGTTTGGGGGTATGCTTGCTCAAGGCGGTGAGACTCCATCTTACCTATCTTCGAACACAGTCCGTAGAGTACTTAGGGGGTCATCGGCACTCTACACTTCACTAGGATCACGAACACACATCCTTGCATTCACTTGAATCCTATAATTCCAAAACTCATATGACCTTTCTTCTCATTGCAGGTACCATGGAAAGAGATAGATATGATAAGCGCTAATGTGGCATCGACGAGGCAAGAGGACTCGCTCTTGATCCATACCCATCTTGTTCTAACTATTGGGGCCGCCAAGAGACCAAGGAGGAAAGATCTTGACGAAAAGAGAAGGAGAGGGAGGTGAAAGAAAATCATCGCGCTGAAAAAGAAAGGAAGCAAAGGCTCGCATAAAGAAAAGCTACCTTATGACCAAGGGAAGCATCATAAGGAGTCGTACGGTCGCCACAGCCTCTCTTCCGGTGTTCCTCAGCCTCACTCCGGTCCTCAAATTCCTTCGCATCAATAGACTTTGGCCTCTGACTCCTTAACTACAACCATGCCTCCTCGCTCCAAAGGAATTTCCACTCCTCCAACCCCTACTTATGGTGCACCGCCCCACCGGCAGGTTGCTTTTTCTGACCTTTTTTGCATGGTGTCATGTTTAACCGTGACATAAGAGATATTTCAAAGGAAGAAGCCGACAGGGATGTCCAACGATTCCAAATGCACATTGACCAAGGTTACGAGTGGAAGAAACTCTGCTACGCCTTTTCCAAGGTCGACCACATTAATCACACGAACATCCAATCCTTCTAGTCCAAGAATAAAACTTATGATAACCTCATCAAGGGGTAGAAAGAGGACTTAGAGAAGATGAAAGCAGAGGGAGATGCCACTCTGGGCTCCAAGGCCAAAGCCAGTAGCTTGATGGAAGAGATGTGGAAGGCATATACCAATGCTGAAATTGTATTGAAGAACCTACTCAAAACTGCCTATGAGGAGGGTACTACCCTGAAAACCCAGATGGCTAAGAAGAACCTAGCCCTTACTACAAAAGTTGGAACCGTTCAAGCTAGGGACAAGACCATTGAAGAGTAGGAAGCCGAGACCCAATAGATTCACGCTAAAAAGATAAGCTTGAGGAGAGCCTGCTTCTGGTGAAGATCGAAAAGTTGGATATGGAGGTCGACTATTCCCTTACCACGCAAGAACTAAAGGACCTCAAGAAGTAGAAAACCAAGGAGCAGGAAGAACTCAACACCACTCTCTAGCACTTCTTTGCTAGCATCATCTAGTACAAAAACCTAAAGTGGATGGGTAGTACATATGTCATCACCCTTGTTGACGCATAGGAGGAAGTGCTGCATTATTCAGAAGAAACCGGTGAAGGCCTCACCGTGAAGAGTTAATGGCCAAGTACCTCGATGCAGACGACATAGCTAAACTTGAAGAACGAAAGGTCATTCCAGCAAAAGAAAAAGCTATTGTCGCCGCTGCTGTTGATGCTTCCACTAGGCCAAGTGCATCGGGTTTAGTAGAATCACCCGTTCCAGAATCCAAGGAGCCTGCAATAGATATTCCTAAAACTGAGGGACCAGCTCCAAGGCCACCCAAACCATTCTGGATTCTACAGCAGTTACCTCCATCGAAGCTTATATTCCCATCATAATCGATCCACCTATTGAGCATTCACTTATGGAGGGCGAGATTTCTAAATCTCCCGCTTTCCAATCAGCTCTGGGTGACGGTATATCTCTTATTTCTCCAGTTTTTGAGAAACTTCAGTTCTCATCCAAGTCCATCTCTAACCTTTACCGCTCTATTTTCCAACTTGTAGGTCACCCACATCTTCCGCCCCTATCGCCAACCACTTAAGGTTTGGGCACCACATCTAATTTCGTCGCATCAACTTCCATCTCTACAGGGATTGCCGCTCCAACCTTGCATCCTAGTTCCAAACCTGGCCCCATTTCCTAAAAGATAGTAGCCTCAGAAGGAATGGAGGACTTTTTCAGTCCTTAAGGGAAGATGTTTCAATTGCTAGCGCTTCGGGCACTATTGATCCTGTTTCAATAGCAGAGAAATTTAATATCAACCTTTCCAAGGTCAAAATTAAAAAGGAGCCTATACTGAAAAATCCATCAGCTCTGTGCCTACAATCCCCTCTACCAAGCTTCCCTCGATTAAGCTGAAGCCCCTCAAGATCAATTCCTTCAAGACCTCTGCCGAGAAAACAGCCGAGCCCACATTGTAACTGAGGGAGACACTACCCAGTCCGACGGTGACACTCCAGAAGAAGTGAAACCTTAGGACAGACGAGAACACAAGGGGCGACTCGGCAGATCTAGCCATAAGGGTGGTAAGAAAAGGAAGAATAAGTAGACAATTCCTGGGTCTTACAAGCGAGACGGTCCTTTTTGCTGTACTTTTATCTTTCCTTTTTTGTTGTAAATAGACCGTGTTTGTGCAAGAGCGATCCCCTTGATCTTTTGTACATGAAAGCTTAAGTAAAGAAATAAAATTTCCTTTTGTAATCTTTATTCCATTTACTTTTCCACGCTTTATATATTGTACTTGCTTATGTACATCTGCCTACATATATAATATGATTGCCTGTACTTAATTTACTTATATCATATATGCCCATTTCCGTGAAATATTTTATTTACTGCAACTTTGTGCATATAAATAAACTTCCTGTGATTGCTCTAAATATATTCCATCGTTAAGTCCTATTTATAACTACTAAATTGTTTTTGTTTGGCAAAACTAAACCATGATTGAACCAACTCTGTGGTTGTTCCGGTTTTTGTTAGGTCAAGTTTCCTTCGATCGATTATTGACGTAAATATTCCAAGTTCCGTGTTGCTTCCCATTACCAAGGAGCCTCAACTAGAATATTTATTTCCTTTTCATATATTTTCACCGCGAACTAACTCCTGTAGAATATACTAGGTATGATTTTTGTTTGATGATAATAAACATATATATATATATATATATTTGTTTAAATGTATTTGTTATTGTACTATTTTAGTTTTTCACATGATTAAATAAATATTTGTTGAATAAAATAAATAACTCGGAATTCTTATTTAAACAAATATTTTATTCAAACAAATATTTTATTACAAATTCAAATATTACAAATTTAAGCTCTCACTATATTTATACAATTCCAAATACAAGTTTCAATTACAACACAAGTTTCACTATACAATTTTACATACATGTTTCACCTCACTACATATTCACTCATCACTCGTATTTGATCTTCAACTTTTTTCCAGCCTGTATCCATCATCTGAACTATCTGCAAAATAAACACTGACGTAGTAAAATTGAAAAAGAAATATTTTGCAGTGCATAATGAAGTGTGTGTTTGAAAATATTGTTTGCCTCGGTTATTTGTGTTGTTCGTCGTTATTTTTTTAAATTCATCTTACGCGAACAATTTGTGACATGCACAATGTATCACTATACATGCCACAAGGTCGTGCACATCGATATACACTTGCTTGTTAAAATTACAAGGACAGGTGAGCACAAGGTCAAACCCAAGCCAAGACTGGATTCAACTTAAGTGCAAAAACAAATAACACAGCAATGGCATTCAATATGCAAGCAATCTATATAGAGGATAAAGCAAAAGCAGGAAACACACATACAAAGCTTACAATGATCACAACCCAAATGGGTGAACATGAATGGAAAACAACAAAGTTTCAGGCATGGTCAAGTGCAAAGAAACAACATACAACATTTCAAACATGCTCAGATTCAACCAACATGAAAACATGAAACCAAACTATCATAACTCAGGCAAGAACCAGACCAGACTTCATTCAACATGAAACCAGACTGTAATAACACATCAATGAGCATATGTGCATACAAACACAACAGTGGTGAACACAAGGGCTGCAACCAGACAAGGACAGACCAACATCTCAAGGATCATACAAAGCAACCAGACTTCAAATGAAAACAACACACACCAGACTTCAAAGTGCACCAGACATGCAACAGAGAATACAAAATCAAAATGCAAAGCAAATCAACATGAAATAAGACTTCAAATGGAACCACACATGCACAGTGACATGTGTGTGTGTATATGCAACAGAGGAGACATCAAGAAAACATTGGAGCATGCAGTAATCATAACTAAACCGATCCCACATATACACATGTATGCATATATGCATATACATGTATACACATATATCAGTTCAGGTATGAAGGCATGAACACATGAAAACAAGATAACCAGAATTGATGCCAGAGAATACAAGTGCACCAGACAAATGCAAGTGAACATGTGCAGTATCATCTACATGATAAAAGTGAACAAGTGCACTGAATAATCAAGTGACAATAGTTTTTCAAAGAGATGCAACAAGCAAAGTCATAATCACATACATATATAATGTATGTATGTATGTATGTATATACACGGAGACATCAGATTAAACTCGACCAAAACATCATGTTTAGATTACTAGTACAAGGCAGTGTTCAAAAAATCATAATTATAAGTAGTAGTTTGAACAAAGTCAAGAGAATTCAATCAGAGGAAACATATTTCAGAAAATGGAACAGAGAATGTTGAACTGAACAAGTCGTTGGCAGTAAAAAAATGGAACCAGATATATATATCTCAAATTCAAATGCCAAGATCGAAGGATGATCAAGTCAGAGATGAACAAGTCAGAAATCACACAATCGTTCAATCAGAAATCAACGCAAGTACCAAACTCACAAAGAATTCAAACCAAAATATACGAACGAAATAATAGGGTTTCGATCCCTACAAATTAACCTATTATCATCATCGGCAATAAATTGGAGTTCGAGACAAAAATTCAGAGATCTTACTTAGAACAAATCACAAACAAATCCAAAACTCGAATCAAAGCTGAGCATAATCAAAAATCAAAAAGGGGGAAATCACATACCAATTTAAAGCAACATCCAACTCGACTCTCGAAGGAAACCGCACAAATCAAGCACTGCAAATCGAAATTCATGAGCAACTATGAAGGAGGAGAACGATTTAAATTGATATTTCCAAACAGCGGCTCAAATTCAACAAACCCTAAATCAAAGACAAAAGTGAAAGAGGAATATCGGTCTGAATATACAAAAAGAATAAGAGCATTGTTTTTCTTTGGACCGCATTTTTTTATTTGGGCCGATATTATATTTGCTTTGGGCTATATTATAATTTAGGGTTTTTAATTAAATTTTTACTTTTCCTTTCTTAACTTTGTAAAAACTTTAGTTTAACTAGGTTACGAACTACGTGGCGTAGTTCGAGAATTCGCAACTCAGTGGCTGAGTTGTGGTAGGGTTTTGAACTTAGAATTAGGTTAATCGAGTTAGCGGGTATCGCAAGTTTACGTGTTTATATAAGCGTCAGATTACTTAATTTCTAGTGGAAACCTTGGGGGCAACACGTAGGCAGGTTTTGCCGAAGCTGGGTAAAACTGTGTGTGATCTTTACTGCATTACTTTCTGTTTTTGTTTTTATTTCCACATTAATTTTTAGTACACCCTATTCACCACCCTCTAGGGTGAAAACGATCCTACAAATCCTTCCCGTGGGACTTGCTATTCCTAATGCCAAAATCCATGCTTTTGTAAGAGACAACCATCGTGGGGTAAATTATCTGATTGCCCCTAGTCCGATCACGCTTTTCCAATCCTGATCCTAGATTGGAAAGGTCCAATAATACCTACCTCGAATTTTGATCGACTATTCCTGATAGTCCTTGGCCAAGCTTATTCTGCTAGGTCGCTAGCACAGTCATGAAATTCTTTTCATACATTAATTCCCATTTTCAGGAACCAACAGTTTAGATGCCTATCTCTGACCATTGGCCTTTAGCTATGCCAATTGTCTAACGTCGGTTTAGAGTGTCCATCGATCGTCTTTGCCTATCCTTGGCTTAGCACGTTCTGTTGGGCCGCGAGCATGGTTCTTAGAATTACAACCGTGCACTAGTTTTGTCTATAGAAGCTAATGCTTTAATTATTCGATTCCGAGCGTTCCTTCTTGACGTTGCCAAACTCCAAGCAATGACAAATTCCTGAAGGTCGGAGTCAAATTATCCGATCGACCCCTATGTGGTCTTTTCCTCTAGATGTTGCCATACTTTAGGCAACAACAAATTCCTGAAGGTCTGGGTTGAATTATCTGATTGACCCTTATGTTGTCTTTCCTTCTTAACGTTGCCAAAATTCGGACAATGGAAAATTCCTGAAGGTCGGGACCGAATTATCCAATCGAACCCTATGTTATCTTTCGTTCTTGACATTGGCAAACTCCGAGCAATGACAAATTCCCGAAGGTTGGGACCGAATTATCCGAACTACTTCCTTTGACTGTCCACCATTAGTCTTTCCAGCACCTTGACTTGGTTCTTCCAAATGCAAAATTTGATTAGCTTTCTTATGGAATTCCTCCATAGTTGTCGGTTGTTTCATCTTTAGCCATCTTCCAAAGTTTGTGTCTTGATGTATGCCCCGTACTAGCACCATAAAAACCAAATCCTCTTTTGGATTGTTAACTTTAGTTACAACAACATTAAACCAATTTAAGAACCCCTTCAATGACTCTTTAGGTCCTTGAGATAAATTTGATAAGGACATCACATCCTTAGGCCAAGAAGTATGGAGCCTGAATAACTCCATAAACATCTTTGTCAATTCATCAAAGGTTGATATGAACTTCGACGTGAGCCGACTAAACTACATCGATGCTACTCCTTTCAGGAAAAGAAAAAAATCTACACCGTACCGCGTCTGTCACTCTGGCACCACCCATGTGCCATTATACTTGACAAATGTTGCTCGGGATCGGTAGTCCCATTGTATGATGGCATCGTAATCCTCCTATGATACTCTTTCCTTAGAATATTTTCCTCAATGGAGTTCTGCTTGGTTCTGGACCCCATTTCTCATTCTTTCTACCTTTGCTCTCTTCTATTAACAGTTTAACCGTACCTGCTATATATTCCTCACTGTCATAGCACTCTAAAGGTCGACCGTCAAGAGTTGCGTCGAGTATTTGACTCTGCAAACGGTCTCCGTTTGGTCGCTGACTTCTAAGTTCTCCAATCTTTGCGAGAACCACTCTTTCGGGTCTCTTTAATCTCTTGGTGGGCTCTATAGAGATTGTTTGCACACCGGCACCTTGAACTCCAGTATAAAGCTCGTAAACATCAACGTCATGCTGCAGATCATCCTTCGAATCAGATAAGTCAACGACCTTAGCTCCTTGTCCCCTTAATCCTCCAAAATTATTCTCGGTGCCGATCTGATCCTAATCGGTACTGAGTTGATTCTTTTTGGCGGGAGCACCCCGACTTCCTATAGCGACTCCTCCTACCGCTCCCTTAGCCTTTTCATTTTGTTTCTGTTTTCCATCTCACCTGTTCTGACTGGAAACAGACGAGTTCTCCTTTTCATATCTGACAGGTGAAATTTCCCTCCTGCTCCTCCTGGTCCTTTGTGGCTACTGGGTCAGCAGCGCTATGCTAGCATCGACCTTTTCTATTAGATCCTTTTGACTATCTATCATCTTCTAATTCAGCTCCTGCATCATTTTGTCAAATTTCGCTCTAGTAACCATCTCCTAAGGAACAGATGGTCCTTACAATGCCTAATGGTTGCTAACTTCCACATGATGAGAATTTGCTCCCTCGTTACCAACAACTGTCCCAGTTGATCTTCCAGGTTTTCTAGGTGCCATTGACTACTGTATGCTAATTCATTTAAATTACTTAAATCAAATCTTCTAGAGCTAATCTCTGGATGCTCCAATCCAAAATAGAAAGCTAGATTGGAAGCACCAAAATGTTGATGCTAAAAGTGGAATATCCAAAGACCTTTAAAAATATTGAGATCCAGTAGAAAGTATGAGAAAAACTGTAAGAACAACATGGTTTTTAAAGTGGTTCGGCAATCTCTGACCTACATTCACTGTAGATTTTATTGATAATAGATTTAAGAGTCACTAGTACAAGGGATTTATCGATCTAAGGCCTAGAACAACAAATACTAGCTTTCTTAGTGACTTTAATGGAGGAGAGATGGACGATGACAAAGATCACAAGCAAAAGCCCTTCTCTAGTTGATGTATGGTCTGTATTTACAAGTAAATTAGCCAGCGGAATGGAAGGCCCATAAAATACCAAGTCCATATTCAAATCCAAGAGTGTAGGGAGGGGAGATGGGGCCTCAGGCCATAAATTATACTCGGAACCAACTAGAAGTGGTCGACACCAACATGAATTTTGGATGGGAACTTCCCCTTCTTCTTTCCTTTGGTCTTCTATCCTTGATCCATTATGTTCCGAGCGCTTTTCCTTGAAGACTGTTGTAACAACCCGAAATTTAACCTATAATAATTAATTCGTTAATTGATTAAATAATAAAATAACTTTGTGAAATTATCATAATTGAGCTACGGGAGTTGCACCATTGTTTCCGTAGTAATTTTCTAGTCAGTTTCCATATATAGAATGTCAGAAACCGAGCTAATATGAACAAGTTACATGATAAACAAAAAAAATATTAGCTAGGTCGACCTACCCTCACCCTAGGTCGACGGGTTGGTCGACCTGGGTATAGGGGCGGTCGACCTGGTGGTCGACCCGCCTCTACTAATTACGAACGAACGTTCGTTCCTTCGAACGTTCCAGAGGTTATTGATGACGTGTTTTGCATTCTTCTAACCAATCTGGTCCATCTATTTTTGCATCCGATGGCTCCTAGTCAGCCTATGATGTCGTTGCATCCTATTCAATCCCCAAATCCAATGGTTTGAGATCCACTTCTACCCCTATAAATAGACCCCGAGACCTAACACTTTTTCTCATTCTAGGTTTTCTCCAATTGGGTTCACCTTTCTAGGAAGGACCCTAAATGGAATAATTTTTTCAAGGAGAAAATCCTTATAAATTAAATTATTTTACAACTCCAAGTGGATCCGGGAAGACCAATGGAAGAGCTTAGGACTGGAGGTGAGTGATTGTAATTATTTTAAGATTTCTTTAAGTAATTTAAAATAATAAGGTTTCCAATAGTTGTAGTTTTACTACGATTTTGGAATAGCCTTTTTATCAGTTTTAGATCTATTTTTCTGTCTATTCCCTTTTAGTTATTCTTTTTCAGTTAACTATAATTTATTACTGTTAAGCATAGCTTTTTATTTATTTACAGTTCATTTACAGTATTTAAGTTTATTTACTGTTATTTATTTCTTATTTACATCTTTTTCTACGTTTTGGATTTTATGCAAGCGTCTATTCTCTTCTTCCTCCTTTTTTTCGCGTATGGATTAAAATAAATTAAACGTGAATATGGATTATATAAGTAAGAATATTGAATGAAGAAAATAAGATGTAAATTATAAAGACTGTAATAAATAATGGAATTGGAATGTAATATAAATGGAATTGGATTGAAATTATGTCTAATTATGATTAGGATTGGACTAATTAATTGGCTTACTTATAACGTAGAATTATAACTAAAAACGAGAAAAAGATGAAAGAAGCTTATTTTCACACTTAGACCTTGGGTTAAGTAATAAGCATGATTATAACGTAGGTTATAATAAGAAAAAGGATAAAATGAGGCTTATTTTAAGACTTGGGATAAATTAATAAGCGTAGAAAGTAAAGATGATAATAAAGGCTTATTTAAATAATTTATCTAAGTTAATAAGCAAAGATGAAAGTAGAACCCGTACCATATAACATTCCCTATTAGACAAAATGGTGTCTCACATTAGCATGAAGTGAGATGAGGGCATGCTTATGCTAAGAATGGTAGTAATTGGTCAAATAGAAGTCCAAATCACGGGGGATTTGGATAAGGGGTGCAAATAGATATTATTTGGATGACAGGCTAGTACCAACAGCATTTCCCCTATAGTTTCTATGGATACATGGTGATCTCACATTAGCATGAAGTGAGATGAGTGGCACGCTTATGCTGGAGTTTGAGGTAATAAGAAGACCCAATAGGTGGGGCAAAAGGTAGCATTGGCATGGTGGCAGTTACGCGTGCGACTTCCATTCTAGTGCTCAGTAATCGCTATGAGTTCCAAGCACTTAGTATGGGTGTCTTTCGTAGACACCATTGCCTTCTATGCAGGGAGTTATATATGTCGTCCGGATCCACAGTGGGTGCTTTGTGCATCTTTCGTAGATACCATTGGCTGCTGTGTAGGGAGTTATATAGCATCTGGTCCGCAGTAAGGTCCATGGAGTAGCATGCCGATCAAAAAGGGTAGAAGTAGGGTTACATCCAAATTACAGGATTAGGAATTCAGCCTAATCAAAGCCGAAATCAAGGACAAGTGCAAGCAATCAAAGTTAACATGTCTTATCAATTGTAATAGTTTAATCGTATTTTCCAGTTTATCTCTTTCATATTTCCTTTGTTTCCTTTTGTATATACTAGAACTATTGAAGAGTCTATTACTTTTACTTTGCTTAAAGATTCTAGTAGTTACTATTATTCACCAGACTTTTAGTCTGACCCACTCCTCTATTTTCCCCTTTTCCCCCATAGGCAATCAAGGGAGAGGGCAGTAGATTGCAGTTGCTCGAAGGTTTCTTGGAGAAGATTCTGCTATGTATTTCCCTACTTCTATTTCCGTTTTTCTTTCTTTGTGTAATGGCTTATTTTGAGGGATATTATGTACTCTGATTTTGAGACTATGAGTTTTTATTCCATAAGACGTGATGGGTTTTGAGATTTGGATGTTGTATTTGGTATTTGACTTATTTATAAAGCAATTATGAAGTTTTATTTTAAATAAGTTATTATTTTATTTTCCGCTGTTTTTACCTATTTTGTCTTGTGAATCTTAGTCTCTGTTAGCTTCAGTTATACCTACAACGCACCACGCCTTTTAATGTGTCCTTTTGGGTATATTAAGGGGTGTAGGGTATTTCACTTGGTATCAGAGCCTAAGGTTACAAGATTCCTAAAAATTTATTTTAAAGATAAAGTATTTTTTGAAATAACTTGTTTAAAACGTACTTTTCAGAAAAGAACTCTTAGAAATGTTTTTAAGAATAAAAGAGTTTTTATAAAAGTCCCCTCCAAGTCCAATGCAATCTTCTTTCGATTCTTTCGAGCCTAAATCCTCTTTTCTTTGCATAGAATGGCTGACTGGTTCCGTAGAGCTATGGTACCAGAGGTGCAAGGGCAAATGCCCAATACAACACCAGTAGGTGGAAATCTCTTTAATCCACCCACATTAGCCCCCTATACTAGCAATGTAAGGACTTTGCTGGTATAGGAGGCAGAACGTTTTCTGGCACGGAGGATTTCGAGGAGACGCGGGTTAGTTTTGAGAATATGGAGCTAAGGTTTAGGCGATTAGGTTTGGAGGACCGACAGAGTGTTCAGCCTACATCTTGGCAGCAGAAGAGGGAGCTTGAGAAGGTTTCTACAAGCTCTAAGAAGCAGTAGAAGGATAAGGACAAGAGGAAAGAGGGAGGACCTTAGAAGCAAATCAAGAAAAGTGGGAAATGTAAGCGTTGTAGAATGACGGGTCATTACACAAAAGACTGTAAGAAGGCAGGAATGAAGGGGAGGTGTTTCAATTGTGGATAGCTTGGTCACTTTAGTAGGATTTGTCCTCAGAAAATGGGGCAGGCAGCGAGTGCACCTACAGCACCGATTCAGACTTTGGGTACAGCAACTTCCAGCAGCAGACCAAATTAAGGTAGGAAAATTTGATTTCTATTTCTGATTTTCCCATTTGGACTCTTTTTGATTCTAGAGCATTACACTCTTTCATCCCTAGTTCTCTAGTAGATTGTTCGCACTTAGACATTTCGTTAGTAGTAGACCCGATCTTTGTTTCAAACCCCATTGGAGGGTCGGCACTCTTGTCTATGGTTTGTAGGGGTTTGAAAATTTTTACCCTAGGCGTAGAATTTGACTGTGACGCCTATGTTTTGGAATTTTTGGGGTATGGGATGATTTTGGAAATGGATTGGCTATCCACATATGGAGCTATATTAGATTGTGAGAGGAGAGTCGTTAGACTGGAGACATGCATCAGTAGGACTCTCGAGATTTCTTGCGACCCGCAAGGGTCAGTTGTGTTGAACTTCCTTTATTTCCTCGATTCATCATCATCGGAGTCAAATTTGGTTCCTATCGTCAGAGATTTTCCAGACATCTTTGAGGAGGTTAGGGGACTACCCCCCTAAGAGAGAGATTGACTTCAAGATTTATTTTGCTAGCCAATGGCATTACCCGTAGGGCATATGGCGCCTAGGGAAAGGAAGGGATTGAGCAAGCAGATCTGTGAGCTTTTGAGAAAAGTTTCATAAGAAAACAAATATCGGAATAGGGAACGCCAGTCGTCTTCGCTACCAAAGCAGGTGGTTCTCTTCGACTTTGCATTGACTATGGAGAATTGAATAAGCTCACAAAGAAGACCATTATCCACTCCCTAAGATAGATGATCTTTTTCGACCAGTTAGTTGGCTCTTCAGTATTTTCTCAGCTCTATCTAGCCATTGGATTTCAGCAGCTTAGGGTAGCTGATGACAGCATTGCTAAGACTACATTTAGGACGCCCGACAGATTCTTTGAGTGGTTTGTTATGTATTTTGGGCTAACCAATGTCCCAGCCCATTCTATAGATTTGATGAACCATGTTTTTAGAGATGTCCTAAAATAAAGTTCATGGTGGTATTCGTGGTCGACATTTTGGTGTTTTCCAAGAAGTATGGAAGGGCATGTTATTCATCTAAAGGAGATTCTTCGTATGCTTTGTGTTCATCAGCTGAAGGCAGAGTTCTTGAAGTATCACTTTTGAAGTGCGTTTATTGGGGCATAGAGAATGTCTACACATGGAAGGGATCTAAGAAATGGTTTTGTACATTTAGGATCAGACTATGGAAATCCAAAGAGAGGTAGGCAAAGATTGGGGGATGTACAATAGGTTCAGTTGATAAGAAAAGATAAAAACCCATGTGTAGATAATTACAGAAATTATAATTGTTTCATATAAGTGGATTTAACGGTAATACCTTGGAATAAATCTAATGAAAGACTTTGGTAAGGAAATGGGATTTCCAAGGTTTAAGAAATGTACTCCTAGGTTAGTAAGGACAAAATCCACTTTATGCCAAGCCCAATAAAATGAAAATTTTGAAATTTAAAAAAATGTAATTGTTAGAATTGAAAATTTTCATCGTTAATATTTTCTTTTAGAAAATAAATATGGGGTTTTGGAAGAATGGTATAAAATTTAAGTTGGTTTTTATATAATGAAAAATTAGAATTCTTTTTGAAGAATTATGGATTGTGTGTGTGTCTATATATATATATATATATATATATATATAACTCACTAGTTTCATTGTAAGTAAACAAAGATTTTAAACATAGAAACCTAGAGTGTATCAAGTATCGAAAACGTAGATTACAACTTTTATTGTTGTAATAAATGTTTTCAAGAAAAATAAGTGGAGCATAGGCTATAACACTATTGTTATAGTAAGTGACTCCCAAGAGAAATATTTTTACATAGGTATATGAGATTTATTGGTATTTATTTAATTGAATCCATACACTAGTATTTTTTTGGGTTGTAGTAATGGTATTTTACGCAACATCCGTTTTAACCCAAATAAAAGTGTATTTTAAAAGGTAATTTCTAAGTATAGAAACAAAATGGTTTGTAAAGTACACTTATTATTTTTAATAAGTATAAGGAAGTGTTTTTGCAGTTATGGAAGTATTAAAACAGTTTTAAAGATGAGTTTTTTTGGAAGGAAAATGTGTAAGTTAGATATTAGAAAATATTTATCAGGGAGGAATATAAATTAAACATACTTTAATCTATTGGAATGAAAAGAATAATGGCATGATTTTCTATGAAACCAATAAAAATGTTTTGTGCAAGTTACAAGGAATACATGAAAGAGATATACAAGGTATGAAAAGCACCATATTTTGTATAGCCTATTTCGAAAAATATAAAATAAGTTCCTTGTAATTTCACATAAACATGAAATTCTCTTTTAAAAGGCTCATAGAAGATTTTAGCATTAATAATTTCTCATTTGAGAAAGCAGTTCCAATATATTAAGGTATGAGACCATAAGGTATAATAAGAAGATGTTTTGGAAACACATAAAAACAGTTTAAAGATATTTTATAAGAAAATGGTTTGGTGAAAAAGTAAATAAGTTTTTGGAAATGAAAACTTAATAAAAGTAGAATTTGAAAATTAAATTTTTTATAGAAAACTTAAAAGGTCTTTAAAAGAAAACGAGGAATAAGTTTTGGACTTAGAATTTGAAAGTTTTCCCCTCTAAGTTGGGAAATAATGTTAAGCAACCAAGTATTTTTGAATTTAATAGAAACTCAAAAATAACACTTTTTAAAGACAAAGATTTTGGGATTTTATGTTTTAAAAATTTAGAAACCTTAATTTTAAAAATGGAACTATAAACACCGAACAAAACTCCTAAATGTGAAGTAGATAGGAATCATTTCCTATGTGTAACATAAAAGGGGTAAGGCTACAAAGGAGACAGTAGTAATTACTTTTGGAAGTAATAACAAAGTTTTCGTAGAGTGTATAGGACCCTAGTGAGAACCTAGGAATGTTGATTCATGTGAGCAAACTAAAGAAGAACAGTAAAATGGAGTTAGTAAAATTGTAAAACACGCATGGTTGAGAATGGATATTCCTGATTTTGGAAGAACTTGGGTAAAGCATCTTCCTTTAGTGGAATTCGCATAAGATAGTATCTCTCAAACTAGCATTAGAGTGGCACCTTCCGAGATCTTTATGAAAGACCACGCAAGTCGCTTTCGTGTTGAATAGAGTCTAAAGAGGTTAAAAAGACTTCGGAGAAGGCTAAATTTGATTTGGAGAAAATTTGTATCTCATATCCGCGTTTCTTTGATAGTAATTTTTTCGAATTTCCTATTTTCCATCTTTAGTTTCGAATAGGTTCTTTCCTTTATTATCCTTTGGGAGGGAAGAACTTAGAAGTTAACCTATGAATGGTAGGATTTGGTGTAAACATGTTAATAGAACATGTTATGAATGATGTATGCTAGTGATTGCAAGTGTTTGCTAGTGGATGCTAATGGACGCATATAGGTACATTGGGCACTATTATTCTTTAGGAATCGGCCTAACTAGGACACTAGAGCATATGCATATGGATGTGTATGCATTTTTTATTTATTACTATGGTTGCTATAAATGGATGTTTACCACATGATTGTTGCATTTGGATGATGTTTGTAGCATGCATATAGAACTATCAGTTATCATTAGGGAATTTTTGCATTCATTTGGATACATGGCACGGACATGATTGCATAAAAGGAGGTCAACTGAATCAGTGAACCGTCTAATCTTTTGCATTAGTTAGGGACATTTACACTACACTAATTGCATCAGTATCACAAATTGCATTAGAAAAACTTAAGGACAATGGATGAATGTTTGATGATTGAGTAGTTGGTTGTAGAATTGGATTAAAACATTTAGTACATTCTTTTATCCTTAGAGATTTCGGGGACGAAATCCCTTAAGGAGGGGAGAATGTAACAACCCAAAATTTAACCCATAATAATTCATTAATTCATTAATTAATTAAATAACAAAATAACTTTGTGAAATTATCATAATTAAACCACAGGAGTTGCACCATTGTGTCCGTGGTAATTTTCTGGTCAATTTCCATATATAGAACGTCAGAAACCGAGCTAATATGAACAAGTTACATGATAAACAATATATATATATATATATATATATTGGCTAGGTTGACCACCAGGTCGACCTAACCACACCCTAGGTCGACGTGGCGGTCGACCCACCTCTGGTAATTGTTCGTTCGTTCGAACGTTCCAGAGGTTATTGATGACGTGTTTTGCATTCTTCTGACCAATCCAGTCCATCTATTTTTGCATCTGATGGCTCCTATTCAGCCTATGATGTGGTTGCATCCTATTCAATCCCCAAATCCAACGGTCCGAGATCCACTTCTACCCCTATAAATAGACCCCTAGACCTAACACTTTTTCTCATTCTAGGTATTCTCCAATTGGGTTCACCTTTCTAGGAAGGACCCTAAACGGAATAATTTTTCCAACTAGAAAATCATTATAAATTAAATTATTTTACAACTCCAAGTGGATCCGAGAAGATCAAAGGAAGAGCTTAGGACCGGAGGTGAGTGATTGTAATTATTTTAAGATTTCTTTAAGTAATTTAAAATAATATGGTTTCCAATAGTTGTAGTTTTACTACGATTTTGGAATAGCCTTTTTATCAGTTTTAGATCTATATTTCAGTCTATTCCCTTTTTAATTATTCTTTTTCAGTTAATTATAATTTATTACTGTTAAGCATAGTTTTTTTGTTTATTTATAGTTTATTTACAGTATTTAAGTTTATTTAATGTTATTTATTTCTTATTTAAATCTTTTTCTACGTTTTGGATTTTATGCAAGCGTCTATTATCTTCTTCCTCTTTTTCTTCGCGTATGGATTAGAATAAATTAAATGTGGATATGGATTATATAAGTAAGAATATTGAATGAAGAAAATAAGATGTAAATTATAAAGACTAATAAATAATGGAATTGGACTGTAATATAAATGGAATTGGATTGAAATTATGTCTAATTATGATTAGGATTGGACTAATTAATTGGCTTACTCATAACGTAGAATTATAACTAAAAAGGAGAAAAAGATGAAAGAAGCTTATTTTCACACTTAGACCTTGGGTTAAGTAATAAACAAGATTATAACGTAGGTTATAATAAGAAAAAGGATAAAATGAGGCTTATTTTAAGACTTGGGATAAATTAATAAGCGTAGAAAGTAAAGATGATAATAAAGGCTTATTTAAATAATTTATCTAAGTTAATAAGCAAAGATAAAGGAGAACCTGTACCATATAACATTCCCTATTAGACAAAATGTGAGAAATGCGGATTACAAATCTTAAGGCTGGAATAACACTAGAAGGGGGGTGAATAGTGTTTTGTGGATTTTCTAAATCTTTTGAAACTTATGTAAATTTAATCACCAACAAATGCAATTCACAGATACAGATATAATCACGGAATCAAATACAGATGCAAATAATAAATAAAAGTAGTAAAGGAAAGAACACACCAGGATTTTATACTGGTTCGGAGTTACCCTACATCCAGTCCCGCACAAACGTACGGATTTCTTATCAAAAATAATCTCCCAGATTACACCTTCGATTTCAAGGCCACGAGGTACACCCTCCTATATTCGAGTCTGGGGCAAACTCTCTTGATTTACCAGGCCACAAGATCACCTAATCGATTTCCGGGGCAACAATCATACCCAATTGATTTCAAGGCTCAACCGCACCTTTTACTCAACAGTTTGATTTACAAATAATCCTATAACTCTAAATAGCACTAAGATCTTATGGAGAGAGTGGCAGAGAATCAAACAAGAGATAATCAACTTTGATTCACTTGGTATTTTGGCAGAGTATAGTTAGGAATTCTTTAGAATAAATGTGGAAGATGAAGAGAAGAGAAAACAAGTGAAATCTGGTTAAAAATTCGTTTAGAACTACTGGTATTTATAGGAAATCAACGGCCATATCTATTCGTGAAAGGATATGATGAATAGGCACTTCTTTTGAAAATTTGAATTTTGAATTTAACGGACACCATATCGACATGGGGGGTTGAGGGATGTCGACATGCTCTAGGCAAAATTGATGATTTTGATTTTCTTATTAAAATTGGTTTCTATAATTTGTCAAAACGATTTCTAAACATTGTAAATATATTTGGATATAGTTTAAACATATAAAAGAGTTTAGAAAGTAATTTTTAATATATATAAACTTAATCTATAAAGTGATTTAAAATCTGAGTATATAAATATTTTAAAGCTAAATATTTAAAACAAGAGATGGTTTAAAATCAAGGACAATTTTGAAATCAACATATTAAAAATAAAAATAGTTTTGAGGCTAAAATATTTCAAAAAAGAGAGATATCTTTTTGAAAAGAAGGTTTTGAAAACATTTAAAATAAGAGATATATTTTTGAAAAACATTTTTATAAAATTAGTGAACATCAAAATAGGACCATTATATGTTCCACTAGATATTGTCGTGGGTTCCATCCCACTAGGGTTCCATCCCTTTAACAGGCTCGAAGTGGATTCCATTCCACGAATAAATTTCGAATAAAGATGTAAGTGCTTTCAAGAAGTTTTAACATAATTCTAGACTCAATACTTATCTTGTACTATTAAAATCTTAAACTCTTGATAACTTGATTTCTTGATACTCATGAGTCTTCAATCTTGATATCTTTGATCTTCAAATTCATCAGTCTTGTATCTCTATACTGTACAGTCTTCATTCTTGGTACATGCATGTTTATATCCTGCATATACATATACATATACTTATATATATATCTAAACTATAATGTTAGTATTTATATTTTATAACAAGTCCTAAGGTTGTTGTCATCAAAACCATCCTTCTCAAGGACTAATAATCTCCCTCTTTTTGATGATGACAACCTATGTTTATAAAATACACTTCTCCTTTACAATAACTCCCCCTAAAACTAATAACTCCCCCTTAATCTAAGCCTAACTACTCTAACTACTCTATTTTATATTTCTCCCCCTTTGTCATCAACAAAAACTAATCCTAAACTAATATAACTCTCCCTTAATCTAATACTATCTAAACTAAATGCTAATAAGGAAGTATATTAAGCGAAACAAAAGAAATCTTATCATATACGATGTTATATTTACATATATATATATGGAACATAAACACAAAAATATATTCAAGTGTATAAATTATATAATAACACTACTAACGAGAGCTTTTGACAATTGGAGATTTGTGAATCGAACAATTTGGATAATGAAAACAAAAGTTTCCATGTTGTTCAACCAAATTCCCATCTTTGTCAAAACAGACTTCGCTTACACAGACCATATTGTCGTCTTCTTCCATAGGTGCTTCTTCCTCTTCTTCTTCTTCCTCTTCGCTGTGCTCTAAAGGATTATGCACATGAATGTTGGAAGAATCTTCTTCAATTACGATAGGATTTGCGTGATTATCCATTAGGAATTTTTGTAAATTCCGAAGAATTTTGCCTTGCTTTTCTTGTTCTTTTGCCATCCTTAGTTGCACAACTTGAAATTCAGTCAACATTTGCATGGCATCCTTCATAGATTCCTCAATCTTTATCACACGTGCCAGTGTAGTCCGTTGGAATGGACCAGAATGAGGAGAAGGGAAAGAAATGGTGTCAATTTGGTTTGATTTAGTGGAGGAGGCCATTAATTTTGATTTACAGAAGTTTATTTCAGAGAAAGAAAAGTGAGAAGAAAGAAAAATTCGAAATACATAGGTTTATATAACTACCAAACTGATTTTAGTGGGAAAATCAAAATTTTAAAATTTTGCCGTTGTATGTCGACATGGGTGGTAGGGGTATGTCGACATCCTTATGAAAAATTTGATTTTCTTGTATATATATGTTAATATATCTATATTCTATATCTACGTTATTGAACAAATACCTAGTTCTCTTCTTAATTTAGTAAATATAGGTTGATTTAAGGGTTTACTGAAAATATCAGCAATTTGATTCTCGGAATTGATATATTCAAGAGAAATAATCTCTTTAGTTATATTATCTCTGAGAAAATGATGTCTGATATCAATATGTTTAGTTCTAGCATGATGAGTGGTATTTTTAGACAAATTTATTGCACTAGAATTATCACAATAAATTGGTGATTTTGAAATTGTTAATCCAAAATCTTTTAAAGTTTGTTGCATATAAATGACTTGGGAGCAAGCCAAAGCAGTAGAGATATATTCTGCTTCAGTTGTTGATAAAGAAACAGTATTTTGCTTTTTTCTAAACCATGAAACCAGAGAATGCCCCAAAAAGTGACAAGTTCCACTTGTACTTTTTCGGTCAGATTTGCAACCAGCATAGTCAGCATCACAATAAGAAATTAAATCAAATGAATCATTTTTAGGGTAAAATAAACCATAGTCAAAATTATGTTTAACATATCTTATGATACATTTCACAGCTTTTAAGTGAGTCTCTTTGAGTTGAGATTGGTATATTGCACAGAGACAGACACTATGCATGATATCAGGTCTACTCGCAGTGATATAGAGTAGTGATCCAATCATTCCCCTATATAGTTTTTGATTAACATCTTTTGAAAGATCTTCTTTATTTAAAGCTTCATTGGTTGTCATGGGAGTGGGTTTTCCACTCGCAGTAGTCATACCAAATTTACTCACTAGATCCCTAGCATATTTTTCTTGACTAATAAAGATACCATTATCTAATTGTTTTATTTGTAAACCTAAGAAGAAAGTAAGTTCACCCATATGACTCATCTCAAACTCTTTTGTCATTATTTCAGAAAATTCTTTATCCATTTCATGATTAGTTGAACCAAAAATAATATCATCTACATATACTTGTACTAGTTGAATATCATTTTTATTTCTTTTAATGAAAAGAGTATTATCTACTTTACCAATTTCAAAATTTGATTGTAATAAAAAAGATCTTAGTCTGTCATACCATGCTCTAGGAGCTTGATTCAGACCATATAGAGCTTTCTTAAGTTTGAAAACATGGTTTGGAAATCTTTCATCTTCAAAGAGTGGAGGTTGTTCAACATAAACTTTCTCTTTAACAAATCCATTTAGAAAAGCACTTTTAACATCCATTTGAAATTATTATAATTTGCGAAAGCAAGTAGAATTCTAATGGCTTCTAATCTTGCTACGGGTGTAAAGGTTTCATCAAAATCTATTCCTTCTTCTTAACAATAACCGTGTGCGACTAATCGAGCTTTATTTCTCACGACCTCACTAAGTTCATTCATTTTACTTTTATAAACCCATTTTGTTCCAAGTATACTTTTATCCTTAGGTCTATGAACAAGTTCCCAAACATCATTTCTAGTGAACTGATTCAATTCTTCTTGCATAGCAAGAATCCATGAATCATCAGATGATGCTTCCTTTGGATTTTTAGGTTCAATAGTTGATATAAAAGCTACATTACTCATATTATTTAGTTGATTTCTAGTTCTAACAACAGATTCAATATTTCCTAGTATATTTTCTATAGGATGATCATTTAATAGCCTAATTCTTTTATTAGGTTGAATGATTTCACAATTAGTTTCATTAGGTTCATTATTTAAAGTTACAAAATCTTCTTCATCTTCTATTTGTACAGTATATTTAAAATTTTCATCAAAAGATACATGTATTGTTTCTTCAATAGTGTTAGTTCTTAAATTATAAACTCTAAATGCTTTACTTCTATTAGAATATCCGATGAAGATACCTTTGTCGGATTTAGGTTCAAATTTATCTAAATTATCTTTTGTATTAAGAATAAAATACTTACTACCAAAAACTTTAAAATAAGCTACTATGGGTTTCTTATTGTAAAGTAATTCATATGGCATTTTATTAGTTAATGGTCTAATTAAAATCCTATTTAATATATAACAAGCTGTAGCGACTGCTTCAGCCCAAAAGTTTTTAGGTAAGTTACTATCAGAAAGCATTGTTCTAGCACACTCTTGAATCGTTCTATTCTTACGTTCTACCACTCCGTTTTGTTGTGGAGTTCTTGGAAAAGAGAAATTATGAGTTATTTTCTTTTTATTGCAGAATCTCTCAAAATTTTCATTTTCAAATTCCCCACCGTGATCACTACGAATAGTTATAATTTTTAAAGAAAGTTGGTTTTGAAGTCTTTTTGTAAAAAAATTAAATGAATCAAAAGTATCACTTTTATGTTTCATAAAAATTGTCCATGTAAACCTAGAATAATCATCTGCAATTACAAAGACATATTTATTGTGATTTATTGATTGAATTTGAGATGGACCAAATAAATCTAGATGAAGTAACTCAAGAGGTTTTGAAGTTGAAATCATATCTCTTAATTTGAAAGAACTTTTCCTAAGTTTTCCTAGTTGGCAAGCATTACATATACTATCTACTTTAAAGTTTAACTTGGGAAGACCTCTAACTAAGTCAAGTTTTGATAACCTAGATTACAGTTTGAAATTTAAATGACCAAATCTTTTATGCCAAATCCAAGGGTCACTTATATTAGCCAAAAGACATAAGTTATCATTTGAAACTTTCATACTAAGGATGTAAATATTTTTCTTCCTAATTCCTTCAAATATAATATTTGAATTTTTATCTTCGATGTGACACTTATCTTTTTCAAATTTAATCTTGTATTCTTTATCGCAAAGTTGACTAATGCTAAGCAGATTGTGTTTTAGATTCTTAACTAATAAAACATTAGAAATAGTAGGAGTTTTAGAGTTACCGACATTGCCGATGTCAATCACATATCCTTTTGAGTTGTCTCCAAAATTAACCGATCCTCCATCTTTATAGATAATATCATTCAGCATATCTGGATTACCAGTCATGTGTCTTGAACATCCACTATCAGGTATCCACTTATTCTTCTTGATTTGCACAATTTGTCCATTGAGTGTTGATTCTTCAAAGGCCATATAACATTTTTCTTTCTGCACAGAATAAAAAATTGGTAGATAACTTGGTTTTCTATAATAACTATATGCAGACTTATGATGTAACAACCCTGTATTTTGTAATTATTTTAAATTGAATTTCCTGATTTAAAAACTTTATTTTATTTATTAAAATGGATAAATTTTGTTATTTTAAATATAAATTTTTATTTTTATGTGAATTATAATTCCAAACATGAATAAATAGAGTATTTTCCTGAAACGTGAATTTTTGTCAATGTGGTCAAACTTTGACTTTTAAATTTAAAAATTTAAATTTTAAACTTTTGAAATTTATCTTTATTTTATGAAAGTAAATAAGTTTTTAAGTATACTGCTTTTCGTTTCGTTGGAATCTGATTAGTATTGTGAAAGTTATGCTTTTTAAACTATTGTATGTAAATTGTTTTATATAACAAAATTGTTTATTTTAATTTATATAAATAATATTTTGTTTGTCATGTCATGTTCTAATTCATGTTTACATGTGTAACATGACATGTTATGTATATATTTTTTATTTTTAAAAACATTTACAGTGTAGTTGATGTTTCCAATGTTAGTTGTATTTTTGTTTAAAATTTTAACTCTAGTTTCAATTAAATAAACCATTTCTTTAAAAAAATTCTATTTTTCCTAACAATGTTTATTTATTTTCATTTTATTTCAAATACTTTTATTTTTAAAACATTTTAGAAGTATAGTTATAATTTTCAAAAGTGTAGTTATAATTTTCCAAAGTTAAGTGTATTTTGTTTACAATTTTTAAAACTAGTCTCAATATATTAAGCTATTTTCTTTATTTATCTTCCTATTTTCCTAAAACAATTTTTTTTTCTTTTTCACTTTATTTCAGTTTGTTTTATTTTATTTACTGAGTTTTATTTGTTTATTTGTATAAATATAAAGTGGAAATTTGAAGAGACTAAAGCTTCAAATCTATGACTTTTCATTGCCTAGTCTCTTCATTTTCTTTGGTCGTTCCTTTCTTTATTGCTAGCCATGAGTTTTATTTGTTTTCACGTGAAAGAAAGCTTCTCATTTCAGAAAATTGTCGGCTATCATCTTTGAAAAATATTGGTAATGGCCTCCTTCTCTTTTTCTACTTTTCTTCCTTGTTTTTCCATTGAATTTTGCCTTGATTTTGCCTTGACTTCATCACATGTGCTCGGCCTATCACCTCCACCATCTCCTCCACCGACCACTGACCACTTCCTCCTCTAACCATAGGCGGCCTGACATCCCCCTCCTCTGACCTGAAAGTTCCATGACCATTCCTTGAACAAAGCACCACAAAAACATTGCAAAACTCCACAAAACAATGCCTAGCTGACCTATATGCCACCATCACCTTCATAGTTTGCCTTGGCCACCTCCTTAGCCTCCACCACCATCATGACCTGACCTCTGTCCAGATCTGTAGCAGCCTTTGACCGAGTCCATAGACCCCTTTGGTCGAGCCTAGATGCATCCAAACCCACTTGTTAGCCTTGTCCCTTTGTATTCTTCCATTTGTAACTCCTACCCCTTCACATTCTTGCTTAACCATGCCTTTGTGAACCCAAACCATACCTTTACCACCTGAAATCATGTTGTGGCCGAGCCAAACAACATGTGTGGTCGAGCAAAGTTGAGTGAAGATCAAGCAAAAATGGTTTAAAAGCTTTGTGTAGTCAATTGTCTATTTCTATTTCAATTAGTTTCAATATATTCTTTTGTATTGTATTTATATTTATATTTGGCTTTGTTTATTTTGTGAATACAAGATTAATATCTTGGCTATCTCTCCACTCAAATCCAAATTCGTGCTTTTGTGTTTTCCGGATTTCGTTTGTGTGTTTTGTTTTACAAACTCCAGCGTTAAAATGTGAGTATTCACTCATGACATTTATACTTATAGAAACTGTGAAACGACAACAAGTGAATGTGTAGAAATTATTATATCATGTTATACCTGCCTGTGATGTATATTACATGATGTTAAACTCTATTATAAACTTGTCACATCATCTGCTATGTTATATTGTTTATTTTATATTCTGTTCTCGCACTGCAAGTTCCCTGTAGAATAGAATCACTATGGGTTGAAATGATACATACCCGAACAGACTTTAGAATAGGGAAAAATCGTTATGGGCTGAAATTATAAGCCTGAGCGATTTTTATTTGTTTTTATTTAACTTAGGATTGCGGGTTTGAAATGATAGAACCCTGATTTTTCTTTGTAAATTACGGATTGAAATGATATATTATCCGTATCACTTGACCTAGGTTAGAAAATATTATACAGACCCGTGGTTATTTTATATATTTTTCTGGAAGTTTTAAGTATTTTGAAAATGTAAATTTTGATATTTTGATTTAAATTTGGTTTTTAAAATGATTTAATAAAGTGAAAAATGATTTTCTATGTATTAAAAATGTTAAATAAATGAATGGAAATTTGTGATTTGAAATATAACCTAATTTGGAAATTTGTGATTTGGTTTAAAATGGAATTTTAAGTAAAGAAAATATAAATGGAAATTAAGTCTTATTTATGAAATAGAAATTTAAATATAAGTGTTAAGTAAATGTAGAAATGGGAAAATTGTACACTTGAATTTAATAAGTGAATTATTGAAAAGAAATTGATAATTATTGAAAAATTTACTTGATAAAAATCATAAGATTAAAGTGTATTTAAAATGACCATTTTGAAGTGGGAAAATATGATTTTTATATGTTAAAAATGATTTAAATTGAAGTTTATTTGTTGCTAAAATTTTATTGAAAATCTGGAAATTCTTTTAGTATCACTTCAGAAATGCTATCGTTTCTGAATAATAACTAACATATGAACTAAATGAATCTGCAGCACTTTGTAAATGTTGTAGTTGCAAAAGTGAACTAAAAGGCAAAATTGACCAAGGCTATTACAGCAGTTTTGTGAATGCTGTAGTTGCAGAATTGAAATAAACTTGAAATTTAAACCTGAACTATTACAGCAGTTTTGTAAATGCTGTCTTTGCTGAATTAAACTATTTTTCAACTAAAACTGAACTATTACACCAGTTTTTAAATGCTGTCTTTGCTGAATTGAATTGTTTCAAATGTAACTTACCGTAGCATTTTCTAAGTGCTGCGGAAGCTGAAATTTAAATTGTTTGAAGTATTTAAGTAAATAAATGAGCTCAGAAAAGGCTAAATTTTTGGAAATTGAATATTTGATTTGTAAGTATAATGACTTCATATATAAATGGTGTAAATGGATTATTTTGATTTGAATATAAACCACTTTGAAATTTATGAGTTAATACAATGTTTGAAATTGATATAATTGAATGAATTAACTTAAAGTGCTATAACTTTGGTAATGAATATTAATTTAGAAGTATTATGATTTTTCTAAGTATTATGAGGTCCTAATGACAATATTTCAAGTGTTATGATTTCCAAGTATTTTGGTTTCAAAAAGTTTGGTTTTAGAATTGTTTTGACTTTGAAAGTACTATGGTTTGGAAATGAAATTAATTGGAATTGTATTTAATTAAGAATTGTCTTTAAATATATATTAATTTGAAACTTGTTGAAATTGAAGATTTAAGGATATGACTTTATAAGGTGGTTTGGTTTAATATTATTTAAAAGAATATTTCAAGTTAAATAAATTGAAAGAAATATATTGACTTAGTTTGGAATTTAAATGATATATTATTGCTTTGATTTTTGAAATGGAAATGATATATTATTGAACTGGTTTTGAAATGGAAATGATGTATTGTTGAATTGGTTTTGAAATGGATATGTTTTGGGTTTGAAAGTATGTATTATTTTGAAATAAATGATATGATTTTGAAATGGTTTAAAGGGTGTATTTTGATTTGAAACATAAACTGGTTTAAATTTATAACCACAGGTTATAATAACGATTGGTTGTTAAAGAGACCGGGATCGGATATGGACATACTCTCTGTCGATACCGAAAACCACTTTAACAACTGTGTACGCGGTGGAGATTCCAGAATGAAGTAGGATGGTGGCAACAATCCTAAAGGTATATACGTGGACCCAACTCCCGTGAGTTGGCATAAGGTGGCTAAAACAGGAGCGATCGATGGGCCAATCAGGTAGCATTTCTGATCGAACACACTTCTTCGATACCATTCTATTACTTTGTGATTGATTGGGTGCACCCCTTGATTTGGGAGTGTTGTTCGAGGTGGGCGGTAGTGGCTGCTATGCGTCACCACCAGTCCGGATGCATAATTGGTATATCTACCCTGGCATTGCCTTGTGTGCCGTGTCACCTACCATATCGAGCTTTACTACGAGTTGTGATTTCTCCCGTAGCCCGTGGAGTATCGAGGGTAGCCCCCATTTTGGGAGTACGCTAATACTGGATAGACTACTGGGACTATTACGTGTTAAGGGGAATATTGGGTCACTCCTTAATGCTATTTAAAAGTATGTTTATTTTATATTAGACGTTATTATAATAGCGACTATTACTACATAGTAGATAGTTTAACGGATCCTTAAAGAATGGGCGATCCCAAGCATTCTTTAAGTTACTTGTACCTTTTATTACAGTTCACTTGAGTTGGTTTACATTGTATAAGTATGTATGTCCTGACTCAAGTGTTTTTTATTTTGCTTTACGCTCGGGTCAGACTGAGTGATACAGCATTAGAGACTCACCTTTGGAGCTGGAGTTTTGCTTTGAAGAACTAGATATCTACTCATTTTGTTATCCAGTTGATTCCAGTTGTATTCTGAGTTGTACCTGATTTTCATACTGTTACTCCTATTGTATCTTGGTATTACTATTGTATCTTACTTAACTCTGATGTATTTATTGTTAGTCCATGAGTTGATGGTTTTGATGACAACAACCTTAGAATAAGATTATAAAATATAAATACTAACATTATAGTTTAGATATATATGTATATGTAGGATTTAACCATGCAGGTACCAAGAATGAAGATTGTATAGTATAGAGATTCAAGATATCAAGATTGAAGACTCATGAGTATCAAGATTATCAAGAGTTCAAGATTTCAAGATAAGTATTGAGTCTAGAATTAAGTTAAAACTTCATAATAGCACTGAAATCTTCACTCCATTTTTCTTTTGGTATGGAATCCATTTCTACCTTTTTAGTGGCTTACAAACCCACGACAAGTAGCTTACAAACCTACGACAAGTGTCTTACAAACCCACGAACATCCTGGTTTTGTACAAGTTCTCGAGTCCTGACATGATGAGATATTCTGCAGGAAGAAGCTTGCAAAACTAGTTCAAAATGTTTTTCAAAACAACTTCGGAATGATTTTCAAAATTGCTTTTCAAAATGTTTTAGCCTTAAAAATTATCTTTTCAAATGATTTTCAAAAAGATGTTTTAGCCTTAAATATTCTTGTTTTTAAACTTTGTTTGTTTTAAACTATCTTTTAATTATAATATATTTATACTTAGATTTAAATATAAAATTATAGTAAAATTATATATATATTGTTCTCTATATTTATCTATGTATTTTATCTATAGTCAAGTATATTTATAAAGTTTAAAATAGTTTTAATATAAGATAAAGGTTATTTTCAAAGAAAAACAAAACATCAAAATTTCCTTTGGGATGTCGACATGCCCTAGTACCCCATGTCGACATAGTGTTAGTTAGTTTCAAAATTTGAATTTCAAAAGAAGTGTCTATTTGCCATAACCTTTCACGAATGGACATGACTGTTGTTCTTCTATAAATAGGGGTTAGTTTCAGCGAATTTTATATCAGATTTTCTTGTTTTTCACTTCTCTTCTTCTTCCACATTTTCTTATTCAAAATCCTATCATCACTCTACCAAAATCAACATTGAATCTAACTAGATTATCTCTGGTTTGATTCTCTATCACTATCTCAACAAGATCCAAGTGCTATTCAGAGTTATAGGCTTCCTTGTAATCTATCTAGCGAGAAAAGGTGTGATTGTAGCCTTGGAAATCAATCAAGCGAGAAAAGGTGTGATTGTAGTCTTGGAAATCAATTGGGTGAACTTGTTGCCCCGGAAATCAAGTATCTCTACCCAGAGGATTGTGATTCTGCAGGGTGTACCTCGTAGCCTTGAAACCGAGGGTTGTAATTGTTGAATTGCTTTTGAAAGGAAATCCGTACTTAGTTGTGCGGGACTGGATGTAGGGTAACCCCGAACCAGTATAAAATCTAGTGTGTTCTTTGCTTTACTGCATTTGCTTTATGTCTGCATCTATGTTTGTTTCTGTGATTATATCCGTGTCTGAATATTGCATACATTTGTGTTCAAATTAACATAAACTCAAAAAGATTTAGTAATTTCTTATAAACACTATTCTCCTCCCCTCTAGTGTTATTCCTAGCCTTAAGATCCATATTCTGCATTCCTCACATTTGGTATCAGAGCAAGGTTTTCAAAAGTTTCATAATTTGAATTTTGAAAAGTTTTCAAAATGGCTACCAACATCGGTACTGTTATTAACACTAGTATCACTGTCACTAGTTCATTTGTAGTAGGTCAGTCTACTGCCAGACCACCACTTTTTAATGGCAGTAACTATGCATATTGGGCATGTAGGATGAAAATATATTTACAATCTATAGGATTATATACTTGGAATATCACACAAACTGAATATTCTAAACCCACAACTAATTTTACACAGTGGACCACTGAGCAAAAGACTGTTGCACAAAATAATTCTAAAGCAATGAATATTCTGTTTTGTTCACTTGATAGGAATGAATTTAATAGAGTGTCAGTTTGTAATTCTACATATGAAATCTGGAAAACTTTGCAAGTGACTCATGAAGGAACAAGAAAAGTTAAACAGACCAAAATTTCCATGCTCACAAATCAGTTTCAGTTATTTAAAATGAATACTAATGAGTCTATTATAGATATGTATAGTCGAGTTCAAGATATTGTGCATTCTTTAATATACTTGGGAAAGGAATTTTCGGAAGAAGATCAAGTCAGAAAATTTTTAAATTCTCTCACTCTAGAATGAGATCAAAAGACACTTGCAATTGAAGAGGCAAATGACATCAGTACTTTAAAGATAGAAGAATTGATTGGAAATCTAATGTCATTTGAAGTCCAAATGATCGGGAGAAGAGAAAGCAAAGCATCTGAAAAGAAATCAATGACATTCAATGCATTAACCGACGGATCAGACTCAAACAGTGATAATGATGAAGAGATAACATTTATGACCAGGAATTTTCGGAAATTCCTGAAATACAGGAAGATGAATAATCTCAAAAGAAACAACTATAAGAATTCTGGAAATCAGAATGCAGTGCCAAACAATGTCAAATGTTTCAACTATGATGAACCAGGCCATATCAAAAGAGACTGTCCGTATCCAGAAAGGCGGAATCCTCCTATAAACAATAATTCAGTAAAGAAACGGAGGCGTGCATTTACTGCTACTCTAGATGACTCAGACTCGTCTTCAAGCGATGATGATCAGAAGACAGATAACTCAAATTTGTGTTTCACGGCAGTTCACGACTTCAACAAATTCATGGAAACAGACTTAGAAAAAGGTACACATTTACAATACAATTGATTGAAATTGCATGCTTAGAATTAGATGATTGATTGCTTGATTGATTGATTTTGAATTGGTGTGTTGATTGAATTTTAAATTTATTTATTATTATTATAATTTTATTATTATTTTTTAATATAATAATATTTTCTGGAATATACTATAAGAATACTCCAGATATATATATATATATATATATAGACATTAAAATAAATAAGTATATATATATTAGAATACTTAGGAAAAATAAATCATAGAAATTCATAGGCATATGTCGACATGGTCTCTACCCTGATGTCGACATAGGTACCAGAATTTGAAATTCAAAATTTGAATTCAAATGGTTGAATTTCCCTCCACCTTTTCACTTCATTCAATACTCTGAAAAGGCATCTTTTGACTAGAGAACATGTCTTTCAAAAATCTATTTAGTCGCTATCTTTTATCACAACTTTTCACTTTCATTTTCAAATGCAAACTCTCTCTTCAAAACTTCAAGCTCTCTACTCTCTACTTTAATGGCTTCTTTAAGCAACCTCTCCACCATGAGACTTTCCAGAAACTTGAAAGAGAAACTCCTCAATAATCCGTAGGCAATAAAAGCATACATCAATTATGCTAATTATGGAAAAGTCCATCCCGAAAAGTTTGCTATTTTTCAAGATTTTGCTTCTTATGAAATTGATACTCTTTTTGCGAACAATCAAATTCTTAGTCTTGTTGATTCTTCTCAAAATGATTTTGTTTGTTATCCAAATCTTGTTAAAATTTTCTATGCAAATATCAATCGAGAATTTTATGAAGGAAATGATAATGAAATTTGGAGTATTGTCAAAGGCACTAAAATTGTTTTGAATTGTGATCTTTTGGGTACCATTCTCAATTGCAAAAACACGGGAATGGATCTTTCTAGTTTTCAAATCGATGAACATGATCGTGAGACATTTCATCATATTTTTAAAGGAGATGAAAACTTTGAATTTAAAAACTGAAACTTTCGTCCTAAAGCAAGAATTGTCAACCTTCTTTTACAACATACTTTGACCCCAAGATCGGGAAATTTTAACAATCCTACTTCAAAAGTATGCAAAGCACTTTTTGATATTTTCGGAAATAATGATATCAATTGGACGCAAGTTATTTTGGATGAACTTCGTCCTAAAAATTTTGAAATGGGAGAAAACACTTTATATCATGGAATTTACCTTACTCGGATTTTCAATTATTTTGGAGTAAATTTCAAAGGAGAAGAATTTATTTCAAGAAAAGTTTTTAATATCTCAAACATTTCTCTTATGAAAATCCCATATGTTTTTCAACCTTATGAAACTCTTTCCGAAAAGGAAGAGCGCTTGGCTCATGAAGAAATGGAAGAGGAAGAAGAAGAAGAAGGGGATGAAATGGAAATAGAAGAAGAAGGTGAAACATCCCTAGAAAGTATTGAATATCCCTCCAATCCTACCAACAAAACCCTTTTCAATAACCAAAAGATTATTGTTGAAAATCAACGGGTTCTTAAAAGATCCGTTAGTAAGAAGTTGGACAAAATATCATCCAAGATGAACAAGTTTTTCTCCAAAGTCGGCAAGAAACTTGGATTACCTTCATCTTCATCATCCTCTAACTAGTTCTATATTTTCATATCATATCGAATTAGTTTAAGTTTGTTTTAATTTGAGTGTTTATGTAGTTCTTTATGATTAATCATTGTATCACTCTTCCATGCAATGAAATTGAATTTCCTTTCTGTTATCTAGCTTATCTTATCTCTTGAATAAATGTTAGTATATTATATAAATATATATATACACAATTATTCAAAAAATCAAAATGGTCATCAAATTTCACTACTTCATGTCGACATCCCTCCCTTGACCATCGACATGTACTGGTCAGAAATGACACTTCATTTTGAATTCGAAATTTGAATAACTACCATATGTCTATTCATTTCAAACGAATTTCTACACCTATAAATACCCATTTCTTCCAGAATTCATTACTGAATATTATTTCTTATATATTCTATCTCTCATTCTTCTCACAATTCCAAAAATGGCTAATCCAATTCATAACTTATCCGAGAATCTTGAAGAAACTCTTAATTCATTCAAGAATATTCTCTCGTTCATTCTTCGTAACCAGCGACACTTAGAGTTGAGTCAAATGAAGATGATCAAGGAGCAAGAAAGACATTTCGATGCAATTCGATGGATGATTTCTTCCCTGCACAAGGATGATAACGAAGCACATCCTCCTGTCACTCTCACAAATGACAATGAAAATTGGGATGCCATCAAAGCAGACCCTATTTTCGAAGAAGAAGGATGGGTGGAAGTTCCCCGTAACGTTTAATTTGTTTGCTTTATTACTTTGTTTGAATTGATTTTTTTGATTGAAATTGGTTGTTTAGATTGATTTGATTCATACTTGGTGTGGTTTGATAATTGTATAAATATACATTGATATATTTATAATCGTTGATTGAATATCATGTCTATAAGTATAGTTATTTCCTAATATACTCTATTATATAGTTTATTAATGCAGGTACTTGAGTACAAGAATGAGGGGGAGTTGTATAGTTTAGAGTTTGTTTGTTTTTGTGGATGACAAAGGGGGAGAAATATAAAATAGGAAAGTTAGGCATAGATTAAGGGGGAGTTATTAGATTTAGGGGGAGTCAATAGGATAGAAGTAATATTTTATAAACAAAGGTTGTCATCATCAAAAAGGGGGAGATTGTTAGTCCATGAGTTGATGGTTTTGATGACAACAACCTTAGAATAAGATTATAAAATTTAAATACTAACATTATAGTTTAGATATATATGTATATGCAGGATTTAACCATGCAGGTACCAAGAATGAAGACTGTACAGTATAGAGATTCAAGATATCAAGATTGAAGACTCATGAGTATCAAGATTATCAAGAGTTCAAGATAAGTATTGAGTCTAGAATTATGTTAAAACTTCATAATAGCACTGAAATCTTCACTCCATTTTTCTTTTGGGATGGAACCCATTCCTACCTTTTTAGTGGCTTACAAACCCATGACAAGTAGCTTACAAACCTACAACAAGTGGCTTACAAACCCACGAACATCCTGGTTTTGTACAAGTTCTCGAGTCCTGACATGATGAGATATTCTGCAGGAAGAAGCTTGCAAAACTACTTCAAAATGTTTTTCAAAACAACTACGGAATGATTTTCAAAATTACTTTTCAAAATGTTTTAGCCTTAAAAATTATCTTTTCAAATGATTTTCAAAAAGATGTTTTAGCCTTAAATATTCTTGTTTTTAAACTTTGTTTGTTTTAAACTATCTTTTAATTATAATATATTTATACTTAGATTTAAATATAAAATTATAGTAAAATTATATATATTGTTCTCTATATTTATCTATGTATTTTATCTATAGTCAAGTATATTTATAAAGTTTAAAATAGTTTTAATATAAGATAAAGGTTATTTTCAAAGAAAAACAAAACATCAAAATTTCCTTTGGGATGTCGACATGCCCTAGTACCCCATGTCGACATAGTGTCAGTTAGTTTCAAAATTTGAATTTCAAAAGAAGTGTCTATTCGCCATAACCTTTCACGAATGGACATGACTGTTGTTCTTCTATAAATAGGGGTTAGTTTCAACGAATTTTATATCAGATTTTCTTGTTTTTCACTTCTCTTCTTCTTCCACATTTTCTAATTCAAAATCCTATCATCACTCTGTCGAAATCAACATTGAATCTAACTAGATTATCTCTGGTTTGATTCTCTATCACTATCTCAACAAGATCCAAGTGCTATTCAGAGTTATAGGCTTCTTTGTAATCTATCTAGCGAGAAAAGGTGTGATTGTAGCCTTGGAATTCAATCAAGCAAGAAAAGGTGTGATTGTAGCCTTGGAAACCAATTGGGTGAACTTGTTGCCCCGGAAATCAAGTATCTCTACCCAGAGGATTGTGATTCTGGAGGGTGTACCTCGTAGCCTTGAAACCGAGGGTTGTAATTGTTGAATTGCTTTTGAAAGGAAATCTGTACTTAGTTGTGCGGGACTGGATGTAGGGTAACCCCGAACCAGTATAAAATCTGGTGTGTTCTTTCCTTTACTGCATTTACTTTATTTCTGCATCTGTGTTTGTTTCTGTGATTATATCTGTGTCTGAATATTGCATACATTTGTGTTCAAATTAACATAAACTCCAAAGGATATAGTAATTTCTTATAAACACTATTCACCCCCCTCTAGTGTTATTCCTAGCCTTAAGATCCATATTCCACATTCCTCACATTTATATAGTAGCTTCATGAACTACTATTTCTTTGTTCCGCTGCATTATATTACTCTGTGTCTGTGATCTGTGATTATTTATTTACTGTATATGATGAGTTTGCCAAATTTTTATTTACAACGCGGTATTTTAATCAATTCAAGTCCGACATGTGCGGATGCGAATGGTTGAAAATATCGGGTCGTTACATATGAGACAATGATGATTTGAACGGTTTTAAACTAGTGTAAACAAAATCCCCAAAAATAGCGATTTTAAAAACTTTTTCAAAATTCAGATTATGAAAAATTTGAAAACCTTGCTCTGATACCAAATGTGAGAAATGCGGATTACAGATCTTAAGGCTGGAATAACGCTAGAGCGGGGGTAAATAGTGTTTTGTGGATTTTCTAAATCTTTTGAAACTTATGTAAATTTAATCACCAAAAAATTCAATTCACAGACACAGATATAATCATAGAATCAAACACAGATGCAAATAATAAATAAAAGCAGTAAAGGGAAGAACACACCAGGATTTTATACTGGTTCGGAGTTACCCTACATCCAGTCCCGCACAAACGTACAGATTTCTTATCAAAAATAATCTCCCAGATTACACCCTCGATTTCAAGGCCACGAGGTACACCCTGCTGTATTCGAGTCCGGGGAAAACTCTCTTGATTTACCAGGCCACAAGATCACCTAATCGATTTCCGGGGCAACAATCATACCCAATTGATTTCAAGGCTCAACCGCACCTTTTACTCAACAGTTTGATTTACAAATAATCCTATAACTCTGAATAGCACTAAGATCTTATAGAGAGAGTGGCAGAGAATCAAACAAGAGATAATCAACTTTGATTCACTTGGTATTTCGGTAGAGTATAGTTTGGAATTCTTTAGAATAAATGTGGAAGATGAAGAGAAGAGAAAACAAGTGAAATCTGGTTAAAAATTCGTTTAGAACTACTGGTATTTATAGGAAATCAACAGCCATTGTGAATGGATATGAAGAATAGACACTTCTTTTGAAAATTTGAATTTTGAATTTAACGGACACTATGTCGACATTGGGGGTTGAGGGATGTCGACATGCTCTAGGCAAAATTGATGATTTTGATTTTCTTATTAAAATTGGTTTCTATAATTTGTCAAAACAATTTCTAAACATTGTAAATATATTTGAATATAGTTTAAACATATAAAAGAGTTTAGAAAGTAATTTTTAATATATATATAAACTTAATATATAAAGTGATATAAAATCTGAGTATATAAATATTTTAAAGCTAAATATTTAAAACAAGAGATGGTTTAAAATCAAGGACAATTTTGAAATCAACATATTAAAAATAAAAATAGTTTTGAGGCTAAAATATTTCAAACAAGAGAGATGTCTTTTTGAAAAGAAGGTTTTGAAAACATTTATAATAAGAGATATATTTTTGAAAAACATTTTTATAAAATTAGTGGATATCAAAATAGGACCACTATATGTTCCACTAGATATTGCCGTGGGTTCCATCCCTTTAACAGGCTCAAAGTGGATTCCATTCCACGAATAAATTTCGAATAAAGATGTAAGTGCTTTCAAGAAGTTTTAACATAATTCTAGACTCAATACTTATCTTGTACTATTAAAATCTTGAACTCTTGATAACTTGATTTCTTGATACTCATGAGTCTTCAATCTTGATATCTTTGATCTTCAAATTCATCAGTCTTGTATCTCTATACTGTACAGTCTTCATTCTTGGTACCTGCATGTTTATATCCTGCATATACATATACATACATATATATATATATCTAAACTATAATGTTAGTATTTATATTTTATAACAAGTCCTAAGGTTATTGTCATCAAATCCATCCTTCTCAAGGACTAACACAAAACGGTGTCTCACATTAGCCTGAAGTGAGATGAGGGCACGCTTATGCTAAGAATGGTTGTAATTGGTCAAGTAGAAGTCCAAAATCATGGGGGATTTGGATAAGGTGCGCAACTAGATATTGTTTGGATGACGAGGCAGTACCAACAGCATTTCCCCTATAGTTTCTATGGACACACGGTGATCTCACATTAGCCTGAAGTGAGATGAGGGGCACGCTTATGCTAGAGTTTGAGGTAATAAGAAGACCCAATAGGTGGAGCAAAAGGTAGCATGGGCATGGTGGCGGTTACGCGTGCGACTTCCATTCTGGTGCTAAGTAATCGCTATGAGTTCCAAGCTCTTAGTATGGGTCTTTCGTAGACACCATTGCCTTCTATGCAGGGAGCTATATATATCGTCCGGATCCACAGTGGGTGCTTTGTGCATCTTTCGTAGATACCATTGGCTGCTGTGTAGGGAGTTATATAGCATCTGGTTCGCAGTAAGGTCCATGGAGTAGCATGCCGATCAAAAAGGGTAGAAGTAGGGTTACATCCTAATTACATGATTAGGAATTCATCCTAATCAAAGCAGAAATCAAGGACAAGTGCAAGCAATCAAAGTTAACATGTCTTATCAATTGTAATAGTTTAATCGTATTTTCCAGTTTATCTCTTTCCTATTTCCTTTGTTTCCTTTTGTACACTACAACAAAAATACCCTATTACAATGCCCTTTTTACAACGGGCATTGGTTGCCCGTTGTAATAGAATGCTATTACAACGGTCCACACAAGCCCGTTGTAAAAAATGTCATATACAATGCCCTTTTTACAATGGGCATTGCTTGCTCGTTGTAATAGAAGGCTATTACAACGGTTCATTCAGACCCGTTGTAATAGATGCCAACTTTACAACGGTCCCAAAATGCCCGTTGCAAGATGCATCAATTTTACAACGCATATTCCGGGCCGTTGTAATATGTAAAACTAAAAGCGCAATTTATGATACAAAGGAGCTCTTCGTTCGTTCCTCTTCAATAAACTAAAACCTTTGCTCTTCGTTCTTTCCTCTTCAATAAATTAGGGTTTTTTGGCGCCGCACGTTCAATTGATTCTTCTCTGTTCCTCTTCTCTTCTGTTGCTCTTCCACACGTTCAACTCTATAATCAATGGAAAGCTCTACGAAACCCTTGAAAAATCGATCGTGAACTACACAGGCTTATCAGCCGCCACATGCTTCACCATCCTTGCAATCGCCGTCACGTTATACTACTTCATTTCCAGCTGGCTCGAACCTCCGACGCCGTCGAGGAACAGAGATGAAGTGGTGGTGTTGGAGACGCCGCCGCCGCCAGTGCAGCTGGGTGAGATCTCCGAAGAGGAATTGAGGACTTATGATGGAACTGATCCTAAGAAACCGCTGCTAATGGCCATTAAAGGGCAGATTTATGACGTTACTCGTAGCAGGTTTGGTTTATGTTCTATTTTTGAATAATTATGGTTGGTTGCTCTTGAAATAATTGATGGTTACTAATTTCTTACTGAAAAGTTGAATTTAATTCCTACGAAGAGAAGAATTGTTTATGAGTTTCTTCTATCCAGGATTAATTTCCAATCACTACCATGGAAATATTAATTACGAAATTGATTGAAATAGAGATGCTTTATATTAACTCCATTAGTTATAAACAATGAGCTTAGTATATCACTACCAGTAAATTTACACTAACATCGAATATGCGTCAGTAACAAAATATCAAAACCATGTTAAACGGTCAAATTTACTGACTACATGTTTATTTGCTAATCTGGACAATTGAGTATTGTAAATGACAAATACTTTTTCCGATGATGCTTGAAGCAATTTATGATTTTGTAACCATGATTAAAATGATATTTATCTTTTATTTTTATGTTTAAATGTAGTACCTGCGAATGAACCAAAGTTCTTTTTTAATATTGTTACTAATATCTTGGAAAAAATTAAGTTAATTTTTCTAGGCAACTGAACCAAAGTTAGGGTATTGAAATACTTGTTAGTGGCTTAACATTTATATATCCAATTATTAGATCCATTCAACATGAATATTACGAATATTTATTGATAAATCAAGTGTTATTAATTAATATCGGTTTTCCAATGCATCGTTATAGTAATAATTGATTATCAATGATATTGGCAAAGAAAACTGCCTTTTGTATAGTCGGTACAATAATGATTTTTCTCGCATTGGCAACATTGATAATTATTGGAATAACCCTAATTTATTTATCTTAAAGCATTTTTATGTAGCCTCAAATTAAACAGACAGCTATCGGATTTGTGCATATTTGGATTACAAAAGTGAGGTTGGTTTGAATTTGTTAGTGGTTTGAGGTGGATAGGACAGATGATCAGTAATATAGTTTTTTCCTATGTCATCTTATTCTCTTTTTTGTACTTAAACAATTAAAGACGACAATATCAGCGATAAATTAAAATAAACATCAAATTTAATTCTCAACTTTAACTTTACCTTGTTGAATGAGGGATGAGCTCCTACAAAGCTCTGATCTTTTATTAATTTTTTCTTCTCTTCTCTATGTTAGAAGAAACATTAATCTGTAATTCTCATCATATACACATAATCACCAGTTGTAGGTAACATGATTCTTATCCTTTTTGATAGATTATGAACTTCAGTTGCATCACTTTTATGTATTGAGGATGTTCTTTAACTTGATTTTTTGCTTCCATAGATTCATGTTCAGCCTCCTGGAAATTTTGCAACCAAAATAACTAATCGCTTGTCTATCATAACGAGTACAACCCTTCTAATTTTGTAAAACAAAATTTGAGTTAATATTGTGGATTACTATTAACTATAATGACACATGTGAATAAGATATTTTGAGTATATCCTCAGCCTTGCTAAATGTTAATATTGATCAAATCAAATAAAGCCAAGTATATAAAAAAAAGAAAACCTCTCCATCACACTCGGATTCTGCTGCATCTCTTACCTTTCTCTTATTATTCAATCGACCAGTATTAGTTGAGATCAAAATATAATCAACTTTACAAAGTAATAGGAAATTAAAAAAATACGAAAAAATATTTTGAATGCATAAAAAAGATCTGTATTGGTGATTATGCAGTAAAATAAAAATAAAATGGGAAAATGATCATTTCGTGTATGCTAAATTTTAACCTATAACATGATAAAATGCAAGGAAACAACAAATCACGGGAACTTTTCTGTCCGCTCTAGTGGTATTTGGTCACATATGCACACAAGTGAAATCAACTTCGATCCATGTTATATATTATGCATTCAACTTTATGAATATTATCATTGTTGATCCCTAATCTTCATATATGATCTAATTTTGTCTAAATTTTCCATTTCAACAAAAGTTTCATGTTCTAAAATAAGAACTCAATAATGTTGACATGTCAACTACTAAACCTAACTCTAAAGGAAAAAAAACTGCAACATATAAGACCCAAGTAGTCGAAGGAAGTGGTGATGAAGTTCCACTGATGGATTATATATCAGACTGAAGTCGGGAATTTTAAAATAAAACTGTAGCTAGCTTGATGAATCCATACGTACAACAGTCTTGAAACACACGTTCAAAGAGCAACATCTTCTGGCAGTAATAGGAAATAAAAAAAAAGTAAATAAAATAAAATAAAATCCCAACTGATATATATGCAAAGCTTGACAAGCTTGGAAATTGTTCAACCACTAATCAGCTTGTCATGGATAACCTGAAATGGCAGAGCAACCTGAGCAATTGAAATGAACCTAAATCCAGAATAGCTAGAAAACAGAAGGGTATTGTGTTGAATGTTTTTTCAAATAAGATTCCCTACGGTACGTTTTATTGACTGTTGAATTCAAATTCAACAGCCAACGGTAACAACCGTTTTCTAACGGTCACGACCTTTCGAATAGGCACCTGTAGACGAATAGACATCTCACTTCCTATATAAACAGTGCATTTCAATTTCATAATTAAAATTCAAATTTAAACTTTTAAAATCCATTTTTTGAATTTTTAGTATTCAAATTTGAAATTTTAATAATTTTCAAATTTCAAATTTTAATAGATGTTAGTGGGTTTCTCGTTTATGATCCTTTTAATAAAAGATGCATATATGTAACTTTTTAATAAATAATTATAAATGATGCACATTGGACTTCTTACTGCTGCAGCTCATGCAGTTTCTACTGACAGCAGATTTACAATATTTTTTAACCCAAGGTCTTTCCTGCATTATTATTTAGAATAATATCATCTACTCCAGCATATTTTCTTACATACACGTATTGACTTTAGAGCAAGTCCTTCAGAGTTTGTCATACCATTTGCCAAGTACATAAATGTTGTTTGTTGGATGTGTATGGGTCTGGGGGGTAACTATGAAGAAAACAAACCTTGCACTGATAGTCAACATCTATGATGAACCTGGAGACTATCTAAACAAGGCTTTTAACAGTTTTCCTTTATCTTTTTATTTCTATGTTTTTGTTTGGTTGGATCTCATGCATGCATTCTTATTAATGTTTAGAAAGCATCAAGTTTGGTTACAAGGGCAACGATGGTCCAGACAAACGGGGAAGCCTGAATCAAGATTGGATAATATGCAACAGCGGTTCGCGTCAATCTCCAATGAATATAATAACATGTGAAGCCAAACGCGATGATCAGTCACTAAAATTCTTAACCAATAACTATGTCGATGCAAACGCAACACTCATAAACAACAGCTTCAATGTCGAGGTACATACATTGCATTAATAAAATTGTTAGTTTTAACATTTAATCCTAACTCTCTGTTGCACTCTTCTGCATGAAGCTTAAATTTGAATCAGAAGTGGGAATAGTTATGGTAGATGGAAAGAACTACTCTCTGTAGAATTTGCACTGGCATTCTCCTTCAGAACATGCTATTAATGGCCAAAGGTTTATCATATGATCACTAGACATGTCTTTATAATATGATGTATATTATTGGCATGTTTTCATTTTATGAATTGACAGGTACCCAGTGGAGCTACACCTTGTACACAAGAGCAATGATGGTGGAGTTGTCGTTGTTGCAGTTTTGTACCAATACGGTCTACAGAAGCGAATAGGTATAACATCTTAATAGGAGATTTATACTTTCCTAGTTCAACTGTCATTCTGTTTTTCTTTATCTGGAAAGAGTGATCAGGTTTCAATTAAGTAATACAGGAGTTAGCAATTTATTTTGAATTAGTTTTGCTAGTAATCCTTTAGGGTATATCATACAGTGGTGCTATTAATCAACAGGGCATATATTCTCTTCTTTACTGGTATTTTATTATCTAGTATTTTCTTCGATTTCTCTGTTGCTGTATGACCATTTTGATTATTTATATTACAATATAATTGGGTTGGCTGTTGAATTAGTGCTATAAGGGTATAAACTATGAACTGAAATTAATGTACAATTGGATTTCACCAACCTTTTAGACTTTGTATAAAGCTGCGGTGGTCATGTTTTAGTACAATGGGGTAATAATATGATGATCTTTTATTGTGGAATATTCGTTCATTTCTGTAGTTTTGCTAGTAAAATACCTGAACTGGTCTTTGCTAGGTTAAATCTCTTATTGCTTATTGCTTATAATGTGTAACTGTGTATGTGCTTTTAGAGTATGCTAATTTGACCTGATAACATATAAAATAACAGATGTGATGCCTTCTATGTCTAGTGTGTAGTATCACCTGCAAATAAGGAATTCATATGCCTAATATGTAGTTAGATATACATATAGCACTTTAATATAACTAAAAGGAAAAGCTAATCATTTATGGTCTTAAATTTAGTGTAATGAGATAGCACGTAGATCAAATGCATAATTTGTATTACTATTTGAGCCAGATGCATATAGGTATCAGATCAAGTCGTCTTAAAGAATATCACAATATGCACTTTATAAATTCATTCTGTATAAACTAACTATCGTTAACGACGTTAACAATATAGTAGAAGTTGCATAACTCTTGAAATGAACAAAATCTTCAATTAAGGAATCTGGTTTTTTTATTAGCTTCACTGTGTCTAATATGCTTATCAGTACATGTATTTGTATTTTTTTCTAATGCCAGTTCATTAACCTTGGTACATTAATTGATTAGCCAGGTTGTTTATGTAACAAATTTGTTTCTTCAGCTTTTGCATTACTCATCAAGTCCGAATTTTTTGCCCTGAAAAATTTGGTACATCTGGTAAAATTACTTTACTCTTCGGGTACAAATTTTTGGCCTTTTGTTGCCCTAGGCATATGATAGCAAGAATGATAGCTGGTCCATATATCACATATGTAACTTTGGTAGCAGATAATCCTATGATTATAAAGGTAATAACTAAGCGACATTTACATTATCCTTTGCATAATTTTATCGGGTCATACATCATTATTTTCCCTTGATATGAATTAACAGATGATGGCAATGGGATTGCAGTTGGTCAGTGCATTTTGGTTTTACAAAATACTCAGAATGGTAAGTTATAAACTGACCAAGAGGACTTCATCAAAAAGGCAGTAATTGTTAGCTTTGTAGATGCTTATTGTTGTATTAAATTGTTGTAATACTTGGTCAGCATAACTTGTATGTATTGTGAAACACAAGCAGTAATAATTATTACCCACACAGTCTTTAGCTTAAAATCCTCTATTTAAATTTATTTTAACCTTTAATGTTATTATCAAACCATAGCGAATACTCTTAATCCTTCGCTATAATACTATGGTATAGTTGAACTTTATGAATCCACAATATTCAATGTATCAGCTTTGTAATCGATTTTGCAGTTATAGATGTTTGTACTATTGTGGTTTGTATGAAATGTGAAGTATTAGTATGGATGTATTGCATGGATGCTGCTGTAATTTTTTTTTAATTTGCATTTATTTTGCAACGGGCAATGTGCGTTGTTATATGAGCTTTTTACAACGGTCATAGCACGTTGTTAAATATGCTTTTTACAACGGTCAATGCATGTTGTGAAACAGGCAATGCAACTAGTATGGTTAGTCTATTGCAACGGGTTATGGCTGTTGTATTAGAGTATATTACAACGGTCATAACCCGTTGTAAAAATGTATACTGCAACGTTTTTTACAACGTGTTTTGCCCGTTGTAAAATATGGTGGATCTATTACAACGAGGCCTATTACAACGGGCGCATGCCCGTTGCGAAAACCATATTACAACGGGCATTGCCCGTTGTAAAAAGACTGTTTTGTTGTAGTGGTATATACTAGAACTATTAAAGAGTCTATTACTTTTACTTTGCTTAAAGATTCTAGTAGTTACTATTATTCACCAGACTTTTAGTCTGACCCACTCCTCTATTTTTCCCTTTTCCCCTATAGGCAATCAAGGGAGAGGGCAGTAGATTGCAGTTGCTCGGAGGTTTCTTGGAGAAGATTCTGCTATGTATTTCCCTACTTTTATTTCCGTTTTTCTTTCTTTGTGTACTGGCTTAATTTGAGGGATATTATGTACTCTGATTTTGAGACTATGAGTTTTTATTCCATAAGACGTGATGGGTTTTAAGATTTGGATGTTGTATTTGGTATTTGACTTATTTATAAAGCAATTATGAAGTTTTATTTTAAATAAGTTATGATTTTAGTTTCCGCTGTTTTTACCTATTTTGTCTTGTGAATCTTAGTCTCTGTTAGCTTTAGTTATACCTACAACGCACCACGCCTTTTAATGTGTCCTTTTGGGTATATTAAGGTGGTGTGGGGGTGTTTCAACTGTGTTGTTTCTGAGAGGTCCTAATACTACTTATACTTGTCTGTTTCACTCTAGAAAATCCTTAGTGTTGCTCGTCTATTCCTTGAGAAATGCACTCCATGACGATCACACAAACCATTATTCCATGTACAAGAGCTTTGGGGACCCATAGGGGGTCAAAAAGTGGTCGATACCGAGTAGAAAGTACTCAGTAAAAAGTTATTTCCACTGCTTCAATGGCTCTCTAAACTTCTGTGTTCTCTTCTATTTCCCTTCCAAGCATATTCTCAAGTCCGTGAACTGTTTCGTTTTCATCCTGGCATCCAGACTCTAGTGAAAACTTGCTTGGTCAAAAAAATAGGAAAACAGTATGTTTGTTGGTTGTATGTTTCGTTGTTTTCTTAGTTTGATTGTAAATGTCATTCAATAGACGATATAGTGATAGGAAATATCCCATAACATAGAATTTCGTGCATAGAGTTCTGTGCATATCGATTGATCTGAAGACGAAAGACGATGGACTTGGGTATGTGCTCCAGACTTCAGGATGGATGCCAGAGGTTTTCATTTAGTTTGTACTTAGCCATTTTTGGCTAAGTAAACGACCAAAGTGGACAGTATTGATCACTTCAGAGTGGTCGGTACCCATCACTGTTGATGATAACCGATTTGGTACAACTTTGACATGAACGAACATGAGGCTTCGGGGACGTGACGTGGTGGTTTGTTCGTGCTGTCAACTCTTGGTTTTGATGTTATTGGTCTACAACGAGCGATTTTGATGGTGAAGTGATGACATGATGCTTTGATATGGTGACGATAACGACGACTTCAGAACTTTGGTTCGGTGGCTTTACGACTTAGATAGGTGTCTAGAGGCGTTTTGAAAATGACGACTTAACGATGAGAGTCGTAACGGTGATCCACAAGGACAAGTTCAACGATGAGTACTTGTGAGTAGAATTTGTGACCGTGTTCAACTGTGGAGATAGCCGGGATGGAATAACGATTAAGTTCCATTATGGAGATGCGTGCAAATGGATCATTATTAACTAGGAGGCTTCTAGTGTGCTTATAAGGAAGAGGTATGTGGGATGCCCACCTGGATTTACGATCATATCTAGATCTTTGCGATAGTAGATTACCCTAGACTTTTGTGATTGTGAATCTAATTCCTAGCCTTTCGAAGTGATATGGATCCGAGCACCAAAGGATCTAGGATTTGATTGAGTCCCTGGTTTGCGATTGTGCCATACGAGTTATCATATATCAAACGTACATGTGTGATAGTGAGGATTGTTTGATAGATGATGTGTTTACCATGGTTGTTTATTACTCTATCGCGCCATATGATGTAGGTATTTTCGACTGTATAACTAGACAATAGATATTGTACTTTGATTATAGTACACTTATATGGCAATCATAGTAGATTAGCATATATCGATTGTTGTACGATAATTCTTTGGATGTAGGGACATGTTAGGTATGATTTTCTATACCCTACGTCTCATATACTATATCGACTTTCATGGTATTTTGAGGCTGTTTAACTCTAACACCAGACTGTTATCTGACTCGAGATTTTATACTTTGCTTCTTATTATCTCAGATACTCTTAAATGAATAGACCAGATAGTAGGTTTGGGTGATACATGGTGCTATACAGATGGACGAGCAGGAGATGATGCTTTCTCATACTTATATTTGGATTCGTTGTTGTTTATTCCACTGTGCTACACTTGGAGCCTTGACAATGTTGTTTATTCTATTTAGAGATAGATATCTTTTGAGTTTACTTCTAGTTTATAAACTATATTTCCATTTTGTATAACTGTATGAACCCGTGCACTCTGATATTTGTGGTTCATTTAGTTATTACCGTCTCGTCTGTTTTATATCTATGATAATTATTATATTTTGTTCGATGCGTTGTGAGATATACAACAAGTTATATGATCGTTTTATTTACTTTACAACCCTTGACTATCGCTCTGCATCGGTATGACACCATAGCAGCACACTATACAGGTATATTGAATGCCGAAGGTGTAGGACGGTTGTCACAATCGCTATAGACAACAGTAGAAGAATCAAATAGCAAGGGATCAATGATAGTCTTACCCGCGGATCGCTCAATATTTGACAGGTTTGTGGTTAGTGAATAATCAATCTTCAGTAAAGCGGCGAGATCGTCAAAAGACTTACTTCGTCTTTTTAGAACAAAATCGATTATTTGTCTACTTGGTTTTGTTTGAATGGAGGCATTTGCGCATGTTTGTATTAGGGAGGGGTCCTTCTAAAATTATTTTCAAACTTAATACACGAAAAACCCTCCTTAAAAGCAGATTTCAAATTACACATCCAAAATTATTTTCGATAAATTTTTTCTTTATTTTTTCAGAAATCAAATATACATTATTATGACCAAAATTAAACTGTTTTTATTTTTTGATTTTTTTTTTGAAATTGTTGCAAATAGTTGCATTTTAGTCCGATTAAAATAAAAAAAATGGTTGTTTTTTAAAATTTATTTTGAACCTGTGTATTCTGAAATTTATCCATAAATTTATTTTTCTAAAAAAATTATTTTAATTAGCATGCGTGTAGATTAAGATTTTTCCAGGATAGAATAGGGTGAAATGGTAATAGTACGAGGATTAAATCTTGCCGTCCCGTACACAACATTCTTTATTTGTCATCTGAATCTCCTCTACAGCGAAATCAGATAACCCTAAAGCATGTGTTCCCTCGAAAAGCGCGGCTATATCTTCATCCTAACCCTTACCGGCCCCACCGACCACCGCCTCTCCCCTTCAGTCATCTCCTCTCTCCGTCAAAATCTAGCCCTAGTCCGATCCCAAGCGTCTTCTTCTAACGTTCTCGTAACATGCGCGGACGGCAACTTCTTCTCCAACGGCTTCGACGTCGCTTACGCGTCAGCTGCCGCCACCTCACCGGAACGCGCCGCCCGACTTCACTCCATGGTCGCCGCCTTCGTTCCTCTGGTCGCGGATCTATATTCTCTGCCCATGCCCACCATCGCCGCCGTCACCGGCCATGCAGCTGCTGCCGGTTTCATTTTGGCTCTTTCACACGATTACATCATCATGAGAGGGGACCGCGGGGTCATTTATATGTCGGAGATGGACATGAAGTTGCCCTTTCCCCCCTACTTCATTGAAATCATGAGGACTAAGATAAAAGATTTAGGGTTGTTAAAGGATATAGTGATGAAAGGAAGGAAAGTAAAAGCAGCAGAAGCCTTTGAGAAAGGAGTGGTGGATGAGGTGAAAGGGACTAGAGAGGAAGTGATCAGTGCAGCATTGGAGATGGCAGAGGGTTTCCTGAAGAGGAAGTGGGATGGGAAAGTGTATGCATCGATTAGGATGGGGGTGTTTGAGGGAATCTGTACTGCAGTTGGTTTGGAAAAGGAGAGCCAGGTGGATAGAGATAAGCTTGTGGTCTCAAAGCTTTGAGTCATGATATAAAGGTATGAATAGTAAATGTAAGTTATTGAATAAGATTATCACTTGCTATCTATCCTTGTTAGAAAGAATTTACTGCCAGCCTGCCTGAATTTACTGGAAGCCTGCAAGGATGCATGTGTCACTAGTTAATAAAAGCTTGCTAGATTGAAATGTAATATATGATACAAACAATAAATACTCTTGTGTTTAAAATTATGGAATAATGCTTAACCAACTATGTATGACACTTCACCATTACTAGACCACAGCCTATGGGAAGCAAGCAACTTTCACGCTTAGATTTAGTTGTTTTTCATTTCCAATCATAAAATAAAAGAACCAAGAATATGTGATTTAAACAGTAATACTATCTAACCATATGATTATGATGTGTTTTTTCCCTTCACAAAATCTGAAATTTAGTAAATAGAGTATGATATTGTTGTTTCTGTTATTTACTCCCTTTTATGCTCTTGATTTCTTCATATTGTTTTCCATTTAAAAAATGGAGCCGATTATTTGGATACAAAATAAAACACAAAATGTAACACAATAAACTTTGACGATTGGATTCATCATGTTTGCAATTGAGGTTGAAATCAGAGGATTATCCAAGGGTTGAAATTCATTGTGTCACCAATTGAGTGACCAACTTGTGCCCCAATCAGGTTTCCCTTAAAAAAATAAAGGATCAAAATTTTAAAATGCTATGGCTGTTAGATTTCATGACTTGTTTTTCATTCAAAAAACGGAGGATAAAACAATTGAAAATATGACATCATGTATATATCTATTAACCTTTTTCAATGAGCTAGGACTTCTAAATTGGTATATTGAAATTTTTAGTACACCTTTGCACACTTCATTTAGTATAGAAGAAGCAAGACTGCTGAACGAAGCTCTTTTAGTGTCAGTGTCATGATTGTATATCACTACATCTCTGGAGCACATATATGTTCATGGGAACACTTGTAACAAAAGGAATCTCTTATTGTTACGTGATACCAATCTCACATATATACGTCCATCTTCTTTAGAATATCATGCGATGTGAGACTAATCACAATTTAATCTACGCACCTATGCAATACAATGCGGCCCACACCTATCAGATCTCCACATTGTCGAGCATTTCTCAATTCTACTTGAAGTTATACAGAGTCCTCACAACACTTGGATAAGGTCGCTAACGTCTCTTAGTAGTTCAGATTAGATCGCTAACATCTCTCAGCAGTTCAGATTAGGTCTTTACCACCTTTCAATAATTTGGCCAAGTTGTTTATAAAGAGTCATCATCGCATTCTAACATATAACTCCACCTTAATGAGCATCCCGAGTTCAAGCCACATACTAAAGCATACTTAAGTCAATGCACTTTATTTAGTATAGAAAAAGCAAGACTACTGAACGAAGCTCTTTTAGTGTCAGTGTCATGATTGTACATTACTACATCTCTGGAGCACATATATGTTCATGGAAATACTTGTAACAAAAAAAAAATCTCCTATTGTTACGTGATACCAATCCCATACATACGTCCATATTCTTTAGGATATCGTGCCAAGTGAGACTAATCACGATCTAATCTACGCACCTACGCAATAAAATGTGAGCCACACCTAACAGATCTCCACATTGTCGAGCATTTTTCAATTCTACTTGAAGTTATACAAAGTCCTCACAACACTTGGATAAGGTCGCTAACACCTCTTAGCCGTTCAGATTAGGTCGCTAACACATCTCAGCAGTTTAGATTAGGTTTTTACCACCTTTCAATAATTTGGCCAAGCTGTTTATAAAGAGTCCTCTTTTCCACGGTTGGAGCATACCGCGTTCTAACTTATAACTCCACCTTAATGAGCATCCCGAGTTCAAGCCACATACTAAGCATACTTAAGTCAATGCTGCATCATAGTAGTCCTCTCGAACCATTGTGTGACACCCCACCTCTATACCCATATTATCGAAGAGTATTACCGATTAATACCGTCGAGCAACACGGGAAATGAGGCAATGTGAGTGTTACACATATGAATATTCCCTTGGATCAACATTGAATACATCTCAAAATATAAATATATCTCACCTTAACGTAAACAGTCTCGGTATAAAACAATAAACGCGTATGATTTTCGAGGATAGAACAATACAATTGCAATCAGATTTAATATTAACTACATCATATAGTCATGAGGACAAAATATAATATAAAATATATATCACACAACAGAGTGTACATCACCGCCATACTACAAACCCCACCAGTAAACATCCATATCTTACAACTGCTGACATATCAGCTACAACCATACTTGCTATAGTACAGACACATCACGACATCGACTACATAGTAGAACTAATAATATATATATATATATAAATATATATATAAAGGTCTAGCTGAGATGTTGAGAGATAGTGGTAGTAGTGTGCTCCACACCTGCTAACCTATAGAACTCGGGGTAACTGGCCCGAGTATTATAAAAATATAATAAACGCACCAGACTAGAAGTCTAGTGTGAATGAAACATGAAAATAAACCAATAATAGTATGTGGGAAATGCAATCATAATATACAAGACAAAACATTCATAACATATCAAACATCCATCACACACATCACGCATCGCACATCCATCCTTTTATATTTATTCACTTATATTCAATTAATTCATTTTATCATTTATTTTCGCCTTTGTTACTGATACTGCCAGAAGTCGAGTCTGCACCCGAGCCTCACCACTTCTCGGATATAAAGGGAAGACCATACTCGTAAATTTCTATGAACGCCCCCATCAGCCTTTAGCTGCACCATAAACATATCTCATCTCCTTGCTTCCTCGCCTCCTCGCCTTATATCTCGCTTCCCATCAATAATCACCTCGCTTTGTTCTGAACTCCTCGTCCCGTTGGCCCATGCAGTAGGCTGTGACAATGTGACGGTGGAGCCAAGTCGTCACAACCATTAGGGAGCGACTCCGCGGTCAGTCAAGCTAGGATGAGGCTAGCAAACTTATGGCTATCACATCCATGTAAAGAATTTCGCACGCTTCGATCCACTCAAAAGCGGAGATATTCATATTTCGCTTTACACAACACCCATAATTAATCAACGTTAAATAAGTTTCCACTTCGTTTATTAATTCACTCCTTGCTTAATTTTTATTTCAATTCTTTATTCTTCATTTCCATTACTTCATACTTTAGCACAACGAGTGGATTTAACTTCATCTCGTTCCTAACAAATAAATCAACTACCACCCATGCACACATCGATGTTTTTTTTTCAATTAGTAATTAACGAGGCTAAGGTTTTATTTAAATAAATTCCACTACATTTTCAGAATTTTGTAAGATTCCTAAATCATAATGATATTCCATATAACAACAAAACAAGGATAAATTTTCATGTAAGCAACTTGTGACTTAGTTTAAGAGCTTAAAATCACAAAATAATTTAATGCTTTAAAAAGAGAAGTTGTAGCATAATCAAAAGAGATTTTCAAAATATAATTCAGATCTCAAAAATATGGAGCACATCAAAAGTTAAGCAATTTTACCAAAGCAATGCAAATTCTGATAATACTAAACAATGCAAATTCTGATAATACTAAACAATGCAAATTTTGAAATGAACTTTAAGAAATAAAACTACTCTTTTAAGATGCCATTTTCACCTTGAAAATATCAAATTTTCACGTAACATTCAAAACAAAAGTTGTTTCATATTATCATAGCCATAGTTATCAAGGCGTGCGCCTAGATACCAGATGGTGATGAGGTGCGTCCACTAGTGGAGGCGTGCAAAAAGCGTAAAAGACGTGCCTTTTTTCGAGGCGCTGAGGCCCAATTAGGCGCGCCTCAAGTAGGCAAAGTTATTTTGTAAGCCAACCCTTTTTATCGACCTGAAACCCGACCTGATTTCAATTGAAATTGACTTCGACTTGGTAGATTTGTTTTAGGGTTTCAGAAAATATATGTCGAGTCGAACAAAAAAAACTGCTATTCGACTCCTCCCACCGCCGCCGCCTACTGCTGTCACCGCTTGTATAGAAGTCGCACAAAAAAGCCAAAAGCGCAAAAAAGCCTAAGGCTCAAGCCTTGCGCCTTAGTGCCTTAACTACTATGATCATAGCTTTCCAACGAGAGCTGTATCGTAGAAAACAGATAAAAGAATTAAAAGTTATAGCCAAAACACTATTGTGCTTTAACTTTGAAATTCTTAACTTGGGCCAGATTTATTACTCCATCTTCAAACACATTTCTGTATTAGAAAAATTCAGATTTATTACTTCATCTTCAAACACCTTTCAGTATTAGAAAAATTCAGAATTTCGAAATATGATAAATGTCAAAGTTGTTCTTTATGTAAATACCCTTCAAATGAAAGAAACCACACTGAAATCCGATCACAAAATCAAAAGTTATGGCCAAAACACTTCTGGAATTCTAAGCACAGGCCAGGGCTGTTACTTCAACTTCAAACACATTTTAGTACCACAAAACTTCGTATTTTAGAAAAGTCATAAACATAAAAGTTGTTTCTTATGAAAATATTTTTCATTGGTCATAAAATCAAAAGTTACGATTAAAATATTACCGAGCTTGATCTCATAAATCATAACACAGCCAGATTTGGTACTTCATTTTGTAACTCATTTCAGTATTACAAAACTCCATATTTTCTAAAATTGATAAACATAAAATCTGTTGCTTATGAAAATACATTCCAACTGAAAGAAACATCACTTAATTCCGATCACACAATCAAAAGTTATGGTTGTTTTATCACAACTCTTCCAAAATTCCATAATACAAAGCACATTAATATCTCACCAATCAAATCAAAAGCAACGCACACGATGGATTCAACAACAAACCAGAAACTAAGCAATTACAAACACTTCATTCAAGCATGAAATCAAATAATTTAGACATTGGTGAGTGGGAAACACTCACCATAAAGTAGCTATGCTTCCACGAAAGAGTTGTTCCTTCTACCTCCTCTCTACAAACCCAATGAAGACCAAACTTCAACAAGACCCTAACCTCTTCTTGCTAATATGTGTAGTATGGAGTTTAGAAAGTTATATTTTAATTTCAGAATTTTTAGTAACTTATTTCTATTTATTCGGGATTTTTGAAGAGAAAGGGATTAGTGTTTCATAATTTGTAGATTAGAAGGAGTTTAAAATGTATACGGTGAAGTTCTTTTTGTTGTGTATATATGAAAGTAGATTATGAGAACGAATAAACAAAAAAATGGTAGAATTTTCTAGGATACGCACATATGGCATGCATATATTGCATGAACACAAAGATATTTTCTTTGTGTACACATATAAACACATGTTACATTTCATCTTTCTTTTCTTTTGTTTTTGTTCTCATGCGACATACCCATTGTACCATCACATATTCATCATTTTTCCCAATGCTAAGTATAAAAACTATGTATAAACCATGTTCATTAACTATTCACAAAGCAACTCCAATATAAAATTCAACAAAACCAGTTTAACAAAATTTTGATAAAAGTTGCATAAAAATGTAATTTTGTGAATTATAAGTAAATTATACTTTTTTTTACATTTCTAAAGTTTATTTATTATATGAAATCAATTTATATTTTTATTTTACTTGATTTTACTTGATTTTACTTTTATTTGCAAAATCATGCTCAAAATCATCTCATTTTACACAAAAATGCATTTTTGACTCTTTAAAGTAAGTTTCTAACATTCGTGATGTTTTTATACTTTTAAACTTTGTTTTATCGTGATACAAACATTTAAAATTAATTTAATCTATTAAATAACAATTATTTTCTTTTTAATTCACATTAACTTCCTTTTATTCTTCGCTTTTTGTGAAAATTGACAGAACATGTCAAAAATAATATTTTTGGCCAAAACTCATTTTATTTGCTTTTCACACATTAATTAGGATTTTTATTCTTATTTAAACTAATTTTACTCGTCAAAATCAAATTAAATCAATTTAACACTTTAAAAGCATTTTAATCAATTTGTGCTTTTTAGTTCAAATAATTACTCAAGAATGCTCCGCGATGTATTAACTCTCTTTTAATACAATACCCAAACGATGTAATCATGTGCGCTTCTTGCCGATATTCCAAACGACGTATCGGCAGCTTACATTGCGTTAATTCACATGCTTATTTATTTAATTATCAAGTAATTACTTATTTACTTAATTGATTCAGGATTAAATATTCAGGTTGTTACACATCGGCTTTGATACCATGCTGAAATTTTTGATACTCCCCCGCAGCTCCTTTATGCGCGCACTTCATTTTGTGTAAAAGAAGCAAGACCACTGAACGAAGTTATTTTGATGTCAACGTCAGGATTGGATATCGCTACACTGTGAAACATGTATATGTTTATGGAAACATTGTAACAAAAATCTCTTGTTACATGCAACCAATTTCATATATGTTCATTTTTTTATGATATCTTGCAATGTGGAACTAATCATAATCTAATTCATGCATCCACTCTAATACAATGCGAGTCACACCTAACACATTATACTACAATAACTTGCAAAGTATATTCTACGCCTCATTCCTATTTTGGTTCAGCACATTTGTGAGTGAAACTAAGGTGTGTTTACAACAAAATCAAAGTTGGGAGCAGAGTTTGAAAAATGTGATGCATAAGGAATTTAGTGAATGGTAGAATAGTGTTCTTGACCACATTTATCTTGTAGTGAATGATGCAAACATTCTTAGGATTATTTATAATTCAATGGCTTGTTTTTTCTTTAAATGTAATAGAATTAACAAAAATTGTACCCAATAGTTAAAAATACAATTATAAAATTAGTAAATACAAAAATTTATAACATAATCAATAGGTGGTATGAACAACCCCAGCAAAACATATTTTTGAGTAGTACGAATGATTCCCGAGTAAAATCAAGCCAAAACCAATAAGTGGTGGAGCAACAAATGTGTCGGGTTTAACATGTGGATTTGCTTAAGATTATGTCCATAGTACCAGGCATTTTGATTGTTATATCCAAGAGGCAGTAGCCCTAAAAAAGTTGAACTTATTCTTGAGGACTCCACACGTCATCAGAACCCCAAACGGTATCATGTGTGACATTCATAGTTATTAATGGTGCATGACGCAAAAAGATGCAAAGCCTCCCCGTGTCTTGTCGCATGGTGCGACAAATGACGTATGCCTTTTTAATTCACTGTGCATGTTTAGAATATTTTTTTATAAATTTAATATATACATATATATACATATATACATATACATATACATACATATACATATATACATATATATGCATATGCGTATATATAGATATATACATACACATATATAAAACAATTAATTTAAAAAGTTAATTTATACAATTTTAATAAAACATATGTAACAAAGATTTTTATACATTTTGCAAAAAACATTCATCAAATATAATATCATAATTCAAACACAACAGACTTCAAAATATAAAATCCAAGATAATAGCACATATTACCGATAAACTCAAAATCTAAATCTGATTCTCCAATTATATTTTTCAAATTAACATCTACATCATTAGAATCATAAGATTTAGCATCTTCTTTATCTGTTTCATTAGACTTGTTTCTTCTTTGTAAGATGTAAGGGATCTGAAACGGATGTTGAAAAACATCTCGTTGTGAATGTTTTCTACTTGGATATCTAGTTTCCTCCACTCATGCTGCTCTAGCAGCAATAACCCAAGTCAAATCATAATTATCATCATCAGATACAAGCTCATCTTCAGCATCGGATGCATCATCCATGTGCACCATTCTTAAATGTGAAGTACTAATTTTTATGCAGCTTCAATTGTGAAAAATGTAAAATAAATATGAAAAAAAAAATTAAAAATCAATAAAATAATGAAAAGACGCGTCATTTTTGCATCAAGTGCCATTTGCGCCACCTTTCCGTGTGCGTTGCGCCATAAGGAAGAAAGACGCAAGCTCCATGCCACGCCTTAGCGCGCCTTTCATATCTATGGAGACATACGATGTTTCTTGTGTAGCAATGGGAGTTACCATTTTGAAAGGTTGAGTTGTTGAAGGCGTGCGTGTGTGCTTGTTGTCTATTTGCAACCACTCTATGAAACAGGTCATGCATTTCTAATAAAGTTTTCTTATGCTTTTTATAATGTCTCATATTTTTGTGCAAAATATAAAATTTAGATATGATATCCTAATGGTAGAAGTAGTTATGCAAATTTTTTTGAAATACATCCTAAATCTAAGGCTGTCTTATTTGTGTCAGATTTGGTATTCTAACTGTTGTAGTCTCCATATATTTTTTATGTTTATCTTGATTTAGTTTGTGAACCTTTTGTTGTTATTCACAAAATTCCCAACCCCTATAACATATTTAAAAAAATGATATATTTTTCCTTTGGTTTAAAGAGCTAGACTTCTGTGTATGTTAGAGGACAGCCATTCTTTTTCTTTTTAGAAGAATTAAACTGATTCTAGTAAGAATTTTTATTTTTATTTATATTTATTTATTTAGTTTATGATTAAAGTATCTGTATTTTGAAGGGGAGTTGAGAAAACGAAATAAACAGACAACCATTTTAAAATACACGTTGGCATTGCCATTGACGATGCTTATGCCAGCGGGTCTTTGACATTGGCATTGGCTAGGATTTCGTGGTGGTCCTTTTGAGCAGAGAATGTGGTGTAAAATTTGTGGGTGGACTGTGGTGTTTGTCATGGCTTGTATCATATAATACAGCTTAGGCAATAAATGAATCAAGCAAGCAAAATTTGAAGGAATTGTGAAAAGTCAAAGCTAGAAATAATCAATAGAAAAGGGTTAGGCGTGCATTTTGAATGATGAACTTCTTGAGTTAGAGATGCTGAGAAGAGTGTGTATCAAGTTATGATTGTATCGAGGTTGCTTCCAAATCACTAATTAGGTGGAGATAGATGTGTGCTAATATGAAGTTGAAAGACATGTAAATTGAAGATTTTTAACAATAATTTTTGGCATGAGCCAGGACGAACAGTACAATCCGCGTACAAATTCTTCCCCACATTCTTGGTCCAAGATGACCATTAAAATCCTAGTCAGTTCAGTTGACTAAAGAAGAATGAGCAATTTCTTTTTTTTTTTTAAAAATTTCTATTAGGATAATCTTTTTGTTTGTTACTTTAACAAATTACTTTTGTTTTAGTATTGTAGTTGACGCTTCATAACTTTAGGTTGCAACGGATTTACTGTACAAACTTGTATCCAGGCCGTCTAAATGTATAGAACTAATCATGGCCGTCTAATTTTTTTGTTAGTTACTTTAACAAAAAAGAAATCTTGCAAGAGTTCCATTCATTCAGTCACGCTATATATAAGCTTGTACATGATAATTTGGTGCAATCGACAGTCTCAGTGTTTGCTAAAGTACCAAAATAAAATATTTTTGCTATAAAATGCAATAGAAAGTAAAAACTTATACCTGAAAAAAAAACTGCTCATTTTAAGTTTGGCGTACTGATCAGGGTTTTTGTGGTCTTTAGAACCGAGGATGTGGTGCAGAAGTTACAGGTGGGCTGCGATGTTTGTTAATTACCACTTATCATATAGAACGACTATCTTTGTAAACGATAAAATTAATAAATTAAGCGAGCAAAATTTGAGCAAGTTAAAAAAATCAAGGCAAAAAAATTTGTCTGAGCATTTTGAATAATATACTTTGAGTTAGAGATGTTGAAGGAGTGTCTCATTTATGATTAGATTTAAGTTGGTTCCAAAATGGCTAATTATAGATGAGTATAAATATGAGAATGGTAATGTCTTTTGGAAGATCCTGTTAGTTGTTTACAGTGTTTGTAATGTTGGATGATTATGCAGTCACAATTCGTTACTTATTGCGTGCATACGTTTTTGCATTATAAATGTCAGTTAAACTTGGGTTTGAGTTAGATACGGATCCGTCAAAAAATACCTTTTTAATAGGTGACCCTTGGGATGCTCTTATGTAATGGTGTCAACATTTTCTCGCTCGTTGCCTTGTGCATCTGGACACGTTTTAGGAAAATTATTTCATGCAACTTCACTATTTCTTTTTCCGTTTAATCATTACAATCCTCTAGTTTCATGCTGAATTCCGGTTACTTTGGGTAAAAAGTACATGATTCATAGAGTCATGGATAGTCATTCATTGCTTAGCAGGTTTTTTGTATAATTGTAAAAGTTAAGTGTCCCAAGCAAAAAAATGAAAATGAAAATAAAATCATCTTTAATTTGAATTCTCGTTAGAAACCTTTATATGGTTAAAAATTCAAAAATATTTGCATTGAAAAAGTACAGATATTAAAAAAACGTGGAAAATAGGCACAAGGATAAATTTTCATAAAATTTTTGACTGAAGGACAACAAGTTTTATTTTTAAGCTGAAGGACAAACTTTGAAAGATAATTAGGCTGAAGGACAATGCTAATACAACTAGCATTTTGTACAATGTAAAACTGGATATAATGCTAGTTATAATTAGCATTTTGTACAATGTTTGCACTGTACAAAATGCTAACTATATTTAGCATTTTCCTTCAGCCTAATTTTATTTCAAAGTTTGTCCTTCAGCCCAAAAATGAAACTTTGTGTCCTTCAGCCTAATTTTTTTTCAAAGTTTGTCCTTATGCCTAATTCCCTCTAGTTTTTAACATTCTTGGTCCAACCTGTTAGATCGATACGTCCTCCTTTTCCGCAGTTGGTACCATTTTGGATCTCAAATGGTTTTGATCCTTCTACACTTGCGATGCTACGCAACACAACTATAGTGATAGTACAGGCATTTATACTCCTTCTCAAAACCTACTTCAATGCATTCAATGCATTAATGCAATTTGATTTGTCAATCCAGTTTATGGTAAACGTAGCTTATAATTTATCTAATGAGCATATTTTTATTATTATGATTACTATTACTATTATTACCATCATCGTTAAGATAATCTTCATAAATATTTATTTCATTACGAATACCGCAAACTTTCCAAAATTACATTCTAAATTAGTGGTCGAAAAAATATTTTCAACGATTCACTTTAACTTGTTATTTTGGAAAGGGATAGTTTGACTCACATCCTGCTAAGTTTTAAAATAGAGAAAACATCCTCCCAAAATAAACTTATGTTTTTAGTTTCTATTTCAAATCCGCCTGCGTTGAAAGATCCAAATACCCTTTACGTTTTTAGCATTTCAAACGCGCATAACTTTCTGTAGAAACATCGGATCGGCATACCGTTTTCATCAAAAAATCATAAATTTTAAAATCTTTAAAATGAGATCCATTGTTGTACCAAAAAATCATATTTGCAGTAAGGCTGTAATTATTCCATATATTTGCAGAGAATTCTGTAAATTTTGAAAAACATCAATTTTTCTTCAAATGTCAGCAATTATTTCATATAATTGCAGACTTTTACGCAATTATATTGAATAATTGCATATTTTTATGCAATTATATGGAATAATTGCGGACTTCTCTGCTATTATTCCATATAATTGCCGATTTTTCTGCAATTATGAATAATTGCAGACTTCTCTGCTATTATTCCATATAATTGCCGATTTTTTTGCAATTATTCCGTATACTTGCCATTTTCTGTAATTATATGAAATAATTATCAATTTTTCTTCAAATGCCAGCAATTATTTCATATAATTGCAGACTTTTATGCAATTATATGAAATAATTGCAGACTTTTGTGCAATTCAGTGGAATAATGATAGACTTTTCTACAATTAAATGGAATAATTGCAGACTTTTCTGCAATTGTTGAATTTTCTGCAATCATACCATATAATTGCAGTCTGTTGTTTTTACATATGCATAATGTCACTCATTAGAAAGATAATAAATTTGTAATTTAACGGTGAAAACGGTTTGTTAATCCATCGTTTATACAAAAAATTATTGCGTTCTAAAGATTGATAATTAATGGGGTGCAAATTTTAATTATGGATGTGACAATAACATCCAAATATAAAGAACCAACGTTCAGCCATGAAGTAGAGCGGTATTTTAGGGAAGAAAATTACAGTATTTAAAAATAGGGATGTAACTTTTTTTTTGGAAAATGTTTTGTGTATTAAGTTTGATTTTAAAGATGTGTCCCTTATTTTCACTTTTGGAAAGGTGGTTAGAAGTCTTAAAATGAAATCAAAATTTATGAAGATAATTTACATGATAAAACTATTATATCTGTAAAATAAATAAATAAACCAATTTCGAAACTTGTTAACTAAGAAAGGGAGGGGGGATAAGATGGATGTGGATCTTAATCCGTCGTTAAAAAAAATAATACTCAATTTTGAGATTTTTTGTGTGTTTTTTTCAAAGGATGGATTATGATTAGGGGTGTTACAGTTGCGGCAACCGTCATTATTATCACCAACCGTAACCGTAACCATTGTTGACGGTTATAAATTCCTATAACCGTTACCACAACCGTCTATGATGGTTAACCGTTATATTTTCGATTTTGAAGCATGTTGTACATATATTTTCAATTATATGCATTATTCATGATAAATTCATATAGCTCTAACTGTTTTTTGCAAATTTATTTATTTATAAAACGTCCAATATGCATGCACGTATTATTAGTTCATGAAGATACATATTATTAATGTACAAACTATTCCTCCAACTTAAATTACTAATTTTTATATCTTAATGTTAAATATTATACAAAACAATCATGTATGGTTGGATGGTTAACCGCGGTTATCTAATTCTTCAACCGTTACCGTAACCGTTACCATTATATATGGTAACCGCATGAATGGTTGGTATGGTTGAGCGGTTGATGGTTCAACCGTAACAGCCCTAATTATGATCCCCATCTTATACCATTTAAGTTCATTTTCACAAAATTGTTACTGTTTACAAAATTTCTAAAAAAAATTTAAGTTAGTAGCTACCATTGAATTTAACCATCAATTTGTTTAAAGTTTGTCTTTGTGTCTATTTTCCTGTTTGACATACAATAAAGCTTTGGGAGAGAGTCATTGAGCATAGACTAAGGAGAATGACAAGTGTTTCAAAAAACCAATTTGGCTTCATGCCCGGGAGGTCGACCACAGAGGCGATTTTCTTGATAAGACAACTTATGGCGAGGTTTAGGGAGCAAAAGAAGGATCTACACATGGTATTTATCGATTTGGAGAAAGCTTATGACAAGGTACCGCGAAAGGTGATGTGGTGGGCTCTGGAAAAGAAGAGAGTCCCAACAAAGTACATTACACTTATCAAGGATATGTACGATGATGTTGTGACTAGTGTCAGAGCATGCGATGGTGAAACCGGCGACTTTCCCATTAACATAGGATTACATCAAGGGTCAGCTTTGAGCCCCTATATTTTTGCTCTAGTGATGGATGAGGTTACGAAGGGTATACAAGGTGAGATTCCTTGGTGTATGCTATTTGCTGATGATGTTGTGCTAATTGATGAAAGTAAGATTGGGGTTGATAGACAACTGGAGTTGTGGAGACAGACTTTAGAATCAAAGGGTTTTAGGCTTAGCAGAACTAAAACAGAGTATATGAAGTGCGAGTTCAGCGGTGTCAGGTCGGAAGATGGAGATGTCACTCTGGCTGGACAAATAGTTCCCAAGAAGGAATCATTTCGATATCTAGGATCAATGTTGCAGTATAATGACGAGATTGATGAAGATGTTAGTTTTAGAATTCGAGCGGGATGGGTGAAATGGCGACAAGCATCTGAGATTCTCTGTGACAGGAAGGTCCCACAAAAGCTAAAAGGAAAGTTCTACAAAACGACAATCAGACATGCGATGTTGTATGGTGCAGAATGTTGGCCTACTAAAAGCCAACACGTCCAAAAGATAAGCGTAACAGAGATGCGTATGCTACGATGGAGCTGCGGTCATACAAGAAGAGACCGAATTAGAAATGATGATATACGTGATAAACTTGGAGTAGCACCAATTGAGGAGAAATTAATTCAACATCGCTTAAGATGGTTTGGACATCTTCAACGAAGGCCGCCCGAGGCACCTGTGCGTGTTGGAATTATAGGCCGTGTTGAATGTCCAAAGAGAGGTAGAGGTCGACCAAAGTTGACATGGGAGGAAGTAGTAAAAAGAGATTTAAATGATTGGGGTATATCCGAAGAGCTGGTGACGGATCGAAGCGAGTGGAAGTTAGCGATTCACGTACCAGAACCATGAACGTTGAGTTTTATAAATTTTAGATTATAGGACTAGGAAACACGAACTTAAGACGTAGGTTTGGTCTTTGACCAATATTACTATTAGTATTATTATCGCTATTAGTATTATTATTATCATTCCTCTTATATATATACATATATATTTTTATTTTATTTTACTTTACTTAACTATTATTATTGATTTACTTATTTGACTTTAGTTTATTATTGCTATTGCTATTGTTATTATTATAACTTTTAAATTGATTTTTTCATTTAGTTTTGGGTTCCATTTCTAGCCGACCCCAACTTGTTTGGGAATAATGGCTTAGTTGCTGTTGTTGTTGACAAATATATATTTAAAAATTGGCAGGATTATTTAGACAAACCAATTAACTGTGGATAATGATATCAAGGTCCAACATTTGCTAGGAACAATTGAAATAAGGGTATAATAGTCATTCCGAAGATCAGAAAGCTGAAGTGGGGTAGAACGTCTATATTTTGATGTTCAACATTAGACGTTTATTGTTGGATGCTCAAAAAATGAGTGTAGAGAGCTACAAAATGAATTCAAACGCTGGACGTCTAAAAAAAATGAACGTCCAGTGTTGGAAGTTCAAAATTTGAATATTCAACTTTTGAGCGTCTTACGCCGAACGTCCAAAGCGAGAGTCCATTTGTTGGACAATAATGGAGCGTTAAGACATGAAAATTCAACATCATGAATTTTCAAGGGTGTAATTGTTGGAAATGCTCAAAGGTTTCCATCTGTTAGTTGGAGTTTTAGAAAGGAAAGCAAGTTGAACCTTGTTTATATGTTTTGTTGTGTGTATTTTTAACTCAATTATCTACATCCTCCCGTCCACAACTTTCACGTGTCTATGTCCCTGCCAAATAATGTTTATTTCTAATTTTTTATAGGTAAATTAAGAAATGAATGAAGTAGATCAAGTGAGTACGTTGTACACATAAAATTTGTAAACATAGGACATGAGCTTCTATGTTATAAGAATGTGGGAATCTTAGTTTTAAAAATGCAGAGGCGTGTGGTGAATCATTGCCAATATATGATTTTCAGTGCATTTGGAGTATGGTAGGGAGCAGAATGTTCAGTAATGCCAGGGACGATGATGATATGAATTATGAACTCTGACCTTTATAATTATTAATCTTTGTTTTTAAGATGTAGACGCATGTGGAGAATGATCGTTATTTTAGTGGGTTGAAGCATGGTATGGTGGGTAGCAAATGTTCACTAACGCGAGGAATGATGGCAATATGCAATTATTCCGACCTTTAATTATGTGCAATTATGTCTAATCGTTTTATGATTTATATTTTAAGCAAGGTGGTACATTCGTTTCATGAATATGGGAATAAAAGTGAGCTGTGTTTGTTCATGCTATTAATGTCTGTGGTAGATGAGCTCTATTAGTAAAACCGAATGAGCGTGTACGCCCACTTTTGTTTAGCTCAAATTTTAGTTTGTGATAAACAGACACTTCATTGTTAGGGACATGTATCATTTAGATATATGGACTTATCGTCTGACCATTACCCCTATTACTCCATCATATATTTCAGCCATTGTTCATAAAACAACTAACGTGCCATTTTCGGTTTCCATCTACCTCAATAGCAAAACCCATTTAGAACAAAAAAAAAATGTTACAGATTTCTGTACCAAAATGTTTATACTGAATTTTTCAAATTTTAACATGTGTATTACTTACCAAGGACTAATATGTTTATTAGTTTGTGGAAATTAGTTTTGACGACTTCCCATTCTAGGATAATAAGTTTTAAGGACATCTCTTATTAATAATCAATTTTAAAGACAATTTACATTTTTTTAAGTTACACAGAAAAATGATAAATTCATCTATCACTATTTCTGTACAACTTGAAATGATAACTTCATTATCTTTTTTCTATAAATTGTCCTTAAAACCTAACTTTTGAAAAGTGATGTGCTTAAAACTTATTATCCTGCACAAAGAAGCCATTTGAGTGAAAATTTCATATTAGTTTTTGGTGGAAGTAACTACCGTGGATATTAATTTCGAATCCTAATTTCTTATTTAAAATGTAAAATAGATCCATATGATTAATTTTCTGTAAATTAAGTCCCTAACTTTATAACACCACATCCTATAAATGTGATCTTTATAATGTGACAACTTTTTGTAAATTAACCGGAATTAAGAATTGTTTACCATTAAATAACAAATTTAACAAGCTTTCCAATGATTTCCATTATTAATATCTAATTTTTTTATCATAATTTTACATAGTAGTTCTAACTGCATTAAAATAGTGCAATTATTTATGTTATCTATATGTTTAATTGCATTTATGTGATTGCATTTATTTTGCATGACACATCTTTTACATAATTGTTTTTAACTGAATTAAGATAATGCATTTATTATCTTATAACCTAATTGAAAAGAACTTGTTTTTAAATTACGCAGTAATGCTTGCATTTAAATTTGTTAACCGCATTTATGTGCTGTAGTAATAGTTTTGGCTGCATTTGATAATTTTTTGCAATTTTAGTGCACTTTATAATTTAACCGTGTTGAGAAAATGCAGTTATATTTAAATGCTTTCATAAAATGCAACTATATTTTAACATCTAATTTGTGTTAATTTAACTGCATTTTTGTGATGCGGTAATAATTCTGGCTTCATTTGATAATTTTATTCAATTCTAATACAATTATAAATTTAACTATATTAAGAAAATTCAGTTAATTTGCTTGAAGAAAATGAAATTATAATATAAAAATATTTTTTGAATTAATTTAATTGCAGTTATGTGATATAGTAACAAATTTTGCTGTATTTGATAATTTTATATAACATTAATGTACATTATAAATTAACTACATTTAGAAAATGCAGTTATATTCGATTTTATTGCAGAATTTAACTGCGTTAAGAAAATACAGTTACGACTACATTAATATATTGTAGTTGTAATTCTGCACATTTTATTAACATTTTGATCATTTTTGGGAGAGACTTTTCTTCCATCATCTTTCAATTCTGAGGACGTTACTTGTTTGAACAATGCAGTTAGAAAAACGTTATTTATGTTCAAAAATTAAAATTTTGCACATAGAAATTCGACGATTAGATATTTACATATGCACGACATATATCATTTAAAAGGCGACGAACTTTGTGATTTAATAGTGCAAAAGGTTCGTTGATACAATATTTCTACAAAAAATTATTGGATTTTAAATATTGAAATCAAATAAGATGTAAAATATTAATACGGGTACGAGAATATCATCTGTTCGTACAGGAAAAATGTGACCAGACACATAATTTACATAAAATCATAAAGGAGTGTTTTGTATATTAAAATTATAAGGGAAAGACTCAACGTATAGACCTTTATTTTTTGTTTTGGCTAATTCTATTTAATCAGGTAAAGGTGTCGAGTTGCCTTATAAGATTTAAAAATAAATAAATAAATAGAACAAAATTGCCCTTATTTCAATCATCCATTTTTTTTTAACCTTTTATCGTTTTTTCCTTCATCTGTCCCTCTTATTCAATAAATTATAATAATATAATTTTAGATAATTCTCAAATCTTATACTTGAACCGATGCCTGTGATGATGATAATGCAAATCTAATTGAACTAAAAGAGAAAACTTAATCTTTATGCTGTTTTGATTTTTTTAATTTGAAAATGTATGGTTCGTAACTGATCGACCAAGTGGTTGAGTGGGAAATCACAAAGCAGAAATGTATGATATGTAGAACAACCATGCAGTTGCGGTGTGTGGATTTATAAAAATTTCGTGAGTGGAGTGGTTTTTCATATGATGAACTTTTTTCTAAATAATATTTTTATTACGTAAGGGTACAAAGGGAAAATTTTAACAGTAAGATGAGTAGACTTAGCAAAAGCATAAAAATAATGATTTTCTCTATTTTGTGTGGGGAAGCTCAGTAACATTTTAAGTATTTAAATAGAATTACTCTTTTGTTTTTTTTATTAAAGGCTTTAATTTGTTTTGTTGTGCAAAGATCAAACGTAGAATAAGGGTGTATGAAAATTTGATACAACAAAGGTTGGTTTCTCTAGCAATGTTTGTTTCCATAGTAAACAGTGGCTGGGAAGGCACGAAACAAAATAATGAACTGATGATGGCTCACTCGAAGTATCAGATGGTGACGTATTTGCAAAATAAGCATTAGTCAGTGATTGTAAAATATACCATGTTCGATGATGATTATGTAGGTTCATGTGATTAACAAAAATGTGCCATTACTCCATATTTTGGAGTTCAATTATGGAAATGCTACAATAAATAAATAAATTAAACAAATAATTTAATTTGAAAAGTAATTTTGATTGCTTAATTGTTAACACTTAGATGGTTAATTAGATTAAATATTGAATAATTAATAAGGACGCAATGAAATAAAAATAAAAATATCGTGAACAAAAAATACATTATAGAAGTAATTTTGGGTATATAGTTAACTTTTATTAAGTTACATGGTGTGGTTAGTGTGATAAAAGATGTTAATGAACTAATAGATTAGGCAAGGACAGCCCAAAGCCCATGACGTTAACTCTTGTATTTTCTAAACTGCTTCTATTCTCTTCGTTCTATTTCATGAAGCAAAAACAAATCTAAACCTAAATGGAAAGGGCGCCGTTTCCAAGGAGAAAGAGGGAAAAAATAGGATCAAATCAAAATTTTAATGGAAGCTTTCTAAATTTTATAATACCTCATGAGTATATTAATTATTATGAGTTTTTTAAGTTGTAATTTCGACTGTAAAATGATATTAATAAATATGAAAAATAAACATCTTTATCCAACTTTTTATATTGAAGATAGAAAAATGTGTTTGTGAAGGAACTTTTTTCGTAAATTTTGTAATTAATATGAATTAAGAGGTGGATCAATGAATTACCATAATTAAGGAATTATTTAACGTGGAAATTTGAATACGATTCTTGTTTTCAATTTTGATGTACAAAAAACTCTCCTCAAAATCATGTTTTTAAATTACACCATAAAATTAGTTTCGATATTTTTGTCTGTTTTTTCCATAGAATTAAATCTCCACTTAGTCACAGGTTTCTATGAAAAAAGGTAATTTATTTTTTCTTTTGAATTTTTTTATAGCAAAACTGCAAATATTTAGTTTTTGCTACAAATATTTGTAGTATGCATATTTGTAGCATGCTTTTCAAATATTTACAGTGAAAAATGCAAATATTTACAGCTTGATTGAAATTAGTTTGAAGGAGAGATGACTATGTATTTTGAAACTTAAATGTGGTATTTTACAAAAGAGTAATTTAGTCTAAATGACAAACTTCTAAGTTTTTTTGCATTTGGTATAGCCATTATAAAATTTTAGCCAAAAGGATAACTCCATCTTCACATTTGTTCCTAAATCACTATGCGCTCTCTCACATCGCTGTAGCCCAAACCGCTACATCCAACAGTGTCGCTTCCCACGCCATCACACCCCACGCTGCCGCACCCCTATGCCATCCTACACCTATGCTCCTCAACTGCTCATTGTCGCCCGCATCCCATAGCCACATCGCTTAATGTTGCCCGTCTATCATAGTCGGCGCCTCCTCAAAACCTAACCCTCACTAACAAACCCGTCCCTACTTGCCACCTATCGTGCCGCCTACGTCCTCTAACATATTATGACATCATTGCTAACCTCATCTTGCATGTAAAGTGGAAGATAACAGGTACAAAATGCTACCGGGTCGTATCATTTAAACATAAAATGCTAGCAGAATGTAAGATTAATTATTACATAATAAAATTGACATATAAGTGCTCCATTGTTTTTTTTAATTAAATACAAAATTGATATTATATTGTAGCATCATGAAATTTTTTATGAACAGTAACATTAGAAATATATAAAAAGTTAAATAAAAATGAATACTGCCTTTACAAAAAATAATAAAATGATATTAGAAGCTATAATGTACAAGACTTCCTTCAAAAATTCTACCGTGTAGAAAAAATAAAACAATAAAGCTTTACAAAAAAAATGATATAAATTACCTACCTATGTAATAACGAAAAAAGCTAGTATAGGGTAGAATTATAAAACAATGCTTTATTAAAAAATCCTACTGCAAAGTAGAATGATAAAATAATACTTCATTGAAAAATGCTGCTATTAAAAAATGCTGCTACAAGGTAGCATTATAAAACAATATTTCATTAGAAAATGCCACTACATGATTATTTTGAAAGCTAATACATACGCTAAAAATATGATATCACATTTACGATATAAATGCTATATTCCTTTTCTTATAATTTAATTAATATAAAAATGCTACTATGTAGTAGCATTATAGATTAATTTATGGAAAATAATATTACAAACTTTCAAAAAATAAAATCAAAATGATACCGCCTTTACAAAAATGATAAAATGATACTATATGGCGGAATTTAAAAAGTCTTATTTAAAAAATGATAATACAATTCATAAAAACATACTACAAACCAAAAAATGCTAATATACTTCATAAATCGATATCGTAAATGCTACTATAAAATAATGTTGTAAGATATAATTTACATCATCTAAAAAATGCTACAATTGTTTATAAATTGTTGCTGCAATTCATAAAATACTAATATAAAATACCAGTATGAATATAAATATAACTTAAAAAAATAAAACTACATGGTGCATTACTACACATTATCTTCTTCTTCCCCAATTTACTGCTTCTCCTCCAACATTACCACTTCACTCATGTCAAAATTTGAAATCATTGCCGTCGACAGAGCTCCCCTTCTCCATCCTTACTCGTCGCCATCACATCCTCAAAACACTTCAATTTCATGCTCTCTTCAAAACCTTAGTTGACCACCATCACATCCATCTAAGTCGTCGCCACCGCCATCGGGATCTGTCGCCTTCATTGAAGCACCTGCACCTCACCTTCTTTGTCTAGACTCCAACTCACATGAATCGTTAAGTTACCATTCGTTGAAATTATAGTGTCTTTCTCACCAAATTTTTGTCCTTCTGCAATATTTAGTTGAAAAGTTTGTCCTCCAATCTCAATAATCGAGAACTTATCATTGGAGCTAAAAAAAATTGTATGTTCTGCCCTTCAAACTACTTTCCTGTTTACAAAAGTTCTCTTAACTAATTTAGTGAGATTTTTAACGAAGACAATCACGATCATGACATGCTTTATTGTTACAATTTAAAAGTAACAAATTTGAAAAATGAAAAGTGTTAAAGTTTAGTCAATAGAAATTACATTATTAGATAATAAATAAGTTTAACACTAATTTACAAATCATCCACTATACCTATATCTTCAATCTGATAGTAACACTTATCACCAAACTAATAGTGATCCTACCACGTTGAGACCGATATAAGCATTTTTGTTAAAAGTTAACACCTAACAAAGTTAAGGGTGGATGCTACTATTACAAGTTTCGATAGTAGGACAAATTCGATAACAACCACTTTGCTTAACACTTATAGCATGACTGGCATAAGCTCCATCCGTAAAAATGATAAGCACCTGTTGCATAAGTGATGGTAACCATCGCATGTTTACTTCCAATTAATATAATGATCCCATCGCATAAGGGAGATAAGCTTCGATCGAAAAATTGTGTAAGTACCCATTGCATAAGTGATGATATCCATCAGACTAAGGTGTACAACTATTAAATATACTAGGTAGCAACCATTGAAAACTACGATGTTGCGTGACACATAAGAGTAATAATCCCCATCGCTTAAGACGATAGCAACCATTGAAGGTTATGATAGTTCCCATCATGCATAAGCGATAACATCCATAGGCACACTTCGATAGTAACCAGCGGATGCCTCAATAATTTAAGCCAGTAGCTCTCATATGTTGAAGAGGCATGTGATCGATGTTCCAATTGTATAACTAATGGAGACAAGCCACTCATCGGAAATCTTGAGTAGCATATATTGGATCGTAGGGGTAACCGTAACGGATTTGAAACAGAATTTCAAATATTTTTAGTAATTTAAAATTTGAATTGTAATTTAAAAAAGCTTTATATTTAAATTTAATAATTTTTTTTAAATTAATTTAAAGTAGAGTTTTGATCAGGATTTGAAATTCAAAATTTGAATTTTCTTTTCAATTTATTTATTAGTCAACTATTATTTGAACTAGTTAATTAAAATTTATATAATTTTTCACAAACAACATGTGTGTGTGTGTGTTGAGATTTATACCTTAAATATATACACATTTGTATATGAAATAGCATGTGCAATAGATTGTCTTAAGTAATGCACATTAAATTAAGTGGGAATTAGCTACAAGGGCTTCTTTAGCAAGTAAAATTAATTTCTAGGACACACAACTAAAATAATTACTTTTAAGGACAATACGTAAAATAATTAGTTTCTAGAGCCTAAAAACCTATAAAATTATGTCCTTGAAAGTAATTGGACAGCTGACTTTGTCCTTTAAAGTAATTATTCTGCTGATTTTGGCCTTGAAAGTAATTATTTCAGATGTGTGTCCTAGAAATTAATTGGACTCCAAAGTTTGTTCTTCTGGTGAAATGCCCCTTAAATTAATGCGTGTTTGTATAATTTGTGTATATACTTCGTACATATTTATTCAGCATCGATATACATATATAGGAATTTCTCATCTTACATGAATGGTAGGACAAGCTCTCTATTTATAGAGGCTTGTGTGACTTTTCTTATTCTACGGGAAGTTACATACATTAACTTACCATTCATGTGTTTCTTCAACCACATTAATTTTTTATAATATGTGTAATAAATACTAGGCAGTAACAACCTTAATGTGTATAATACACACACACATACATATAATGTAGTGACGTGTGATCACTCATACTAAAGATATATGTCTCAAGCATATGCAAATTATGCATCAAATTTATAATTGGACTTGAATTTATGTCCTATTTTAAAAAGTTGTTATTTTTTGCAAGGCAAGCTAGTATTCATAATGGTCCATCAACTTTTATAGATAAAATTATTACAAATGTGAGACAATGGACCTCAGCAGCTTCGCCACACACACTTAAAGATCACAAACACTCAAGAAGGTGCACAAGGGAACCACACATTACAACACAACACATCTCTCATTCCTAAACATTTCAACTCTCACCCTTAACATTTCAAGCTAAACACATCTCTCATACCAAACATTTCAAGCTAAAACAATAGCTATCAAAACTAACTTTTCAAATAAACCAAAACAACAGCAAAATGCACGACGACGCAAGTGATAATAAATGACGAGGAAGAAACTATATCAAACATGGCAGAGAGCAGGTCGACACCAAGTAAACATATCAACCCAGAAGAAGAAAAGTAACTGATGCAACATAAAGGCAAAGGAATCAAGAAGAAAGCCAATCAAAAAGCGTTGGGGAAAATTTGGATTAACACCCAAAACGCAGTGTAAATAATAAGATCGTGTTGATGGTGATATAGAACAAACTGAAAACTAATACTTAAAATAAGCAATCATATGTCACAGATGCACAAACAGAAAATAAGATCACACACATGATTTATAGCGGTTCCACTATCGCGGGATAATGTACATGCACTTTGGGGAGAGAAGGTTTTATTACGTTTTTAGAAAAGAAAATTATAAGATTGATAATGGAGGTTAAGAATAAGAACATAAATAAATACATTTGATTGGATTCTTCTCATACTAATCTCTAAAGCATGACTGCCTTTACATAGAGATTAGTACTTGGGTTTGAAGTAATTGATTTAATAAATCAATGTCTCATCAATTCTCCTATTCATATGGGAAACATTTATTTACTTAATATTTCTATTTCCTCCAATATGCATGCGCTTGATAAAATTTCTTCTTTAATCAGCTGATTAGGGAATTGATTGGTTACTTCAACCTCTCAAAATAACTCCTTCTCATTTAGATAATTTCTTGCCTTCTTTAATGCTAAAAAGAGGCAAAAAATTGAGTCACAATTCAACCTTGACTCAAATATCTTTTATTGTATCATCGAAACCTAATAATCTCCACCTTAAAACTATATTTCCAAGCTAGCCAACCCACTCCACCTACATCCTCATACTCTAAGCAACTCTCGGAAAAGACACAATGGATACTTTCCCAATAAACTTCAGCATGACCATTACCTATTGCACTGTGTCAACAAACTCCAGCATGATCACCGCTTGCCAACAAAGTGTTGAAAGTACCCTTTCCATGTATGACCTATCAATCTACACAATGAAAACAAACATCTCCATCTACTAACTCACTCTCCCCCCACCATTATGTGGCACCTAGCATCTCAATAAGTGAATCAAGTTCGAGCAATGCTCGAACTTTGCAGCAGGCAAGGACTTGGTAAACATATCTGTTGCATTCTTCTCCGTGTGAACCTTCTACAGACGAACTAGCTTCTCTTCATTCATCGAGATAAGAAATGACACTCTCACCTCTATATGCATCTTCCCCGTAGAAAGCCAGATTTTCAGCTAAGTGAATTGCACTTTGACTATCATAACTCACCACAACTCCATCGTACACAAATCCCAATTCACAAATCAGCCATTTAAAGTAGAGTACATCCTTAGCCTCTTTAACATCAGCTATCAACTCCGTCTCTGTAGTAGGAAAAAAAACAATTGTCTGCAGTCTCGCTCTCCAACTAATAGTTGTCCTTCCAAGAGTGAACACATAACCTGAAGTTGACTTCCTTCGATCTCTATCTCAGGCATAGTCATAATTACAAAATCCAATCAAGTTGAAATCTCTATCTCTATCGCCAAAAACAAGCTCATAGTATGTTGTTTTTCTAAGATACCTCAAAATGTACTTCACTACTTCCCAATGTGGTTTCCTTGGATTAGCCACATAACAACTAACAAAACTAACAGCTTTTGCAATATCCAGTCTCGTGCAGATCATAACATACATCAAACTTCCAACTACACTAGCATAAGGTGCCTTCTTCATATAAGCTTTATCTTCGTCTGAGATCGGAGAGCCCTTCTCTGAAAGCCGAACGTGCAAAGGCATGAGGGTACCGATTGCCTTTTCCATCTCCATGCTAAACGAAGCAAGCACTTTCTGGATATATTCTTTTTGTGTCAATCTCAACACCTTAAGCTTTCTCTTTTTGGATTTCCATCCCTAAAATCTTCTTTGCTTCTCCAGGGTCTTCCATCTCGAATTCCGCCTTTAGCTTCAGTTTTAACCTGTTAATTTTTGCTTTGTCCTTAGAAGCAATTATCACATCATCCATATACAAGAGTAAATATATCTAGTTACTATCATCCATATGCATAAAATAAACACAAGCGTCTTTAACGCTTCTATCAAAACCAAGAGTAAACATAAAAGATAAACCTCTTGTACCATTGCCTATGCGACTGCTACAAACCATGTAAAGACTTCTTTAGCTTGCAAACTCTTTTTTTCTTCCCATCCTCTACAAATATTTCTGGCTGCTTCATATAGATGGCCTACTTTATATCTTCATGCAAGAAAGCATTCTTCACATCAAGTTTCTCCAACTGCATGAGTAGCAACTATGGCAAACAAAATCTGGATGGAGGTATGTCTCACTACAGGAGCAAAAACTTCATGATACTCCATCCCCTTCCTTTATGAAAACCCCTTTGCACCAAGTCTAGCCTTGTATCTTCCATCATCCTTTACCTTGAACGCACACTTGCAACCTATAGCTCGGCTTCTTTGAATGGTACCAAATTCCAAGTTTAGTTCTTCTTCAATGACTCTAACTCCTCTTCCATAACCCAAATCCACTTCGAGCTATCACTCGACTTCATAGCTTCTTCAAGATTAATGGCTCATCATGAACCACATGTAGAGCATAGTCAAACTAATCATCAAGGATGTGGTATGTATATTGTCACTCACCATATCTCTCGAGTGGCCTAATAGTCCTATGGCTAACTCGAGTAGGTATAACATCGCCTAAACTCCTTTTAACTCCACCTTAAACGGAACTTCCTCTAACTTCATGCACATCAATAGCACTATTAAAAGTCACCTTCGGACTACACTGTGATGTCTCATCAACTACATCTTCACTTCTATCAACAACAGCTGCAACTCTACTACTAGGATGAAATGTGGGAACTACTCCAACTCCTTGGACCTATCAGAATCAATTGATGTGGTAGGTAACTCTTCCTTAGGCTTGAACATTGCAGACTCATCAAATGTAACATGTTTGGAATGTAAAATCTTCCTATCAACATGTTTCCAAATGCAAGACCCTTTGAATCCTTTCATTTATCCCATAAATATGCCTTTGTATGCTTTAGCCTCTAATTAATCATTACCTGAATGGTGCACATACACATGACAAACAAAAATACGAAAATAACCAAGATACACGGCTTTACCTCTCGACTTTTCTTCTGAAATCTTCTCATCTATGACTGAGCATGAAATTCGATTTATAATGTGCGCTGCATTCGATAAAGCTTCAGCCCAAAAGCCTCTGGATAAGCCCACAGTCAATCTCAAGCAACATGCCTTCTCAAGTAGAGTCTGATTCATCCTCTCAGAAACTCCATTAGATTGTAGATCACCAGGTTGATCCGGGTGTCTTTTTACCAGATCCATTAGCGGTGGTCTTACGAGATACATTTATTTTGAAAGGTTTTATAAAACATTTAAAATCCATTTGATTGTGTTTCTCATGTTGGTTTTACCAGATTGATCCGGGCGTCTTTTTTCTTATAATGCTCGGGTCAGCGCAAGCATATTTTCCAGATTTAGCCGAACACTTTAAACTTCAGAAGACGAGCTAGATGCCTCCAAGATGTACTACCGTATTTTCTTTTATCTTTCGCCATTTGTTCTTCTCCATATTAATTAGAAATTGTAAGGACAGGTTGTTGTAAACGTCTAGGTTGATGATAGGCTAGTACCCTGATTGATGTATGCATATAAAAGTTTTCATTTTTGTAAAGTTCATTGATATATTATAGATACATTGTGAGATTCTGTTTTATCTTTTCTATCTTTCACCCTAACGATCTATCATTCCGGCACTTGAAAATAATCTGTATTGTACCCTCTTGCATGCCTCTACAATAAATGTCATTGTCCATAAAAATTGCACTTCACTCCTTTCCAACAAAAGAGTTGAGTAATCCATATTCAGCGTCATGTGGAATGATGCCCCTAAATCAGGCACCCAATGGTCTAATGCACCTGATGTTGTTGCAGTTAACATATCGTCAAATTGCCTTCTCCACCACAATTAATAAAGATCCATCTTCAGTCCTCCTCTTCAAATTTGGATAATCTCTCTTCCAATAGACCATTTTCTTACAATGATGACACTTCCCCTCTTTGGACTTTCCTCTCCAACCATTTATGGGCTTCATAGACTTGGAACGCCTCCTAGTATTCCAACTCTTCTCCTCCTCTCTTCCTCTCTCAACAGATAGAACCTAACTACTACTACCACTACGCCATAGATTGCATACTGCAATACCCAAGAAGTGATGCAGGAAGTGCCAAAAAATGTTGCTGTAGGCTAAAAAAGGGCAAAGGCAACACTTTCTCGGTGATGCATTTTGCCGGGTTGCCCTAGAGTCAAAGGCAACATCTTTGCGGCCCTAGGGCAACATCGGTTCTGTTGTTGCCACAGGTACCAAATTTACTAAAAAGTGGGCCCCACAATTTGGGCCCCAATATGTATTTGTTATGTTGAATATGCGACTATATGATTTTTGTTTGATCATAATAAACATATATATATATATATATTCATTTAAATGTATTTGTTAATGTACTATTTTATTTTTCACATAATTAATAAATATTTGCTGAATAAAATAAATAACACAGAATTTAAAGTCAAACAGATATTTTATTCAAACAAATATTTATTACAATTTTGAATAGTACAAATTCAAGCTCTCACTATATATATACAATTTTCAATTACAATACAAATTTGACTACATCACAATTCTCATTTACAAATGCACCTCACTACATTTCACTCACACTCGTATTTATCTTCAACTCTATTCCAGATTGAATCCAGCATTTGAGTAATCTGCAAAAATACACACCGACGTAGTAAAATTGAAAAAGAAATATTTTTGCAGTATAAAATAAAATGTGATTTTGAAAATATTATTTGCCTCAGTTATTTGGGTTGTTCGTCATCATTTAATTTTGAATTCATCATACACGAACAGCTTGTGACATGCACAGTGTATCACTGTACATGACACAAGGTCGTGCACACCAATATACACTTGATACAATTACAGGGACAAGTGAGCACATGTCAAACCCAATGAAAAGCCGGGTTCAACTCAAGTGCAATACAAATAAAGTCACGACACGAGCACAAGGTCAAACCCGAGCTGCAAGCTGGATTCAACGCAGGTGCAAGTTCAAGAAAATGGTTAAGACAACTAAAACAAGCCTCGACCAAAAAGTTCAGTGATGTACACATGAAACCAGTCTTGAAATCATACACAAGAAAACCAGAGGCTGCCACTTAAATACAAATGCACTTACAACACCTCAAATGTCATATAAAACAAAATACAGGCGTCGACCAGACTGCACATTCAAGTGCAAGCTCAAGTGCATGACCATGAAAACAATCTAAGCAATCACCAGGCCTCAACACGAAGTTCAATAGCAATAAAGCTTCATCAAGCATACTCAAAGTGAACAGAGCAAAACAGTGATACCAGTGACATGCACAGATGTAGCAAGCAACAAAAGAAGCATAGTGACAATATGGAGTATAATATGCAAACACACATGTACAACTTTAAATGAAACACACCAGTACAAAACAAAAGTGAAACAGAGGTAGCAAACAAGGATCGGGAACAAAGGCAGTTCACAAGTCAAAGACCAGAGCATCAAAACAATGTCGAAGTCATTCCAGCAAAGTGACAGTGCAAACAAGTGCACACTGGAAATACCAGCTATAACATGAAACACCATATATACAGTGCACATCAATGAGTCCAAATGCAATACGAATTCAAGTATACATATATACATATATATGTATACAAATACATATCTGCATCAAATGAAACAGTGGCAACAACAAACAAGTAAATGATCAAGCAGGAATTTTCGAAAATGAATGAAGTCAACTACGAACTAGTGAATATTATCACATAAACAAAGGCAGTGCAAACAGGCTCAAAGACAACTGCAAGTCAAAAATAATGTGCAGTTATAACAAAATCAAGCCGAAGCCGTGAATGAACAAGTCAGTGCCGAAGTCAAAGATTATCACTGTCAACAAGCACAAAGAGAAATTCACGGAGCCAAAATCGCCAGAGAATCAAAGCCGTAATGATCAACGAAATCGAACAGTTAAAAATCAACACCGTGGTGGCCAACCAAGTCGAAATCAAAGCCGTGAGTATCAAGTTAAACAAGCAATGAAATATACGAATTTGAAAAGGTCAGTAATCATCACGTTCATCCATACAAAATCAAACGGCCAAGCAAATTATCAGATGAACGAAAATAAAGGGATTCGAACCCTATATAAACAAGTAACATCATCGGCAAAACAATCATCGAGTTCAAGCATTCAATCCAGAGAGCAAAAGGCATAAATTACATACCGGAATCAAAGTCGAACTCAATCAAATAGAAGCAGCCGAAAGCATCTCAAGAGACGATCAATCGATAGAGCAAGGAAATCGAAATCACATATTCGATCGATCTAATTAAAGTCGGCTTCTTCGAATATATTCAAAGCCCTAATTACGGAACGAAGAGGAAAAGACGAGGCTGCCATTTCACAGAGCAAAGAGGAATAAAGATATAAAAGAAAAAGGGGGCCGGCCTTTCTATTGTTTTGATTTGAGCTTAACTTTTTAAATTAGGGTTTTATTTAAATTTCAGCCTGCTTTTTTTTCCAGCCCGCACTCATTTTTTATAATATTTTTATAAGTCCATAGCTACTGCAACATAGTGTTGATATATATGCTAACATCCTGAAGCTAATGTTGTAATAGACAAAAATCAGCATAACTATCGTTACATTGTAGCTAACAACATCTTGTATTTTCGTTGCAATAGGCCATCTATGGCGTAGTGTACCTTCTCTACCTTCACTCATCGCCTTCATCTGATCTCTCAAGTCTTCATAGAAGACCCAACTTCCAATTCTACTATTAATGTTTCTCTTCTATATATTAGACCATTACTGAAACCTGTGTAACTCTCCATAAGGAAACATAAAAGAACCATCACCTTCTGCTCTTCATCCACCTTCAAATCAACAGTCTTCATCTTCATCAAAAGATCATCGAAGAAACTAAGATGCGCCTTCGCTGGAATACCCTCTCTCATCATCATGGCAAAAGATGTCTTTAGAAAAATCAAACAGTTTGCGAGCTACTTCTCCATATAGAGATTCTCTAGTTTTGTCCAAATTCCTGTAACAATTGTTTCAATGCTAATCTCTAAGATAACATTCTCTCACATAGCCAACTGGAGAGTAGTAAAAAACAATTCCTCCATCTCTTCCTTCTCCACGACTGAAATATCAACTAGCAACTTCTCGGTATCAAACACCACCCGATGAACCCTATTCCTCCTTAGAACGGCCTTCATCCTCCATTGCCACTTCTCGAAGTCAATATCTCCATTACACTTCTCTATCGCCAACTGAGATCTTGACACCATATAAGAACCTTTAAAATATGGTCTTGCTTCAACTTGGGTACATTCTTTTCCTACCATACTGCCTAACACCTTTCTTCAATAATCGAATAGCTCCAATTCAAGATTATTGGGGGAAATTTGTATCAACACCCCAAACATAGCGGAAATAATAGGATCATGTTGATGGTGAGGTAGAACAAACATAAAACTAATATCCAAAATAAGCAATCACATACCATATATGCACAAATAGAAAAGGAAATCACACATAAGTTTTATAATGGTTCAACTATCGCGAGATAGTGTATATCCACGTTAAGGAGAGGAGATTTTGTTACATTTTAGAAAATAAAATTACAAGATTGATATGGAGGGTAAGAAAAAGAATATGAAGAAATGCATTTGAAAGGATTTTACCTATACTAATCTCTAAAGGATGACTGCCTTCATATAAAGATTATTACTTGAGGTTGAAATAATTGATTTATGATAATAAATCAATACGTCATCAATTCTCCTTTTCATATGAGAAATGTTTGTCTACTTAATTTTTCAGTTTCCTTCAATATGCATGCGCTTGATAAAATACCTTCTTTAATCCGCTGATTAGAAAATTGATTGATTACTTCAATCTCTCAAAATAATTTCTCATTTAGACAATTTATTGCCTTCTTTAATGTATTAAAAGAGGCAATAAATTTGAGTCACAATTCCACCTTGACTCAAATATCTTCCAAATTTTCTTTAATATGAAAATATTGTATCATTGAAATCTAATAGAAAGCACATAAAGCAACACAAGCTCCAGCTGCTAGGAAAACCTCCATTGCAGAGCAATCTCTAAGGTGCCTAGAGAGGTGACGGAAAAAATAGGAAGGTACTCAACCACACAAAACAATAAGCCTATAAAGAAATGGCAGCTTTCTCCAAGTGCGGAAATAAATAGGCCGGGCTTCGGCTGTAGGATCGATTTCACCCTAGAGTGGGGGTGAATAGGGTGATACCAATAATAATAAAAATTAATGCGGAAATATATAAAATAATTGCAGCAAAGATAACAGCAGAATAATAAAAACAGAAATAGAACACCACAAATTTACCCAGCTTCGGCAAAACCTTGCCTACGTGCTGCCCCCAAGGTTTCTACTAGAAATTAAGTAGTCAGACGCTTACACACGTAAACTTGTGACACCCGCTATTAACTAACCTAAGTCTACGCTCAAAACCTTACCACAACTCAGCCACTGAGTTGCGAATTCTCAAACTACACCACTATAGTTCGTCCTTAGTCGACGACTAGAATTTTACAAGAGTTTAAAAAAAATACAAAATAGATAAAACAACTAAACACAAAACCCTATTTAATAAATTAATCCCAAAATAAAATATAAGGAAACCGGCCCAATTGAACAAATATAATTTGTAAATGATATCTCCCTTTATTTTCTTCGGCCCGTATCCTTTACTTCGTGAAATTAATGTCTGCCTCTTTTTCCTTTGCTCGAGAACAGTCGTTCCTCTTTCAAAAAATTAGGGCTTTGTGGAAATTGAAAATGTCGATTTCAGTTGATCGATTGAGTAGTTGTTTTCACGTTGACTGCTTTGTCGATCGATCGCCTTGCTTTGAATTCACTCGGCTGCTTCAATTTGTCGAGTTTGAATTGAATTATAATGGTATGTGATTTCCTTTATTACTCTCATTGATATGCTTGAACTCGATGCTTTGATTTTCCGATGATGATTGGGTTTTAAAGGGTTCAAATTCTTTAGTTTACGTTCATAAAATATCGGTTTGAATTCTTCACATGAATTTGCTCGGCCATACGTTTTTGCTTGAATGCTTGTGATGTGTTCCGACTTGTTCATATCATACGTATACTTTGTGAATTTTATATTAGCTCCGTTCTTTTCTCTTTTGACTTCGGCCATTTGATATTGTGATAATTTGGTTTTATGACTTTTGACTTAGTGAAGATTGACTTGTTCAATTCACTGACTTGTTGCTACTACCTTCGTCCCCACAACTTTGATTCTTTGGCATTTAAACTTGACTTGGTTTGAAAAACCGCTACCCTGATTTAAAACTGCTACCGTGATTTTTGTTCTGCTACCTTGATTCATGACTCTCAACTTGTTCAATTCATGCTACTGGTATTTACTGTAAATAGGTATGATTTTTCTGGCTTCATGATATATTTGCATTTGAGTCTGATTGTTGTGTTGATGTTCATGCAGTTGAGTTAATTCATTCATGTTATACTGCTTTGGTTGATTGTCTCCATACATATATACATTCATATATGTATGTATATATGTGTGTGGTTGACTTGATTGCACTTGTTCGATTTGTGCTTGATCACTGTCATTGCTTGCTTGAAGTTCTATGTCCAGTAGCTTGTATTGGTTTCATGTGATGTTCATCATGAGTATACATACATACATGTATTATATATGTGTGGTTTTTATGTAGTCTGGTTTCATGTGGAGCTGTGCAGTTTGATTTCACTTTGATTTTCTGGCCTTTTGGGTCTGGGTTCAATTGTTCATATGTACATTGATGCTTGGATTTGTTTCATGCCTCATTGTTGTCTGGTTCTGTTGCATATTCACTTAAGTCCATTTGGTTGCTTGTGTTTGGTCTTGCATATTTGTACATATCTTCATACTTGTATTCTCTGGCATCAAATCTATATGTTGCAGTCTTGTTCCGTGTGCACTGCCCTGATGCCATTGACATTTGTGTTCATTTACATTTGGAGTCTTGTTCATGCAGTTTGAAGCTTTGTAGATGTGCAATATGATTCATTGCAATGTAGTCTTGTATTCTCTGGTCTTCACTGTTGTGTAGTGGTTCTGTTATGCATTGTTGTCATGTGACCAGTACTGTTCCACTGCATCAGTTGTGAACTTTTGGTCTCTGGTTTCAGGTTACATGTGCACTGCCATTTGCTTCAAGTGCTCCTTTGTTTGGTTTATATGCATATACATTTTGGTTGCTGTTTTGATCTTGTTTTCATGTTCATTGAAGGCCTGGTGCAGTTTGACCCATTTCCTTGTTCACCTGATGTGTTGACACACTTGTGTACTTGTTAGCATGGTCTGGTTGGCCCTGATTTCGGTTTCACATGTTGATTTACCACTTTGTCATGTTGAGTTGCTCACTTGTTCACTGATCTGGGTTTTGTGAGTCTGGTCATTGCATTATTCTTGTGCATATTTGATTTGTACATGTGTGTATTTGGTTGTATGTTGTATTGCATGCACCTGAGTTGAATCCAGCCTCGGCTCGGTTTTGACCTTATGCTCACCTGTCCCTGCAGTTTTATCAAGTGTATTTCTGTGTGCCCGGCCTTGTGGCATGTACAGTGATACACTTTGCATATCACAAGTTGTTCGTGTAAGATGAATTCAAAATAAATATGATGACGAACAACCCAAATAATTGAGGCAAATAACTTTTTCAAAATCACACATTTCATTGTACACCGCACAAATATTTCTTTTTCAATTTTATTGCGTCAGTGTTTATTTTTCAGATAGCTTAGATGCTGGATTTAAGCTGGAATAGAGTTGAAGATCAAATACGAGTGAACGAGTGATATGTAGTGAGGTGCAAATGTATGTAACAATTTTGTAGTGAAAAATCGTGTTGTAATTTGAAATTGTATTGTCACTACAAGAAATTTTATTTTTTGTAGCGCTCAGAAAACGCTACAAAAACTTTTGGTGGCGTTTTGATAATCGTTACGAGAAAACATGCCACTAAAAATCCATGATTTTTTGTTGCATTTATTTTAGCGCCACTATAAATGCATTTTTGGCAGCGTTTTTAAAACGCCACCATAAATCTTTTTGTAGCGTTTAAAAAACGCCACCAAAAGATTTTTTGGCGCTACTAATAGAATTTCCAACTTTACCCCTGTTTTACGGTTGCATTTACTCAACGCCACTATATATATTTCGGTAGCGTTTTTGAAACGCTACTAAAAGTTATTTATTATTTTACACCATTTTTTCATGCTATTATTTCCTGTTAATGGTCTATTTTGGTTCTATTATATCAATCATCAATCACTCACATAATCATCATATTCAAATAAGTTAAAAAACACATTAACCATATAATCAAATAAAATATCCATAACCATTCCAATACAATAGTTTTTCGACAAAATGACATAACTCACATACAATAACCATTTGTATACAAATTTACACATCGGGTACTAATAAATGTTATATCTAACTAGTGCTGACAAAACGTTTGATTACCCATAATTCTTTGTTGCATACACAAGTAAAAGCTAGCATCATCAAGTCCAAATTTGCTCTCTTCAAAAGTCCGATGCCTACACAAGTGAAAGCACAATAGATAGTCAAACAAATATGGAACAAATATTTGAAATAAGTGATGTTTTATTAATTTATACACATATATACATATATAATTAGAATCAGCTACAATATAAGAGTTGGTTGTTATATTCTAAAACGGTCAGAAACAAGGGAAATAAAAGCATCCAATCATTGTATTAGTAGGATAAGTGGTATAATATATAACAGACGTAGAGTCATAAATCTGTTAGCAGTTCACTTATGATATCAAAGAGAGGGATGTTATTTTTAATTCTTGAATTAAGGAATAACTACTCACCTGAAGAAGATAAGCAAGATCACCAGCTGGAACCAATTACGAATATAATTTGTATGTGAACTGGGTATATAAAAGAGGGTGCGCAAATAGAATAAAAGATACACATGTACACACCTGGCACAATTCCCTCCTTTTCAGCATAGTTTTGTTGTATTCAAGGCATCAGTAACTCTATCCTTCTTCTCGCCAACTTCAGCTTTGCTAGCACCTCCAGTCTGAGTTACTTCATTCGAAAGCAAGATAAGTTTCATATGCAACTAATAATTAGAATATTGGGAATAGAAAGAGGGCATTAATCAAATTCAATCAAATAGACATTTTCTTTTAATTTCTTGTTTTGTAGCTTCAGCTTCTGGCAATGAATTTACTTCAGTATCTTGGATTGGCCTGACATTTGCAGGATCCACCTGAAATACATATTATCATGTGAACATGGTAAAAATATATAAATATAAAGAACAGATGGTTCTCATGTTATAAACTTATAAGGTTCTCATGTTACACGTCTACCACTTCGACAAAATACCACTTGATGAAACTATATTCTATTTTGTAATTAATTAATAGCTACTAAACTGAATTTGTGGCAATCAGAGTATACCCTACAGTTGCAACTAGTGATTTTTCTTACTTCTTCCAAGTGAGCTAATAGTGGTTCTATAGACACATTTCATCATTTACAAACACTCCGCTCTAAGTCTCATTAAATTTGGAAGCTAATAAAAAGACATGTCTAGGCCTTAAATTGGAAGCTGTCTTGTATATTTCTCAAGATATTACTATTAGCACACTCTCCAACATAGACAAACTCGGGTATTTAAATGAAGCCGGTTTCCATATTTTATGTTTAAAATCTTATATGTAATTCGTACCTGAAGTTGAACTTATGTCGAATTTTTTTTCATTTAATGTTACTTTATTTTTACTTACTGCAGCCTTTCTTTTAGCTATTTATAATATGTTTCTTCACTCAAAACTCAAATTTCAGGGTCTCCTTCAGAACCATAAAGGAATAATTTCATACTTCAACAGGAGAGGAGTCACACCTTTTTTTTTAATGAAAAAATCTACTTCGCCGACTAGTCTATATACCTGCAAATACTCACGACCGAGATACTAAGCAACTTAACGGGACTCACAAAGCTCATGTACACTCCAAAGATGAGGTACTCATTTTTGTTCGATTATGAATATACAACTTTCGGAAACATTGTCATAACATGGTATGGTTATGTCACACAGGCCAAGATACTAGCAAGATATAAGCCAACAATCAATTCAACAATTCTAGTTTTAACTCTGAAACAAACTAATCAAATGGCTGTTGATGCATTGGAATACTTCAAAAGTACCCAAAATATTGTTCTTTACTATGAAGATCTTATTAACAATCACACAGTAAGTAACTGAGTATTGATTTTGCTTAATAGATTGATTATATTAGGATATATAATTGTAATAAGACATGATTTTATTTACACTTTCTTGTTATAATATTAACTATAATCCTAACTAAATAAATAAAGTAAGAAAGAAAGGGAAAAAAAGAAGTTGTGGTGCCGTGGTTTATGTTATATTTCTGTGGCATATAATTAAGCATTAGTCCATTACAGTTATGTATCCTTACTTGTATCTAGCTTACACATAAATTCAAATATTTCATCTATTTTCAATGATATAAATCTTCAAAACAAGCACTTGACAATTACATCATTTTCCATTAAAATATTTCACATGTTTTTTGTTCTGGCAGAAATTGATGGATGTCGTAAATTTGCTGAGATTGCCGCAGAGAAGATTAGTAAGCAGGCACGTGAAAATTAATACAAAGCCATTATCTGACCACATCAAAAATTGGGAAGAAGTCTCCAACGTTCTCAAGGGAACAGAATATGAGAGCTTCTTGCAGTCTGACTACTTACCTTTCAAAGATTAGGTAGTTGTAAACAGTATTAGAAAAGACCAAAAATTCACACTCTGCTTTCAAATTAAGGGTGATGCAGAGTCTATGGGTAGTTAGTTTTCACCTAGTTGATTTGTAGGAATGCTGAAAATATATACACAAGTTAACGCAAAGCAGTTTCTAAATTTTTTGTCCATTTCAGTTTCTGTTTGGTGTATACTTGGAGGCTGCTATAATACCTGAAAATTTTTAAGTAAAATTTCATGGATCTAGATTTTAAAGGTGGAAATCAAGGGGGTTCAGAATATTTGATGGTTTCTATTTTCCTGCATAAAATTACTGACCAGGTTTCCTGCATAACACTACATAGGATTCCATCTCGAAAATGTATAGATAGCTATCAAAAAGCAAAGGAATTTAAAAGACAATTAAGATAACTCACCGTCGGTGTATCACCACATGATGTGCTTGATGCCAATACAACCATTCAAATGTGCAGTCTTCAAAATCTGTAGCAAGTATAGCAAATAAGAAATAGATACAACCTTGATAAAAAAGGTCTTCTAATTGAACACGGTACATAATATCAGTATACTAACATCACATATAACTTCATTTCCTATCGTACCTTCTATTTTGCACCAGGAACAGCCATAGAGTCTTAGAGCTTCTAGAAATTTGTCATGTTCTCCATCAGTCCACCTTTCTCTTTGTCTTGATATTGTGTAAGGTTTCCTTACCTACACTCAATAATACATATTAAATTAAGTTCAAAAACATGAACATCGTAGGTGTGCTTAAACAGACACACTGGTCAACGAGTTAGACACTGTAATAGTTCTCATCTCATCAACAAAAATTAATTATGTAGGGTTCATTGCAAACATATCTTCTTCTTGAAGATGTTTGGGATTACAAATGATTGTTGAGGTTTTAGTGACAGTTTATTCTCCAAATGTGACGATGCAACTTATTATTGGATATTGGATATTGGATCTGGATGCAATAAACAACCAAAGACAACATGCTCCTACTGATTTGTAATTTGGACCTCCTTGCCAATTAACTTGGAGGCAAGAGTATTTGACTTACTTGTTGTGTAAATAAAATGGTGTCAGCTATGTATGTCTGGTTTACAAACGATGATAAAAGGTTGCGAAGATCTATTTATTTGTGTTATGCATCAAAACAGTATATAGTTTTATCAAACTTGGTAGTGAAAGTATTTGCTGGTTCTTATACCAACAGCATGTGTCATGAAGGATCAAATACAGTGCAACTGTTTCAACAGCTGTGACTGCAAGAGCGTTAAGAAATTATTAAACTAATCTACCTAAGGATAATGATGTAAAGACCATTCAATTAGTGATAATCACGTCTTGAATAAATATATTCTTCCACTAGTGGATTCAAAGAATAGAACCTAAGTACAGTTAACAGCATAATATATATGCATATAATTGCAAAAGCAAAAGATACCTCTAACAGAATTCAAAACCTGTACAAATACAGATGCTCAAGAATCACAACTTACATATACTAAACTACAACAATATGCTCTACTATACAATACTCCAAAATTCAAATTCATACCAAATCCCACTTCAACAAGCTATAGACTCGCGGTTAAATCCAATACTTTGTAACTTAATAAGTACCTCTATTGGCGGTTCCTTAGACGACGGTCCTTCAGATTGGAGCGGCGTTGGATTTACTGTACGTGCTTGGAGAGGCGTTCGACCAAAGCAGATTTGGGTGATTTGATTTAGAGCGGTGCTGGCAGACGAAGTGAGCGGCTTTGGATCAGAGCGGCAGTGATTTGATTTGATTTAGGGGTTTTTTGACGGAGGCAGCGTGATTCGATTTAGGGTTTTATGGAGGGTGAGGGAGATTTTGCTGGAGCAAAAAGGAAGGCGGGAGGAGAAAAGTTTCTAAATAATGAAGAGGAAGGGAAACGTGACAGTAAATAAAAAAAATTTGTGAAATATTTTTTACTTTACGCGGGTGCAAAGCGGGAACGTGAAATCTTTTTAGCCGCATTTATATTTTTTAGGGAAATACTTTTTGGTTGCATTTAGAAAGAAACGCCACCAATTTTTGCAACTATAAATGGTTTTTCTTGTAGTGTGTAATTGAAATTTTGTATATATAGTGAGAGCTCAAATTTTGTACTATTCAAAATTGTAATAAAGTATTTGTTTAAATAAAATATCTGCTTGAATTTAAATTCTGTGTTATTTATTTTATTCAGCAAATATTTATTTAATTATGTGAAAAATAAAATAGTACAATAACAAATACATTTAAATGAATATATACTTGTATATTATCATCAAACAAAAATCATATACTAGCATATTCTACATCTGCCAGATAATAAACACACAAACCCAAAAACACAAAGGAAAAATCTTCCAGGTTACTCAAACGGTAACCCAAACCCAGATCAAAAGTGAAGCTGAAGTACAATACTGCTACTTCAAGATCCAAATCAAAAAAAAATTACCAAGTAATCTCAGTAACACTAAACTTCCACACAATTGACTTTGATGGTTGGTGACTTCAGAACCAAGGGGAGCTGAGCATAACATGAGAGAAGCTAAGAAAATTAAACTAGAAAAATAGGCAATTGGGAGGCATGAAGTGGGAAAAATCTGCAACAATTGAGAAAGCTAGGTTAGGATAAAGGAGAGACGAAATGATGGTGGTAAAGAGAAGGAAGTAGCGGTCGAATCTATGATGGAAAAAAGAGGAGAATAGTGGTGGCTGAGAAGAGGAACTCTAGTTCTATTGATACTGAATTTTTATTCTTAAGCATTAGATGAACCTCAATAGTTGTTATTTATTATATACTGAAACAAAATTCCTATTCCGCGAGGTTGTAATCATTCAATTCCATGCAATTTACAAATGTGTAATTGACATTATAATAAGAATAAAGAATAATATTACAAATTTTAATTAAAATTGAATAGGATATAATTTGTATTCAACTTTTGAATAGGTATAAATTGTATACAAATAGATGCACTTATCAAATTTGAATGTTTGGAAAGGTAAGATAAGTTTAACCAGATAAACTAGTTTTTTTTTTAATTTTTCAACCATTTTCTAACATATAATGCAGTGCATATATAATTGTATATATGCATATATGCGTGTATGTGTGTTTGTATGTATACATATAATTATTAATACGTGAACATAATAAGCTTAAATTACAATCAAAATTTTACGTGATAAATCCAGTCGAGAATTATCATGGTGTGCTTTTGGGGTGACCATAAAAATGACACCTTTTGTCTTTAAAAATAATTTACAAGAGGATTTTGGAGAGATAGAATTGATATAAATTAATGAACAGAGTTATATACGTGTGTGTGGATAGTTTTTTCTTCTCTTGAATTGTTCGAAAAACCCTTTATTTTGTTTGAGAAGTAAAACTCAATGTGAGGATAGCACCCAAAGAGAGAACCCCTGTATTTATAGAGGCTTGTGTGAGCTTTCTTTCCAATGGGAATTTACACAATTAACTTACTTACCACTAATTTGTTTACATAAATAAACATGTCCACATATATGTTTATATATATATATATATATATAGCGATTCTTCCTATCTAATGGAAAGAGTTGTACTTATCTAAAGGAATATTCGCATTTGATTAAATAAGGACTTACTCAAATATTTGTATATCTTTGTATAAACACATTTGTTAAACAGTATAACAAATATATGGTACCATGTGACACTTCACACTTGTTGATTTGAGTGTTATTTACACACTTTAAACAATACTAAAATACAACACAATAAATCCTTATCAAAATAAAATATAGTCCTAACATTTCGCAAATTTTTATTTACAATTTAAATTATTTTCCTCCACTAACAATTTATAACAGTTATAAATTTATTTACCAATTCAAATTTAATCAAACCATGAAAGTCATATTTGTGAGACTCTTAAGTACGATACTGGCCCTTAGTAATATTCAAACAATTCAGACATTAAAGCCTTTGCATACATTAATAAAGCATTGCAGTAGACTAGGTGTCAATTGCTTACCAATCATCTAGTTTAAAATCCAAATTTATAATCGTAAATTAAACACCTTTAAGCAACAATATAGTGTGCATGTTTATCTATTTGTCAGCATTATGTCACTTAGATGTCTAAAGTTCAGTTAATGATCAAAGATCTAATAACGTTCATAGTTAACTATAAAATTAACTTCGAAGTCATCTGGTTCAATCCAATAACAATCAACGATTAATTGGATTGGTTTGGCCAAAGATTTAGGACTTCATGTCAACTTCCAAGTATGGTTACCTAACCTTCTGCATCAAAGTAGACAAATCCTCTACATGTTTTAACCATAGCTGCAAATGAAAGTAACATAAAGTAGTATTGTGTAATTATATAAATCAATGTATGATCTATATACATAAGATTAACTGTGCCCTCAAGTCAAGAGAATACTGCACATCGTCATGTGAGATCTTCTAATTTGCAACATATAATAACCGATATAAGACTTTTGATGAGTAATTCCATGATGTCCAAAACCTATGGGTACATAACCTATTGGTGTCCTCAACAGTCATGAGTAAATCATTGACCATCGTATAGATAGCATTACATATACTACTCTTTCACATGTATCGATATTCCATTCTTGAAACACCAAATTATCAGGAATATTTTTGTAACACCCCATAATTTTATGAAATTAAATAATTAAATTAAAAAGGGTGAAACCATAATTTTACATAAAAGGAAAATTAGTAAATTTCTACAGAAGATGTAATTATGCTTCGTGACTTATTTCATTGCATCCAGAATGTTGTTTATAGTCGAAATATGTATAGTTTGCTGAGTTTGCTTAAAGGGCTAGAAATTAGAAGATTTCAAAATCAATGGCATTTTCATACTATATTATTTTCTAGATTTAGCCTAGATATAATATTTTTCAGCTTATAAATAGATCTCTAATCTTAGTCATTTTGCTTTAAATCTTGCCTCCACTTATAAATCCATAATCCCTAAATTAATTCTAAATCTACCAAATTAAATCCAAAGTTAAAAAAATTAATATATGGAGTCAAAATCCATGAAAAGAGCTACGCAAATAAATCAAAGACGTCTAGAAATTAGATATTTCCAACGTGAGGAATTTCTAGACAGTGAAGGAGGCGGATTCACCTCGGATCAGAGAAGATGCATGGTTAATCGGTAAGTGGGATTTATCATATTTACGTATATATTGGTAAGATGTAATAATTCACTCTTATGATCTTAATTCAAGTTATAAGATGTAATTAATTATTAGAAATGATTGCTTTATATACACCTAATTAGGATGTAGTATGTCATGGTTAGATTATTAGAAAGTTAATTTTTATCGATTATAGTTAGCGAAAGCTAATCTCCTTCTAATTAAAAAGTATAAAATATACAAGTGTTCTAAACCGGACATATTATATATCAAAATTGTAGTTCTCGATGACAAGAATCCACTGGTGGTGTTTGTTTATCAATTGACTGTATGAATTAATCGAAAAACGCATCAAAAGTTCAACGAATATGGACCATCCATTTTGATTCAACGGTGAAATGGAGACGATATGCCGATTGAGAAGCGTGACTGTATAAGGAGGGTGATTGGGGTCCCACATTGGTCTCTGGTTACCTTAGATCATAGCGAGGTGGGGTACATAGGAGGAAAATCTTAAGTGGTGGATGAATAGGATGGGGTGGTCGGAAGGGGTACCTTCGATGGCTTTGGGTGCAGCATGGCATGGGCAAGCCAACAATGTGGTCAGATCAGAGTGGAACGGTTAGAGGCGATGTTGGCGATAAGAGGAAGGTGGTAGCTGGGTTTTGAGCATGATGAAGACACAGTTGCAAGGCGTAAATGATACGCAGAAAAAAAGAAAAGAAATTAAACTAATATATATGATTAAATAATTAAAATAATGCCCCTGATATTCAAACCCTTATAACTCTCTTGTACGACCTCCGTTTCATCCACGGTTCATAGCATTGCGATAGTGGAGAGATGAGGCACATTTCAGTATATTGTTTTGCTATGTTTTAAATCACTTCTAAAAAGTTCCTTGTTTTAGTATGTTCATTATACGTTGTTTGATATGGCGATAGTGGGCTGAGATATTTTGTTCCACAGTAGCGAGTCGCTTATGATTAGGCGATAGTAGGCTAACACATCTGGTTCCTCAGTAGCGAGTTGCAATTTTTGGTGATAGTGGGCTAAGACATTGCGTTCCTAAGTAGTGAGTCACTTATGATTTAGCGGTGGTGGGCTAGGACATGTAGTTCCCCAATAGCGAGTCATTTACGATTTGACGATAGTAGGATGAGACATTGCATTCTTCAGTAGCAAGTTGCTTGTGATTTGACAATAGTGGGCTAAGACATAGAGTTCCATTATAGTGATTCATTCACGATTTTGGTGATTGTGGGATAGGACATGTAGTTCCTTATTAGCAAGTCGCTTATGATTTGTCGATAGTGGACTAAGACATATGGTTCCTCAGTAGCGAATCACATACATTTTCGCCAATAATGAGTTGGAACTTTTGGCTCAATCATGTTGCACTTGGTCTTTGGTATGCAAGTTGGGACTTTATATTTGATCGAGTGCATATAATTAGATATGGGTTAGATTTTAGCAAGACCTTTAACTATGATGTCACCATGGTATTATATTATGTTAAGACGACTTGTTGGGTGCAGGCGACACGGTTTAAGGTATGGTTACTTTTCAAGCATAAGTGTTATTTTACTAGCTTATTAGTATTATACACTTATATGATGCGTTTCGCTCACCAGACGTATGTTTGACCCCTCTATCATATTCTTCTTCCTTGTCATACTCTGATATGTTGATAGAGAGGACAAGTGGTGACTTGGAGGCACGATAATGCGATGAAGATGTGTATTTGTTTGTCTATTAACTATATACTATTTTATCTTAGTTATTCCAGGACAGTAGGCTATTTTTGTTATTACTGTAGAGAAATGTTGTAAGTGAAGTTTATTTGATACTGTATTATTTTGTTCGTCTATGGCTATTACATTATTGATTATTACATTTTATTCCTTCCACTATGAGTTTCAAAAGTGTAGAATATCGTAGATAGTTCTGTAATTTATTTAAAAGTGATCCGCTATCTGCAAGATTCATGATGCCAGTTCCACTTTTATATGTGGGTCGGAACGTTGTAGATGGCGGGTTGTTACATTTGGTACAAGCTTAGGTTCGACAATTCCTATTTAACTAGGGCATATGAGAGAGCATATTTGTAATTATATACATACATACATACACATACATACATACATACATACATATATAATTTTTATACGCCACGCCCTATATAATTTTGACTCATATAGGTAGTTGTTGGCTTATCCCTTCTTGAAGTAAACAACTACGAGTTAAATAAATAGTTTGGGGTGAAAGATAACTCCATCATGTTTGTTGCAATTTACTCCATAAAGAATTTTCTAAAAGGGAGTTTATATGCGAAGTAGCAGTGGAGTAAATTATGGGACTATTGATGGATAAGAAAAAGAGCAGTGCCCTTAAGTCCATATGATATAATGTGATGTTAATGGTGCTAATGAAGGTACATAAGTATTTTTTTAGATTGTATGACCTAGTTAAGCTTGTGTAAGTTATGATCAACTCCAATTAAAGTAATTAAATTAACTAAAATTAGTTTAAATGTTTTCCTTACAAAGTTAGAAATAACGGTGCTCCAGATTTTAGGGAAAGTATAGAGTTGAAGTTTGTTTAATATATTAAAATCATAACTCCTTAAGTAAGCTTCAACATAAGAAAATTTAACAAGAAGTAGTTTACCAAAAGTATTTTAGAGCTTTTATCTTTGTAAAAAGTTTAGCATATGGCCTATTTTTACATTTGTATTTTGATATATACTTTGCTTTCGACAAAAGAAACTTTTGAAAGGTAAATAAAAAATGCAAAACACATTTTTTTAAATACATTTTATTTTACAAATATTTCTATCGCATTTTGAAAGAAAATTAAAATATTTCCTTTACACTTTTGTGAAGTTTCTAGCATTTTGAAAGAAAATTAAAATATTTCCTTTACACTTTTGTGAAGTTTCTAAATTATAAAGGAAAGATTTAAAGTGGTAAGTTTTAAATGTTTATTTTTCAAAGTCAAATTTGAACCATTTCAAAAAATTTAAATTTTGAAATTTAAAATGGAAAATCAATTCTCCAGGTGATCTCCGCTCTTATGCATTGTCTGAATATTTCCAAAAAAATCGGAGTTGGGTTCACCTGAACTATCGATTTGGTTTTGAAGTGACCGATAAGCGGAGGAGTGTACTTATATGAGATGGCTTGAAACTATAACCACTCCAAAACCATATGCGCGTTCTACACTTTGGAAGAGGTCAAGACTAGTTCGAGATAATCGAAGACGGAGTGCTTCAAAGTGCAAGGGCTACTTGCTACTAATTCTGAGGGTGATTCCAAAATGGAAGTAGTAAAAGTAGTGCCTTCAGTTTGTTCATATCCTAACAACATGTATGGATGAATCCTGGCATTGCATTGTTGCCTAAAGGGCAGTGTTAGCATTTCAAGTAGGAATTACTAAGAGAGGAAAAAGGTAATCGTGACCTCACAACTCGGTAATGACTAAAACATGGGATATGCTTTAGAGTTATGTGGTTTGCTACCATTACGAGCAACCGTTCCTCGATCTAGAATTGATATTTATGGATTTGATATGCGCACACGGGAAGAGTGGGTCCAGGGCTAGTGCACACAGTTTTAAGCATTGGTGCACAGGGACTAATGTAATCTAGTGTGTCATGTTAGAGGGGCAACTGACGCTGATTCGCAAGGGGTCCATGTGAGGCCCTCGGTATATTTTTCTAGAGGTATACTATGGCAGTTGGTACTCCAGTAGCCTTGTCATTGATTGAAATCCAATCTCCAATACGTGCCCCTACGAATTTAATTGTATACCTATTATGCTGGAATTTAATTAATGTAACAATTTTGGCTATGATTTATATTTAATTTACCCTAGACATTTTTATAATATCACTAGATTTTATAATAAAAATGATTTGGTTATTGTAAGGTATAAACCCGTCCGTGTTTATGTGTGGCGTGGTTTTACGAGATACCCTTATTTCTGGAAGTTTTTTATTACATTAAGTAATCTGGTTGATTGTGTTTCTCATACTGGTTTTACCAGACTGACCGAGCGTTATTTTTCTTATAATGCTCGGGTCAGCCCGAGCATATTTTTCAGATTTAGCTGGACACTTTAGAGCTTTCAGGAGATGAGCTAGATCCTCCAAGATGTATTCACGTATCTTATCTTCCCCTTTTTTGTTATTATAGTATTTATCAACAATTGTAAGGACGTGTTGTTATAAATGTCCAGGGCTGATAATATGTTGGTTTTGCTCTGATGATAGTATGTATATTAAAGTTCTTTTCTCTTTGTAAAGACCTATTGTATATTTTATATTGCTCGTCACATTATGAGACTCTGTTCTACCTATTCTTTTATTTTTACACAAATAAACCATCTTTCTAATACTTAGATGTTCGGCACGTGAAAACCATATTAGTGTCGACTTTTGAGGATCGAAAAGGTGGCATTTTACATGTGGTATCAGAGCTTAGGTTGAGCGAACACCTAGGCTTAGGTAGGGTAAGACTCATTTGAAATTGGGTAAGTGAGATCCTAGGATGAGTTTGAGTGTATATATGAGAGCGCAATTTGTTAATGCTATAAAAATGTTTATATCTTGTTGATTTATCTGTTGAGTGGTTTATGGATTCTGGTCAATATGGAAGGTACAACTGTATGGATAGGGGTTTCTAAATACTTGAACCAGGCAAACCGACACGGTATTATTTTGAATTGGGTAAATGAAATAAATTTACCTAGATTATATTTTATATATAAAGAATAATTTCTAAAAATTTATATATAGATTTATGAAGTGTTAGGAAATAATAATATTCAGTTATTATTATTTATTGATTGATTTTCTATGCTTGACCAGTTTATGAGCAGTTTTTTCTTTTCACTACATGGGTTCGTAATATTAATTTTAGGGAACGTTGAAATGAACACCTTGTGAATCCAGTTTCACAATTCGACTATAAGGCGTTTGGTGGTAATGTTGTGTTAAAATTTAGTTTATTAAGAATTGTTTATTATAATAAAAAAACGATATAGTTGTGAAATGATTTTATATAAGAAGGTGAAATTATATAAGTACGGTTTATAAATAAATAAAAAATTGATTTAAACTGAGAATTTGAGAACTTATATCCCGATGCTTTTGAAAAATTGTTTTCTAAATTTTTGAGAAGATAATAATAGTATTATTTGACAGTATTTATGAATATACATATTTTAAAAGATTTTAAAGGAATGGAAAGCGTTGAACTCAATTCAGTCACCGGAAAACAATTCTCATAATTGTAGGAAATGCAGATTACGGATTTTAAGGCAGAATTAACACTAAAGGGGGGTGAATAGTGTCTAATTAATTTTATGAATCTTTTTGAAATCTTTCCAAATTAAATCCAAACAGATGCAATTCACAAACACAGAGACAATCACAGAATCATACATAGAAGCAAATAGTAAATAAAAGCAGTAAAGGAAAGAACACACCGGAATTTTATACTGGTTCGGAGTTACCCTACATCCAGTCCCACACAATTTCTTATGCAGATTTCTTTTCAAATATAATATCGATATTAAAACCTCGATTTCAAGGCCACGAGATACACCCTCCTGTCTAGGGCAAACTCTCTTGATTTAACCAGGCTACAAGGTCACCTATTTGATTTACGGGCTACAATCACACCCAATTGATTTACGGACCATAATCACACCATTTCCAATCACACTTTGATAGAGAGAGACTCGATACACTTTGATATTTCGATCTTTGATTACAAATGATCCTATAACTCTGAATAGTATTGATATCTTTGAGAGAGAGTGGCAGAGAATCAAACTAGAGACGATCGAGTTTGATTCACTTAGGATTTCGGCAGAGTTTTTTTTAAGAATGTTTGAAAATAAGAATGGAAGAGAAAGAGGAGAGAAAATAAAGAAATCTTAAGTGAAAATTCGTTGAAAACTACTGGAATATATAGGAGAATAACGGTCATGTCCATTCATGAAAGGTTACGACGAATAGACACTTCTTTTGAAAATTCGAATTTTAAAATCTACGGCTACCATGTTGACATGGGGGGTATAGGCATGTCGACATCCCTTAGTATTTTTTGAAAATTGATTTTTGTTTTAAAACAGATTTTCTTTCTAAAGTTTGTCGAAACAATCTTAGAACTTTGTAAACTATTTTGAATATACTTTATGATTATAAAAACCTTTGGAAAGTGATCTTACGAAATATAAAAGTAATAAGAGCTAAGTATATAAATATTTTGAGATTAAAGCTAAAACATTAAAACCAGGAGATAGTTTAAAAACAAGAATTGATATTGCAATTAATATGATTAAAAATAGTTTTTGAATTAAGGCTAAAATATTTAAACCGAGAGAGAGAGATGTCTTTTTAAAAAGATAGTTTTGAAAAAATCTAAAAATAAGGCATTTTGAAAATTTCGTGGATTCCATTCCACTAGAGAAGGTCGTGGGTTCCATCCCACTAAAGAGGTTATGGGTTCCATCCCACTATTAAAGCGAGAAGGTGGATTCCATTCCACAATTAAAATCCAAATGAAGATTTTAGTGCTATTACGAAGTTTTAACATAAATCTAGATTCTATTACTTATCTGATATCTTGAACTCTTGAACTCTTGATAATCTTGATACTCATGAGTCATCAGTCTTGATTTCTATTATCTTGAATTCATTAGTCTTGAATCTCTATACTGTACAGTCTTCATTCTTAGTACCTGCATACATATATCCTGCATATACATATATATCTAGACAAAGATATTAGTATTTATATTTTATAACAAGTCCTAAGGTTATTGTCATCAAAACCATCATCTCAGGAACTAACAATAATGACTGCAACATCATCGGTGTTCATTTTCGAGTTTCTAAGTGACGGGTTGCTGCCATAGTAATTGTTTTTCATAGTTTTTTTGCAAAAGCAAATTTTGTTCTAGTTCAAAAGTATGATTTGGTATATAAAAGGATACATGTATGTTGTTATTTCAAAATGATTGAAATAAAAATCGGTGTTCGGTTCTTTAGTTTTCAGTTAATTTATTATACGGACTCATATATTTTATGCATTAGGATAGGTTTTTTGTGCATCTTGTTATAGTAAATTGTTTGTTAGTTTTCATTTGTTAAAATAAAATGGAATTTTCGATGATTTTGGACAGTCGAAAGCTTCCGAATTTATATAGAAATTGAAACTAACTGTTTTGGAAAATATAAGAAAATAAGTTTTCATAATTTATAAATTTGAAGATATAAAAGTTAAAAAAAGTTTTAAATTTGTTGAACATTTTAGTTAAGTAAAGCAAATCTACTTTTGCATATATACTCTTAGGATTTAAAGGAGTATTGTATGAATATGAACTCGAGTTAGAAAATGTTAATAACTCAAACTATGATTTTATGAAATATCTTTATAAATAATTTTAAAAGAAAAAAGAAATTGCTATAAGTAAGAACCAATAAGAATAATTATGTAAGTTGTGCGTAGATCATTTTGTTCGCATAACTATTCTCGATAAAAGGTTCGAGTGACTTTGAGGTGTTTCACACCGATTCGAATAAGGATTTATCACTCGATTCTTGACGACGAGCACTTAGTGAGGGTTCTTGATATGGAACTAAGGTTTTCTATCGTAGTAGATGACCATGTAAGGAGAATAGAGGTTCCTAATTAAGGATCCTAATCGAAGTCCACATTAGCGAAATCAGGTTGAACAGTCTAGTTCGGAAGAAAAGTTTATGTATTCAAGTATGTGATCGAATCAGTTTACGGATGATCTCCATACATCATACGAGCTTATGGAAAATGTTAAGTATTTTTATATAGGCTTATTTCTTTCAGGGTTTGATAATACTGAAATTTTGGGGAGGAAAATTCTTTTAAGGGGGAAGAATGCAACGATCCGAAATTTTTAACATTTTGATTAGGAATATTTACTTTATTTAAGTAATAAAATTTGATTCGGATTTAAATTAATAATAAGAAATTCAAATTTAATAAAAACAACTTGATTTTTAATAACTTATTTTTAAATGAATTTATAGGATTTTTCCATAATTTTTAATTTGGAAAATATTTAAATTATCGTTTGGCGATTTTTTGGCAAACGATTATCTTTTTTAAAATTTCATAGGATAAAATAATCCATGTATTTTATTGCTGATTTGTGATCGTGCCGTATTTTGGTGCACCATTGTATTTTAAGTTTTGTCATTCGCGGTTCGTACACGAATGAAATATTGTGTTGCGGGATAACGCAAAACCCTGTTTTCACATATTTTTAAAATCAAAATTTCAATTTTTAAAACAACATTTTGATGAAGTGATATGTTGCTTGAGAATCTTTTTGCTTGGGAAATTTGGATTGCATGTGATGGAAAGAAAAGAAATTTTGTTTTGTTTTAAAATCAAGTCAACACGTCACGTTTAATTTTCTATTTCTTTCCCCCTTCCCTTTTCTTTTCGTTCATTCTTTTTACCAATAAGCAAGTAATTTTTGCCACTTCAAAAGTCAAAATCTTGAATTACACTCAGTGTAAAATCATAAAATAAATTCCTTGTTCTAGTATTAATGAGATCTTCAATTTTATGTGCTTTTTGTTTGGTGCAACTACACTTTGGGATGCTCAACTTGTTTAACAACTAGTGGAAGTAAGCTAGGGTTTGGAATCTGGGTTGTCTAAGGCGGACTTGGATGAAATCAAGAGTAGATTTGAGTTTATCAAGTAAAGGAGCAGGGGTGGTGGCCGTTTGGGAGTGCATGACTCATGGGTGGTGGTCGTGACTTTTGATTTTTGCATTTTACTCTTCTAGATCGTGATCTAAAATGGAGTGTCGGCTTGAATTCGATAGGTCCAGGAAGGGGTGTTTGCGACGAGGAGTGCGTAGGATTTAATGGATTTTGATTTCATCATGAGGTGAGGGAGTAATCAATAAGGGAAGATCGGCAGCATGGGTATCGGCGTGCATCTCTGTGCATGTTTCGTTGTTGAGGAAGATGGGCTGCAAAGTAGGTTGGGTTTATGGATAGTAGGCCAGGCCGATCCAATTTGGTGTGAGGAGCAATTGTAATGTGTTTAAATATATATATATACATATATATATATACACACACATATATATATCTGTGTGTGTGCGTGCACGCGCGCGCGCACGCGCGCGCACGTGTTAGTTGAAAAATGTGATATCTCACCCATATGAAATTCAATTTATCGGCTGTGTTAGACTCATATTGAAGAGTACAACATTGTAGTATAACTTGTTGATAAATTTGGTGATGTTTGAAATATGGATAAAATGATAGGGGCTGAATTTAATTACGTTATTGTAAATAATAACATAGTTAATTAATTATACTTCATTGATGATATCTATTTGGCTAAATAAAACACCGATTTGTCAAATTAAAATGGAATGGATTATTTTAGGATATTTACCTAGTAGAATAAAGCCTCGTTTTACCATAAATTATGTGGAATAGATCATCGATGACATCTGTTTGGTAGAATAAAACCTCGTTCCACTGTTATATAAAATGAGACATTTTTTCATACGTCAGTTAATTAATATGTGGATTAATTAACATTGTGAAAAGTGATGTGTTGACTATTGATGGTTAGTTATAAATTTTATTTACATATATATATATTGCTTATGTAAATACAAGTTATGTGACTTGAAGGCCAAATTGAATTAAATGGTAACTTGGTTAATACCATTGTGGTCACTAAGCCTCTTTCCGAATTTGAAAGGTTATGGATTTAATTAACTTCAATTTTATAACAATCTGAGGTTAAATGTTTATTTAGTTATGAATATGTTTAGAGATATTTAATTATATTATTAATATTGTTTAAAGATATTTAATTATATTTTTAATGAGGTTTAAGTTAATTAATTATTTTAATTAACGGTATTTAAGTAATGAAATATTTACTAATGATATTTTAAGTTAATTAATTATTTAATTAGTGTTATTTAAAGTTAATAAATAAATGTAATTAATGATGTTTAAAGTTGATTAATTGATTTAATTAATTAGTTTAATTTAACTAATTATTTTCTTAAAGATGTTTAAAGTTATTTAATCTTTTAAAGATGTTTAAAGTTATTTAATTATATTATCACTATTGTTTAAAATATTTAATTATATTAATTATGTTGTTTAAAGGTATGAAATTATATTATTAATGTTGTATAAGTTAATTAAGTAATTTAATTATGGTTTAAGTTAAATAATTGATTTAATGAATGATGGGTTAAGTTAATTAATTACTTTATTAAGGATATTTTAAGTTAATTTATTTATTTTATTAATGCTGTTTTGAAATTAATAAATTATTTATTTATGATGTTAAAGGTGATTAAATTAATTTAATAAAGTTGTTTATAAATAAAAAAGGGTTGATAGAAGGAATTGTACATTACAAATGATATTTTGTAAAAGAGATTTATAAACGATATTTTTTAAAGGTGTTTTATAAGTGATGTTTGTAAAAGAGGTTATAAATGATAATTTATAAATAAAGAAAGGATTTATAAGTGATATTTTAAAGATGACAATGGTTTGTGATAAATATAAAAGATTTATAAAAATGGGTTGGATTTATACAAGAATTTTTATAAAAAGAATTTTATAAAAGATTTCTATAAAGGACTTTATAAAGGTAGAAATAGAAAAGATTTTTATTAATAGAAAGGAGTTTAATAAATGGAAGAGATTTTATAAATCATTTTAAAGTTTTATAAATTTATTTGGAGATTTATAAAAAGGATTTGTAAATATGAAATAGGCTTATAAAATGAGAATTTTATAAAAGGGATGAGTATTTATTTTCATAATTAGTCCTTCTTAATTATGATGGTATTGAAACATTCTTTTCATACTTAACAACCAAGGATGGGTGGTTTGGTTTATAGTAAGAAACATTTAAATGGTATTTATTTTGGTCAATTTAAATACGAATTTGAAAAAGATAAAATCTTCCTTAAGTTTTGTTAATATACATATACCATTGAGATAAGTATATGGATTATTTCCAAAGTATTGAAAGTACAATAGGTTGTGAACATACTTATACCGGTGAGATAAGTGTATAAATGTTTTCCCAAGTATTGAAAAGAGTATAAGGGTTTATGGATAATCTTTCGTGAAGGTATTTTGAATCAAATAATTGAAGGGGGTCTTAATAATTGAAAGATTTATTTATAGAGGCTCAGTGGATTCCATATGGAATTAAATCTATGATTGATTGATTGTTATTTGATAGTTAAATAACCGACTATGAAACCTTAGCCAAAACATAACTCTGAAAATATCTAGGAGAAACATAGGAGTAATAGGGCACTGTCATCTTCGATGATGTTGTACCATGCGTATAAAGCTCGTTTTGTTCCCTTAGGATAAATGATAAGGAAATCCATCCACTTAAACAATTAGGAGGTGATCCCCACTGTTATGTATTGTCCGATTATTTCCAATAAAACCGAAATTGAGTCCCCCGGAACTATCAATTTGTTTTTGGAGCGACCAATAAGTGGAGGAGTGTACTTATATGAGATGACTCGAAACCATAACCACTCCAAAACCATATGAATGCTTTGGAAGACGTTCAAGACTAGTTTGACATAATCGAAGATGGAGTTCCTTGAAGTGGAAGGGCCACTTGCTGTTAATTGTGAGGGTGATTCCAAAATGGAAGTAGTAGAATCAGTGTCTTCGGTTTGTTCATATCCTGAACAACTTGTATGGATGAATGCTGGCATTGCTTTGTTGCCTAGATGGCAGTCTTAGCATTCCAAGAAGTGAGAATTGCTAAGAGAGGAAAAAGGTAATCAAGACCTCACAAGCCTCATAACCTGGTAATGACTGAAACATGGGATATGCTTCAGAGCTATGTGGTTCGCTACTATTAGGAGCAGTCATTCCTCGATCTAGAATTGATATTTATAGACTTGGTATGCACGCGCGGGGAGAGTGGGTCTAGGGCTCGTGCGTATTGTTTTAAGCCTTGGTGCATAGGGAATAATGTAGTCCACTGTGTCATGTTAAAGGGGGAAACTGGCTTTTATTCGCAGAGGGTCCATGTGAGGCCCTTCGTACATTGTTCTAAAGGTGTACTGTGGCAGGCGGTACCCCAATAGCCTTGTCATTGATGGAAATCTAATCTCTAATAGTGCCCTTACGAATTTCGTTGTATACCTATTATGCTAGAATTTAAAATTTGTAACAATTTCGGCTATGATTAATATTTATTTTACCCAAGACATTATTTTAAAATCATTATATTTTATAATAAAATTGATTTGATTATTGTACGGTAAAAACCAGTCTGTGTTTATGTGTGGCGCGGTCTTTCGAGAGACCCTTATTTCTGGAAGGTTTTTGCATTAAGTAATCTGGTTGATTATGTTTCTTACGCTGGTATTACCACACTGATTCGAGCATTATTTTTCTTATAATGTTCGGGTCAGACCGAGCATATTTTCCAGTTTTAGCTGGACACTTTAGAGATTTTAGGAGACAAGCTAGATCCTCCAAGACATATTCATGAATCTTATCTTTCATTATTTTTTTCTTATTGTATTTATCGACAATTGTAAGGATATGTTGTTATAACTGTCCACGGTTGATGATAGGTTAGTTTTGCTTTGATGATAGTAAGTATATTAAAGCTCTTTTCTCTTTGTAAAGACCTGTTGTATATTATATATAGCTTGTCACGTTGTGAGTTTCTTTTCTATTTATTCTTTTCTTTTACCCCAAATAATCTGTCTTTTGGGTATTTGGATGTTCGACACGTGAATACCGTGGACTTATTAGTGTCGACTTCTAAGGATCGAAAATGCAGGTTGTTACACTAAAGTTCAAATGAAATCTCATTTTAGTCAAATTGTTTAAAAGGAGTTTCATGAATTTGATCTTTATATGAATTAGAGTGTATCAAATATAGTCTTTGTTAATACCTCAATATTGGTTTTGATGACAACAACCAAATAAAATATAGATACTAATGTTTTGCCAAATTATGTAGTATATAATGCAGAGTATTACACATATGCTGAATTGAAGACTGAACGGTATAAAGAATCAAGAAAAATATATGAAGGCTCATGTGTTCAAAGTCAAAGAAATAAAAATCTCAAGGTTATAATTTAACGTAAGGAGTCATTAGTAAATATTATTAAGGTCCTTGATAGCAATTTATGATCTCTTTCTCTAATTTCTAATCTTTGACATTTTAAACAAAAATAAATTACTTTCATTTCAAAGATATAGAAACACTTTATAAAAGTTTTTTTTAAGTTCAAAGATATTTAAAATCTATGTTCAAAATATTAAAATTATAAATTAAAAAAATTTCAAAACATTTTAAAGAAAACATCTTCATTTTTAACTAGCATATGTCGAATACATATCTAGGATATGTTGACATACATGCCATCAAATGTTTTTTAAATTTTGAATGGAACTGTCTATTCGACACAACAATTCACGAATGGATACATCTATTCATTCACTATATATGAAGTGCAAGATGATTTTTATCAATTAATTACTTGCTTTCTTCCCACTTCTTACTTTCTTGAAAATTCTCTTGAAAATATACTACGTTCTCTTCAAAACATATAGAATCGATTATACTTCATTATATTGATTCAATACTACTTTCTTACCATTTTGGAAACATCTCCCTTATTTTAAAGAAGAAAATTCTATCCAAAGGGCTATAAGATCCATTATATCCAAAGTATAAGAATTTGTCTTTGGAAAAACTATCAACTCCACCCGTGTTTGTTTGGGTGTGGTTGTAACCTGTTCAAATCAAGTGGGTATGCTTAGTAGTCCGTTCAAATCTAGTAGGTGTGCTTGTAGCCCAGTCAAATCAAGTGAGTTTACCTCAGGCTCGGAATATAGAAGGGTGTGTCTTGTAGCCTTGAAATCGAGATTGTATTAGGGTTTGCCTTCTATCTGGTTAAAGATTGGCATTTTAAAAGAAATCTGTACAAGCAACTGTACGGGACTAGATGTAGGAGAAATATGAACCAGTATAAAATCCTTGGTATCATCTCTCTAACTCTTACTTTACTTTATTGCTTTTATTTTTATCTGTGATTGCATCTGTGACTGATTGTTAGTATAATTATGTGTTATTAATCAGTGATTTAATATTAATCTTGAAAGAAAATTAAAAAGATCAGCATAAGTTAGAAAACACTATTCGCCCCCCTCTACTATTAAATTAGCCTTAAGATCCATAATTCTGCAATCCACATTAGCTATTAGAGCACTAGGTTTTCATAAACTCATAATTTGATTTTTGAAAAGTTCAAATGGCTAACAACACTGTTAGTACACTTGTTAATGCTTTTGTAGAAGAATAATCTACTACTATACCTCCACCTTTTAATTGCAGTAATTACACATATTGATCATGTGGGATGAAGATTTATTTACAGTTTAATGGTTTAGATATTTATAAAATTACATAGAGTGAGTACACCGAACCCCAGACCAACTTTACAACTTGGATTATTGACCGAAAGACATAAGCATTTAATAATTCTAAAGCCATGAAAAATTATTTTTTCTCATTGGATAAAAATGAATTTGATAAAGTCCTTATTTATAAGTCTGCATATGATATTTGGAGAACATTGCAAGTTACTCACGAAGGAACTAGTAAAGTCAAACAAACTAAAATTTCGATGCTAACTAGCTGGTTTCAATTATTTAAAATGAATTAGAATGAGTCTACTTTTGATATGTATTGTAAGTTTTAAGATATAATACATTCTTTAATATCATTGGGTAAAAACTTTTCTGAAGAAGATCAAGTGAGAAAAGTCCTCAATTCGCTCTCTTTAATATGGGATCAGAAGAGTGTAGCAATTTAAGAGGCTAATGACATCAGTACTTTAAAAATTGAAGGGTTAATGGGTAATTTAATGTCCTATGAAGCACAATTGCAGGGTGGAAGAGAAAGTAAGGCAATAGAAAAGAAATCCACTGCTTTCAAGGTAATAATCGACAATCAGGATTCAGATGATGACAATAATGAGGAGAATGCTTTTATGACTAGAAATTTGAAAAATTCATGAGATGTAGAAAGATAAATTGCTCTCGAAGACCTGAAAAAAAGACTCCCGGAACATGAACTGCAATTAGATGTTTTAACTGCGATGAACTTGGTCATCTACAAAGAGAATATCTACATCAAAATAAAACAAAGTCTTACCAATTACTGATTCATTCAGAAAAAGAAATAGGGCTTACACAACAACATTAGATGATTCAGATACTACTTCAAGTGATAACGAACTGGATACTGAAGATGCAAACATATGTTTCACGAAAATAGTATATTAATCATAACAGATCAAAGGAAAGGAGCTAAAAGCGGTACTTTTTACATTTATTTTAATTATTAAATTTAGGAATAAAATATAGATTAATGATAATATTGGATGCATACAAATATATAGCTAGATATATAAATATGAATATTTACCATACTTTCAATTTTGGATTTTTTGGCCCATATGTCGACATATCTATTATCCATATGTAGACATATATGCCAACAACATTTCAAATTCAAAATTTAAATTTCCCTCTCTTTTGCATTAATTCCAATAACTGAAAAGGCATCTTTTCAAAACTGAAATGTCAATTCTCTCTTTATTAAATCATCATATCTCTATCTATTCATTCACTCACTTTATTTCGAAATTCAAAATATTTCCTCACCTTCTTATCTCTTCAACACTTCAATAATGGCCTTCTCAAGCCAACCAGCAAAAACCATAAGGCTCTAAAAAAGAATCAAAGGCATTCTTTTCAATGACAAAGAACCCATAGATACTTATGTTGAATATGCTACTTCTGAAAAAGTTTTTTCTAAAGGATTTTCAAAGTTTGGTGATTACTTCGTATGGTCTTCAAGATCATTGTTTGTAAAATGAAATTTTTGTTTTAGTCATCTTCGCAAATCTGATTTTGTGTGTTATCGAGATTTAGTTAAAATATTTTATGCAAATTTGTATGGAAAATTTTTACAAGGAGAAGGGGGACAGTTTGGAGCAGTGTGTAAAGGCACTACTATTGTTTTCGATTATGAAATTTTGGGTCAAATACTTAGTTGCAAAGTTAGTGGAATTTACTCCTCCACCTTTAAAATTGATGAACAAAATCATGAAATTTTACGTCATATTTTTGAAACCGCCGAAGAATTTCATTTCAAGTACAAAAATCTTAGACCAAAATAGAGACATATGGGTCTCATTTTACAATAAAGCATCACTCCAAGGATGGGAAATTACAAACAATAATGCGGCTCAAAAGTTTTTAAAGCTTTTTTTGCCCTCTACGGAAACTACAACATCAACTGAGCATAATTCATTTTAGATGATTTTTTTCAAAAGAATATTTCTAAACATGAGAACACACTTTACCATGGTGTGTATCTTACTATAGTGTTTAAATATTTTGGTGTTGATTTACGAGGAGAACCCACTTTGCCTTGAAAAGTTTTCAACAAGGCCAACATCTCTCTCATGCATATTCCTCTCTACTTTGAACCATATGAGACTCTTTCCCAAAAAGAAGAAAGATTGGCGTGGGAAGAAGAGCAAGAATTTCAAGATGATGAAGAAAAAGGTGACGATATGAAAATTGAAGAAGAGGGTAATCAAGATGAAGAAGAGGAGGAAATGGACTTTTCCTTAGAAAGCTTCGATAAACCTCCTAACCATTCCAACAAAGAGATTCTAAAGAACCAAGAGTAGCTTCTCAAAAATCAAAAGAAGCTTAAATGTTCCTTTAGTAAAATGTTCGCTTCTCTCTCCAACAAAGTGGACAAATACTTTGGAAAAATCATTAGGAAGCTTGGTGGAAACTCTTCATCTTCATCATCATCCTTTTAGATCTCTTTATTCTACCTTTGTACCTTTGTTGTGGTATCTAGTTTTATTTCATGTCATTTTATGTATTTTTTCTAGTTTTTCTTTGAAATCATGTATTTCTCTATTCTAAGTAATGAAATATGTTTCTTACCGTTCTATATTGTTCTATTTGTCTCTGGAAATCGTTAAAATATAAATATGTTAAGCTGAAACTAAAATTATATCAAATAATTGAAAAACAATTTGTACGCATACATGTCGAAATATATATATATGGGATATGTTGACATATCCTCGCCATTTGGAATTTTTTTTGAATTTTAAAAATGTTATAACTACCATCTATTCAATCAATCCAAACGATTTTTCACTCCTATTTCAGCCTATTTCTTTCAAAAAAGTTCACTCATCATTTCATTCTTCATTCCATCCACTCTTGACATTTTTATTAATAAAGATGTCTTCTCCACTCTGAAAACTTTGTGAAAACCTTGAAGAGACATTCCAATCATACAAAGATATTCTCTCTTTTATTCTAAGAAATCAAAGGCATTTGGAACTAAGCCAAATGCAGATGATAAAAGAACAAGAGAAGCACTTTGATGCACTTAGATAGTTAATTCTTCCCTGATCAAAGATGATTAAACCAAAAACCTAGAAACACTAAGGACAATAAAGAGTGGTATGCCATCAAAGAAAATCCCATTTTTGGATTCGAAGGTTGGGTTGAATTCCATAGGAATGTCTAGATTTCTGCTAATTTTAATTAGTAAGTTTGTATATTAAATTTATTTATTCTTAATAGTGATATGTGTTATCCATCCTTTTAGCCTGGCTATATTTGAACTAACTAGACAAGTTAGACTTGACTGTCATCGGAACCGACAAGTTAGATTAACAATCACGAAGCCCAGAGATCAAACATAGATGATAATATGAAGCAATGGCGAAGGAAAGCGAAAGACAGACGTAGTAGAATGCTAAGAATACGAAAATACACCATTTACTAAAAATGGATCAGGTTCGATCCGTATTCACCAATTATAGATCATATCGTATTGATATTGCAGTTCAACCCAGTGGAAAACGATCGATATATCAAAATCTACAGGTTAACTACACATGAAACTTTTGGAACATCAATATAATAAAGAGTGGAGCCCACCATATCGATCGCATGCCAAAAGGAGCTCATAATATGATTGGTGTCTACCATTATTGCAAGTAATGTGGGACCCGCGATCGATATTTGACTTCTTCTGGATCTAGAGACTTTGTTGCCGAAATTTCAGGAAGATATTTTGCCATCTTCCCTTATAATTATAGACTTGATTGTTAATTTTTGAGATCTGGATGCTACTGTTTCCTTTGTACTCCATTGTAACTACGGATCATACCAGATTCATCCATCTATACTCAGCAATTCAAGTGATTAATAAAGTCATTTCTCCAAAGTGGACGTAGACTTTCAATACCGAACCACTATAAATCATTATGTTCTTATTATTGCTTATTTTATGTTATTTAATTGCTTGTTTCCTCTTTTTTCATTGGATTTTCTTCACTTATTTCTCTACAAGATCTCTATTGGGTGTATGTACTAATTTTTGGTGTAAACATTTTGGTGCTTTCATTGAGAGGGACAAATTCTCAACTGACTGGATCTCATCATCTACTTGTGGATTCCTATATTCGCGAGATAGATCCAGCTTTCTACTTGACAAGCTTTCGTTTCAACTCCAATTTGAAGAAGAAATCTATAAGGAAAACTATCAACAATGGTTAGGAACACCAGATATACCACTGAAAACACAGAGGGAAACGAGAACGCCAGCATCCAGTAAGAAGGCCAGAGCAATCTACCAGTAGATGTTAATGCTATCAATCCAATATATCCAAAATCCAGCCGATTCCATCACAAGAGCTGATTTCCAGAATCAGATGAGAGAGCTCATGGATAGCCATCGACAATTGAACCAGCAGATTCAACACAATACCTATCTAATGAATCAACTTAGGAATTAACAAGGTGGGAAAACTAGGAGGGAGCCAACTCTCTATTCTGCATCGGAGAGCTCAACTTCCTTAGATGACCATCACAGGCGTAGACGTCGCAGAACCGAAGGATATCATGTAGAAGCATCTGGACATCAATACACAACTAATCTTGGGCTACCAGGATTGATCAGAGACGATCCCTCTGTAGGAATCAGGGCCGACGCTACTCCTTCTAGAGGATGAGCCTTACCCTTTTCTGATGGAACTCGAACTGGAGCCGCTGTGGTTGATCTGGATGCTCGAGTTCAAGTTATTGCAAATCGGTTACCTCTTCGAAATGATGAGGATATAAACACACATCAAGAGGATGTTGAGCCAAGAAGGCGTGGAACGGCTCTTAGACATCTACCGGGTCTAGCAAGTGAGGTGGAGCAAAACCACCGCTTGGCTCTAATTATCCAAACGTTGGAATTGATCGCGATGATCAAGCAGCTAGTAAGGGAGAGCCAAAGCTTGACCAATGATGATTGGAGGATCTCAAGGAGTCATTCCCCATTCACCTATAATATCTTACACGTGGAATATCCAAGGAGGTTCAGCTTGCCATCAATGCCTGTATATGAGGGATAGACCGAGCCCAGCCAACAAATCATAATATATGAATGGCTGATGGACTCCTCATGAGTGGATGATGCCACAAAATGCAGATGTTTTCCCATCACTCTTTCTGGCATAGCAATGATGTGGTTCACGAGATTGCCCCCAAAGTAAATATCTAGATTTGATGATTTAGCAACAAAATTTATGGAGCAGTTCTTATGCATGAAACTCGCCCCAAAGATGTAATGTCCTTATCAAGCGTGATCCAGGCTCCGAAAGAATCACTGAAAGACTATTTGGAGAGATTTCGTACAGCCATCACAGAAGCCAGTAATTTGATTGACCATTCAATATTGATGGTGGTAACAAGAAGGATTGACCCAGAATCTGACTTTGATGATTGGTTAGCTAGCAAACCACCCACGACGTTGGAGGGTTTCTATGAAAAAGTAGCTCAGTATTTGAGAAAAGAGGAAGCTAGATGCTTTAGGAAGAAGAATGTTATGGTACCTAGTGGAGAAGGAGTGTAGATTAACATTCCAGTGAAACGGTCCGGGAAGAGTTCTGGAAAAGTTCAAGGAAATCCAAAATAAACCGAATCCGCAAAAGAAAGGCGGTGATAGGAACCGTGAACGAAAGTGGAATTCTAAAAGAGGAAAGTCTAGGATTCCAATGGATGATACCTACACACCACCGAATATATCTCTAGAGAACGTCTACTTGTCTACATGCAATACAATGCAATATAGGAAGCCATCTCCAAAAATATCAATAGAGAGACAAAAGAAGACTGGAAAATATTGCCAGTTCCACAAATGCTATGGTCATAACATGAATGAATGTAGGCATCTCCAGGATGTTATCCAGAAACTGATTCGGGAAAGAAAACTATAATAGTTTGTTAAAGCCCTGCAAGATGGTAGGTGGGAACATCCGACTCCAACCGAGGACAAATGCCGCATAGGGCCGAGGAGCCTACATGGACCGATGGATGATTAGTAATCAGTACAATAGTCAGAGGACCACATCCAGCTGATAAGAGCTAGCATGAGATGGAGAGCTATGGAAGCACAATCAAGCATATGAATTTTGAGTGTTGTTCAAATATAGAAAATGGGGCTCTAGCCAAATAGCAGCATACAATAGCCGATGACATTATATACTGAAACAAAGATGCAGATAAGGTGGAGGCACCGATGATTGACCCAACGGTCATTTCGGCCATGGTCGGCCCCGCCATAGTGAGGAAGAACTTGATTAACTGTGGTAGTTCCGTCAATATTATTGTCAAAAAAGCTTATGATCAAATGAGGATGGAAGCCAAGGACTTGAAACCATCTAAAGACCGCATCCATGGCTTTAATGGTGTTGTGACCAAGGCTATCGGTTATGCTGAATTGACCGTGGAGTTGGGAGAAGGCAACCGTACAAGAGTGCGGATGTTGCCATTTGTTATGCCGGATGTGTACTCTCTATATAATGTTTTCTGGATCGATCGGCCTTTGCTAAATTCTGGGAAACCATTGTGTAACGACCCGTAAATTTTTAATAATTTTATTTGTTTTATTAATATATTTAATTGAAGTTTTGTGAAATTTTGAATAATAAAATTTTGAAATAAAAATCTAATATTTGGAATACGTCTACTTAAACACAGCTAACGGTAAATTTTCTTCAGAAAATATGGGAGTTTATTTTTATTGTGTAATTTTATTTCAATTTAAATCAGTTAATATTTGATGGTAATAAAATGTTTTCCAAACCAGAATATTTTTATACAATAAAATTGTAAATCATCTTCTAAGTGAGACGTCATATTTCGTTTCGTCAAATTTGGACTGCTATTGCCCCGTTTATCTTGATTCTGGCATTTTAGCAGCATTTCCGGTACCGATTATCGACTTATGATAGGATGGTCGTACCACTGATATCTGTATACCGTTTTGATCGTCTCGTCGTGCTGATCTCTGCGGTATATTCAATTCTATGTTTCAGATTTCGGTAACCGACGATATCCGTGAAACGGATAACCATATCGGTACCATTTTTGAACCCTTTTGTTTTCTTGTCTTTTCAAATGCCGTGTAATCTAAGCAACACCTAGCTTTAATTATTTCTTGAATTCAACGTATTGGCTTCCAACTGTTCAATTGATGACTTTTGTTTTCCTAGTTTTGATTTTTGGTCCGTTCATTGTTCAAGCCTGGGAAAAATTATATATATATATATATATATCTGTTAGATTAGACTGTTTGTTTACTACCCTTCCTCCTCTTCATTTTGCAAGCATGGCCGAGAACTCCACCGAACCCAAGCTCAGTTTCACCCCACCTCTCTCTTCCAATCCGCCTACCACACAGCCACACCGAGCAACGACAAACAATCAGCCTCCACCTCTCATTCTTCCCTCCGCCATGTGACAGCATGCTTCGCCATCGAACGACCGAATCTCAACCACCAAACATCCTCCGACCAAACTCTGATTCCCTTCCCACGCGCACACTCCATCGCAGCCCTCCGCCTCATCCTTTGGCCGCAGCGCCTTTTTCCCTCTTGGCCTCATCGCGCAGCGGCTCCTCTTCCATTTTCTTCGTCGCCGCAGCATATATACATATATATATATATATGTTGTATATTGGAATTTGCATTCTCTCGTATGTGTAAGTTTATATGTGTTATGTAACGACCCGGTATTTTGGACCATTCGCATCTGCACATGTCGGACTTGAATAATTCAAAATACCGAATTGTTAATTTAAATTGGCAAAACTGAACATATACAGTAAAGAAATAATCATAGATCACAGACACAGAGTAATAAGTGCAGCGGAAATAAAAGAGATAGTAGTTCATGAAGCTACTATATAAATATATAAGTTACATCAGAGTTAAACCAGATACAACGGAAGAGTAACACGATACATCAGATACAAATCAGAATACATCACTGGAATCATCGAATACTGAAAGCAGGATAGATGGATGGATCTTCAAGCAAAGCTCCAACTCCAAAGGTGAGTCTCGAATACTGGTACACTCAGTCTAACCCGAGCGTAAAGCAAAACACAAAACACTCGAGTCAGGATTAACATTCTTATATCAATAAATCCAGCTCAAGTGAAATAGCAATTGAAATACAAGTAACTCAAAGGATGTTTGGAATAACCATCCTTTAAGGATCCGTTAAACTATCTACTATGTAGTAGTGTACGATAAGTAGATAATGTCTATCAGTAATATAAAATATCAAAATAGTGTTAAGGCGTTACCATTATCCCCCTTAACACATTTTATATAAGCGTTATAGTCTATACAGCACTGTAAACTCCACCGTAAACTAGTGGGCTATCAGGGAGTACTCCATAGGTATAACACAAAACACATTCGTAGTGGTCGCGTATAAAGGGATACAAGTATGACAAGGCACATGAGGCAATACCCAAGGTAGTGAAACTACCGTTTGCCTGATCCGGACTGGTGAGAACGCATCGCCGCAGCGACCGCAACACCGTGAAACAACAGTCCCAAAATCAAGGGTGCACCAATCGACAACAAGTAATGAGTAGTTTTTGAAGAAGTGTGTTCGCTCGAGGTAGCTAACCCCCATTTGGCCCGGCACGGCTCCTGTTTTAGTCATTTCCAATTTGACACAAGTGTCAAGGCTATCCATTAGCGTTCTCTTTCTTCAGTCATCACGTACATCATTCCAACCACTTCATTCTGGATCACAGTCCGCGTGTAGTTATTAAAGTGGTTTTCGGTTTAGACAGTGAGTATGTCCCTAACCGATTCCGGTCCCTTTAATAACTTTCGTGATTATTACACCGATTGGTCGTTTAATAAATTTCAAAACCAAATCAATTTCAATTTCAATTAGAATTTGTAAACCAGCATTTCATTTGTCTTTCTAAATCAATTTCCATAATTTACGTTTCAAAACTTCCAAATTACCATTTCAAAATCTTATAATTCAATTTCAATTTCTATTTAAAACAATTCGAATATTGATTCAAGTTCGTATATAAGTTTCATTTCGAAAACATTTAAATTAATTAATTTAACATTCAAATCAATTTAACTTCATTTATCGATTCCATTAAATATTCGTTAAGTAAATTTGTCATTCAAAATAATTTCTATTTAATTTCCAATTCATTAAATCAATTACTTAAGTTCAACTTCATTGTATCAAAACTTACAAATTTGAATTAAATTAAATTCATCAAATCAATTCTTTCAATTAAAAGCCTTACATTAATTTCAATAAATCACATTCTATTTCTTGTTAAAGAAAATTCAATTTCACTTGTTTATTTACTTAGTTACAATTTCAAAACTCAATTTATAAAGAAACTTAATTTCACTTATTCAAGAAGTTCAATTTCACTTAACAAAGAATTCAATTTTATTTAACTATTAAATAATTCAATCTTATTTCATTATTAAATAATTTCAAAACTTAATTATTAAATAATTTCAAAACTTAAAACAACGTTCTTTCATCATCTACTATGTTAAAATTTTGATTCAGATTATTAAATATTAACATTTCCTTTCATTGAACTTTCGAATTTCAACTTCATTTTAAAACCTTATTATTTATTCAAATAAAATCTATATTTTATTTTTAAAACACATTATTGACCAATCGGTTTTCATTTAATTCTCTATCCTAGGTCAAAGTTCAATTTGGGTATTTATCATTTCAACCCGATTCCAATTCAATTCAAAATCAAAGCATAGCAAAGGGAACTTGCAGTGTGATAACTGGGATGGTGTCAAAGTAAATAAACAAGCAATAACATCAATCAAAATCAATCCAATAATCAATTCAAATAATCCCGAAATAATCGTATTAATTCACATTGTTGTTCGTGCAAATTAATATAATTATCTCTAGAATCTACATTATCATTTCATGTAGATTAAAGATTATTACACTAATATTAATACGGTTCTTCATTTGATATCTACTATTCAATTTCATACAACATAAATTCAAATGGTTCAAGGGTAATTAATCATTTCTACGTGTCAAATAATTAAACATTTAAGGGGTCATATTATTCAAATTAACTAATCAAATTCAACACATATGTCGATTAAAATTTTTAACTGTCCTACGTCAAATTCGATTACATAACATTTATCACTTTATACATTACAATTTAACATCCAATATAACAACAAACAGTCAATCAATTATCAAGCAAACTGGATTATCATCGAATAAATAACAGATAATGGTGTCAGATGTCATAGGTGAACAGATACAGGTAATAGCATATATGATAGTGTAAATAACTAACAGCAGCATATTTTGTAACGACCCGCTATTTTGGACCATTCGCATCCATTATAAGTGTATAGGTAGACACTCATGCCGGAATTGAATTGCTCAAAATACCGCGTTGTTAATTTAAATTGGCAAAACTGAACATATACAGTAAATAAATAATCACAGACACAGAGTAATAAGTTGCAGCGGAAATAAAAGTGATAGTAGTTCATGAAGCTACTATATGAATATATAAAATATATCAGAGTTTACAACAGAAGAGTAATACGATACATCAGAGTTAAACCAGATACAACGGAAGAGTAACACGATACATCAGATACAAATCAGAATACATCACTGGAATCATCGAATACTGAAAGCAGAATAGATGGCTGGATCTTCAAGCAAAGCTCCAACTTCAAAGGTGAGTCTCGAATACTGGTACCCTCAGTCTGACCCGAGCGTAAAGCAAAACACAAAACACTCGAGTCAGGATTAACATTCTTATATTAATAAATCCAACTCAAGTGAAATAGCAATTGAAATACAAGTAACTCAAAGGATGTTTGGAATAACCATCCTTTAAGGATCCGTTAAACTATCTACTAGGTAGTAATGTACGCTAAGTAGATAATGTCTATCAGTAATATAAAGATATCAAAATAGTGTTAAGTCATGGCCCATTCCACCCTTAACACATTTTTATTCCCAAAAGCATATACAAGACCGTAGTTTCCCCAAAACCGGAAGTCACCAGAGGGCAATCCATATACTAAAGGTACAAAACAAATTCGTAGTGGTCGCGAATAAAGGGAATACAAGTATGACAAGGCACATGAGGCAATACCCAAGATAGTGATACTACCGTTTGCCTGATCTGGACTGGTGAGAACGCAACGCCGCAGCGCCCGCAACACCGTGAAACAACACTCCCAAAATCAAGGGTGCACCAATCGACAACAAGTAATGAGTAGTTCGAAGAAGTGTGTCCACTTGAGGTAGCTAATCCTCCATTGGCCCGGCACGGCTCCTATTTTAGTCATTTCCAATTTGACACAAGTGTCAAGGCTATCCATCATCGTTCTCTTTCTTCAGTCAACACGTACATCATTCCAACCACTTCATTCTAGATCATCACTCCGCATATAGTTTTTAAAGTGGTTTTCGGTTTAGATAGAGAGTATATCCATAACCGATTCCGGTCTCTTTAATAACTTCCGAAATTATTTCACCGATTGGTCATTTATTTATTTCAAAACCAAATCAATTTCAATTTCAATCAGAGTTTATAAATCAACATTTCATTTGTCTTTCTAAACCAATTTCCATAATTTATGTTTCAAAACTTCCAAATTACCATTTCAAAATCTTATAACACAATTTTAAATTTTATTTAAAACAATTCAAATATTGATTCAAGTTCGTATATAAGTTTCATTCCGAAATCATTTAAATTAATTTAATTTAACATTCAAATCAGTTTAACTTCATTTATCGATTGCATTCAATATTCATTAAGTAAATTTGCCCTTCAAAACAATTTCTATTAAATTTCCAATTCACTAAATCCATTATTTAAATTCAACTTCCTTATATTAAAACTTACAAATTGAATTAAATTAAATTCATCAAATCAAATTCTTTAAATTTCAAGTCTTACATTAATTTAAATAAATCATATTTTATTTCTTGTTAAAGAAATTCAATTTCACTTATTTACTTACTTAAATAATTTTCCAAGAACATAATTAATAAAGAAACTCAATTTCAATTATTTACGAAGAAAAATTCACTTATTCAAAAGTTCAATTTCACTTATTAAAGAATTCAATTTAATTTAATCATTAAATAATTAAATCTTATTTAATTATTAAATAATTCAAAACTTAATTATTAAATAATTTCAAAGTTTAATAATTTCAAACTTTATTATAATTCCAAACTTAATTATTAAATCATTTCAACTAAATTCAATCATTTCTCAAATTAAACATCGTTCTTTCATCAATTACATTGTTAATATTTTGTTTCAGATTATTAAATATTAACATTTTCCTTTCATTAAAATTTAAATTTCAACTTCATTTCAAAACCATATTATTTATTCAAATAAAATCTTCTTTTTATTTTAAATCAAATTATTGACCAATCGGGTTTTATTTAATTTCCTATCCTAGGTCCAAGTTCAATTTGGGTATTTATCATTTCAACCCGATTCCAATTCAATTCAAAATCAAAGCATATCAAAGGGAACTTGCAGTGTGATAACTGGAATGGTGTCAAAGTAAATAAACAAGCAATAACAATAACCAATATCAATCCAAAATCAAATCAATAATCCCGAAATAATCGTATTAATTCGCATTGTTGTTTGTACGAATTAATATAATTATTTCTAGAATCTACATTATCATTTCATGTAGATTAAAGATTATTACATTACGGTTCTTCACTTGTCATCTATTTACAATTTCATACATCATCAATTTAACAACATACATTCAGTGGTTCAAAGTAATTAAACAAATCCTACGTGTCAATAAATTTTGACAGTTAAATGGGTCATATTATACAAATGTCATTTAATCAAATTTAACATTTAACTATCCTATATCAATTTCAATTGCATAATATTTATCATTTTAACATTAACAATTTAACGTCCAATATAAACATCAACAATCAAGCAATTATCAACCAAACTGTATTATCATCGCATAAATAATTAACAGATAATGGTGTCAGATGTCACAGGTGAACTGATACAGGTAATAGCATATATAACAGTGTAATTAACTAACAGCGGCATATTTCAATTGTCGTTTCATTTGAAATCAAATTTAATAAATAAAAGAACGTTAATCGTGAGTGATTACTCACCTTTCGAGGCTAGAGATATTCGACGATGAAATGAGTTACGGATCCAAGCACGAATTTCAAAGCAAACAAGATTGGCACGAATCTGACGAACAATGCTGATAACAGGAATCGAAAAAAACAATCGAATCAGTTTTGATATAATTTAAAACAAAATGTAAATTATATCGTTATACATTTTCTCAAAATCAATATAAACCTTTAAAACACAAATAGATGAAAATAGATATATACGTGTAGATGAAATCAACTGACAAATGTATCAAAACTGTTAAATATATGGTCAATTATAAAAGGAATCGCTTATACTATAAATAATATTTAACGGCTATATCAACTACATCAACTAAAGCTATGTATATTATATTATCTAAAATTAAACCACATAAATTCTTCTCTGACATACTTTTCAAAAACAAGTCACGCCTGCAAACTTTATACTTTATAGAACTTATATATACATAACCCAAAATAAAGTAGTAAACTTGCCTTATAGACAAAAGATCTGGCATACTACAAAACCCGTATAAACTCACGCACAATAACTATATATATTCAAATTAAAATATAGTATGTCCATATCTTTCTAAATCAAACTGTAAACCACAAATCCCAAACAAAAAGTAACTTATAACTGATATGTTATAACTAACCTATAAACAAATATGTAACGTATAAGATTGTAAACAGCTAAATTTATAACTTTACACCATACATACCTATCTATAAAAGGGTCCACGTACAAAATTTATATAGCTTAATATATATATAATATACGTATACTACATATTATAACTTTATAAATAAACAACTTAACTTATACAAGATCAATAGGAACTACAACAGAGGAGCACAAATAACTTTATGTAACAGTAATAATCCTATAAAATATGTAACAAGAATAAATAGATTTAAACTTTATAAACATTATATACTAACATATTTTAAAAACAAACAAAATAGAAGGTTGCAAGGTTGAAGGTAAGGACCTGGAAGAACAAGGTGCGGCTTTAGGCAAAAGCAGGATCTGGCGCAGTGGAGGCAGCCCCGGGTGAGGCAGGCTACGGTGTTGGTTTTATTTCGGTTGATGTTTGTGGATGCGGCCTATGAGGCTTGGGGCTGAGCGTGTTTGGGATGGGAATGGGTTCGAGCGGGGCAGAGGCCGTTTGCATGGGGCGGATCTGGGTCATGGCAAGGTGGCAGGCGGTGAGCGAGAGGATCGGAGTGAGAGCAGTGGAGAGACTCGGCTGGGCATGTGGCGGTGGCGTGGGGACGGACTGCTTGTGTGCTCGGTGGGAGAAGGTGGTGGTGAATGGTGTCGGCGATCAAGCTTGGCTATGTCTCGTTTTTTTTATATATGAAAGCTTCAGCCGAAGTGGAGGAAGCTAAAGGTTTGGGAAGAGAACAGATGTGAACCGGTGGAATATAGAAATGAGGGCATGGAATATGAAATGAAGAAGAACAGTGGTAAGAGAATAAGCAGGCAAATGAATTCTTAGCGAAAACTTAGAATTAAAATTTCCATTTCTATGAACAGAACGAAACAATGTAATAATTTGGAACCATTGGGAAATACCAAAAGCTAGTGAAAAACCATAAAAGCCACGCACGAGAAATTAAGAGATATAAATGCAAATAACCGTTGGAAATGAAAGGGCAGAAAACCAAAAGATTCGGTTGTAGAACCGATACACTATTCGTTTCGCAGATTTCATTGCGTACCGAAACTTCAAAACACATAGATGAATATATCGCAAAGATCAGCACTACAAGATGATCAAAACGGCATATAGATATCAGCAGTACGATTGAATTATAAAAATTCGGATTTTCTAATAGCGGAAAACGCAAGAAAAACGCTGAAAAATAAGATCGACGGAGCCAAAGATGTCCGAATTTGGAAAAACGACAAACTGTCATCTTGCTAAGAAGATGGTTTAGAATTTTTCTATGTAAAAATATTTAGGTTTCGGAAAATTTACCAGTTGCTATGTTTAACTAGACGTATTCCAAATATTAAATTTTTATTTCAAAATTTTATCGTTTAAAATTTCACAAAATTTCAACTAATTACGTTATTAAAACAGTTGAAATTTACGGGTCGTTACACTCTCCCCCACTCAAAACTTTTCGTCCCCGAAAAGGAACGAGGTAGGAGAACGGAAACAACCAGAAAGAATTAGATTTAAAACAAGACAAAACAATTAATTTAGACCATATAGATTTCAAATTAAACTAATTAATATTCGACATTTTGGTTTAATCCATTTGGGTTCTCTTAAGTTAAATCAATCAATCTATTTTTAAATTCATTATCTTATTATTTAGTCATCCTCAATTAACAATTTCTAAATCAATCAATATCTATAATCATTTATTTTACTCATTTTATTCAACAAATTTAATTCTTTTATTCCAAATTATTATTTATTCCACTTAATATATCTAATTACATATATTTAACCCATATAAATTAATTTAAACCATAAAAGTTTTGATTTAAATTAATTTATATTTACTAATTGCTTTTAAATTCAAGGTATTTTCATAAGTTGATCAAATTTCAATTTATTTATTTACCTTCAAAACAAAATTTATTTTTCAATTATCTCATTATTCTATTTATCTCTATTAACATTTTATAATTAAAATTTAAGTGTATAACATTTATTATAACCACTCAAATCTTATTTATAAATTTAGTTTATATTATATATTATCCAATTACATATTCAACTTCTGAATGATTTAGGTAAGTTGTATTAGAATGCAGTTGAACAATATACAAATAAAAATTTTCCCAATTCAATTATTCAAGATTAAATATTTATTCCAAATTTTGGTTTTATTTGTAATTAAAATCATTCTTTAACAATATTTAAGAATTAGATTTCCAATTAACTTTAAACAATTTAGAGATATATATAATATATTTATATCAAATCAAATTAAATTTTAAAATAAGATGCCCATATATATGTATATAAAACAAATTATACTGAAGAAATTCAAATCAAAATATTTTTCAATACAAAACCATAGCAAAGCTACAGGATGGTTTCTCCACTTCGAAACTCGAAAATGAATGTCGATGATGTGGCCGTCATCACCGAAATTATTTCCCAGCGACAAAATAGGAGAGCACTGATTCAAACATTTAAAATTCTTTGAAATGATTTCAATTTGAAAATATTTAAAACTATACACCTAAAACTTTCAAATCAAAGTTGGAAATCATCGGAAATTAAATTCTCAAATTCTGATTTAAATTCATTTGAATTCCAAATTAAAATTTTAAACCAAGTTCTATAATTTCATTAATTTATCATATTAGAATAATCAATGGTTTTCCAAACAATAAATGAAAATCCAATATTATCATTTTTGACAACAAATTCATTAACAATTTAATTTCATAATACTTATATTTATATATATATAATCATACAAATCTTTTATTTTATTTTCCAAATTTGAAAACGATATTGTGTCAGTTTGCTCTGCTCAAGTGTTTTGGAAATCCTATCGATAGCGTTGATCAGACGAATCGATCGGAAACCCAAATCAACCTCAACAACTCAACAACACAGTATATATTAAAACATTTATATATTAGTTTACAAATACATTTCTTTGCTCGACGATACAGGAATGAATTTTCAAAATAAGGATAGGGTTCAAATTTTTGTTGACTCAAATCAAAGTGAATTTTGATTCGAAAATAAGTTTGAAACAGAAGATAGGATAATTCAATTACCACAATCGGGAGATGGATGAGTTTATTTAATTCACGGGCAACCTTAACCGGGTCGTCCGTAATGTAACGACCCTAGATTTTAATTTAATTTAAATTAATAATTTATTGAATTTTGGAGTTAAATTAATAATTAAATGAATTTTTGAATAAAATAGTAAAATAAATCGATTGAATCAAAGCGAGTTTCCCCGACTCGATTTCGAGTGAATTTGAAAATAATAAATATATAGATATATATTTTGACTTGAGTTTAAATTGTAAATAAATATTGAAACTAGGAATAGAAAATAAATTGGACAAATTCAAATAGAAATATATAATAAGATAAATTATAAAATATAAAGTACCATATAGTTAAATTCAAACAACGTATTTAAAATAGAAATTCATTTTTTAAATTTATAAAATAATAAAAAGCAAAAAAACAAAGTAACAAAGGAGTACAAACTAAAAGAAATTTCTGTAAACCAAAATGATACAACTAAAAAAAAAAAAGATAATAAGTATTGAAGTAAAAATAAACATTTAAAATAGGAATAAAAATGGAAATCAATATAAAAATAGAACAAATGAAACAAAGGATAAATTACAAAATAAATAAAATAAGAACAAAAGCAAAACAGCAAACAACATAATAAAAGTAGAACCTCAATTATATTACAATGCCATATCTTTAGCCACCAAAATAATATCATCTCAGCCGAAATGCAATGTATAAAATAAAGTAATAAGGGAACAACAAGTACTTGCAATTAAATGCCATATCCTCTAGCATACAAAAAGAAGATTTCCAGCCGAAGTCAACAAGCAAGCAATGGAAAAAAATCTCTGACTTGAAGAAAAATAAATGTACCTGTATTGTACAAAAGGAAATAATATCACCTGTATAAAATTTTATTCCCTGTAAGCTTCTTCTATATCAGCCTTCCTCAATTTCAATTCATCCATCTTCAAAACTAAAAAAAGAAAAAAGGAAAATCTGAAGTAAACAAAACAACAATATATATATCAAACCAAACCAGAGAATTTTCAGCCCTGGAATCTCTACAACAGGCTTCAGATTCAAAAGAAATTCAATACAAAGTAACCAAAATAAAATCTAGATCAGTTGCAAAAGATCATCTCAAGCAAGTATTGAATTATCAAACTGAAATCAAGTTAAGGATCATCTCAGCAAACATTTAGTTCAAGATATCGAAATCATCTTCCAGTTGATCAAATTTCTTTCCAGTTTCAAGCTTTCAGTTCTCTACTTCAACTCCAGGTGAGCAACTTTGTTTCTTTTCCTCTGAAAACAGTGAGCAAACCTTCTTTTAAACTGGCCTCCTTTAAATCTTTTATCTGTGAGTAACTATTTTTTTTAAAATATTATAATCTAAGTTAAACATGGCTGAATGTGTACTCTGTGATAATACAAGTATAAAATGCTGTGAATATATAGTTGTAAATATATACACATTGTTCACTGTTGTAAGGCTGAGGATCCCTGTTCTAGTTTCAGGCTTAAACTTGGTTCAAACTTATTTTGATCTTGATTCAAACCTTGTTAAGATTTAAGCCTTGAACAAATGTGTTATTTATACCATCAGTTTTAGTTTAAAATTTTGTTTAAGTAAACAAACTTGTGATATCACTGGAAATGCTTAAAAACTACAGAACCATCTTCATATATGAAATTTTCGAGTTTCTTATTTCACAATTTCATGAATATAAATTGAATACGCATACTTTAATGTGAATTTTAAAACAAAAATTTAGATCTTTAGTTCAATATTCATAGAGTGGTTAGTTTTTGAACAAAAATCACATTTGTTCGAATTTACAGTGATTGATTTAATGATAAGTGTTGAAATTTGAATTGAGGCTGGTTTGGACCTCTAGGATGATGAGAAAATTTCCAGATAAATTTTCGAATGTGTGAATTTGTCGAACGATCCCAATGTAGGGTTTAAGGACAGTGGAATGAGCATCTGGGATTTGGGCTCGTGCACATTCCTCAGTGCACCGAGTGCAACCGGTCGTTGGTGGTTGGAAGTGGGGTGTCAGATGAGGTCGTGGCCGGAATTTCGTGGCCATCGGTGGTCGAGGCGACGTGGTTGGAGCGATGCCAGGTTTGAGGAGATGATGGGCTGCGTTTCCAGGTGCGAGTTTTTTTCGAACTCGATTTTGATTCGAGCTAGAGTGAAGTTTTCTGGGGGTCGTGATCATCTCTGATGATGATGCGCGATATGAAGCAAGTGGAGGTGGTGGCCGGAGTTGATCGAAGTCACGGTGCACGTGCACCGTGCACTTTTGTCTGGTGAAAGGTATTGGAAATGGGGATGACAATTCTCATGTGTTTGCTCGAGTGTTTCAAGAGTTTTATTCGAAGTAGTTTTAGCGTGCTTTAGTTCAAAACTGTTAGGTGTATGTGTGAAAATGCTCTCGGGGAAACTCGAGTAAATCGCGTGCAAGACTCGGAGCAGAGGCGCGAAAACTCGGAGCAGGCTGCCTGGTCTCGAGGCAGAAGAATGGTTCCAGTTTTTAAATAAAATTTGATTTTCCAGGTTAAATTCGAGTTCAAAAATTTAACAAGTTTTTAATAGTAGTTTAAAATCAAATGGTGGATGGATTCAAGAAATATTAGAATTCGAAACTGAAATTTTAAATTTATTTTAATTCTAAATGTTTGAAACAATATATAGTTTAAATAATCAGTTTTAAAAAGAGTAGTTTTTGTTTAAACAAATGTTAAAGGGAATTTTATAACTTTAAGTTTATCAAGTTAATAATTATTTTATTTTATAAATTTAATTAAGAATTAAGAGGGAATTAAATATAAGTAATATATTTAATTTATTAAGAATTAAAGGTTAATTAAGTGTTTAATTTCAAGAATAATTAATTGACAAATTAACTAATGATAATGATTGAATGATAAATAATTAAGTTTATAAATTAATAATTAAGAGATAATTGATCTAAAATTTAAGGTAATTAATTAAAGATGATAAATTTATTACAGGTGATTAATTAATGATAATTACTTAATAAAAGTAATCAAATAGGGATAATTACTTGTTATGATCAATTAAGGGAAATTAATCAAATGGGGAGTTATTAAGGATTAATAAATGAGATTCATTAAGATTAATTTATTTGGAAATTAATTAAATAAGTAATTTGAGGTTTAAATTAATTTAATAATTTGAGATTAATTAATGGGTAATTACTGGTTATAATTAATTGATGAATTATAACAGAAGATTAATCAATGATTTAAGAATCATTAATCCAAATGTTTTATAATTAATTAATGATTAATTAACCAAGATTTGTAGTATTCATAAGTAATAAATCTGATTTGAATTAATCAAACAATTAACTGACCTTACTTATGAATGTTTGGATTCTATTGGATGACTTGATTGTTTGATATTTCCTGATATATGATGCTTTGTGATACATCCTGATTTGTATTGTGATCTGTAATTTACTTATCTGTGATGTATATATTGTTATCTGAATATGCAAACCCTTGGCCCGTGAAACGGCACTTGAATTTCGATGCGACAGGGAGTCGGATTCCAGTTGGTTATCCGAAACCCACATCGAATTGTAATAGTGAATCTTTGTGACTGATAAATTTATTTTATCTATGAATCTGTGAATGAAGATAAGCGATATCGATTATACCGCTTATCGTTATATCTGTGATGATTGATGATGTTGCACTATTGTGTGTAAAACCCCTGGACTACACCATACACACACAAATATGGATTTCACGTGGAAATCGGTTAAGTCACAGATAATTTAAATCTGATGTTTTTAAAAATTGAAATTTTAATTTCAATTGATTTTGAAATTGGAAATTTTGGGTTTACAATGAAAAGCTTTTGAAACGGGATTTCAAATATAAAAGTTATTTTGAATAACTTAATCGAGTTTTGAAAATTTAAATAATTTGATTTAAATTTGAATTCAAGTTTGAAATTGAATCCTATGATTTGAAACTAGGGATTAAAAATGTTATAAATGTGTTTATATGAAGTTAAACCATTTAAAAGTATAATTTTGAGAATTTGAATTTAACCCAAGAACCTTAACTCGTATTAATGAATCAGATTTCCAAAATGAAAACTGTTGTTTTAAAAGGAATAAAAGCTTTCAGATAAGAAATGAAATTCCAGTTTAATTAAAGGAATTTCAAGATTAAATTGGAATTATTTTTCCAAGTTATGAATGAACTGTTTTAAAAAGCTATGAATTAAATCTGTTATCTTAACAGATTTAAAATGATGATTTGTTTAAACCATCCGGAATGGAATTGTTTTGAAAGCTATTAGTTAAATCTTTGATTTAAAGATTTAACGAATTAATTAAACTGAAATGGAAATCGATTTGGAAAATCTGTGAATGAATCTTTGTGAAATTAAGTGAACTTTGTGAATTGAATCTTTTTGTTTAAAAAGATTAAAATGGTAACTTGTTTAAACCATTTGAAGAAAGATTTTTGGGTAATAAGTTGTGACTTAATTGAAATCCCAATATCCATATGTTTTGAATATTGCGCTCATTATTCGGGTTAGCCGAGAAAAGACATTTGTATCATATAACCCATTCCGAATAGTGATACGTCGTATATGGATGGCATTTGAAGATCGGTGTTGAAGACCGGATATTTTTCGAAAATGAAAGGACAACCTGTCGAATGTCTCTGCACTGAGTTGCTCCGGTATAGAGATTTATATCACCCTTTTGTGACGGGAAGTCCGGACGTGATTGGAAATTACCCGGAATTGCAAGGGCTTCGTAAGAAGTGCCTTCGGTTCTGTTCGATCCCGGAACAGACTTGTATGGATACATGTTTGACATTACACTTTGAGATATAAAGCTGATTTCTTTCAAATACATTTCTGTTTGGTGGCGGAGAATTTATTCTCTTAGCTTAACACCCTTCTCTGAGACGTACGAGCTCAGAGGTTATGTAGTTGAAATTTATCAGCGATATATCCCAATTTGGTAATGTGACATGCTGAGTGTTGCTGTGTGATGATCAATGTTTGATCATTTGCGATATGATCATTTGTTTGATCTTATATCTTTGTGATCATAGGTTGATCATTTGTTTGACCCGAAGCATGGCTTTGTGACAAAGCGTAGCTTTGTGGACGAGACTTCGTCGAGCCTCACACCCCGGAAATGGTCGAAACAGGAAGGATGCGGCAAGGTTCTAGGGAGTAGCGCCCCTTAGTGTATGTCATTCCTTCTGGATAAAGGTGGTATCATGGTATGGAGCCCAGATACTTAACCTCTGTGGTTACTGCATTATTATTATTATGTGGTTGTTGGAAATCGAGGATCCTCGGGAAGATCGGTGACGATCGGGGGATGACATACGCGTGTCAGTAGTTACCTATTTTTGCAGAGGTAACCCGGCCTTGTGTTGGCAGAGATCTAACCGTAATGTTAGGTTATTTCTCGGGTCGTCTATTCCAGGGACGTACCCATCGTGGATAGGAAGTTCCTTAGCCTGACCATTTGTTGGAAATCCATCTTCCAATACGAACTTTGTACGGTATTAGTTGTAGAACCTGCCATTTACGTACGGTGGTCACCACTGTTTAGATGGTAGCTATAGTAGGCATACGATACTGGTCGTATGTTGGCTAAGATTAATATCATACTTTCGAAATGTTTTCTACACTATGCACTAATAATAATATCAAATGATTTGCTTTGCGTAGTAAGCATCTTTGACTATCATAAGAAGAAATCTCCTCCAATTCTGCGTTTGCATTGTGTGTGTGGTGGGAGGTCTTATGGTAGTTTCATTTTCCAAAAGCATTGCGGTTTTCAATGTTTAAAATTCTTTTGTGTTATTTAAAGATAAACTGTTTTTGTTGCTCACACCAGTCCCACGACTGATCCGGAGTTTATTGTTCATTTCCTAAACTCTGGGTGCTCATAATTTTCTACACGAGCAGTCTAGAGTTGGGTTTTTCAGATAGTCAGATTTGTAGATTTATCTGGAGCTAGTTCAGTCTTTGGATCAGACTGCACTTGCTTATCTTTGTGCCTCGTTATTGGGAGTTCGAGCTATATCTGGCTTAGTGCTTTGAAGATGGAGATTATCCGCTGCTGATGTTATCGTTTTCTTTTCCGCTGCTATTTGTTGTATCATATCTCTGTTGTATATTGATATTCATTGTATCACTCTGTTGTATCAGATATTGTATATCAATGTATTATTTATTTATTCCGCTGTGTTATTTACTTAACTGTGTTATAAGCTCCCGAGAACCAGATTCGGCATTTGAATCTACGGCATTTTGAGTACAAGTGAAGTACGGGTGCCGATTTTCGAAGGTCGACTTTTGGGTCTTGACAAGTGGTATCAGAGCTAAGGTTGAACTTTAGCTCAGGAGTATAACACATTAAGTAGCTCATTAGAGATAGAGTGAAGTAAACTCTAGAATGAGTATATTCTCAGATATCAGTCTGAACGTCTCAGTAAATTCTCTTACTATCCACTGATAGTAAGTATGAGTAAAAGAAGAGGACGAGATAGGGGACAAGGGAATACGACTATAAATGGTCAATACCCTGTAACAGTGGAAATAACCTTCTTATCAATTTTCTTTGATTCGTCTTTCAAAATTCTTTTGATTGCTTCGTGACAGCTCCAGAAGTAGTTTCGGTGTGATGATGGCTCTATGAATCGTTGTAGAAAGTCTTTACCTCGTATCTTTATCAGCTTCTTATCAGCTTTTGGATTTAAACTTTAATGAATTTGAAATTGGAATTTTAAATTGAATTAAATTGACTAATAAAATATGAGGTTAAATTGAATTGAATCAATTAAAACGATATCGTTTAAAACCGAATTTGAAATTCTATTGAAATTTCTTTTGAATACCGAAGTCCGAAGAGAGACAAATTGGTATGTATTCTGAGATATTTCGACTTGAGTTTGGAATCCATATTTTGTGTTTGAGGAATTATAGGAGATCACCTCTGTCTATCTCTGTGTTATTTTCGTGCCTGCGAATTTCGAGGACGAAATTCTTTTAAGGGGGGAAGTTTGTAACGACCCTAGATTTTAATTTAATTTAAATTAATAATTTATTGAATTTTGGAGTTAAATTAATAATTAAATGAATTTTTGAATAAAATAGTAAAATAAATCGATTGAATCAAAGCGAGTTTCCCCGACTCGATTTCGAGTGAATTTGAAAATAATAAATATATAGATATATATTTTGACTTGAGTTTAAATTGTAAATAAATATTGATACTAGGAATAGAAAATAAATTGGACAAATTCAAATAGAAATATATAATAAGATAAATTATAAAATATAAAGTAACATATAGTTAAATTCAAACAACGTATTTAAAATAGAAATTCATTTTTTAAATTTATAAAATAATAAAAAGCAAAAAAACAAAGTAACAAAGGAGTACAAACTAAAAGAAATTGCTGTAAACCAAAATGATACAACTAAAAAAAAAAAGATAATAAGTATTGAAGTAAAAATAAACATTTAAAATAGGAATAAAAATGGAAATCAATATAAAAATAGAACAAATGAAACAAAGGATAAATTACAAAATAAATAAAATAAGAACAAAAGCAAAACAGCAAACAACATAATAAAAGTAGAACCTCAATTATATTACAATGCCATATCTTTAGCCACCAAAATAATATCATCTCAGCCGAAATGCAATGTATAAAATAAAGTAATAAGGGAACAACAAGTACTTGCAATTAAATGCCATATCCTCTAGCATACAAAAAGAAGATTTCCAGCCGAAGTCAACAAGCAAGCAATGGAAAAAAATCTCTGACTTGAAGAAAAATAAATGTACCTGTATTGTACAAAAGGAAATAATATCACCTGTATAAAATTTTATTCCCTGTAAGCTTCTTCTATATCAGCCTTCCTCAATTTCAATTCATCCATCTTCAAAACTAAAAAAAGAAAAAAAGAAAATCTGAAGTAAACAAAACAACAATATATATATCAAACCAAACCAGAGAATTTTCAGCCCTGGAATCTCTACAACAGGCTTCAGATTCAAAAGAAATTCAATACAAAGTAACCAAAATAAAATCTAGATCAGTTGCAAAAGATCATCTCAAGCAAGTATTCAATTATCAAACTGAAATCATGTTAAGGATCATCTCAGCAAACATTTAGTTCAAGATATCGAAATCATCTTCCAGTTGATCAAATTTCTTTCCAGTTTCAAGCTTTCAGTTCTCTACTTCAACTCCAGGTGAGCAACTTTGTTTCTTTTCCTCTGAAAACAGTGAGCAAACCTTCTTTTAAACTGGCCTCCTTTAAATCTTTTATCTGTGAGTAACTATTTTTTTTAAAATATTATAATCTAAGTTAAACATGGCTGAATGTGTTCTCTGTGATAATACAAGTATAAAATGCTGTGAATATATAGTTGTAAATATATACACATTGTTCACTGTTGTAAGGCTGAGGATCCCTGTTCTAGTTTCAGGCTTAAACTTGGTTCAAACTTATTTTGATCTTGATTCAAACCTTGTTAAGATTTAAGCCTTGAACAAATGTGTTATTTATACCATCAGTTTTAGTTTAAAATTTTGTTTAAGTAAACAAACTTGTGATATCACTGGAAATGCTTAAAAACTACAGAACCATCTTCATATATGAAATTTTCGAGTTTCTTATTTCACAATTTCATGAATATAAATTGAATACGCATACTTTAATGTGAATTTTAAAACAAAAATTTAGATCTTTAGTTCAATATTCATAGAGTGGTTAGTTTTTGAACAAAAATCACATTTGTTCGAATTTACAGTGATTGATTTAATGATAAGTGTTGAAATTTGAATTGAGGCTGGTTTGGACCTCTAGGATGATGAGAAAATTTCCAGATAAATTTTCGAATGTGTGAATTTGTCGAACGATCCCAATGTAGGGTTTAAGGACAGTGGAATGAGCATCTGGGATTTGGGCTCGTGCACATTCCTCAGTGCACCGAGTGCAACCGGTCGTTGGTGGTTGGAAGTGGGGTGTCAGATGAGGTCGTGGCCGGAATTTCGTGGCCATCGGTGGTCGAGGCGACGTGGTTGGAGCGATGCCAGGTTTGAGGAGATGATGGGCTGCGTTTCCAGGTGCGAGTTTTTTTCGAACTCGATTTTGATTCGAGCTAGAGTGAAGTTTTCTGGGGGTCGTGATCATCTCTGATGATGATGCGCGATATGAAGCAAGTGGAGGTGGTGGCCGGAGTTGATCGAAGTCACGGTGCACGTGCACCGTGCACTTTTGTCTGGTGAAAGGTATTGGAAATGGGGATGACAATTCTCATGTGTTTGCTCGAGTGTTTCAAGAGTTTTATTCGAAGTAGTTTTAGCGTGCTTTAGTTCAAAACTGTTAGGTGTATGTGTGAAAATGCTCTCGGGGAAACTCGAGTAAATCGCGTGCAAGACTCGGAGCAGAGGCGCGAAAACTCGGAGCAGGCTGCCTGGTCTCGAGGCAGAAGAATGGTTCCAGTTTTTAAATAAAATTTGATTTTCCAGGTTAAATTCGAGTTCAAAAATTTAACAAGTTTTTAATAGTAGTTTAAAATCAAATGGTGGATGGATTCAAGAAATATTAGAATTCGAAACTGAAATTTTAAATTTATTTTAATTCTAAATGTTTGAAACAATATATAGTTTAAATAATCAGTTTTAAAAAGAGTAGTTTTTGTTTAAACAAATGTTAAAGGGAATTTTATAACTTTAAGTTTATCAAGTTAATAATTATTTTATTTTATAAATTTAATTAAGAATTAAGAGGGAATTAAATATAAGTAATATATTTAATTTATTAAGAATTAAAGGTTAATTAAGTGTTTAATTTCAAGAATAATTAATTGACAAATTAACTAATGATAATGATTGAATGATAAATAATTAAGTTTATAAATTAATAATTAAGAGATAATTGATCTAAAATTTAAGGTAATTAATTAAAGATGATAAATTTATTACAGGTGATTAATTAATGATAATTACTTAATAAAAGTAATCAAATAGGGATAATTACTTGTTATGATCAATTAAGGGAAATTAATCAAATGGGGAGTTATTAAGGATTAATAAATGAGATTCATTAAGATTAATTTATTTGGAAATTAATTAAATAAGTAATTTGAGGTTTAAATTAATTTAATAATTTGAGATTAATTAATGGGTAATTACTGGTTATAATTAATTGATGAATTATAACAGAAGATTAATCAATGATTTAAGAATCATTAATCCAAATGTTTTATAATTAATTAATGATTAATTAACCAAGATTTGTAGTATTCATAAGTAATAAATCTGATTTGAATTAATCAAACAATTAACTGACCTTACTTATGAATGTTTGGATTCTATTGGATGACTTGATTGTTTGATATTTCCTGATATATGATGCTTTGTGATACATCCTGATTTGTATTGTGATCTGTAATTTACTTATCTGTGATGTATATATTGTTATCTGAATATGCAAACCCTTGGCCCGTGAAACGGCACTTGAATTTCGATGCGACAGGGAGTCGCATTCCAGTTGGTTATCCGAAACCCACATCGAATTGTAATAGTGAATCTTTGTGACTGATAAATTTATTTTATCTATGAATCTGTGAATGAAGATAAGCGATATCGATTATACCGCTTATCGTTATATCTGTGATGATTGATGATGTTGCACTATTGTGTGTAAAACCCCTGGACTACACCATACACAAACAAATATGGATTTCACGTGGAAATCGGTTAAGTCACAGATAATTTAAATCTGATGTTTTTAAAAATTGAAATTTTAATTTCAATTGATTTTGAAATTGGAAATTTTGGATTTACAATGAAAAGCTTTTGAAACGGGATTTCAAATATAAAAGTTATTTTGAATAACTTAACCGAGTTTTGAAAATTTAAATAATTTGATTTAAATTTGAATTCAAGTTTGAAATTGAATCCTATGATTTGAAACTAGGGATTAAAAATGTTATAAATGTGTTTATATGAAGTTAAACCATTTAAAAGTATAATTTTGAGAATTTGAATTTAACCCAAGAACCTTAACTCGTATTAATGAATCAGATTTCCAAAATGAAAACTGTTGTTTTAAAAGGAATAAAAGCTTTCAGATAAGAAATGAAATTCCAGTTTAATTAAAGGAATTTCAAGATTAAATTGGAATTATTTTTCCAAGTTATGAATGAACTGTTTTAAAAAGCTATGAATTAAATCTGTTATCTTAACAGATTTAAAATGATGATTTGTTTAAACCATCCGAAATGGAATTGTTTTGAAAGCTATTAGTTAAATCTTTGATTTAAAGATTTAACGAATTAATTAAACTGAAATGGAAATCGATTTGGAAAATCTGTGAATGAATCTTTGTGAAATTAAGTGAACTTTGTGAATTGAATCTTTTTGTTTAAAAAGATTAAAATGGTAACTTGTTTAAACCATTTGAAGAAAGATTTTTGGGTAATAAGTTGTGACTTAATTGAAATCCCAATATCCATATGTTTTGAATATTGCGCTCATTATTCGGGTTAGCCGGGAAAAGACATTTGTGTCATATAACCCATTCCGAATAGTGATACGTCGTATATGGATGGCATTTGAAGATCGGTGTTGAAGACCGGATATTTTTCGAAAATGAAAGGACAACCTGTCGAATGTCTCTGCACTGAGTTGCTCCGGTATAGAGATTTATATCACCCTTTTGTGACGGGAAGTCCGGACGTGATTGGAAATTACCCGGAATTGCAAGGGCTTCGTAAGAAGTGCCTTCGGTTCTGTTCGATCCCGGAACAGACTTGTATGGATACATGTCTGACATTACACTTTGAGATATAAAGCTGATTTCTTTCAAATACATTTCTGTTTGGTGGCGGAGAATTTATTCTCTTAGCTTAACACCCTTCTCTGAGACGTACGAGCTTAGAGGTTATGTAGTTGAAATTTATCAGCGATATATCCCAATTTGGTAATGTGACATGCTGAGTGTTGCTGTGTGATGATCAATGTTTGATCATTTGCGATATGATCATTTGCTTGATCTTATATCTTTGTGATCATATGTTGATCATTTGTTTGACCCGAAGCATGGCTTTGTGACAAAGCGTAGCTTTGTGGACGAGACTTCGTCGAGCCTCACACCCCGGAAATGGTCGAAACAGGAAGGATGCGGCAAGGTTCTAGGGAGTAGCGCCCCTTAGTGTATGTCATTCCTTCTGGATAAAGGTGGTATCATGGTATGGAGCCCAGATACTTAACCTCTGTGGTTACTGCATTATTATTATTATGTGGTTGTTGGAAATCGAGGATCCTCGGGAAGATCGGTGACGATCGGGGGATGACATACGCGTGTCAGTAGTTACCTATTTTTGCAGAGGTAACCCGGCCTTGTGTTGGCAGAGATCTAACCGTAATGTTAGGTTATTTCTCGGGTCGTCTATTCCAGGGACGTACCCATCGTGGATAGGAAGTTCCTTAGCCTGACCATTTGTTGGAAATCCATCTTCCAATACGAACTTTGTACGGTATTAGTTGTAGAACCTGCCATTTACGTACGGTGGTCACCACTGTTTAGATGTTAGCTATAGTAGGCATACGATACTGGTCGTATGTTGGCTAAGATTAATATTATACTTTCGAAATGTTTTCTACACTATGCACTAATAATAATATCAAATGATTTGCTTTGCGTAGTAAGCATCTTTGACTATCATAAGAAGAAATCTCCTCCAATTCTGCGTTTGCATTGTGTGTGTGGTGGGAGGTCTTATGGTAGTTTCATTTTCCAAAAGCATTGCGGTTTTCAATGTTTAAAATTCTTTTGTGTTATTTAAAGATAAACTGTTTTTGTTGCTCACACCAGTCCCACGACTGATCCGGAGTTTATTGTTCATTTCCTAAACTCTGGGTGCTCATAATTTTCTACACGAGCAGTCTAGAGTTGGGTTTTTCAGATAGTCAGATTTGTAGATTTATCTGGAGCTAGTTCAGTCTTTGGATCAGACTGCACTTGCTTATCTTTGTGCCTCGTTATTGGGAGTTCGAGCTATATCTGGCTTAGTGCTTTGAAGATGGAGATTATCCGCTGCTGATGTTATCGTTTTCTTTTCCGCTGCTATTTGTTGTATCATATCTCTGTTGTATATTGATATTCATTGTATCACTCTGTTGTATCAGATATTGTATATCAATGTATTATTTATTTATTCCGCTGTGTTATTTACTTAACTGTGTTATAAGCTCCCGAGAACCAGATTCGGCATTTGAATCTACGGCATTTTGAGTACAAGTGAAGTACGGGTGTCGATTTTCGAAGGTCGACTTTTGGGTCTTGACACGTAACTTCAAGAGTAAGATCGATTGCTGAATTCCGAGGTAAATCAACACTCGATCTCAAGAGATGGAATTCAGGTATAGCAGGGAATAGATAGCATCGTATACCGAGGATACAGAAATCTCCGGTAAATCAATGCCTATTGTAAAGGAGTTTTGCTCCTTTACGAATCATTCGAAGATTGGCGAGACCGCCGATCTATTATAGATATCATTCAAAATGGAGTTATGGGGTGCTCCAGAATTGAAAGAAGACGAATAGTGAAGGACACGAATGAATTTCGGAACCGAGGGGAACGTTCCAAAATTCAAAGGAATTGAGCCAAGGGAAGAGATTGAAACTCGAATGAGAGTGATTCTGTAAATACATTTACCCTATATGTTAAGTTTTGCCTAGAGCTACCAAAGCTCTGATACCAACTGTAACGACCCGCTATTTTGGACCATTCGCATCCATTATAAGTGTATAGGTAGACACTCATGCCGGAATTGAATTGCTCAAAATACCGCGTTGTTAATTTAAATTGGCAAAACTGAACATATACAGTAAATAAATAATCACAGATCACAGACATAGAGTAATAAGTTGCAGCGGAAATAAAAGAGATAGTAGTTCATGAAGCTACTATATGAATATATAAAATATATCAGAGTTTACAACAGAAGAGTAATACGATACATCAGAGTTAAACCAGATACAACGGAAGAGTAACATGATACATCAGATACAAATCAGAATACATCACTGGAATCATCGAATACTGAAAGCAGAATAGATGGCTGGATCTTCAAGCAAAGCTCCAACTTCAAAGGTAAGTCTCGAATACTAGTACCCTCAGTCTGACCCGAGCGTAAAGCAAAACACAAAACACTCGAGTCAGGATTAACATTCTTATATTAATAAATCCAACTCAAGTGAAATAGCAATTGAAATACAAGTAACTCAAAGGATGTTTGGAATAATCATCCTTTAAGGATCCATTAAACTATCTACTAGGTAGTAATGTACGCTAAGTAGATAATGTCTATCAGTAATATAAAGATATCAAAATAGTGTTAAGTCATGGCCCATTTCACCCTTAACACATTTTTATTCCCAAAAGCATATACAAGACCGTAGTTTCCCCAAAACCGGAAGTCACCAGAGGGCAATCCATATATTAAAGGTACAAAACAAATTCGTAGTGGTCGCGAATAAAGGGAATACAAGTATGACAAGGCACATGAGGCAATACCCAAGATAGTGATACTACCGTTTGCCTGATCCGGACTGGTGAGAACGCAACGCCGCAGCGCCCGCAACACCGTGAAACAACACTCCCAAAATCAAGGGTGCACCAATCGACAACAAGTAATGAGTAGTTTGAAGAAGTGTGTCCACTTGAGGTAGCTAATCCTCCATTGGCCCGGCACGGCTCCTGTTTTAGTCATTTCCAATTTGACACAAGTGTCAAGGCTATCCATCATCGTTCTCTTTCTTCAGTCAACACGTACATCATTCCAACCACTTCATTCTAGATCATCACTCCGCGTATAGTTATTAAAGTGGTTTTCGGTTTAGATAGAGAGTATATCCATAACCGATTCCAGTCTCTTTAATAACTTCCGAAATTATTTCACTGATTGGTCATTTATTTATTTCAAAACCAAATCAATTTCAATTTCAATCAGAGTTTATAAATCAACATTTCATTTGTCTTTCTAAACCAATTTCCATAATTTATGTTTCAAAACTTCCAAATTACCATTTCAAAATCTTATAACACAATTTTAAATTTTATTTAAAACAATTCAAATATTGATTCAAGTTCGTATATAAGTTTCATTCTGAAATCATTTAAATTAATTTAATTTAACATTCAAATCAGTTTAACTTCATTTATCGATTGCATTCAATATTCATTAAGTAAATTTGCCCTTCAAAACAATTTCTATTAAATTTCCAATTCACTAAATCCATTATTTAAATTCAACTTCCTTATATTAAAACTTACAAATTGAATTAAATTAAATTCATCAAATCAAATTCTTTAAATTTCAAGTCTTACATTAATTTCAATAAATCATATTTTATTTCTTGTTAAAGAAATTCAATTTCACTTATTTACTTACTTAAATAATTTTCCAAGAACATAATTAATAAAGAAACTCAATTTCAATTATTTACGAAGAAAAATTCACTTATTCAAAAGTTCAATTTCACTTATTAAAGAATTCAATTCAATTTAATCATTAAATAATTAAATCTTATTTAATTATTAAATAATTCAAAACTTAATTATTAAATAATTTCAAAGTTTAATAATTTCAAACTTTATTATAATTTCAAACTTAATTATTAAATCATTTCAACTAAATTCAATCATTTCTCAAATTAAACATCGTTCTTTCATCAATTACATTGTTAATATTTTGTTTCGGATTATTAAATATTAACATTTTCCTTTCATTAAAATTCAAATTTCAACTTCATTTCAAAACCATATTATTTATTCAAATAAAATCTTCTTTTTATTTTAAATCAAATTATTGACCAATCGGGTTTTATTTAATTTCCTATCCTAGGTCAAAGTTCAATTTGGGTATTTATCATTTCAACCCGATTCCAATTCAATTCAAAATCAAAGCATATCAAAGGGAACTTGCAGTGTGATAACTGGAATGGCGTCAAAGTAAATAAACAAGCAATAACAACAACCAATATCAATCCAAAATCAAATCAATAATCCCGAAATAATCGTATTAATTCGCATTGTTGTTTGTGCGAATTAATATAATTATTTCTAGAATCTACATTATCATTTCATGTAGATTAAAGATTATTACATTACGGTTCTTCACTTGTCATCTATTTACAATTTCATACATCATCAATTTAACAACATACATTCAGTGGTTCAAAGTAATTAAACAAATCCTACGTGTCAATAAATTTTGACAGTTAAATGGGTCATATTATACAAATGTCATTTAATCAAATTTAACATTTAACTATCCTATATCAATTTCAATTGCATACTATTTATCATTTTAACATTAACAATTTAACGTCCAATATAAACATCAACAATCAAGCAATTATCAGCCAAACTGTATTATCATCGCATAAATAATTAACAGATAATGGTGTCAGATGTCACAGGTGAACTGATACAGGTAATAGCATATATAACAGTGTAATTAACTAACAGCAGCATATTTCAATTGTCGTTTCAATTGAAATCAAATTTAATAAATAAAAGAACGTTAATCGTGAGTGATTGCTCACCTTTTGAGGCTAGAGATATTCGACGATGAAATGAGTTACGGATCCAAGCACGAATTTCAAAGCAAACAAGATTGGCACGAATCTGACGAACAATGCTGATAACAGGAATCAAAAAAAACAATCGAATCAGTTTTGATATAATTTAAAACGAAATGTAAATTATATCGTTATACATTTTCTCAAAATCAATATAAACCTTTAAAACACAAATAGATGAAAATATATATATACGTGTAGATGAAATCAACTGACAAATGTATCAAAACTGTTAAATATATGGTCAATTATAAAAGGAATCGCTTATACTATAAATAATATTTAACGGCTATATCAACTACATCAACTAAAGCTATGTATATTATATTATCTAAAATTAAACCACATAAATTCTTCTCTGACATACTTTTCAAAAACAAGTCACGCCTGCAAACTTTATACTTTATAGAACTTATATATACATAACCCAAAATAAAGTAGTAAACTTGCCTTATAGACAAAAGATCTGGCATACTACAAAACCCGTATAAACTCACGCACAATAACTATATATATTCAAATTAAAATATAGTATGTCCATATCTTTCTAAATCAAACTGTAAACCACAAATCCCAAACAAAAAGTAACTTATAACTGATATGTTATAACTAACCTATAAACAAATATGTAACGTATAAGATTGTAAACAGCTAAATTTATAACTTTACACCATACATACCTATATATAAAAGGGTCCACGTACAAAATTTATATAGCTTAATATATATATAATATACGTATACTACATATTATAACTTTATAAATAAACAACTTAACTTATACAAGATCAATAGGAACTACAACAGAGGAGCACAAATAACTTTATGTAACAGTAATAATCCTATAAAATATGTAACAAGAATAAATAGATTTAAACTTTATAAACATTATATACTAACATATTTTAAAAACAAACAAAATAGAAGGTTGCAAGGTTGAAGGTAAGGACCTGGAAGAACAAGGTGCGGCTTTAGGCAAAAGCAGGATCTGGCGCAGTGGAGGCAGCCCCGGGTGAGGCAGGCTACGGTGTTGGTTTTATTTCGGTTGATGTTTGTGGATGCGGCCTATGAGGCTTGGGGCTGAGCGTGTTTGGGATGGGAATGGGTTCGAGCGGGGCAGAGGCCGTTTGCATGGGGCGGATCTGGGTCACGGCAAGGTGGCAGGCGGTGAGCGAGAGGATCGGAGTGAGAGCAGTGGAGAGACTCGGCTGGGCATGTGGCGGTGGCGTGGGGACGGACTGCTTGTGTGCTCGGTGGGAGAAGGTGGTGGTGAATGGTGTCGGCGATCAAGCTTGGCTGTGTCTCGTTTTTTTTATATGAAAGCTTCAGCCGAAGTGGAGGAAGCTAAAGGTTTGGGAAGAGAACAAATGTGAACCGGTGGAATATAGAAATGAGGGCATGGAATATGAAATGAAGAAGAACAGTGGTAAGAGAATAAGCAGGCAAATGAATTCTTAGCGAAAACTTAGAATTAAAATTTCCATTTCTATGAACAGAACGAAACAATGTAATAATTTGGAACCATTGGGAAATACCAAAAGCTAGTGAAAAACCATAAAAGTCACGCACGAGAAATTAAGAGATATAAATGCAAATAACCGTTGGAAATGAAAGGGCAGAAAACCAAAAGATTCGGTTGTAGAACCGATACACTAATCGTTTCGCAGATTTCATTGCGTACCGAAACTTCAAAACACATAGATGAATATATCACAAAGATCAGCACTACAAGATGATCAAAACGGCATATAGATATCAGCAGTACGATTGAATTATAAAAATTCGGATTTTCTAATAGCGGAAAACGCAAGAAAAACGCTGAAAAATAAGATCGACGGAGCCAAAGATGTCCGAATTTGGAAAAACGACAAACTGTCATCTTGCTTAGAAGATGATTTAGAATTTTTCTATGTAAAAATATTTAGGTTTCGGAAACATTTTATTTTCATCGCTTTTTAACTGATTAAATTGAAGTGAATTTACGCGCGAAATAAACTTTCATATTTTCGGACCAAAATTTACCAGTTGCTATGTTTAACTAGACGTATTCCAAATATTAAATTTTTATTTCAAAATTTTATCGTTTAAAATTTCACAAAATTTCAACTAATTACATTATTAAAACAGTTGAAATTTACGGGTCGTTACATATTTCAATTGTCATTTCAATTGAAATCAAATTTAATAAATAAAAGAACGTTAATCGTGAGTGAGTGCTCACCTTTCGAGGCTAGAGAGAACAAGAGATGACACGGATAAGCACACTAATACGGATACGGAAACGAACTAAGAATCCAAGCACGAGCTTCATAGCAAAGCTAAATTGACACGAATTCGACGATTCAGGCTGATAACAGAAATCGACGAGAACAAATCAAAATTTTGTTAAACCAAATATTTCATTAAAATACATATACATTTCAAATTTCAAATTTTTAAACCAATCATAATTAGCTTGTATAAACCTATATCTACGACCACAGATCACGGAAGAACTTATATATTATATAAACATAAAATACAAATTTAACTAATCAAATTCATCACATCTGTCAATTTAAATTTTTAACTAAAATCAATGTAACCAATTTATTTTAATATATATCACTATACATGAATCTTCTTTTCAAACCAGACATTGTAACCTATAATAAATATCAATACTTTTAGAATGTACATTTTTTTAAAATTAAGATATAAATATAAAATTTAACAACCGTTTATACATAAATAAATAACGTACATGTGTAATGAGTGTTACAGGGATACACGCAGCCTCAAATAATTAGTTCAATCTATGCTTTATAACACGCGGCCTCAAATATACAGGCATACACGCAATGAAATTTTACACTTTGTAATATATGCTATAAAATTTAACGGTACTATATATATAAACTCAATGCGTCACATTAACTTATGCAGGCACGCTAATAAAAAATATAAATATACTAACCTTATATCTCCAGACCAAAACAGCTTACAAATATAAATTTTAAACAAATATTATGTATAAGTATATACTGCAGATTACGAAGCATGTATAACAACATATTATATGTATACATGACTTACCGGTTTAAATATATAACACATACAGTACACAAATATGATCCACTCCTCAAATGCCAATATAAAGCCTTCACTATCCAACATATATAACATATTATATAATGTATAACCTGACACGCTATGAGCTAATATATTACTAGCTAGATGATTACTAACAGGGTACAAACTTATAACTTTTAAAATAGTATAAATAATACTTACAAATACATATGTAGATCGTTATATGTGTAAATTGTAATATATAACAAAACTGTTAGTTAAATATGTAAATATAACCACACATTATATAAATAAACTAAAAGTATGTAAATGATATACCTAATATAGATGCCACGACTGGATTACAAGCCGGTGGGAGGAAGGAACGGTAGATCTCGTGGTGGGTGCTGCCGTGAAAAGTTATGACTCGGCGAGGTTGGCCGGAGGCGAGTGGAAGGTGGAGATGAAGTTTACGGTGAGGCGCAAGGAGGTGGGAGTTAAGGACGCGACTTCCCGGCGGAAACTAAGGGATGGAGCACGGGAGGGCGGAGCTATAGGCCGATGGTGGTCGCTGCCGATCTCGTGGAGGCCAATGGTTGCGCGGGAGCCGGACGTGAGAAGCAAGGCTAAGGCAAAAGGTTGGAGAGGGAAAGTGAAGAGGAGGCTCAGAGAAAATGGAATGAGAAGAACATGCATAAGCTCTGTGAAATATATATCATTTAGAAGAAAAGAAAAGGAGCAGGTTAACAAAGGGAAAGGCGAGCATGAAGAAGGGAGTATCCGAGTTCTCAGGCAAATGAAGAAAGGGGCAAATTGGAAGAGGAATAGAAGGCTACCAGAATAATAAATAAACAGTGGGAAGAGTGAAGGTCTATAGTTTGATTCCAACAATCATTAAATTCTGAAAATTTAAAGTAATGACTATTTACTTCAGCCGCTTGACTATTGAATGGTCACAGAAGTTTAAAAGCCCAAAATTTCGGAACTGATACGATTGACCGTTTCATGGTTTCCGCGACGTACCGGACCCCGAAACATACAAACAAATAGACTACGGCTATCAGCACGATGAGACGATCGAAACGGTATACATATATCAGTGGTACGATTGAATTATAAAAATTCGAATTTTCTACTAGCGAAAAATGCAGCAAAAATGCAGAAAAATAAGATCGACGGAGCTAAAGAAGTCCGAATTTGGAAAAACGAAAAATGACGTCTTGCTCGGAAGATGATTTAGAATTTTTCTATGTAAAAATATTTAGGTTCCGAAAACATTTTATTTTCATCGCTTTTTAACTGATTAAATTGAAGTAAATTTACGCGCGAAATAAACTTTCATATTTTCGGACGAAAATTTACCAGTTGCTATGTTTAACTAGACGCATTCCAAATATCACATTTATATTTCAAATTTTTTTATCGTTTAAAATTTTCGCAAAATTTCAATTAATAACGTTATTAAAACAGTTAAAATTTACGGGTCGTTACATGTTATATGTATAAACTGTTTTATATTTATAGTTGGAGTTAATTCATATTATATATATATGTGTGTGTGTTAGTTTATAAATTATATAATATGTTAAGTCATATAATGTATAAAACGTTAGTTGATTCGTATGTTATCTATGTAAGTATATATATATAGTTTTAAGACTATAGTCTGTGACTCTGTGGTCAATATATGCAATGTAAGTGGGTATTGTCTGGGTACACCTGTTATTTTATAAAAGTTATATATTAAGTTTTATATAATACTAGTATATAAGTTGATTTATATATTAGTTACGTATAGGAGTATCATATCCATACTGTTAATAGGTAATGGTTATAAAGTTTTACTTTATATATATATACGTTTTATATTATATGTATTTCAAGTTTTATATACATGTTTATGTTTGAATGGTAATATATATATTCTGTAGAGTTTTGAAATAGGCATGTTGTTTATAATTTGGATATATAGTATACATAAGTTTTTAAAAGATATGTTTGTTTTATATATATAAAGGTTATATATATATATATATTCGGTTGTGTAAAATATGTTGTTCATGTTATTTTAAAACTTTGAATTTCAAGTATATCTATAACAGTTTGTTATATTGTAAGTACATACATTAATAACGATTTAGTTTATATAGGTTTATATATGTTTTGTATATAATAATAAATACAACGTTTTGTATATATATTAGCTTAGTCTGCATTTTTTTTGTACTAACATTTATTTTGAGTGTAATTTATATTAATTTATAATATATTAGTTAATTATATGTTGGTTTGTGAGTATATTGTCTTTGCATATGGTTGTTCTGTCTGCATATGGGTTGTGAGAAGCCTCCATATATGTTAGTCTACACCTATATATTTAGTTGTGCATATTTATATATATATAAATACTTTACAGTTTATATATATACTTATGTATGTGTGTTAGCTTGTTTGCATATACATTAGCTTGTAAAATTTTAGAATATATTGTTTAAATATGTATGTAAATGGTATAATGTAAAAAGTCATATTAATGCATATACATTTAGTTTATATGAGAAGTGGCAGTTTCATAATAAGTATATATATTTATCAGTTTAATAAAACTATTAAGTTTTAGTGTATTGATTAAAATTTTATTTTATATATATGTTTGGCTTTAATATATGAATTTTAATTTAAACAATGATATTTTAAAAACCATATATATATCTTATTTATTATATGATTGAAATTAGAATATGACTTATATATATAGTTATATATAGTTATATATATATATATATATGTTCAATTATACCATTTATCTTCATCAATCCAGTTCTGATTCGATTTCGTCCATTCCTATTTATCAGCTCTGTTCGTCGATTCGTGCCAATCTAGCTTTGCTTTGGAGTTGTAACTCATTCTATCGTCAGATCTCTCTAACCTCGAAAGGTGAGCAATCACTCACGATTAACGTTCTTATATTTATTAAATTTGATTTCAATTGAAATGAAAATTGAAATATGTTGCTGCTAGTTATTTACATTTATATATATGCCATATTTGTATCTGTTCACCTATGACATCTGACACTGTTATCTGTTATTTATATTGATGATATATGCCTGTTATATTATTTTCATATCTGTTATCACACTTCAAGTTTCCTGTTAGTATAGAATTCACTATGGGTTGAAATGATACATACCCGAACGATCTGTAGAATAGGAGAAAATCGTTATGGGTTGAAATGATAAACCCAAGCGATTTTCATTTGAATTGAATTTGGGATTGCGGGTTGAAAAGATATATATCCGTATATATTTTAAATTGCGGATTGAAATGATAAATATCTGTATCACTTGACCATAGGATAGAGAATTATATACAGACACCGTTGGTCTATATATAAATATTTTTGAAAATGATTTCTATGGTTTTGAAAAGGAATATATGGTTTTAATAAATATTGATTTAAAGATTTATTAAAGTTGATTTAATAAAGTTGATATATAATATGTTTAAGTATATATTTAAAAAATATATATTTTTTCAAATATAGAGTTTATAATGATTCAGTTTGGAAAGATAAATTTGAAATTGATTTGAAATTATATTTATTTAAGAATTTTACTTAAATAAGTTTGATTTGAAATTATTAAATTTGAGATTTTAAAGCTATGATTTTATAACTTGATTTGGGTTAAAAGTGATTTAAATGAATATTTTCAAATTTACATAAAATTGAAATATGATATTTAGTTTATTTAAAATTTGTAATTTGAAGTTATTTAAATGTTATGGAATGATTTAAGGGAATTTTCAAACTAAATAATAATGAAGTTAAATTGAGATATAAATGAAATTGTCGAATTGAGTTTTGAAATGTTGAATATTTAAAGCTTTGAAATATATTGAATTTTGAATGGGTTATTGTGTGGTTCAAATCTGAATTTGAAATCGATATAATTTGAAATGGATTATTGAGGAACTGAATTGAGTTGAAATTTATGAACTGAGATTGAATTAAGTTGAATTTGGAATTCGAGTTAATTTGAATCGATTTGTGGAATTTGAGGAGCAATTTTATTATATAAAGTAATTTAAATTATATTTAAAACTATTTTATATTTTACTTTATAAATCATTTTAATATAAACTATTTTAATATACTAATTATTTTATTTTAAACTATTTTAACTTACAACTATTTTATGAAAACTATTTTATTTTATAAACTATTTTATTATATACACTATTATTAATATTTAAACTGTTTAAAGGAAAGTGTTATGATTTCAAAGTGTTATAATTTCAAAGTGTTATGATTTCCAAAGTGTTATAATTTTAAGTGTTTGGTTTGGAAAGTGTTATAACTTTGAAAGTACTATGATTTTGGAAGTGAATATATTTGAAATGGAAATGATATCGTATTGATCTGGTTTTTGAAATGGAAATGATATTTTGGTTTTGAAGTATAAACTATTTTGAAATGGCCACGGTGTTATAATAAAGTTTGGTTGTTAAAGAGACCGGGATCGGATATGGGCATACTCACCGTCGATACCGAAAACCACTTTAACAACCGTGTACGTGGTGGAGAATCCAGAATGAAGTAGGATGGTGGCGACGATCCTATATGAGGTATATACGTGGACCCAACTCCCGTGAGTTGGCATAAGGTGGCTAAAACAGGAGCAATCGACGGTGTAACGACCCACCTTTTTGGACAGTTTAAATCGACAATCAAACACACATGTCAACTCAACCCATAAAAAAGGGAGGATTGTTAATGGGGTAAATAAGAAAAGAAGAGAAAAGGAAGAAGAAACAACCACAGAATCTCGCAGCGGAAAGATAAAATATAATAATCAAATAAACAGTTCATGAAGCTGTTTAATATACTTTTGATTATCATTTATACATCATTTATCAGAGTTATACATATACAACAGAACTCATAAAATAATGCAGCAGACAGCATGATGCAAGAATAATAATAGTAATAGTATACCAAATCTTCGTCTTCGTCCTCCAGAATAGATCTTCAATAAGCTGAAAAACTCAGGACTGACCCGAGCATAATGAAAGGACAAAACACTCGAGTCAGGACTAAAATGTCCTTATGTAAGTTAAACCAATCGTAAATAAATATGGGTGTAACGGCGTCAGAGATGTTTACGGGGTTTGACATCTCCTATCCAGTGTTGACGTGCGTGCAATAACTCAAGAGATTTTACGGGATTTTCCATCTCTTAAGGATCCGTTAAACTATCTAATATGTAGTACAATACGCTATTATAATATGTCTATAGTAAAGTAAACTATTAAAATAGCGTTAAGGCGTTACCCATATCCCCCTTAACACATTTTTATATATTCCCATAGTCTATACAGTACCGTAATTCCTCCGTAAACTGGAGGGCTATCAAAGGGCACTCCATAGGTATGGTACAAAACAAACTTGTAGAGGGCGCTCTAGGGCATGTGAACACGGCACACGAGGAAATGCCAGAGCAGATATACCGTTTGCGGATCCGGACTGGTGGTGACGCATAGCAGCTACTACCGCCCACCTCGGAACACACTCCCAAAACAAATCGAGGGGTGGCCACCAAAATAATCAAAAAAGCAATAGAATGGTATCGAAGAAATGTGTCCGATCGGAGGAATGACCTCACTTGGCCCGGTGTGGCTCCTGATTTTAGTCACATCTAAGCTGACTCACGGGAGTCAGGGTCACGTCATACCATATAGAATCGTTCATCAGACCATCCTACTTCATTTTTGGAATCTCCACCACGTACACAGTTGTTAAACTGATTTTCGGTATCGACAGAGAGTATGCCCATATCCGATCCCGGTATCTTTCACAACCAAACGCTTATTACACACCGGATGGTTCTTTTACATTTTCAAAATCAATTCATAATTGATATCAAAATATCATATTTGCTTCAAAAAAATCAAATCCATTTTCGAAATCATCATATCTACTAAAATATATGATTCCATTTCAAAAAATCATTTTCGCCTCAATATCTCATTTCAAATTCAAAAATCGTTTCGAATTTCAATTTAGGTTGTAACTTCATTTGGCCTAATTTGTATTTAAATCTAAGATTTAAATATAAACATTTCACCTTATTGACCAGCTTGAATTTTTTTGGAAAATAGTTTGAATAGTTTAAAAATAGCTTAAATAATTAAAAATAGTTTAAATACTCAAAATGTTAAAGATAGATTTCAAAATAGTTTAAATTGATTTAATATAGTTAAATAGATTAAAAATAGGTTAAATATAATTAAATAGGTTAAATAGCTTTAAAATGGATTAAATATAATTAAAATATATGAAAATAGGTTAATTAGTTCAAAATAAATTAAATTGGGTTAAGTAGATTTAAAATAGATTAAAATAAGTTAACATGGTTTAAATAGGTTGAAATAATTTAATATAGTTAATATAGGTTAAAATAGTTTAATATAAAATAGTTTAAGTTTTTAAACTGGTGTATATAACAGAATAATTTTTGGGAAAACCAAAATGAAATAGCTCCAAAGTCAAAACATTTCAATTCCAACGTCCCAATCCGAATCAAATCCCAATTTCCATTAACTCGATTAAATTTCAATTTCAATCCAAATCACTTCCGACTTCGATTTCAAGTTTATTCAATCCCATTTTCAAATCCAACAATTCAATTTCAATTCATATCGATTTCTGGCTCAATCTTCAAATATCGACTCAAAACACTTAAATCAAGTTAACCTCCAATATCCAATTTGAAATCCAAATTTCCAAATACTTTTATGTTGGTAAAGTTCAAAGTTTGAATAAAAGTCCCATCCTTTTAATCAAATCAATTTCTGACATTTAAATCATAATTCGATTATAACTTAAAAAAAATCCCAACACAATTATTTAAACGTTTCATTTACCAAATTTTTAATTTTTAACAATTCAGAGCTCAAGTTCGAAAGAAATTCTATTATATATATATTTTTTTAAATTTTGGTTTTCATTTCTTTTAAATCAAAAATCATTCAAATAAATTTCAATCAGAAATTTTAAATCATTTAATTTAACCAATCTGGTGTCTGTATATAATTTTTTATCCTATGGCCAAGTGATCAATTATTTCACTTAATTTCAGGGATAGATATATATCAATTCAATCCAAATCATAGTGTCATAGGTATATATCATTTCAACCTATTTCTCAATTTATTCAAAATGATTCAACTTACAACTGTAAATAATACACAGGGTGATGACAGGATATATACAAACAAATAAGCATCCAAACATTCAAATATCAATCAATAGCATTCATCGCAACCAATCATCCAAACAGACAATATAATTCACGGAAATTTCATAGTTATCAATACCAGGTAATTTAATTGCAACTAAATTCTAATTTCAATTTGACTGTCAAATTTTAATTCCTAACATTAAATTCAATGACAATCTAGATGACAATTAAATTTATCAAACAACGACCAATAAAAATAATATCACTTCATAATATCAAATTTAACTAGCATGAGAATATTCTAGTACGTTGTGAGCGTTATAAAACACTCACCTTGATTTTTCAATTTTAAGTCAAATCGAACGACGTTCGATTTAACCTAAAATTTTAATGAGCTCCAAACATCTCCGGATCTGCACTGCAGCGTAGCTCTCGTCCCTGCGATTCTGGCATCGCCAATTTCGTTCGATTTTGACCTCGTATGGGTGAGATTTGAGTTTTCAAAGATTGAATATATATTAATATAATTAAAAAAAAATTTCTCTTTATTTTATTTTTACCAAAATCGTGGCCGTTGATCAAAGCTCCAGAAAATTAAAGCCGCACTTGGTTCTCTTCTCCTTCACGCGAATACCAGGCTAAGCTCGAACACAAGAACCCATCACCGCCTAGCTTTGACCACCGACCGCCCCTCCATCGTTCAACTCACACTCGATCGGAGACCACCACCAAGGAGAGCGTCGCGAGCTCCACCTTCGCCAGGAAGTATAGCAAACTCGACTCCCTCATCACCTCAAAAATCGTGCACGAACGAGCTGCGTTCAAATCCAAATCGCCGTCAATCCATCGCCTAGATTTCGATCATGACCGTTGGATATAGCAAGCTTGGAGAGCTCTACGATTATCCAGTTGGAAGTTTCCCACGAAAGCTCGTCGATTTGGAGAAATTCAAGGGGAAACGAAAGTGTTTTCGGCCTTTGAAAACTAATTGGCGGCTACGAACAACTCTCGGCCTAGGGTTTGCTGAAAACGGTGCATATATATACATATAACGAATTATTTATTAATATATTCAACTTTTTCTGAACGAACTCGAAATAAAGCATGCTGCTAGGCGATTATAATGTTTTACCCACATTCCGAACACAATGGAACGTGTTCCGGAGGCTAATTTGATCGTATGTGGAAGATAGCTTTTTGAATCGAATAAAAATATTAAATTTTCGATATTTAGTTCAACTTGTTTCTAACCCGTACGACAAAACGATAACTCCAAACACTCTGAAATTTGAATTTCGATAATAATACACTATTACGGATCCAATGGAACTGGTTTCGTCGAATTCCAAGACTGCGCCTCGGAAGGCTATTTTTAACGTCTCGATTATAATATAAAATTTTCAATTTCTAGTTATTCACTTTTAAATCCAATTTTGAATGTTGACAATCTTCATGGTTGTTTAAATAAACTTTGCATAAATTTCCGGTTTCATTTTCAATCATATTATATTCAGAATTCCATTGTTCAAATGTTTGCAATATTAAATTTAAACGATTTTGATTGTTCAAAAATTCACTATATTTTGCCTATTTGAAAATGAACTTATAAGACTTAGCGTTTAAGACAAATTCAAATTATAGAGCAACTATTTCCATTATACAGTTATTCAATTCCCGTTATTCAATTGTTTAATTAATTTCCAATATTAAATTTAAACAATTAAATTGTTCAATATTGGACAAATTCCAATATCTGATTTTAAATGAATTTTACTTATCAATCCATTACTTTATTACATCCAATGAATTCTACATTATTATTTAACTTCAGTTGTTGATCATGAACTCAGCTAATATATAAGATTTCATTTTCATTGCAATAGGTTTCCAAATTCAATTCGACTGACTAAATAAACAAATAAGTTATAATAATTATCACCATTTACTTTTAATCACACTTATAAGTTTATTATTTACAAACAAGTGACACAATTTCCTATATAATACCAATTTGATTCCCTTACCGATGACTATATATTATTTCATTAGTTAACCCAATATTTACATTTGTTTTTCTTATATTTCTTTTATAACCAAGTTATAACATTTGAGTCACTTCAATTGATTGGAATTTCATTCAATTCATTAATAATTAACTTAGATAAATATTGTTGCAATTCATTCTAGTTATTATTATCATAAATAAATTACAAAAGTTTAATTCTTCCAACATTAGATCATGAAATCTTATTAAATTAACTATTTTAATTATCAAAAATTTACGGATCGTTACACTCTCCCCCACTCAAAACTTTTCGTCCTCGAAAAGGAAAAAGAAGGGAAAAGGAACTAAGTAAAAATTTCAAAGTTATCAACTTATAAAACAATGAAATTTTATTTATAAAGTCGCTACTATGCTTCCACTACGCTACTCTGATAAGCTTACGAAATTTTCAAGTTGGTAATCCAAACGAGTTATAAAGTTTTAAAACTTGAAAATTTTCTAACACCCGGATTTTCGAAAAAATTTCGGCAGATTCTCCTCTGCGCGGCCCGACCGGCACAACTACAAAAACGCCTCTATGGGCCCTAAACCAACAAAAGAAAACAAAAGCTAAGTGGCACCATCATAAAACCATCATATCAAATGACAAATAAACATGTACCTCTTTGTCGGGCAATCCAAATTTCCTTGATTTTAAATACCTGCATCTTATTTATCAATGATATCCAATCATATAATTTAAAATCAATTTATAATTTGCATTTTCAATTTTCAATATTAGCCTTTCTTAAACCTGTACGAAGTACATATATCATCCGTATGCAATATCAAATCCGATCGCTCATTCGATCGCACAATTTCACTTCCAAACTAGTATCGTTCACACGACTCTCTAGTGCGGACTCGGATTTGGTTCCTTGATCGGAAACCGTCATTCCCCTTGCATAGCAATATACTATGATAGGGAATTTCAGATTCAAATCAAAAATCCATATCCAGGGTTCGTCGTTGAGAATCGAGTGAAAAATCCTAACTTGGATCGATATAAATTATCTCGAAATTCTGTGCTCGAAATTTGGATCAAATCGTTATGCGAATAAAATAATATACGTACAACTTACGTATTAACTTTCAATAGACTACTATCCAATTCATCTATATTCAATTATTTTACTTACCTTCATTTCATTTACAATTTATTATTCACAATGCATTATTCATATCCCTTATTTACTTAGTATATCCATTTCTTTACATAGCATATTCTTTAATACTATCATTTCTTAAACATCATCCTATAGAATTTACTTACTCAAGTTCATTTTAAACTTTCTATACAATTTAATTAAATTCAATTTCATTTTCCAAATGATTCTTAACTATCCCAAATTCTTTTGTTTACATTTACTTCATTTTCATAATTTCAGTTAATAACAAATTTATTTGTGGAACATTTAATTAATCATCACTTTAGTTTATAATAATTCTATAAAAGTCATATATAAGAAGTTGGACTTTATCTAAGTTTATAATTACCTCAAAAACTACAAATTTCAATTTCACAATTTCTTTGCAAATTTATATTCAATTCTATAACAAATTTACAAAGATATTATTTGGTTCATTGGCCGGTTTTCTTAAGTTCTACTTACTTATTCCATTTAGCCATTCATCATTTCATATTATACTTAAGTATATAACATTTTTTTTATCACAACCAAATTTCCATTTATACACATTTTAATTACTTTTAAGTTTTGCTTACTTGTATATTTCAATTACTTTTAGGTTTTGCTTACTTGTATAATATCCCATTACATATCCAAATCATCATTTAACTTTTTAACATTTGGTAAGTCATATTATATGTTATTAGAATGCAATTTGATATAATACAAATTTATAGGATTCATTTTACTTAATTAGAATGTTCACAATTCTAACTTGTTTAAGTTTTCTTTACTTTCTGTTTTAAGAGTTACAACTTCAGCCCAAAAGTTTTTTTTTTCAAAACATTAAGCTTAGAATTCTTAATCCTCTTATTTTATAAGTTCTGGTTATTCACATTTCATTCAGATAATTTGAAAAATATTAATTAATTGTGACAGCCCATAGTTTAAGAAAATATATATAAATTTAAATATTTTATAAAAGAAAGACATTTAGTTAAAAAAACAAATACAATTCTCTGGAAAGATTTGTGTGAGAATGAGTGTGCATGCCCTTGTGCATGTGCACACTGTTCCAGCATACTACATGAGCAAGGCACTTTAGTGAGTAAAGGCCTTGTAAATAAATACAAAAAATAATAATAAATGGGTACATGACTTGTTAGTGTGTACACATTAGCCTAGTTACAATACATAAATAACTTAGGCAGTTTTTAGTCTTAATTTCCATAAATTAAATAGGAGCATAGTTGCTTGTGTAGGTAGGAAATGCATGAATATATATAAGGTGTGCAAATATTTGATTGATACACACACATAGCTAGTTATACAAATAAGCTTATATGCATGACTAAAACCAGAAAAGGCAAACAATGCCCGAGCCAGAGTCATGCATATAGTATGTGAAGAAATTTGCCAAAAGTAGGTAAGACAAGGGAAAAGGGAGAAATGGTGGGAAAAGGAAAGTGGAGAGGGTGAAATATGGGTGAAACCAGAAATGGTGATGGGATTTCTGATGAAAATAAATTACTTAACTAACCTTAAAACCCTAGTAACTTCCTTATATACATCATTATCTCCTACGGTTACATGTTAGAACCAGAAAACAAAATATAGAAAAAAAAGAAAATAGGCAGCAGTTTAGAAAATCAATGGCAGACCTAAACCAAGATTTGGGAAGGAGAACTTTGGTGAGTAAACCCTCACTTGGAAAGGCATTAAGACCTATGAAAGGCAGCCATTTAACCTTTAGTTTATGTTAACTTCTGTTTGTTGTTTTGCATGCATTTTTAATTTAGCAATTTTCTGTTGCTTCTGAGATTTTGTGACTTGCATTGCTTTGTTGTCACTTAACCTATGCTTGTTTATATATGAAAATTTAATGAAGGAATAACAACTGATTTATGTATTTGTTTATGAACTTGAGAAATATTTTTAGTTAAAGCATGAATTAATGAGAAAAGTAGGGTGCAAGGCAGTAAGAGGAAGGGGTTCTCTGGCTTATGTCTTGCAACTGAAAGGATGGTTAGGGTGCAATGGAATTTCCATGTGATGTGTCTTAATCCATCAGTAAGTATTCTCTGGAGATAGGGTTGAGTAACAAGCAAACACACTTTAATGTGTGGATTGATTGTGAGAATTTATATTGCTGGAAACCACAGTAGCATTTCACTATTTGAAAGTGCTTTAATCTATGCTTTAACCAAGGATATATCTCTGTGTAAAACTGACTTGAAGAGATATGCAAGTATAATTGACTAGTTGTTGAATGCATGAATGGATGAAGGATTGATGGATGTATGAAATCTGTTAGCATATATTGGTCAAGTATACAACAGTCTTGGGTATGACACTGCATAGACCATATTGAGTCATAAGAAAAACTTAGTAATTAAACTAAGGAACTGGGTCACCTCTATCAGGTTAGGTATGAGGGAAGTGGGTATGACATAGTGGTTGGCTTGCATCAAGGTTGGGGTGTGAGTTTGCACATGGCATGGTTATGCCCAAATAGCTTGTAGTGTACTGGAAATTAGGTAGTAGTTCCAGGCAGTGTGCACCAGTGCAACCATGAATGTAGTACTGGATCCTTAAAAAATGACATGAAGTGATCATACATGCAAGGGTAAGTAGGCTAGAAGTATGTGGGAGTCCTAACATGTAGACTCAGGCTTGATACTTCAGCTCAGTTCTATGAAAACTGAATGTGTATGTTGTGCAAAATCTGGGTGTTAACATCAACCTATGTGATTTGTATGATGACTGTCATGATTTCTTAAACTAGAATTTCTGATGAAAAATTAGTCTAAGCATATATACATGTATTTAGCAGTACATTCACTCCATTGTTATAATACTCAGTAATTTGATCATGAGAAAGTAATTTGACTAATTTAAGTAAAACATTTAACCTCTGAAAAACAAAAGGGAATAATAGAACCTATCTCATTAGTCTTTATGCATTACCAAATGATATTACTTACACCAGACATAAGTCTAACCTGCTTGTTGCTTGCATCAAATGGGTGCTTCATATGCATTGTGGAGCAGTTCATGTGATGTTTGCAGGAAAGAAGGAAGCTAAGTAATAAGGAGCAGAAGTATGTTGCTAAGGAGAAATTGCTAATTAACTCAACTATGACTTTTGTAGGAGAATGGCTCTTATGTTTTATTTTAGCTGAAAGACTTTTATGTAATGATATTTGCAGTGTGCTAAACTTTGATTGTGATGTAATGAATGGTTTAAAAAGATTACAATGTGATGGAACTATTGTTAGTAGAAAAAGATAAAAGTATTTAGCTTATATTATAATCTGTAAGCATACAATTTTCAGGAATTGAGAAGTAAAGTTAGTAGTAGAACTGGGGCATATGTGAACTAGTAATATATACATATGTATTAGACTGTATTAGAAGCTAGAACCTATTTACAAATTAACTGCAAATATTATAAAGTAAGGATAAACACATAGGCAGAGAAAAAAAACATGAGACGCATGAACCCAGATTTACATGAGTTCTATGTTTAAATGAATGAGCAAAGCTAGTAAATTATAACAAGACAGTATAGGGATCTAACCTAATCAAGTTGATCAACCTGAAAACTCAGGTGTAGTAAATAGCAGTTGTACACGTTTATGTGCACACAGATGCACAGAAGCATGCACAACTTCCTGTTTTGCTATTTGAAAAACAATCTTGTAAAATTTTAAATGTCATGAGTCAATTCACATGTTTTATTAAATATACAATCGTCAAACACAAATAAACAAACATGAATTGGTTAGTAAATTTGCACAAAGATTCAAATGGGAGAGGGTCTTTCCCAATTCTTTTTACTGTGGCTAAAAACATAGGTATTTTAGTTTAAAATAAACTAAGTTATTCTTTATTCAAAAAAAAACTTTGATATTAGAATTATAATGATTTGTATGTTTATATGTACAAACAAATAAGTTTACAAAGAAGGATATCAATATTTCTATATTGATCAGATTGGATCTTGGGAAAAGAAATGAAAAAAAATATAATACATAAAAAAAGGGAAAAGTTGGTCTTGGAAGTAAGTAACCCTGAATTTAACACAAACTAAATTGAGCCCTTCAAATAGAATGGCAAGTTAGGGAGGGTTGCTTCATTAACAGAACTTAGAAATTTAAATGCCCGGATCATTTCAAATCATTTGAAATAAATATATACATTTATATCTTATATGTATCAAATCATACTTTTGGAGTTTAAACCAAAATGCATTTTTTTCAAAACAGTTTCGGAGCAAAGCAAAGCTTCGCAGAAGTCTCCCCCACTTTGAGACTCGAAAATGAACGTCGATGATGCTACGCAGTCATCACCGAAATTATTTTCCAGCGACATAAGAGAGGAGTACTGAATTTATTCCAAAAAAACTCCTTTCAAAATATTTCCCATAAATATTTTCAACTAATATTACTATATATTTCTTCAAATCCTTGAAAACCGTTTTCAAGATCTCGGGTTAGATTCAATACTTCTCAATTTAAATTCATTTTAATTTATAAGTCATGCATTTAAAAATTATTCTTACAAAATTTTACTTTCTTAAAACATTCCACAAGTTGTTTTATCATTGTTTATTTTGTAATAAACCTTATTTATTAAAACACAATATCCAATTAATGATAACCATCCATATTATCATTTCTAACAATCAAATAAGCTTGATAAATCATAATAATTTCCAAAAATTATTTCTTTATATACAAAATATAAGTATGGAAAAATTATTTCATTTCCCCAATTTCAAAACAATACTATGTCGAATTGTTCTGTTCAAGTGTTTAGAGATCCCTATCAATGACGTTAATTACTCGTATTGACCAGAATCCATAAGCCACTCAACAAATCAATCAACACAGTATAAAACAATTTTATATCACTAACAAATACGCTCTCTCATACATATACACTCAGCAACTCATCATAGGGTATTACTACCCTATTTATAAAGAGTCAGACCCCACAAAGCTAAGGTAATCGCTAAACCAAAGCTCTGATACCAACTGTAACGACCCACCTTTTTGGACAGTTTAAATCGACAATCAAACACACATGTCAACTCAAACCATTAAAAAGGGAGGATTGTTAATGGGGTAAATAAGAAATGAAGAGAAAAGGAAGAAGAAACAACCACATAATCTCGCAGCGGAAAGATAAAATATAATAATCAAATAAATAGTTCATGAAGTTGTTTAATATACTTTTGATTATCATTTATACATCATTTATCAGAGTTATACATATACAACAGAACAAATAAAATAATGCAGCAGACAGCATGATGCAAGAATAATAATAGTAATAGTATACCAAATCTTCGTCTTTGTCCTCCAGAATAAATCTTCAATAAGCTGAAAAACTCAGGACTGACCCGAGCATAATGAAAGGACAAAACACTCGAGTCAGGACTAAAATATCCTTATGTAAGTCAAACCAATCGTAAATAAATATGGGTGTAACGGTGTCAGAGATGTTTACGGGGTTTGACATCTCCTATCCAGTGTCGACATGCGTGCAATAACTCAAGAGATGTTACGGGATTTTCCATCTCTTAAGGATCCGTTAAACTATCTACTATGTAGTACAATACGCTATTATAATATGTCTATAGTAAAGTAAACTATTAAAATAGCGTTAAGGCGTTATCCATATCCCCCTTAACACATTTTTATATATTCTTATAGTCTATACAGTATCGTAATTCCTCCGTAAACTGGAGGGTTATCAAAGGGCACTCCATAGGTATGGTACAAAACAAACTCGTAGAGGGCGCTCTAGGGCATGTGAACATGGCACACGAGGAAATTCCAGGGTAGATATACCATTTGCAGATCCGGATTGGTGGTGATGCATAGCAGCTACTACCACACTCCCAAAACAAATCGAGGGGTGGCCACGAAAACAATCACAAAAGCAATAGAATGGTATCGAAGAAATGTGTCCGATCGGAGGAATGACCTCACTTGGCCCGACATGGCTCCTGATTTTAGTCACATCTAAGCTGACTCACGGGAGTCAAGGTCACGTCATACCATATAGAATCATTCACCAAACCATCCTACTTCATTTCTGGAATCTCCACCATGTACACAATTGTTAAAGTGGTTTTCGGTATCGATAGAGAGTATGCCCATATCTGATCCCGGTCTCTTTAACAACCAAACGCTTATTACACACCGGATGGTTCTTTTACGTTTTCAAAATCAATTCATAATTGATATCAAAATATCATATTTGCTTCAAAAAAATCAAATCCATTTTCGAAATCATCATATCTACTAAAATATATGATTCCATTTCAAAAAATCATTTTCGCCTCAATATCTCATTTCAAATTCAAAAGTTGTTTCGAATTTCAATTTAGGTTGTAACTTCATTTGGCCCAATTTGTATTTAAATCTAAGATTTAAATATAAACATTTCACCTTATTGACCAGCTTGAATTTTTTTGGAAAATAGTTTGAATAGTTTAAAAATAGCTTAAATAATTAGAAATAGTTTAAATACTCAAAATGTTAAAGATAGATTTCAAAATAGTTTAAATTGATTTAATATAGTTAAATAGATTAAATATAGGGGGAATTAATTTAAAGGACAAAGATTTGTATATTTTTTTCCTCAAGGACACAACCTCAATATTTTTACCATAAGGACAAACATTCTTCTAAAAATTATTCATAAGGACAAATATTTTCCAAAATTATTCATAATGACAACAAAACTGCTACCAAGCTAAAAACTGATACCTAAAAACTGCTACCGATACCTAAAAACTGCTACCGATAACTATAAACTGCTACCAAACTATATTTTTTTCCTCAAGGACACAACCTCAATATTTTTACCATAAGGACAAACATTCTTCTAAAAATTATTCATAAGGACAAATATTTTCCAAAATTATTCATAATGACAACAAAACTGCTACCAAGCTAAAAACTGATACCTAAAAACTGATACCTAAAAACTGCTACCAAGCTAAAAACTGATACCTAAAAACTGCTACCGATAACTATCAATGACTAAAAACTGATACCTAAAGAAAGTTGTCCTTCAGGATAAAATATTGAAGGCCTGTCCTTGAGGCAAAAGCGCTGAAATTTTTTGTCCTTGACAATAATTTCCTGTTAAATATAATTAAATAGGTTAAATAGCTTTAAAATGGATTAAATATAATTAAAATAAATGAAAATAGGTTAATTAGTTCAAAATAAATTAAATTGGGTTAAGTAGATTTAAAATAGATTAAAATAAGTTAACATGGTTTAAATAGGTTGAAATAATTTAATATAGTTAATATAGGTTAAAATAGTTTAATATAAAATAGTTTAAGTTTTTAAAATGGTGTATATAACAGAATAATTTTGGGGAAAACCAAAATGAAATAGCTCCAAAGTCAAAACATTTCAATTCCAACGTCCCAATCCGAATCAAATCTCAATTTCCATTAACTCGATTAAATTTCGATTTCAATCCAAATCACTTCCGACTTCGATTTCAAGTTTATTCAATCCCATTTTCAAATCCAATAATTCAATTTCAATTCATATCGATTTCTGGCTCAATCTTCAAATATCGACTCAAAACACTTAAATCAAGTTAACCTCCAATATCCAATTTGAAATCCAAATTTCCAAATACTTTTACGTTGGTAAAGTTCAAAGTTTGAATAAAAGTCCCATCCTTTTAATCAAATCAATTTCTGACATTTAAATCATAATTTGATTATAACTTAAAAAAAATCCCAACACAATTATTTAATAGTTTCATTTACCAAATTTTTAATTTTTAACATTTCAGACCTAAAGTTCTAAAGAAATTCTATTATATATATAGTTTTTAAAATTTTGGTTTTCTTTTCTTTTAAATCAAAAATCATTCAAATAAATTTCAATCAGAAATTTTAAATCATTTAATTTAACCAATCCGGTGTCCGTATATAATTTTCTATCCTATGGCCAAGTGATCAATTATTTCACTTAATTTCAAGGATAGATATATATCAATTCAATCCAAATCATAGTGTTATAGGTATATATCATTTCAACCTATTTCTCAATTTATTCAAAATCATTCAACTTACAACGGTAAATAATACACAGGGTGATGACAGGATATATACAAACAAATAAGCATCCAAACATTCAAATATCAATCAATAGCATTCATCGCAACCAATCTTCCAAACAGACAATATAATTCACAAAAATTTCATAGTTATCAATACCAGGTAATTTAATTGGAACTAAATTCTAATTTCAATTTGACTGTCAAATTTTAATTCCTAACATTAAATTCAATGACAATTTAGATGACAAATAAATTTATCAAACAATGACCAATAAATATCATATCACTTCATAATATCAAATTTAACTAGCATGAGAATATTCTAGTACGCTGTGAGCGTTATAAAACACTCACCTTGATTTTTCAATTTTAAGTCAAATCGAACGACGTTCGATTTAACCTAAAATTTTAACGAGCTCCAAACATTTCCGGGTCTGCACTTCAGCGTAGCTCTCGTCCCTGCGATTCCGGCATCGCCAATTTCGTCCGATTTCGACCTCGTATGGGTGAGATATGAGTTTTCAAAGATTGAATATATATTAATATAATTTAAAACAAATTTTCTCTTTATTTTATTTTTACCAAAATCGTGACCGTTGATCAAAGCTCCAGAAAATCAGAGCCGCACTTGGTTCTCTTCTCCTTCACGCAAATACCAGGCTACTCGAACGCAAGAACCCATCTGTAACGCCCCACCTCTATGTTCACAATAACAAAGAGTATTAAAAGAAATACTGTCTGTTACTACGAAGAATAAGGCTGGATAGGAGCGGCCATCCGTAGTTGGGCCTTACACTAGTATTGGTTACCTCGATAGGAGTGGTATATATTTTTAATTTTCATCTTTTATTTATTTACTCCCATCGACATACCCAATTCCAGTATAAAACGAACTACGATGGTTTGAAATAGTTTAGGACAATATATATAATAATAACACATATACTTAAAATGCGGAACACAGATAACAAAAGTCTCATATATATATATATATATATATATAACTGATGTCAATTACAATACATTTGACACAATACATATGATACAACTACAACAGTCGACTCTGGAAGTTATATATACAAGTACATTATCGACTAATATACATGGATACATATCAACCTAGATCAGATACACTGACTACTACAAAATGACGACGACTACTCCAAAAGATATGAAGAGACTTCATAGCTCAAGCAGCAACCCAAAGCAAGATATCAACAACCTGAAATAACTCGGTCTGACCCGAGTATTAAATTCAAAAGAAAATAATACACGGGTCAGTCTAATTCAAACTCAGTTATTAATGCACGGAAGCAATAATAATCAAATATCAAATAGACGACAGTCATAGAAATCTCGTATATCCGATTCTTCAATAAGAGAATCGGATAACGACAGATATAACACTAAACAGTGTTAAACAACAAATCAGCAAATTCAAACCATCAACAAGATAAATAAAAAGATTATCAATGAAGATAATTTAGAAAACAACAGAATTGTCTAAACGACAATTAACACAAAATCCAATTACTAAATAATAATTAGAAACTCAGAATCTAATTATCGAATAGATAATTAGACACAACAAAATGATCAATCGAACTAAATCAAATACAATTCCCAAATATTGAATTGAACACAAAACAATTCAAATAATTGAAACATCATTTAAAACGTCAATACTGTGTGGCAGCAGTACACACATGCGTGCACTGCCTCGCCACTACAGCATGTGAAATCATCACAACAGTGAATACTAACAGCAATCAAAACTGCAGAGGTCAAGTCACGACTATCGTGACTCAACTCAACTACAAAGAAATGAACCAGAGGAAGTCCAGATATAAAGCAACAGCAAACTCAAAACAACACAAAAGTCCTCAAATTCAACACGACAGTAAGCATCAGTGCACAAGGGCAATGACACGTACGTATACATGAACCAGCAGAAGCAATTGAAGTGCTACAGTGGAACAACAAGGTACAAAGGACCCAGGTTGGAAACACATGAATTGTGCATGCAACCTGAACATCAAATGTTCATAAACCAATACAGTGACAATGCAATCACATATAAAGGAATAGCAACAAGGCACAAAGGCTACAAGTGAAACAAGCATGTGTGCCCAAGATAAGGCAATACAGTAACAAGCACAAAGGCTACAACCCAAAACAACAAGCAAATTGAAACAGGCAGTGGCAACAAAAATAATTCAATGCCGGAGTTCAGGTGGTAATCAAGTCGAAGCCATGATCAACAGAGATCGGAGTCACAAAAGAAATCAACATCTTCAACTAAATTCAATTAGTGACAGTTTCAAACCAAAACCATAAGTCAATCAAGTGTTCGAAACCGAGTGAATTGAAAACATCAGAGAAATCAAAACTGTATTTTTCAAGTGCATCCAACCATACATCAGTGACAATCAAACTGCTCGAACACACATACATATATGAACACACATGTATGCAATATCCAGAGCATGTTCGAATGAACAAGTGTAGTGAGGACCAACAACAAGTGTCACATAAACCAGACTACACAATGAACCACATGTCCAGATTAAAATGCCACTTCAACTACAAATGCACCAGTGAAATTACAGTGGCAATGTGGTTGCAGTGAAGACTACCATTATAAAGCATGAATCAGTTCATATGCAAACCCAGACCATACATATATATACAGAGCCAACTGACTACATGGATAAGCACATGAATGTGCAGAACACATGAAGTCTAATCATAACTCAAATGCCACCAAACAACAGAAGCTACCAAAAGAAATTAGGCAATGTCGAAGAAAATGCAAGTATAGACAAGATACAAGATCACTGACCGCATATAAAGCAACAACTCAAGTCGTTGCACATCAATTCAATACAAAGTACATGAAGTCAAAATGAAATCAAATCCAATGCCAGAGAATTCAAAACAACAGTTCAAACTCGAAGCTACACTCTCATGCAAACTTCAACTACAAAATGTATGCAGGTAATGTCAAAAACAAAGCTTGCAAAAACAAATCGACAATGCATACAACAGAGGTGATATCATATACATGAAGTACAGGGATACAATAAGCATGTACACGAACATCTTTGCAAATAGCAGTTTCAAGTTTGCAGTTTCAAGTCAAAGACACTGCAGTTCAAGGCAATGCCAAAGTCACATATGCAGACAGAATTTTATGAAGCCGCGATGAACAAGTCATAAAAATAAATGGAATCAATACCGTGAGAATCAAGTCACGAAAATATGAGAATTTGAACAAGTCAGAAAAATCACAGTCATTCAATCAAAATCATACGACCAAGCCAAATATTATCATCATCAAAATCAATTCAAAACCAAGGACAGTGGAAAACAAAAATCGATTTGAACTAGATGTGAGTGAAAGGAGATCACTCACCTTGCTTCGAAGGGCCAGATCCCATTCGCATCCAAAGTCTTCCATTTGCTCACCTTTGCACGGTGCCCAAATCGAGCAAAGACGAACTCAATCAAGAGGAGGGGCCGCTAACATATCAACCGATCGATGAAAGGTAGTAAAGCACCATTCGCTCAAGAAATCGAAGTCGGCGACCCAATTTCAAAAGCCCTAATTTTGAAGAAGGGGGACGAACGAATGAAGTCGCCATTTATTTTCTTTCGTATGTTTGTTTAGGGTTTTCGTTTGTAAAATGAAATGGGGAACGGTTTGCGAATGAATCAAAAGGAGAGCGGCATGATAACTATCACGGCAACACAAAAAAAACAAGGGCTAGAATCAATTAAAAGGCTGCATAACCGCTTAGCAAATTTTTTTTTCAAAGAATTTCAACCGATAAAATCCCAACAAAAATTTACAACCAATTTAATCGTCGTTTGACGATAATTAATTGATCTAAAACTCCGGGTTGTTACAGACTCCCCTCCTTATAAAAATTGCGTCCCCGCAATTTTCATAATTAAAGTTGTCAATAACAATTATTTTTCTAACATAAACTGGTTAAGCTAGAAAAATCAGGTCAAGAACACAAACGCCAAAGAAATCTTTTAATTTCATAAAAGGAATTCACAATTTCTCAACAAAAATCTAATTATCAATAGATAATCAGAAAACAGCTAAACTGGATAAACACAATTATCAGCAATATTTAATTACCAATTAGATAATCATAAATATAGAAATCACAAAACAGCAATATCTAATTATCGATACGATAATTAGAAAGCAGCAAAATCTAATTATCAACAAAGATAATTAGAAAACACAAATCGCAAATCGCAAAACCGCAAATATCTAGGTATCCAACAAATAACTAGAAAACACAAACTCCATAATCAACGAACTCTAACTATCAACAGAGATAGATAGAAAACAACAATTCAATAAAATCAGCATACTCTAGAATCAATTAGAGACTAGAAAATCTCATAATCAGCAAAACTAGCAAATATCTGATTATCAAAAACGATAATCAGAAAACACAATTATCTAATTAACAAAACGATAATCAGAAAACATCAGATAATCAGCAGTCTCAAATCAACAAATATCTAATTATCAAAAATGATAATCAGAAATCTCAAATCAACAAATATCTAATTATCAAAAACGATAATCAGAAATCTCAAATCAACAAATATCTAATTATCAAAAACGATAATAAGAAAACATCAAATATCTAATTATCAAAAACGATAATCAGAAAATATCGAATATCTAATTATCAAAAATGATAATCAGAAATAACAAATATCTAATTATCAAAAACGATAATCAGAAAACATCAAATATCTAATTATCAAAAACGATAATCAGAAACAACAAATATCTAATTATCAAAAACGATAATCAGAAACAACAAATATCCAATCACCTGCAGATAATTGGACACAACAAATATCTAGAAATCAATTAAGATACTCTAGAAAATCAACATAAAAGGTTGGATCGATCCCATCAGATGGCGAGTTTTTAGCTACGCCGCACGTGCATAAACAAATGGTCGAAGCCTACCAAGTACTCAACATAATTTTGGCACCCAACAAATGTCCCGAAGGTTCGCAGAGTGACCCGAAGGTCTAGTACTGGTATTTGACCCGAAGGTCCATCAGAGTGGCCCGAAAGCCCAACAAATGACCCGAAGGTCCACAAATGACCCGAAGGTCCAACATAGTGGCTCAAAAGCACACAAAATCATCAAACAGCAGATGTTTCAATTAACAAGTCCGGAATTAACCAAAATAGCAAACGCACATGTCCCATACCAGGTGTTTTACTAAATCGTTTGATTCTCTTCATCGTTTCCTTGAAAGTGCAAAATTGTGTATTTTGTAAAAATACATTTTACATTCTCAAACGGACAAGTCCGGAATTAAGCGAAACAGTAAAAGAAAGGGTTCATAGTCCTCGATTTTGCTGAATCGTTTAAATCGCTTCCTCATTCTTTTGAAAGCGTAAACTGTAAAAAATTTGTATTTTAAATGAATAACATTTTACGTTCTCAAACGGACAAGTCCGGAATTAAGCGAAACAGTAAAAGTGAGGGTTCATAGTTCTCAATTTAGCTGAAGCGTTTAAATCGCTTCCTCATTCTTTTGAAAGCGTAACCTATAAAAAATTTAAAACAATTTTCAGAACACGTGATTAAGACAGCAATATCAGTAACATCAGTAGCAATTTCGAAAAGGAAATTGCACTTTCCAAAACACCGTAAAATCGGATCTCAAAATCAGCATTGCGTAATAACAGCTTGAAAATCCACTTTTAAATTTGATGGTTACTGAAGTCAAAGCGATAGTAATTTTTATACGTCAAAATCTCATCAAAATAATTCACATCAAAATGTAACACCGGTGAATTTTCATTCATTAAAATTGTCAACAAAACACCGTACTTCAAAAATTTAGCGTCGATGTAAAAATCCCGTTATAAAAATAACGGCAACAAAATACGTTTAAACCAAACATCGGTTCAACGTTAAATTAATGCAGTAACGTGCAACTCAAATTTGCACGTATACTACAAAATGACAAAGAAATCATTTGAATGTATCTTCAATGAAGATAATTCAAAATAGCAAAAATCTCAACAAAAATCACATAACTGCAATTGCTTCGAATCCTCAAATCGGATTCGAAATTTTCAAAGAAACAAAATAAACCCAGCAATGTAAACAACAAATGAAATTTATTTCAATTTCACATTTTGATTTTTTAAATCAAAAAGATTATCAGCTGTATACAGCGAAGACAGTCTCACTGTTTCCACTGCGCACTCTGATAACAGAACGCAAATTATTCAATCATCAAAACACAGTTTCACTTTTATTTTTAAATAAAGATATTTAAAAATTTCATCAAAATTTCAAAACTTTAGTTTTTGATTCAAAGCACAAATAAAACATCAACAAATAGTTGTAACACATGTTCCATCCAAGTTATGTTTTATATAATGTCCATAAACCCCAAGCTCTGATACCAACTGTAACTGTAACAACCCAGTGTTTTATAGCCGTTGAATATCGTCAAGTGGTGATTTAAATTGTTTATCAATTGCAATTGAAATTTTTAAATCAAGTTAAAATTTCAATTGGATTGTTAGAGTTAAAACTCTTTTATAAATTGCTAATTGGGCTTCATTATCAAATTTTGATTTTGTTTCCTTTGTTTTAATTTGGGCCGTGAAAATTATCAAGTGCCATTTCCTTTTCTCTACACTCAAAAACCCGTCCACCCCTTCCATTCCTCATTCGAGAAAACCCTAACAGAAGAAATCGAAAAGAAGAAAATGGTGGCGGCCTCGTATACTTCCTCGTTCGTCTCCAATTTAACTAGGCTTCTGAAATTCGATGGCGACCACGATTCTTCGCTCGTTCGTTTTTCATAGGAGGGTTTCCATCAACTTAGGGTTACCACGGCTTCGAATTGGGTGGCTCGATCAGATTTCGTTGCCTTCGTCGCCGTGAAAGGTGAGAAAATTCTCACATCTAATTTTTACTGAGTTTCGGCCATTCGATTTTATTTTGTTGTGATGATCTCTTTGGTGTTTTCAATCCACATGGTGGTTTTGATTTGTGACTTTAGTTCGATTCCTTGTTACACTCATCCTGGTTTCGATTTTGATGGTTCAATCTTGGCACTGACTTGTTTAATGTCGGCTTCACATGTGTTGATATTGATCGAAACTGCTACATACTCGAACCCCTGTCACTTGTTACTTTCGGCCGCTAGATGCTTTTATGAGATTCTCTGACTTTATCGAGCTAGTACAAATTGAGGGAATTCCGGTCAGTTGCTTTGAATAGTTCGTCATTGATTTTGATAACCTGAGTTTTGTGTTGACGATCTCACTGTGATTTTGTTACCCTGTTATTTTGTTCCTTTCGATTTGATTCGAGATTGCTTTGAGTTATATCTGCGACTTTGGTACAGTTGATTTACGTTGTTTTGGATTGATTCTGAACTTTTTGATCGTGGTTACACTTCTCTTCGTTCACTGTGACCTTGGGTGCACCTTGTCTCGGCCTTGGCTTTGATTACTAGATTCGAAACTGTGATTGCCACGGCTTCGATCCCGTTCATTTTCTGTTGAGCCTGATTTTAGTGGTATTGCTTGAAGTCTTCATACTAGTGGTCTTTTTGTAGCATTGAGTTTTAAACTCACAAGTTTTGATATATTCTCCATCTCAGGTTGTACAATTTTGAGTACAAGATGTGTCTATGCCAGGCCTAATTTATTTGCATGCATTTTTGTCAATCGTTAGTACTTCATGTTGAAGTCAGTTGCACGCGTGACCATATTTAAGTACTCTGGTACTTTGATTTATTGAACTAATATGACTTCGACATTTAACTATCTTTGTTCCAAACTGCTGCTGTGATTTTCAGTTGCACTTAGTATCACTGGTCGTACGTCTCCTTGCAGTTAAGTGTGTGTATCCCTATCATGTTTTCAACCTGACTTGATTTTCTAGTTGCCTTCCTTGTCCACTTAAATTCCCAGTGGCAGTCATTCGTACATTACTCTGATTCATCGATGTAGTTGATGCCAGTCTCCTTTGTTGAGCTCTAATTTGATACACTGTATTGATATAGTGTGTTCATTTTCATTTAGTCACTTGTATTTATTGGTGTGCGTGCTGTGGTGCCATACTTTTGGCGCCCTCACCTTCATTCTACTGCCTGCATGCACTCAATCATTCGAGCCTGTGTGAATTGGAGTTGTATTACCATATTTTGTAATTGTAGATTAGCTTGCACACTTTGATCTACTTCGCACCAGTAGTATTCATGCTTCATTGTCATCTTGTAGTTCTTGAGTTTGTCGGCACTGGTTCGTGTATATGAGCAGTTTTACTTTGTTTTGATTCGAGGTTACACTTGTGCAGTCCTCTGGTCTTGCATCTGCTGATGTTGTTTCTTTTACTATTGCATTGCCTTCAGTTCACTGTCTTGGTTCATGTATATTTGATATATTGACTGCTGAAGCAGTAGCATTGATATTGAGACTTGTATTTTGATGCTTTGGTTTTGGTTTCTTTGTGGAATTGCATTGTATTAATGCATTGGATTTGTTTTCGAATTCACTTGAGTTGAATCCATTATTTCGGGGTTTGACCTGGTGATCATTTGTGACTTTCACTGAGCTTTTGGGTATCTCATGCAATAGTGGCGAGGCAGTACACGCGTACGTGTACTGCAGCCCTATCAGATTTGACAGTTTTAAATCGATTTAGTCGATTTGATAAATTGTTTATTTATCTCTGTTGATGATTTAAATCTGCTTATTTTAGTTAAACACTGTTAAGTGTTATATTGACCGTTATCCGGTTTCTTTGTTTAAAGAATCGGATAGACGGGAATTATTGTGATTGTCGTCTATTTAAATTATTACTTCCTATATGCACTAATAAACTGGTTTGAATTAGACTGACCTGGGTATTATTTTCCTTTTGAATGTAATACTCGGGTCAGACCCGAGTTATTTCAGGTTGTAGATTTCTTCCTTTGAGTTGCTGTTCGGGATTTGAAGACTTTTCACATCTTCTGAAGTTGTCATTGTCCTTTTGTCGTAGTCGTGTCATTCTATAGAACGATATGTATTCATGTATATTAGTTGATAATGTACTTGTGTATATAACTTCTAGAGTCGACAGTTGTAGTTGTATCATATGTATCGTGTCAACTATATTGTAACTGACATCAGTTATATATATATGAGATTTTTGTTAATCTGTGTTCCGCATTTATATTATCTGTGTTATTGTTATATCTAATGTCCTAAACTATTATGAACTATCGTAGTTTGTTTTATACTGATAATTGGATATGTCGATGGGAGTAAATAAATAATAGATGAAAAATAAAAAGTATATACCACTCCTATCGAGATAACCAATATTAGTGTAAGGCCAATTACGGATGGTCGCTCCTATCCAGCCTTATTCTTCGTAATAATAGACAGTATTTCTTTTAATACTCTTTGTTATTATGAGCATAGAGGTGGGGCGTCACAGTAACGCCCCACCTCTATGCTCACAATAACAAAGAGTATTAAAAGAAATACTGTCTGTTACTACGAAGAATAAGGCTGGATAGGAACGGCCATCCGTAGTTGGGCCTTACACTAGTATTGGTTACCTCGATAGGAGTGGTATATATTTTTAATTTTCATCTTTTATTTATTTACTCCCATCGACATACCCAATTCCAGTATAAAACGAACTACGATGGTTCGAAATAGTTTAGGACAATATATATAATAATAACTACTAAAAATGCGGAACATAGATAACAAAAGTCTCATATATATATATAACTAATGTCAGTTGCAATACATTTGACACAATACATATGATACAACTACAAAAGTCGACTCTGGAAGTTATATATACAAGTACATTATCGACTAATATACATGGATACATATCAACCTAGATCAGATACACTGACTACTACAAAATGACGACGACTACTCCAAAAGATATGAAGAGACTTCATAGCTCAAGCAGCAACCCAAAGCAAGATATCAACAACCTGAAATAACTCGATCTGACCCGAGTATTAAATTCAAAAGAAAATAATACACGGGTCTGTCTAATTCAAACTCAGTTATTAATGCACGGAAGCAATAATAATCAAATATCAAATAGATGACAGTCACAGAAATCTCGTATATCCGATTCTTCAATAAGAGAATCGGATAACGACAGATATAGCACTAAACAGTGTTAAACAACAAATCAGCAAATTCAAACCATCAACAAGATAAATAAAAAGATTATCAATGAAGATAATTTAGAAAACAACAGAATTGTCCAAACGACAATTAACACAAAATCCAATTATTAAATAATAATTAGAAACTCAGAATCTAATTATTGAATAGATAATTAGACACAACAAAATAATCAATCGAACTGAATCAAATACAATTCCTAAATATTGAATTGAACAAAACAATTCAAATAATTGAAATATCAATTAAAACGTCAATACTGTGTGGCTGCAGTACACGCACGCGTGCACTGCCTCGCCACTACAGCATGTGAAATCATCACAACAGTGAATACTAACAGCAATCAAAACTGCAGAGGTCAAGTCACGACTATCGTGACTCAACTCAACTACAAAGAAATGAACCAGAGGAAGTCTAGATATAAAGCAACAGCAAACTCAAAACAACACAAAAGTCCTCAAATTCAACACGACAGTAAGCATCAGTGCACAAGGGCAATGACACGTACGTATACATGAACCAGCAGAAGCAATTGAAGTGCTACAGTGGAACAACAAGGTACAAAGGACCCAGGTTGGAAACACATGAATTGTGCACGCAACCTGAACATCAAATGTTCATAAACCAATACAGTGACAATGCAATCACATATAAAGGAATAGCAACAAGGCACAAAGGCTACAAGTGAAACAAGCATGTGTGCCCAAGATAAGGCAACACATTAACAAGCACAAAGGCTACAACCCAAAACAACAAGAAAATTGAAACAAGCAGTGGCAACAAAAATAATTCAATGCCGGAGTTTAGGTGGTAATCAAGTCGAAGCCATGATCAACAGAGATCGGAGTCACAAAAGAAATCAACATCTTCAACTAAATTCAATTGTAACAGTTTCAAACCAAAACCATAAGTCAATCAAGTGTTCGAAACCGAGTGAATTGAAAACATCATAGAAATCAAAACTGTATTTTTCAAGTGCATCCAACCATACATCAGTGACAATCAAACTGCTCGAACACACATACATATATGAACACACATGTATGCAATATCCAGAGCATGTTCGAATGAACAAGTGTAGTGAGGACCAACAACAAGTGTCACATAAACCAGACTACACAATGAACCACATGTCCAGATTAAAATGCCACTTCAACTACAAATGCACCAGTGAAATTACAGTGGCAATGTGGTTGCAGTGAAGACTACCATTATAAAGCATGAATCAGTTCATATGCAAACCCAGACCATACATATATATACAGAGCCAACTGACTACATGGATAAGCACATGAATGTGCAGAACACATGAAGTCTAATCATAACTCAAATGCCACTAAACAATAGAAGCTACCACAAGAAATTAGGCAATGTCGAAGAAAATGCAAGTACAGACAAGCTACAAGATCACTGACCGCATATAAAGCAACAACTCAAGTCGTTGCACATCAATTCAATACAAAGTACATGAAGTCAAAATGAAATCAAATCCAATGCCATAGAATTCAAAACAGCTGTTCAAACTCAAAGCTACACTCTCATGCAAACTTCAACTACAAAATGTATGTAGGCAATGTCAAAAACAAAGCTTGCAAAAACAAATCGACAATGCAGACAATAGAGGTGATATCATATACATGAAGTATAGGGATACAATAAGCATGTACACGAACATTTTTGCAAATAGAAGTTTCAAGTTTGCAGTTTCAAGTCAAAGACACTGCAGTTCAAGGAAATGCCAAAGTCACATATGCAGACAGAATTTTATGAAGCCGCGATGAACAAGTCATAAAAATAAATGGAATCAATACCGTGAGAATCAAGTCATGAAAATATGAGAATTTGAACAAGTCAGAAAAATCACAGTCATTCAGTCAAAATCATACGACCAAGCTAAATATTATCATCGTCAAAATCAATTCAAAACCAAGGACAGTGGGAAACAAAAATCGACTTGAACTAAATGTGAGTGAAGGGAGATCACTTACCTTGCTTCGAAGGGCCAGATCCCATTCACATCCGAAGTCTTCCATTTGCTCGCCTTTGCACGGTGCCCAAATCGAGCAAAGATGAACTCAATCAAGAGGAGGGGCCGCTAACATATCAACCGATCGATGAAAGGTAGTAAAGCACCATTCGCTCAAGAAATCGAAGTCGGCGACCCAATTTCAAAAGCCCTAATTTTGAAGAAGGGGACAAACGAATGAAGTCGCCATTTATTTTATTTTGTATGTTTGTTTAGGGTTTTCGTTTGTAAAATGAAATGGGGAACGGGTTGCGAATGAATCAAAAGGAGAGTAGCATGATAACTATCACGGCAACACAAAAAAACATGGGCTAGAATCAATTAAAAGCCCGCATAACCGCTTAGCAAATTTTTTTTCAAAGAATTTCAACCGATAAAATCCCAACAGAAATTAACAACCAATTCAATCGTCGTTTGATGATAATTGATTGTTCTAAAACTCAGGGTTGTTACACCATCACCGCCTAGCTTTGACCACCGACCGCCCCTCCATCGTTCAACTCACACTCGATCGGAGACCACCACCAAGGAGAGCGTCGCGAGCTCCACCTTCGCCAGGAAGCACGACAAACTCGACTCCCTCATCACTTCAAAAATCGTGCACGAACGAGCTGCGTTCAAACCCAAATCGTCGTTAATCCATCGCCTAGATTTTGATCATGACCGTTGGATATGGCGAGCTCGGAGAGCTCTACGATTATCCAGTTGGAAGTTTCCCACGAATGCTCGTCGATTCGGAGAAAATCAAGGGGAAACGAAAGTGTTTTCGGCCATTGAAAACTAATTTGCGGCTACGAACAACTCTCGGCCTAGGGTTTACTGAAAACGGTGCATATATATATACATATAACGAATTATTTATTAATATATTCAACTTTTTCTGAACGAACTCGAAATAAAGCATGATGCTAGGCAACTATAATGTTTTACCCGCATTCCGAACATAATGGAACGTGTTCCGGAGGCTAATTTGATCGTATGTGGAAGATAGCTTTTTGAATCGAATAAAAATATTAAATTTTCGATATTTAGTTCAACGCGTTTCTAACCCGTACGACCAAACGATAACTCCAAACGCTTTGAAATTTGAATTCCGATAACAATACACTATTACGGATCAAATGGAATCGGTTTCGTCGAATTCCGAGACTGCGCCTCGGAAGGCTATTTTTAACGTCTCGATTATAATATAAAATTTTCAATTTCTAGTTATTCACTTTTAAATCCAATTTTGAATGTTGACAATCTTCATGGTTGTTTAAATAAACTTTACATAAATTTCCGGTTTCATTTTCAATCATATTATATTCAGAATTCCATTGTTCAAATGTTTGCAATATTAAATTTAAACGATTTTGATTGTTCAAAAATTCACTATATTTTGCCTATTTGAAAATGAACTTATAAGACTTAGCGTTTAAGACAAATTCAAATTATAGAGCAACTATTTCCATTATACAGTTATTCAATTCCCGTCATTCAATTGTTCAATTAATTTCCAATATTAAATTTAAACAATTAAATTGTTCAATATTCGACAAATTCCAATATTGGATTTTAAATGAATTTTACTTATCAATCCATTACTTTATTACATCCAATGAATTCTACATTATTATTTAACTTCAGTTGTTGATCATTAACTCAGCTAATATATAAGATTTCATTTTCATTGCAATAGGTTTCCAAATTCAATTCGACTGACTAAATAAACAAATAAGTTATAATAATTATCACCATTTACTTTTAATCACACTTATAAGTTTATTATTTACAAACAAGTGACACAATTTCCTATATAATACCAATTTGATTCCCTTACCGATGACTATATATTATTTCATTAGTTAACCCAATATTTACATTTGTTTTTCTTATATTTCTTATATAACCAAGTTATAACATTTGAGTCACTTCAATTAATTGGAATTTCATTCAATTCATTAATAATTAACTTAGATAAATATTGTTGCAATTCATTCTAGTTATTATTATCATAAATAAATTACAAAATTTTAATTCTTCCAACATTAGATCATGAAATCTTATTAAATTAACTATTTTAATTATCGAAAATCTACGGATCGTTACACTCTCCCCCACTCAAAACTTTTCGTCCTCGAAAAGGAAAAAGAAGGGAAAAGGAACTAAGTAAAAATTTCAAAGTTATCAAGTTATAAAACAATGAAAGTTATCAAGTTATCAAAGTTATCAAGTTATCAAGTTAAATAGGTTATCAAGTTATAAAACTTTTCGTCCTCGATCGCACAATTTCACTTCCAAACTAGTATCGTTCACACGACTCTTTAGTGTGGACTCAGATTTGGTTCCTTGATCGAAAACCGTCATTCCCCTTGCATAGCCATATACTATGATAGGGAATTTCAGATTCAAATCAAAAATCCATATCCAGGGTTCGTCGTTGAGAATCGAGTGAAAAATCCTAACTTGGATCGATATAAATTATCTCGAAATTCTGTGCTCGAAATTTGGATCAAATCGTTATGCGAATAAAATAATATACGTACAACTTACGTATTAACTTTCAATAGACTACTATCCAATTCATCTATATTCAATTATTTTACTTACCTTCATTTCATTTACAATTTATTATTCACAATGCATTATTCATATCCCTTATTTACTTAGTATATCCATTTCTTTACATAGCATATTCTTTAATACTATCATTTCTTAAACATCATCCTATAGAATTTACTTACTCAAGTTCATTTTAATCTTTCTATATAATTTAATTAAATTCAATTTCATTTTCCAAATGATTCTTAACTATCCCAAATTTTTTTGTTTACATTTACTTCATTTTCATAATTTCAGTTAATAACAAATTTATCTGTGGAACATTTTATTAATCATCACTTTAGTTTATAATCATTCTATAAAAGTCATATATAATCATCACTTTAGTTTATAATCATTCTATAAAAGTAATATATAATCTTCTCCTTTATGATATATAGATTGATGTGCTTGAAGAAATGTGGAAGATAGAGTGATCAAATGATCAAAGATCGTATGCAGTTTGAGTGCAAATTGAAAACAGAAAATAAGAGATAAGAATTCAAGAATACTAAAATCAGTTAGGTGAGTTGTTTGTTGAATTTTAGACTCTATTTATAGAGTTTTAAGAGTTGCATTGTTTGATGAAAATGAACGATGAAAAGAACAAATGGAATTTTTAGATTTGAAGATGTTTCTCTTTGTTGAAGAGAAGCATCCCTTCAGAAAAACTAGGCGTTATAGATAATCAACCAGCTAAATTTTCAATTCAGCCTTTTGATTTAGCTAAAATTCGATACAGCAAGCAAACATGCTATTTTTGGCTTTATTCAGCCATCTGAGTGTAACCATTCAGCCGGGTGAAACTGCATAATAATTTATGTTTTGTTTCAGCATTCAGACGGCTGAATGGTGACATTCAGCCGGCTGATTATAGTCTGCTATGTGCATTTGCATGGATTGTGTACGTGTCGGTGTGTATATACCATATCGGAGAGATTTTAATATATTTCTAATAATAATATATACAGACTCTAAACCATATATATATATATATATGAACCATGCTTCATATCGTTGAGTCCGGTCTTCGTAGTTCTTTGTCGTAGATTCATGAATCTTCGTGTCGGTTGAATTTCTTGTCATTAATCAAAACATACAACATTTAGCTCAAGCAAGAATTTATGGAAGCATAGCTTCGAAACCATTTGAAAGTATCCCTTTTGAAATCATTGGGTTTAACATTAATTATAACTACTGGCCAAAGGGAACAATAGTGAATGTATCCCTTTCGAAAGCATTTATTTTAAGTAAAATAATTGAAGAAAAGGTGGGCTTCGAAACCAACCTTTCGAAACCATTGATAAAAGAGGTTATAGGGACCCTTTCGAAAGCGTTGGGAAGGCGGCATCAATATTAATAAAATGTAATCCTTCCTTTCGAACCCATTGTTATAAGGCCATAAGAAAAGGCGGCCTTTAACCAATTTGAAAGGTACGAAGGCTGTAGCTAGGTAACAAAATGCGGCAACTCATTTGAAAGCTTTTTTTTAAAATAAAGTAAGCGGCAACTAGTTTGAAAGCCTCTTTTTGAACAAAGGTGATGATTCAAAAGCTTCAACCCCTTCGAAAGCATCTTTTAAAAACAAAGGTGAGTGATGTATTCGAAAGCTTATAAGAATGACTTTAATCCCTTCGAAAGTATGCCTTTGACATAGTCCCTTCCACCTTTCTCCAATCCATTGCGTATCAGTGGCTTGATACCATGTGTATTGGTTTCGAATGGGTTCATTGGCAGAAGTATGGTGACAAAAGCTAGCAAATAGAAGTGGTGAAGTGGTAAATCAAAACAAAACTGATTTTTATGCCTTTCAAAGAAATTCCTTTTTACCTAACTTACCAAATTTATCAAAATATGATTGGTTGCTAAATTCTTTATCCAAAATCCTTTTCTAAAAGGGGCGCCGAATTCAATAATTAATAATTGAAATCATTTTAACAAATAAGCCATTTCCTTCAATAAAATATTTAAACATTTAAGTCCTTCAACTTAAATAATTTAACAATCATATTAAAATACTCAGGAAAAATCCCCAACAATTATCATAATTAACTTTTAATGTATTTTCTAACATATGTAAATTTCAAACCCGAAATAATTATATGATTGCCTTAAATAATTTAAACCCAAATTGTCTATTTCTTTCATTAAAAATTCATAATAAATTATCCATAGCTTGGAATATTATGGAAATTTATACCCATTTCTAAGATAATGTTTTACATAACATATTCAAACATCATGACATTCAAAATCAAGTTTACACTATTTTAACCTTAAAACTGAATTATAGCATTACATAAAAATCTTTTTTTAAACCAAAATATGGCATATAATCAAAGCATATCATCATTCATCCATCCAAACGGTTTTAAATCTTAAACCCAAAATTAAAATGTTCAATAAAACTTTAATGAGATGGTTTAAATCGTTATTCACCTTGTTTGGATAAGGAACTTGAGATTTGTTCTTCACTTTAATCATCCTAGTTTGAATCTTAGCCTCTAATTGATTTAGAGCTCCTCTTCTCCTAGGGTTATGGTCGGTCTTGTTTCCTTTTGTTTATGTTTTTGATTTATGAAAAATGAGAATGAGAATAAGAATGAGATAAGGGTTTAGGTGTTATGGTATACAGCTATTCCCATATTAACCTTGCCTTATTCTCTTCGGTATTTAACTTATAAACCATGTTTATAAATCCATTTAGTTGAGGCATGACCCTAAATAGTTTTTAAAATCTCAATTCCCTTATCACTCTAATCTTTACATTATTCTATTTAATTTATCTAATTAAATCTCCTGGATAATTTTATTTAAAATTAGTTGTGTTACAGGCTCCTCTCCTTAAAGAATTTCGTCCTCAAAATTCAACAAAGACTTAGTACTAAGCATAGCAATCATCTATAACACTCCTATAGTAGATCCGGATAAGTATCTCTAATCCGTCTTCTATCTCTCAAGTGCAGTCCTTCTTGTTGTCGCTCCACTGAACTTTCACCAACTTGACTGTCTTATTTCTTAACCTCTTCTCATCTCTTGCTACAATCTGAACTGGTTGCCTAAAAAAGGTCGGATCTGTTTCTACTATTAAGTCTTCCAATGCAAATGAAGGAATAGTAGTCTCTGGATCATGCACATACTTACGAATATGACACATGTGAAGCACATTATGGACACCTGCCAAACCACTCGGCAAATCCACTCTATGTGCGAGCATTTTCATCCTCTTTATAACTGGGAACGGTTCAACATATCTCGGTACCAGTTTCTTTGCCTTTCCGAATCATACTACACCCTTCATCGGTGATACTTTAATGAAAACCCTATCTCCAACTGAGAAATCTAGATCCTTATGCCTCTTGTCTGCGTAACTCTTTTATCTAGACTGAGCTTCCTTCATCCTACCTCGGATCAACTCAATATTCTCCATTGCCTCTCTTACCAATTCTGGTCCTAAGACTAATCTGTCTCCAGTTTCCAACCAACATGCTGGTGACTTGCATGACCTTCCGTACGAAGCTTCAAAAGGCTTCATTCCCATACTAGTCTGATAATTATTCTTATAGGAAAAATCAACTAAGATTAGGTGATCTTCCCATGATCCACCAAAATCTAGTACATAATCCCTTAACAAATCCTCGAATACCTTGTTGACTCTCTCTATCTGCCCATCTATCGAAGAGTGATTGATGTGCACGTAAATGTGCATATTTTTACTTTCATATTTAATCTACTTTTATTTTAAATAAATGTCATAATTGAGTGTTTTTACATATTTAAAACCAAATTTCCAAAATGCTTTCAAGTCATCATTCATGCATCAACATGGGGGCAAAATGGTAATTTTGTGCATGTATTAATTTTGAGAATATTTATTTGCACATTTTAGTTTTATTTGTAGGAGTTTGGATGGAAAATGGAAGTGGCTTCATATATTCATCCATGCACAACTGAAGCAGGACAAAGGAATGAAGAAATAAAAGAATTCATGAAACATGGAGGACCCCACATACCCACTTATCATGATCTACAATTAGGAGCTAATGCACATGTTAGTGGAGATTAAAAGCACATGCACATTTAATGAAGGATTAATTACATGCTAATGATAACTTAGTGGCCACACTTCCTAAAGGGTATTTTGGAAAGTCCTCTAAAATATGAATTAGGGTTTTAGGCATGTATAAATAACCATCTTATGTTCATGTAATGAAGTTTTAATCTTCTTGTCATATTATGTGAGTTGTAGCCACAAATTAAAAGAGAAATAAAAATGGCTTTCAAGCCTCTTCTTCTTTTTCTACTAGATTTTATTTCATGCTTGTTTTTATTTACATGCTTTCTTTTCTCTTATGTTAGTAGATTAGCCTTCTTTTGAATGCAAGTAACTTAGACTTAATTTATGCAAGTAATTTAGTTCCTTTTTATTTTAGTTAGCTTGCACTTTCTTTTTGTTTTCTATATTGAAATTTACATGTGTTGAAATGATAATACAAATGAGTAGCTAAACCTCTTCAATTTAGGGGTAATAAAGCTCTCTTAAAATTATGTAAATTCAACATATTCTCTAACTTATGATCTCTTTTATGCTTCATGAAAAGTTGGATGTTGATGTAAGTTGAGTAGTGAATTTGATAGCCTATGTTGTAATCACAATTAGGCTATTCTTACTCAAATATAAACACAATTCACATTATCATCTTACTAATTGATTTTTGATTATGAAGTTAAAGTAGAATCAAAATTTAATGATCTATTACTAAAAAAATAGTAAATAGATCATATTTAAAATAGCTTTTGCTTTGACTTTATGTTCATTTTCAATACAATTGATAAGTGGTTTTAGTTGTTGTATTAAAGTTTGATGGTTTAAGTTATGTTAATTAATAACATAAATAGACCATACTTATGATAAATACATCACTAATTCTACTTAAGATCAAAATAGAAAGATCATAGATTGTTTTTGTGTAGATTTATGTAAAAATATGAGAGTGTATTTGCCTCTAAATTGTCATTTAGTCTCATAGTTTATTTCACTTTTGTCTAGTTTAACTTCTGCTGTTTTTCTTAGTTCTAAAACAAACTTGCAAATTTGGGTTAATTTGATTGAGTCAAATTTTAAATCAATTCAATTCCGTGCATATCACCCCGTACTTGCCACGTACTAAAATTTTATAACAATATTTTTCAGCGATTTTCTAACCGATAGAAAACTCGTCATCAAACAAGCTTTTGGCACCATTGTCGGGGAATAGATTTGTTTTTTACTTGTACTCTTTGAATTATTTTTTTATTTTATTTTATTGTGTTTTCATTTTGTGTGTTGAGTTGCATTTAAACAAAAATATTTTATGTTGTTTGTTGTGTGATTTTTATTTTCATTTTGTTTGTGTGCTTGTTGTTTTTCTATTTTGTATCTGCATTTCTATGAAAATAAATATATATACACAATTTCATTTTGCAATACATTTACAACTTTTCTTTTTACAAATTCTTTTTTTTTGCAAAACTGTTACATTGCACTTCATCTTCTTCCATCACCTTTGTTGCACTTCATTATGCATAACTGTACATCTTAACTTCAAACACCCCTCTGTCGTATATACGAACCATCAAACCTGCCATACCATTCTCTGTTCACAAACTTCACTTCGCCACAAACAAAACTCCACTGCACCATCATATATCCTACTTCAAACCCTCTACTACATTGCTTGTTGCCATTGACTTCTTCAAATACTTTAATAAACTATGCATCACCAACATCCCCATACCATCATCATCCATCAACCCATCGTTAACCATACATCCACTTCACTGCCCATTACTATCACATTACTGCCATATCTCAACCACTTCATACAACCCAGTTCATACATCATCCACTAATTGACCTAAACAATCAAACCAGTGACTTGTGCCACCTCACCTTGCTTGCCATCAACATCAAACCACCACCCAGTTGCTCAACCTCCCCACTGTCATTTGCTAGCACCACTGTGCACATTTCTATGCAAACTGTGCAATTGTGCACATCCTCCTCATCAAATCCTGCCACTGCCTATACCACCATCACTTCTGCCATCTCACATCCACCCTGTCTTCCTCCACCCACCTGAACCATCAATTGTGCACAACCATACTCCTCTGTAAACTTACAGCCAACTACCACCATCATTCATTTTATCCTCTACCCATTCATCTGCCACAAGCACTTCAACATACAAACACTTTTGCTTCACCTCTGACCATCGACTTTTGCCTCACATTTTTATCACAACAAATCCCTTCAAACCCTATACATTAACATCTTTCCACTGCCATCTACCATCATTAAAAAACTATAATCATCATACAGTCCCATAACTCTACTATCAACAACCTCCACTACCAACTCTGCCTCACTGCTCCTTCTCTTTACATCCATCATTCCAAACTTTCCCTGTGCAAACAAACCTCTGTGCACATACATCACAAAACTGCTGCATACATTTCACACTTCTACCAATACCAAACTCACCAACTTGCCAAATTCACCACATAACAAAAACGGCAGCAACTATAAACTACTACCTCCATATTGTAATCTGCAGCTACCACCATCACCATACTACAACATCCAACTTACTTCTTCAACCACTTCTTCCAACCATCACAACTACATCTCTGTCAATTACCTGACCACAAATACATCTCCAACCTCCATTGCTATTCAAAAAATCGACCTATACCACTCAATTCAGTATCGCCCACTCAATTCATCCACTGCAATCACCCATTGCAACAACCATCTCCAGTATCACCATAAACATCAGTGCACATCAGTGCTACAACCTACAAATACCTCCTTCCTCCTTCAACCAGCAAACCATATTTGCAACTGCTGCCACCAATTCAAACATACAACATCACGGTGCACAACTAAATATCTTTCAACTTCACATACGACATCATCACCCACCAACCTGAAAGACTCATTTTTCTCCCTGCTGTCACACTCTCCAACTTCCACCAACCGGTCATACAACCACCACTTCACCTACATATTTTCACCTGAAACCATCCACATGCCTCCATAGAACCTACTTGCACACTACCACCCAAACTTCCTCTACAAACATCAATCGAACCACTACCACAACCAAACCTCACCTCAAATCTCAGCTAATCACAGGCCGCAACCAGAAATTGACTACCAACGCTTCCATCTCCCTGAATCGAACTGCCACCAAAATCCATCAATCAATCCAAACCAACCACTTCTACAACCCAATTTCAAACCCCTATTGTAATCGCAATCACAAATCCAAACCCGAGAATCAATCACCTCCAACTCCTCCTACAACGTCCAATCACCCAAATTCGATCATAAAAGCGAAACCTAAACCTGCGATCTCAACTTAATTCGATTTGCAAATTCCTTTTTTTATTACTTCAAACATGTATTCCATATTGGTTTTGCAATTTTTTTTACAGGGAAGAAAGGGAATTGGGTTTAGTATTGATTTATTTGGCTGATTATATTTTTTTTTAAAATATTTCTCATTTGTGCTTGGGCTGAATTGTTTTGTCCATTGCTTTTAAATTTGATTTGAGTTTTCTTATGTTTGGCTTTATTTTTTTATTTAAAATATTTGCCTTGGCCTTCAAAATTTTGAATTTTCTTTTGTAATTGGATTGCATTATTTTGATACAAAAGGTTTGAAAATTTGTACAAAATAAAAATAAAAGATAAAACGTTTAAAAAAGAAAAATAGAAAAAGAGTTGTTTTCTTTTTATTCTTATAATTATTCTTGTAACAATTTTGCAGGTAGTAATTTGCAGGAATTTAGAAGGAGAGGATTTGCTTGCCAAATAAACTGCTTGCTTGCTAAAAAAATTTGCACTTAAAAAAGTCGTTGCTTTTAAATAATTGCTAATAATTCTGCACGTTTTGGTACCATGCTCTTATAACTTGTTTTTATTTGCTTTGCATTATTGGTTGCTTACATTTTAAAATAAATTCAAAATCAAAAACAAAAATTAAATTTCATTCGTAGTTGCATTGTTAAATTCACGTTTATTTTTAGTTTTGCATTCATACCATCTTATTTTTATTTTCTAAGGGCAACGCCCAAATCCACATAGGGTGGGGGACTTCATCACCCCTTCATTGGTCCACAAATTGCATTTCATCGTAGAGTTTTGACTAATAATAATGATTAGAAATTTGACATAAGGGAGTCACGAGCTCACCTAGTGCTTAATTATAACTTGACAAGTTATCTTCTTTGAATAATTTATTTTCTTGATGTCTAGGATACAGAAGAGCGATATTATATATAAATTTTACGGTGATTCGTAAATATTATAGTGATTGTTTCTCTGAATGTACTTAAAACTTTGGTTGCATTGCTATGGTAACTCATGGTGCACCGATAACTTCTGCACGTTGCCTAGCTAAGAAATATTTTATTGGATTAAGATAAAGTGTGATTATATAATTTTAGGTTAGAAGCTATTAAGAACATAAAATTTGTAATTAAGTCCTTGCATTCATTTAGTTGCTTTAGTTCGTGTATATCTAAAAAAAGGAAAAAAATATCAAAATCCAAAACTAAAAAATATTGTACATTTTACTTGACTTAGCTCTTGTTTAATCCAAAATCCTTAAAAAAAATCTTCTTAAATCTTTTCCTTTGAAAATTTTCAATCAAAATAAAATAAATCCAAAAAAACAAGCATTTTACTTTTGAAAATCAAAAAAAAAATCGAGTTAGTTTGTTTTTTCAGAAAAACAAAAATCCAAAAAAGAAATAATCTTTTCAAAAACAAAAAAAGCAAAAACATATAAAAAAAGAAGAAATTTGAAAAAAAAACTCAAATTTCCCTTTCGAAAAATAAATTACTTTTGGTAAATATTTTTCCTTAAAAAAACAAAACAAAATTTCCCTTCATTTTCCAAACTCCATTTCATTCTCTTAACTCGATTCTAACTTTTCCCTTATTTTTCTCGCTAGTGCATGAATATTTGAATTCATGACACTTCTAGGAATCGTTGGACTCGTGACCGTTCTGCAAATCTTTAACTCGAACAAACGACCCTCCAACAATGGCGAATGAGAATGCCTCTCGAACTCTTATGGATAGAATCTTTCCTAATAAAGTTTCTACTCCTTGTATCACCTTACCCGCCTCAACGGGTAACCACTTCGAAATTCAGTCAAACCATATTGCCACGCTTTCGAAATTTGGCAATTTTGAACATGATGACCCGTATATTTTCTTAACGAAATTTGAACAAGTTTGCGCAAACATTAATCTTTAACAACTTTATAATGATGGAATCAAACTCCGATTAATTCCATTTGCTCTTACTGATTATGCTGAAAAATGGTTGTACAGCTTACCATCAAACTCGATTAAAACTTGGCAAGAATTCATTAAAGTTTTCTTAAAAAAGTTCTACCCCTTGAAAAAACAACTAAAATCCAAAGCAAAATTGTCGATTTTCATCAATTCAGGGGCGAACCATTTGGAAAATATTTTAAGAGATTTAAAGAGCTTTTGATAAAATGTCCACATAATAATTTCGAAAAATGGACCCTTTGCCAAATCTTTTACGATGGACTTGAAAACAGCTCACGAACCATGCTTGAATCGATGTGCCAAGGCAATTTTCTCGCCCAACAACACGATGATGCTTGGCAATTTCTTGAATACTTAGTCGAAAAATCATCCCAATGGGAATGTTCTGATGAAAAATTAATTTATCCACAATCTAGCGCCTACTCGATAGGATCATCTTGGCTTTGGAAGCTAAAATCGATGCAATAATCAATAATTTCGACAACATTTTCTCATCCAACCAAATGAACCAAGCTTCCCAACCGATGTGTTATAAATGTAATGATCTGAATCACATAGCCAATCAGTGCCCTAATTTGATCGAGTAAATCAATGCTTTTAATAAGGTTAAGAATGACCCGTTTTCTCCAACGTACAATCCCAGTTGGAGAAATCATCCAAACTTTTCTTGGAACCGAAATAATCCCAACACAAATTTAATTCGTCCCAACTTTCAAGCATTTTGAATAGCACTTCAAATCCTCCCTTTCAACCCAATTATGTTCAATAAAATTTTGAGGCTCCATCTCAAAATCAACTGCAACAATCTTTTGCTCCCCAAGACGATATACGATTAAGTTCACTTGAGAAAAGTCTTGAAACTTTGGTTAAGGCAAACACTCAAAATCTCCAATCAAATAGCAATATGCTAAATTTGTTAACCTTGTACATGCAGAATACAAGTCAATCGATTGCAAAACTTGAAATGCAAATGAGTCAATTAGCCACGTCTGTGAGTGAACGTGAACGAGGCACCTTCCCAAGTCAGCCAGTTTCGAATCCCAGAAATCAAAACACGAATTCAAATCAAGGCCAAGTTATTTAAGATAGCAACGTAACCCAAATGAATGCTATCGGGACTTTGCGTTCCAGTAAACAAATCGATAATCAAGTCGTTAATCCAAACATTTTACCAAAAACCCTTCTTGACACTTCTAAAACAACAAACGATTCTGAACAAAAAGTTGAGCCAAACATCAAATCAAATTCCACTCCAAATTCTTCTTCTACTCCAGTAGACCCACCTACTGAGTATCGTGCTCCATTTCCACATCATCTTCAACCCAAAAAATACTCCGACCAAATGGAAAAGATGTTGGAAATTTGAAAACAAGTGAAAGTTAACATTCCTTTCCTTGATATCGTCCAACAAGTCCCGACTTATGCTAAGTTTCTCAAGGACTTGTGTATCCAAAAATGACACACACATGTACCCAAGAAAGTTTTCTTAGGTACCGGACTTAGCGAAGTCTCGTCCCAATCAATTCCCGTCAAATACAAAGATCTTGGATGTCCGATGATCTCATGCACTATAGGAGACAAAACGATTAACAAATGCTTACTCGATTTGGGTGCAAGTGTCAACTTGGTTCATTATTCAGTTTACCAGCAACTTGGCTTAGGTGAACTTAAACCAACGAAAGTAACTCTTCAATTTGTCGATCGTTCGATAAAGAAACCCATGGGAAAAATTAAGGACGTACTCATCAAAATCGATCAATTCATATTTCCTATCGATTTCATTATCCTTGAAACTCAACCCTTGAACAATCCAATGAGTCAAATTCCATTGATTATAGGCTGACCTTTCTTGGCTACTTCAAATGCTCTAATCAATTGCGAAACGGTTCGATGAAAATCTCTTTTGGAAACATGACTTTAGATCTTAACATTTTCAATCTTGAAAACCAATCGAATGAACCACATGGCCAAACGTTGGAAGTTAGATCCATTCTAGAAAATTTTGATAACGAAACAGTTGAGCGAAATCACGAACGCGAGATCGAATATGAACAACTGTTTCATGACGAGCCTAACGAAATTGAAATTGCGCTTCCGTTTGAACCGCTTGCTATTGATTAAGAACTTTCACCTAATTCTTTGATTGAGCAACCCCGGAGGTTGGACCTTAAACCCATTCCCGATCACCTTAAGTATGCATACTTAGGTGACAACGAAATTTCTCCCATCATAATTTCTGCAGCTCTCTCTCTAGATCAAGAAACTTCCTTACTTTCAATTTTGTCGAAAAACAAAGAAGCAATTGGATAGTCGATCACCGACATAAAGGGAATTAGTCCCGCTCTTGTTCAACATCGCATCCACTTAATTGACGATGCCAGGCTTGTTCGTGACACGCAACGAAGGCTTAACCCAAAAATGAAGGACACAGTTCGAGATGAAATTCTTAAACTTCTCGATAACGGAATCATATACCAATCTCTGATAGTTCATGGGTTCGTCCAATTCATGTCGTGCCTAAACAGTCTAGACTTACCATTATCAAGAACGATCCTAACGAACTCATTCCAACTCGTACTCAAACGGGTTGGCGTGTTGCATTGATTATCGAAAATTAAATGCTACAACATGTAAAGATCATTTTCCTCTTCCTTTCATCGACCAAACGCTTGAACGTTTAGCCGGCCACGAATTCTATTGCTTCCTTGATGGTTATTCCAGTCATAACCAAATTCCAATTGCTCCCAAAGATCAACAGAAAACAACTTTCACGTGTCCCTTTGGCACTTTTGCATATCGATGTATGCCATTTGGCCTTTGGAACGCTCCTGTTACGTTTTAAAGATGCATAGTCGGCATCTTTTCCGATATGATTGAACATTTTCTTGAAGTGTTCATAGATGATTTTTTCTATCTTTGGAAACTCTTTTTCCAAGTGCTTACACCATCTTGAATTGGTTCTCAAATGATGCAAGGGCAAACACTTAACATTAAATTGGGAAAAATGTCATTTCATTGGTCAAACACGACATTATCCTTAGGCATGTCATTTCAAACAAAGGCATTGAGGTAGATAAAGCGAAAGTTGACGAAATTGCGATTCTACCATTTCCCAAATTTGTCAAAAATATTCGTTCATTTCTTGGATAAGTTGGCTTTTATCGATGCTTTGTGAAAGACTTCAGTATAATCACTCGACCTTTGACGACTCTTCTTGGAAAAGACGTTCCATTTGATTTAATTTTTGATTGCGTTTCTGGTTTTGAACGTCTCAAAAACGAACTCATTTCTGCTCCCATCATTTTCTCACTCAATTTTGATCTTCCATTTGAAATAATATGTGACTCTTTTAACTTTGCCGTTGGTGCTATTTTAGGATAATGCATTCACAAAATTCTTCATGTCATCTACTATGCTAGTATGACTCTAAACGATGCTCAACTCAATTACACGACCACTGAAAAAGAGCTTCTACCGGCAGTCTTTGTGCTCGAAAAGTTTCGACCTTATTTGATTGGCTCATACAATACTGATTATACAGACCACTCTGCTCTTAGGTACCTATTTGCTAAAAAGGATGCTAAGTCTCTTTTGATCCGTTGGATCATGTTACTTCAAGAATTTGACCTTATAATCAAAGACGAAAAAGGATCTGATAACGTCATTGCTGATCATTTGTCACGTCTTCCAAATGCACCATCCTCTTTACCAATCTACGAGAACTTTCCTAACAAACAACTCCTTTCTGTTTTTGTCGATCCATGGTATGCTAATATAGTGAACTATCTAGTCACTATAGAAACTCCTTCATTTTGGTCGAAAGAAGATAAATATAAATTTCTTTCCTAAGTCAAGTACTTCTATTGGGATGATCCATACTTTTTTAAAAACTGTTCCGACCAAATCATTCAACATTGCATCTCGGATTGTGAAATCAAAAGTGTTCTTTCGTTTTGTCACGATCAAGCGTGCTGTGGACATTCCGGTTCGAAGCTGCTAAAAAAGTACTTCAGTGTGGCTTTTACTGGCCCGCTCTTTCTAAATACTCATTCAAATTTTGTAAAACTTGTGATCATTGCCAAATGTTAGAAAGAATCTCTCGACGAAATATGATGCCTTTGAACCCCATTCTTATGATCGAAATCTTTGACATTTGGGGTATTGACTTTATGGGACCATTTCTCAATTCTTCCGGAAATCTGTACATTCTCCTTGTTGTCGATTACGTATCCAAATGGGTGGAAGCCATTCTATGTAAAACCAACGACCATATAATTGTTGTGAAATTTCTTAAAGAAAACATCGTTTTGAGGTTTGGCACACCTCACACAATAATAAGTGATAACGGAACCCATTTTTGCAATCGATCGTTTGAAACCCTAATGAAGAAATATTCATAGCCTATAAGTTATCCATTCCGTATCATCCTCAAACTTGTGGTCAAGTTGAAGTTTCAAATTGACAAATAAAACAAATTTTGGAGAAAACTATTAATAAAAATCGAAAAGATTGTTCTCAGAAATTGGTTGATGCATTTTGGGCTTACCGTACCACTTCTAAAACTAACCTTGGGATGTCCTCATTTCACTTACTTTACGAGAAAGCGTGCCATTCACCCGTTGAACTCGAACACAAAGCGTTGTGGGCAATTAAGAACTTAAATTTTGATCTTGAAAAAGCTGGCGAAAACAGTAAATTGCAAATCAACGAATTAGAAGAGATTAGGAATGACGCGTATGAAAACGAGAAAATTTACAAAGAGAGAAAAAAAGTTTTTCATGACAAGTCTATCTTAAGAAAAACGTTTTCTCCCAACCAAAAAGTTCTTTTGTATGACTCTGGACTTCACTTATTCCCTGGGAAATTAAAATCAAGATGGACTGGACCATTTATGGTATGTACTGTTTTTCCACATGGTGCCATTGAAATAGAAAACCCTAGGGATGGATCGATTTTCAAAGTCAATGGTCAATGTTTAAAACCATACTTGGAATTGCCAAGTAATCAAAAGGAGGAGCTCATGATTCTTCATGAGCCGAACTACATCTAGTAAGAAATGTTAACCCTCTTTTGTAAATATGTAAATATTTTTCCCCATTACACTCATTATATCATGCATTGACTGTCGGACACAGTCAAAATTAAGTGTGAGGGGGAGTCTCATCTTCATTTTTGATTTTTTAGGGTTTTTTTTGCATTTTTCTGTCAAAAACTCAAAACTTAAAAAAAAAACAAAAAATCCAAATTTTTTTAGCATGTTGATTTACTTTTGAAAAAATACTATGGGATATAAGTATATGTTTTGGTTATTAAATTGAAATTTCTAAAAATTTATTTGCCTAAACAAAATCAAAATAAAATTTGATTACAAGTAACTATGGTTTACCCAGTATATAGGAAGGTTAATGAGTGTTAACTATGAAGTATATCCTAATTTTAAATCTTTGTTTAATGAGTGGTTAATTTAAAGTAAAGGCGATAACATTTTTGAATTTCTAAGTTAAGTGGTGCTAAGATGATTTTGCAAAACTCTTTCTTCATAAAAAATATTAAAAAAACATAAAAGAAAAAATGGTTTTTGTGAAAAATAAGAAACACCTAGAGTCATGTGTTCACACGTAAGTGTGTATATTCACCATGCTCTGTACCCTTCTCACGTAAGCCTGAAAGGCAGTGCAGGATCGGTATATCTGGTCTCGGTTTATCTGAGTTAGATGTATGTAAATAGATTTAATAAAAATAACCACCTGGAGTCATGTGTTCATATGCATGTGTGTACACTCGCCACGCTCTGTACCCTTCTCACGTAAGTCCGAAATGCAGTGCATGATTGGTATATCTTGCCTCGGCTTATCTGAGTTAGGTGTTTAAATAATAATAATGTTAATACTTTTTAAAAATAGTGAGAGCAAGCAATTGAAATCGAAGCACTATTTTCACATATTTGATTCGATTTGTTATTCAAAAGAAATGAAAATACCACTTTGAAAAACTTTGATAATCAATGAAGGATCCATTTCATAGTTGCACTATGTTATCAGCCGAAACAACTAGCCAAACTAGCGTCTAATTGTGATGATAACTTAATTTTTGTTGGAGGTTTTGATGAGTAAAAGGACTTAAATCCTTGATATTGGCCAGAACTCATATTTAACTTACTCGTGTCAATTTAAAAGTAAATTCTTCATTTGTAAATATTTTCAAAAACTTGAATTCATATCTTTGTAAATAAATCTTGCATTTAGGAATTTTTCATGTTGCATTTGGATTTTATGGGTAGTATTCGCTGAAAACCCTCATTAGACAACACTCGTCCTACTAGGGACACCTAGAAGTTTAGCGGCTTGTTGTATATGCTCAATGCAATCGTTTTTCCTATGAAAATGGATTTATCTTAGTTTTAGTTTATTCAAGGACGAATAAAAAGATAAGTGTGGGGGTATTTGATGTGCACGTAAATGTGCATATTTTTACTTCCATATTTAATCTCCTTATTTTAAATAAATGTCATAATTAGGTGTTTTTACATGTTTAAAACCAAATTTCAAAAATGCTTTCAAGTCATCATTCATGCATCTACATGGGGGTAAAATGGTAATTTTATGCATGTATTAATTTTGAGAATATTTATTTGCACATTTTAGTTTTATTTGTAGGAATTTGGATGGAAAATGGAAGTGGCTTCATATATTCATACATGCACAAGTGAAGGAGGACAAAACAATGAAGTGATAAGAGAATTCATGAAAGCATGGAGGACCCCACCTACCCACTTACCATGATCTACAATTAGGAGTTAATGCACATGTTAGTGGATATTAAAAGCACATGCACATTTAATGGAGGATTACTTACATGCTAATGATAACTTGATGACCACACTTCCTAAGAGGTATTTTGGGTAGTCCCCTAAAATACGGGTTAGGGTTTTAGGCATGTATAAATAACCCTCTTATGTTCATGTAAATAAGTTTTAATCTTCTTATCATATTATATGAGTTGTAGCCACAAATTAAAAGAGAAATAAAAATGGCTTCCTAAGCCTCTTCTTCTTTTTCTACTTGCTTTTATTTCTTGCTTATTTTTATTTACATGCTTTCTTTTCTCTTATGTTAGTAGATTAGACTTCTTTTCAATGCAAGTAGTTTAGATTTAATTTATGCAAGTAGTTTAGTTCCTTTTTATTTTAATTAGCTTTCACTTTCCTTTTGTTTCCTATGTTGAAATTTACATGTGTTGAAATGATAACACAAATAAGTAGCTAAACCTCTTCAATTTAGGGGTAATGGAGCTCTATTAAAATTATGTAAATTCAACATATTCCCTAATTTATGATCTCTTTTATGCTTCATGAAAAGTTGGATGTTGATGTAAGTTTATTAGTGAATTTGATAACCTATGTTGTAATCACAAATATGCTATTCTTACTCAAATATAAACACAATTTACATCGTCATTTACTAATTGATTTTTGATAATGAAATTAAAGTAGAATCAAAATTTGATGATCTATGTTACTAAACAAAATAGTAAATAGATCATACTTAAAATAGCTTTTGTTCTGATTTCATGTTCATTTTCAATACAATTGATATGTGGTTTTACTTGTTGTAGTAAAGTTTAATGGTTTAAGTTATGCTAATTAATAACATAAATAAACTATACTTATGATAAATACATCACTATTCTACTTAAGATCAAAATAGAGAGACCCTAGATTGTTTTTGTGTTGATTTATGTAAAAATGTAAGAGTGGATTTGCCTCTAAATTGTCATTTAATCTCATAATTTATTTCACTTTTGTCTAGTTTAACTTTTTCTATTTTTCCTAGTTCTAAAACAAACTCGCAAATTTGGGTTAATTTGATTGAGTAGAATTTTAAATCAATTCAATTCCCTTTGGATCGATCCGTACTCGCCACGTACTAAAATTGTACACTGTGCGCTTATGGTTACTTTTATTACAATATTTTTTAATGATTTTCTAACCGATAGAAAACTCGCCATCAAACAGTGATAAGAGTATTCATCTTAAGCTTGGTACCTAACATATCCTGCAGACTCTTTCAGAACTGGCTGGCAAACAAAGTATCTCCACCACTTACTATACTACAAGAAATTCCATGTAGTCTAACTATGTTCTTCACAAACAATTTAGCTAAAACAGGGGTCGTCCTGGATGACTTAACTGGAATAAAATGGGCACTCTTGGTCAACTTATCCACTATGACCCATATACTTTCATTTCCTCGATTCGACCTTGGCAACCCGTCTTTAAAATCCATCGATATCGAATCCCATTTCCAAACTGGTATCTCCAAAGGTTGAAGCAAACCCACTCGGCTTCTGATGTTTGGCTTTTACTTGTTGACGGATCACACACTGCTTTACCCACAAGCCAACATCCTTCTTCATACCTTCCCAGTAGAAACTCCTTTTCATGTCTTGATACATCTTGGTTCTCCCAAGATGAATCATAAATTTGGATCGATGACATTCTCTAAGAACTTCTCTTCTTACGTCCCCAACATTCAGAACACACAACCGTCCCTTCTTTCTCAACCATCCCCTTTGGTCGAGATTAAAATCTTTTAGATTATCAATCTCCAATCTAATCTCAAGCCTTCTGATCTTCTCAGTTAATAGTGGGTCCTCTTTCTACTTAGAAGCAATCCTTTCGATCAGTACTGGTCGAACTTCTAAGCAGGATAACATGGCAGTACTCTGACTAGAACTAGCAATCGATCCTAACCACACACTACAAGTAGCCAAAGCCTCTAGGTCCTTCCATTCTGTTAAAATGGCTAACACCACATTATGATGTTTTCTACTAAGAACATCTGCTACTTTATTTCCTTTTCCATGTGTATGCTTTATACCAAAATCATAAGCTGCTAAAAACTCCAACCACCTCTGCTGCCTCATATTCAACTCCTTCTGAGAGAATAAATATCTTAAGGACTTATGATTTTTGTATAACTTAAGTCTCTTTCCTAAGAGATAATGTCTCCATACTTTCAGTGTGAAGATCACAGCAGCCAACTCTAGATCATGAGTGGGATATCTCACTTCATACGGTCAAAGCTGTCGTGAAGCATAGGAAATAACTTTACCTTTCTACATCAACATGGCTCCTAATCCGGTTCTACATGCATCAGTATACACTCAAATCCTTGATTCCCAACTGGAACTATTAATACAAGTGCGTTAGTCAACAAAGGCTTTAACTTAAGGAATGCTTCCTCACATTTGTCAAACCAAATAAACTTCACATCCTTCCTAGTTATCTTAGTCAAAGGCGCTACTATAGACGAGAAATCCTTAATGAATCTCTTCGGTAATAACCAACAAGTCCAAGAAAACTTCTGATTTCAGTCATCGTCTCTGGTCTCTTCCAGTTGTTAAAGGCCTTGATCTTATCCGGATCAACTGATAAACCTTTCTCTGAAACCACATGACCAAGAAATTTAACTTCTTTCTTTCAGAAATGACACTTTGAAAACTTTGCTTTTAGCTGATGCTGCCTCGGTGTCTCAAACACTATTCTTAGATGAACTTCATGCTCTCTTTCGTCCTTAGAGTATATTAAAATTTCATCTATGAATACCAATACGAACCTATCCAAGTGCTCTCAGAAAACTCGGTTCATCAAATCCACAAAGAAAGATGGCGCATTCGTTAACCCAAATGGCATCACTAACCACTTATACGAACAATACCTAGTCCGAAACACCAGCAACGGAATACTGTCCTCTGCCACTCTTAGCTGATGGAAACCTATGGCCAAATCCAATTGGGAAAACACTCTAGCTCTACTTAATTGATCAAATAAATCATCGATTCTCGGCAAAGGATACCTATTCTTGATCGTCTTCTCGTTCAAGTTACGATAGTTGATACACATCCTTAACGACACATCCAGTTTCTTCATGAACACCGCGGCCGCCCCCTAAGGCGAACTGCTTGGTCTAATGAAATTATTTCTTTCTAAATCCACTAGCTGCACCTTCAATTCCTTCATCTTGGTAGGTGTCATCCTACTAGGTTATCCACTTACAGGTTCTACTCCTGGCATAAGATCTTTATGAAATTCAATAGCTCGCTTCGGTGGTAGTCCTGTGACTGGCTTTAAGATATCTGCAAACTCCCTTGCTACCAAAACCAGATTAAACTCTTCTTCTACTTCCATTGCATTCAGGAAAGCCCAAGCACTTGAGTCTAACTTCTCCATGGAGTATATAATTTGGTTATGACTATTAGGGTGTCTTAGTGATATTTCCCTATCTTGGCAAAATATCCTAGAATCATATTTACCTAACCAATCCATACCCAAATTGATCCCGAAGCCTACAAAATCAAAAACATACAAACTGCATGCAAACTTATGACCTAATAATTCAAGATCTAACTGGTCACATATCATGCCCAGATTTGCATACCCTCATATTGGATTCAAAACCCTTAAGGAAATAACAAGGTGTGAGGGTTCTAAACATAACTTATCTACCAAACACTGAGATATAATTGAATGCAATGCATGGGTATCAAATAGTACCCCAATTGGTATACTATGAATTCAAAGTGTACCTTCCATCATAGCCTTTGCCTTCTATGTAGTAGTTGGTCTAGAAGAAGATGGTTCCAAAGCAAAAACCTTTGCTTTGTTCGCTCTGACTGGTTCTGGACACTGATTCTTGTAGTGTCCAATTTGGTCGCAGTTGAAGCATTTCACTCCTTTCTTATCTACAACCTTTTCCCTTTTCTAGTTCGACATTCATGAGCATAATGTCCTTTCTTGTCGTACTTGTAGCATACTACATCAGCGTTCCCTTTCTTGGCAGCTCCTCCTTTCTTAGCTCCTTTCTTATTAAAGAATTTACTCTTCTTTCCCTGAAAATCGTGAGTTCCAACCTGCTTCTCCTTCCCATAAGTAGAAAGCATCTCTACATTCCTGATTGCCATCTCTACTACCACTATACTAGGATCACGGAGGTTGGTTAGTCACCCTAGCAATCTTGAGTCTCAACCCTTGAATAAACTTCTTGTTCCATTTAATAATGGTGTCAATGGTAGCATATCTGTATCTGGACAACTCATCAAACTTAGTAGCATACTCAATCACCGACATCTCACCTTGCACTAAGTCCATGAACTTTCTCCGCAATACTGACTTGGCAACTTCAGACAAGAACCTCTCTTCGAATCTCCTTCGAAACTCTGCCTAAGTCAACTCTTTCTCGATAACTCCTACGGTAACACTATTCCACCAATAAAATGATGCTCCCTAGAACTGTCTAGAAGCAAGTCCCCTCTTCTGCTCAACATCCAATCCCAAGTCAGCAAAAATCCTTTCACAATGCAAAAGCTAATTTTCTACTTCTATAGCATCCTCTGTTCCCAAAAACGGCTTCCCACCAAAACTGGTATAATCCCTGCTCATCTTAGCATAGCTATTGCCAACTAGGGCCACGAGATTAGCTCCTCCAACATTCACAACATTTCCCCAGCTACTCCTGCACCCGCTCCAGCTTGCATCAGATTGACAAAGAACAGATACATTATCCACATATCTACTGGCGAGCTTCCAACACCTATGTTGGCATTTGCATTTGGATTAGCACGTGCTTGTCGACCCGGATTACTCCTGGTGTTGGGTCGAGCATTTCCATTAGTTGTGGTGCTTCCTCCACCTAGATTTCCTCTTGCGTTTCCTGCCTCCATATCTTCGTTTCTTGTAAATCCACATACGAGCTTTACTAAGATACAGAAGAACAGTTTAAGAGGGAGGGGAATATGTACTTATATATATATATATATGTGTGTGTATATAACAATCGCAAGTACGTTACTATAGCGTTAGCCCAAACCCCGATCTCATTTTCCGATTCATTATATTATGTTTTGAAAATCTTTTAGGTTCAAATTTATTTTAAATTTACATAAACATATGCTCTGATACCAACTTATAACATCCCCCATTTGGAGGCCCAAAACTAATTGCTACGGATGATGTAGTCATCCATAGTTATTAATTCTCGATGACCAAATGCGGTAATATTAGATACATTGATATAGAAAAAATGCATGAATACGAAAAAAATTAAAATCATTAAAGAAATTTCTCATTTCACTTCAAATCACATTTCAAATTCATTACATAATCCCATTTCGTAAACCACATTCAGAGAAATATAATTATTACAAAATACGCCTAGAGCGACATATGAAAATGCCCCTTTGGCTGATCAGAGTCTAATTATAGGCAGTTAAACGATTTCACCATTACATCCTAAACACGGCGGAAACAAATAGAAAGAACTCTTATTAGCTAGTCTGCCTCCTGCACGTCTCCGGAAGCTTATTCGTCTAAAGGAGAACCTAAAAACCTTAACTCTCAAACTACTCAAAATCAATTAAGCACCCGAGATTTTAAGGGGAAAACATAAACTTCGAGTCAAAAAAAAAGTCTGGTATGAATAATAATCTACCATCTCGAATCACATAGATATATAGTGAGACCATGTCGCTTAGCGTAGTGGGTTTTCCCCTCACTAGTATCTTAACCCAACTTATAATAACCATATACTGTGCACCTGCATCCACAATGGTTAAGACATAATATGATAAAATATATTATGATGATATACAAACATGCAATATGCTTTGGATTTCCCATCCCCATTTACCTGACTATCTGTCTCAAGTTATAGTTTCTAGGGTCACTATTAACCTATTAGTTTTTATGGACTAACTAATAACCTGTTGATTCTTTATGGAAATTCCATCTACTTTCATAGTTTTCATGGGGTCACTATGAACCTATTAGTTCCTACCAATAGTGCCAATGACTACTGTCATGTCTATTACTTATCATCCAATCATAGTTTCCATGGGATCTCTATGAACCTATTGGTATCTACCAACAACTTTCTTCAATCATAGTTTACATAGGCTTACTATGAACCTATTGGATTCTCCAACAACATCTCCTATGTCATATTTTTCATGGGTTCACTATGAACCTATTGATCTCTTTCAATAACTTATTCCGAATATAGTTTTCATGGGATCACTAAGAACCTATTGGCTCCTGCCAATAACACTTTCCATACATAGTTTTCATGGGCTTACCAAGAACCTGTCTAAACCAATAATTCTTTGATCGGTCTTTGGGCATCCTATATTCTAGTCTATCTGACCTACTGGATGCAATTCCACTCATACAGGAGTGAACTTAATGTATATTCACTACTGGGTCAACCTAGTTGGTTAACTTACCCTTAACACCCTAAAATGCAGTTATGGGTTAATTACGGAGTGAATATGTTTACAAAAGCATACATGATAACTAATCAAAACATAAAAATGTAAACCTCTATGATTTAATTCCTTGTAATCATTTTTCCAATGAAACATGGTTAATACCCTTAACCCACTACCTTTAGCAAGGAAAGCTCTTAAAAACATTCCAAAGTAAAATGCCATTTCAAAACTCGTGGGTTTACCTTTAAAAATAAGATTGGGTTTCTTATTAAAAACCAAGGCTTTCGTCTATATGCTTTGTATCATTACTTAAAATCTTAGATGTTCTCCTTGGAGGCCATCCAATATATCTTTCAAAAGAATTAAAACCTTCCTTTCAAAGCCATTAAAGATATACCTTTTGAAACACTCAAAACATTCCTTTCGAAAGCATTTAGCTCAAGTAAGAATTTATGGAAGCATAACTTCAAAACCATTTGAAAGTATCCCTTTCGAAATCATTGGGTTTAACATTAATTATAACTGTTGGGCCAAAGAGAACAATAGTGAAAGTATCCCTTATGAAAGCATTTATTTTAAGTAAAATAATTGAGTAAAAGGAGGACTTCGAAACAAACCTGTCAAAACCATTACCTTCGAAACCATTGATAAAAGTGACTACAGGGACCCTTTCGAAAGCGTTGTGATGGCGGCATCAATATTAATAAAACGAAAGACTTCCTTTCGAACCCATTGTTATAAGGACATAAGGAAAAGCGGACTTTAACCAATCTGAAAGGTACGAAGGCTGCAGCTAGGTAACAAACTGCGGCAACTCATTCGAAAGCTTCTTTTAAAAACAAAGTAAGCGACAATGTATTTGAAAGCCTTTTTTGAACAAAGGTGATGATTCAAAAGCTTCAACCTCTTCGAAAGCATCTTTTAAGAACAGAGGCAAGTAATGTATTCGAAAGCCTATAAAATGACTTCAACCCCTTCGAAAGCATGCCTTCGACACAATCCCTTCTGCCTTTCTCCAATCCACTACGTATCAATCACTTGATACCATGTGTATTGGTTTCAAATGTGTTCATTAGCAGAAGTATGGTGATGAAAGCTAGCAAATGAAAGTGGCGAAGTGGTAAATCAAATCAAAATTGATTTTTATGCCTTTCAAAGAAATTCCTTTTTACCTAACTTACCCAATTTGTCAAAATATGATTGGTTGCCAAATTCTTTATCGAAAATCCTTTCTAAAAAGGCTGCCGAATTCAATAATTAATAATTGAAATCATTTTAACAAATAAGCCATTCCCTTCAAAAAAACATTTAGATATTTATGTCCTTCAACTTAAATAATTTAATAATCATGTTAAAATACTTAGGAAAAATACCCAAAATCAAGATAATTCACTTTTAATATATTTTCTAACATATGTAAATTTCAGACCCAAAATCATTATATAATTGCCTTAAATAATTCAAACCCAAAATTGTTTATTTCTTCTATTAAAAATTCATAATAAACTACCCATAGCTTGGAATATTATGAAAATTTAAACCCATCTCCAAAATAATGTTTTACGTAACATATTCAAACATCACAACATTTGAAATTTACACGATTTTAACCTTAAAATCGAATTATATCATTATACAAAAATCCTTTTTTAAACCAAAAAATGGCATATAACCAAAGCATATCATCATTCATCCATCGAAATGGTTTTAAATCTTAAACCCGAAATTAAAACGTTCAATAAAACTTATATGAGATGGTTTAGATTATTATTCACCTTGTTTGGATAAGGAACTTGATATTTTTTCTTCACTTTAATCTTCCTAGCTTGAAACTTAGCCTTTGATTGATTTAGAGCTCCTCTTCTCCTAGGGTTACGGCCGACCTTGTTTCCTTTTGTTTATGTTTTTGATTTATAAAAAATGAGAATGAGAATGAGGTAAGTGTTTAGGGGTTATGGTATACGGCTATTCCCATATTACCCTTGCCTTATTCTCTTAGGTATTTAACTTATAAACCATGTTTATAATTTAGTTGAGGCACGACCCTAAATAGTTTTTAAAATATCAATTCCCTCATCACTCTAATATTTATATTATTCTATTTGCTTATCTAGTTAAATCCTCCGAATAATGTTATTTATAATTAGGGGTGTTACACTCTCCGCATCCAAGCCATCGAAGATTGACAACTAGCGCCTGGGCCTTGGCTCTGGCGCCAAAATATGTTCTATAAAGATATAAATCCAAGGGAAGATGAGAAGAAGCCCAAAGAGACCAAGGCTGCACCGGCTAAGCTAACGATCGACATCACGGTCAGCCACGATGACTCGTCACGGGTCCTAAAGATCGGATCATAGCTTAGCCCTTCGATGATGAAAGAATTTGTTAGTTTTCTTCGTGTGAATCTTGATGTATTCACTTGGACTCATTCTGATACATGTGGGATTTCGCCTGCCATTTCAAGCCACATATTAAATATCGACCCGAGGCATGTCCCAGTAAAATAGAAAAGGTATGGCATGGATCTGGAGAGATTTTCCGCCCTTAGAGAGCAGGTGGATAGGCTCAAAAGCAATGGGTTTATTTGCAACGCCCTCTACCCTAAATGGGTATCTAATCCTGTACTTATGAGAAAGGCAAATGGAAAGTAGCAAACCTGCATTGACTATTTGGACTTAAACAAGGCATGTCCGAAAGATAGTTTTCTGCTTCCGAGGATCGACTAGCTGGTTGACTCTACCACAAGACACGAGTTGCCATCTTTCATGGATGCGTACTCCAGATATAAACAAATCCTAATAAACATCCCTGACCAGGAGCATATCAACTTTATTATCGACATGGGATTGTGTTGGTAATGTTATTTAGTTTGAAGAATGCTAGAGAAACTTATCTGTACCTGGTCAACCGAATGTTTAAAGATTAGATTGGAAAGACGATGGAGGTATACGTAGATGATATGCTCGTGAAGTCACATGATCAAGAGACTACATAAGGGACTTAGCAAAAACATGTGTTATCCTTCGATATTATAAAATGAAGATCAATCCCTTAAAATTTTCTTTTGGCATTGCATCGGGAAAATTCTTAGGTTTCATTGTCAATGCTCGTGGGATCGAAGAAAATCCCAAAACGATTCGAGCTATTCGCAACATCTAAGTGCCAAAGACCATCAAACAAGTATAGAGCCTAAATAGGAAGGTTGTTGCCCTGAGCCAGTTTATTTCCAAAGCCATTGATAAATACATTCTGTTCTTTGACCTGATTATAAGAGGGAAAGAAACTTTGGATGGACACATGAGTGTGAAGATGCATTCCCAGCTTTGGTAAACCACTTAGAGAGACCTCCCATCTTGTCAAAGCTGGTGGATCACAAAGAATTACATATCTACTTGACCATGCCAGTACACGCTATGAGTGCCGCACTGCTTCACGAGGAGAATCGAATCCAGAGACCGGTCTATTATGTTAGCAAGTGATTAACAGGAGCCGAAAGGAACTATTCGAAGATAGAGAAATTGGCATACTGCTTGTTGATTGCTTCACGAAAGCTCTGCCCCTATTTTTAGGCTTATCCCATCAATGTTTACACCGATCAGCCGTTACGACAGGTCTTACGACGACCTTGAATGTTTGGAAGGTTACTGAAGTGGAACATCGGACTTTGCCAATTCGACATCACTTATCTCCCTCGAAGAGACATCCAGGGATAGGCACTGGTGGACTTTATAGCAGAATTCACTGCATAGGATGATCTCTTATAGAGCAGTAGAGCTCTTACCATTATGGGAAATGTATACATATAGAGCATCTAATGATCATTGTTCTAGAGCCGAAGTCATGCTAGTAACTCCAGAGGGTCGATCAATTTGCTATGATTTAAAACTTGACTTCCCTGCAACAAATAACGAAGCCGAATATGAAGCTCCGGTTGTCAGACTCAAACTTGCCAAAGAACTGGGAATAAAATCTCTTAAAATCTTTTGCGATTTCTATCCGGTGGTATACCAAGTCATGGGGAGATAACTAGGCTAAAGGATAATGACTCACTCCGTACCTTATCCAAGTCCAGGAGTTATTGACTGACTTTGAGTATTATGACATCACACACATTCCCGGGATCAAAACAAAGAGGCTGACTCATTGGCAAAGTTTGCTAGCACTGGGGATGCATAACAAATAGGCTCGGTTCTAATTGAAGTGCTAGACTCTTTGACCATAAACTAGATAGAAATCGACTGCGTACTAGAGACGGAGCTTAAGAAGGAGTTGTGGGTGACTCCGAATAAGATTATTTGCTACGAGAAGTCATTCCCAAACGAAGGAATGCAAGACGACAAATCCTCCACAAAGCTTCACGTTATTATTCAAGGAATTATGTATAAAAAGGTATTTCCGTTCCCCTGCTCCGGTGTATTACTCGTGATGAAATAAAATGAGTCCAAAGGGAAGTTCCTGAAGGGGGATGTAGCGATTACACTGAGGGGCAAAGCCTAGCAAAGAAAATACTCTGTTATGGGTATTACTGGTCAACTATAAACTAAGATGTTGTTGATTACGCTAAGTGATGCAGCAAATTGCAGATGTATACAAAATATTTGAGAGCTCTGCCATCGAAAATTACACAAATGGCCAATCCATGGCTATTTTCCGTATAGGGGATAGATATTATTAGTTCCTTACCAATCTCTAAAGGTGGTCTGAAGCACGATATTGTAGTAGTTAATCACTTCACTAAATAAGCCAAAGCAGAACCTTTAACAATGATCATGACGAAGAAAGCAATCAACTTCATTGTACAAAACATCATCTGTTTCTTTTGCCTTCCATGAACCATTGTAACTGATAATGAACCCAATTTGACAGCGCTAGATTCAAAGACTTCTGCCGTCGGCATCATATTGAAAATAGATTTATAGCAGTTGCTCACCCTTAAGCAAATGGATAAGTTGAAGCTGTGAACAAAATCATAAAGTTCATTCTTAAGAAATGTTTGGAAAAGGCTAGAGGAAAGTGGGTGGATGAACTACCAACAACATTATAGGCTTACAGAACCACCCATAAGTCTGTGACTGGCCATACTCCATTCGCCCTTGCTTATGGCTCTGAAGCCGCATTCCTATTGAACTCAAAATCCCTTCACATCGAGTGACCTACTACGACCCTAGATTGAATATAGATCTCCTCTTAGAATCTCTAAACTTGGTAAATGAGAAGCGCGAAGAAGCTAATTTTAGGGTGGCTGCACATCAATATGCAGTCGCCCATTACTACAACATTATAGTCCGACCTAAGACCTTTGAAATTGGCGATCTCGTCTTGAAGTGGGTTTTTCCTTTCCCATTACACATGAATTCTACTTTGGAGGGACCGTACATCATTGAACAGAGGCTTGGAGAAGAAACTTTCAAGCTAGCGACCGTTGATCATTTACGATGCTATTTCACTTAGTTTATTCTTTTTCATTCAATTGTATTTAATTTTTGTAACAACCCAAAATTTAAGCTATAATAATTAATTAATGAATTATTTAAATAATAAAATAACTTTGTGAAATTATCAGAATTGAGGCACGAGAGTTGCACCATTGTGTCCATGGTAATTTTTTGGTCAATTTCCATATATATAATGTCGGAATCTGAGCTAGTATGGAGGAGAAACGAAATAAAAAAAACAAGAAAAATATATATATAGGGCCAGGTCGACCAGGGGGTCAACCTAACCAACCCTTAGGTCGACCGTCCGGTCGACCTAGGAAGGGGAAGGTCGACCGTGCGGTCGACCCGCCCTACGTAGTGAGCGAACGAATGAATTTTCCATTCGTGTTCGTTCCAGCAAGCCTTGGACATGTCAATTTCCTTCTTTTACTAAATCTGGTCCTTCCATGCTTCCATCCGACGGCTCCTATTTAGCTTGTGAGGTGGTTGCATCCTATTCAATCTTCAAATCCAATGGTCTGAAATCCAATTCTACCCCTATAAATAAAACCCTAGGCCTAACACTTTTTTTCATTCTAGATTTTCTTCTCTTGGGTTCACCTTTTCAGGAAGGATCCTAAAAGGAATAATTTTCCAAGGAGAGAACCTTTTTAAATAATATATTTTAATACCCTCAAGTGGATCTGGGAAGACCAAAAGGGAAGAGCTTAGGACCACATGTGAGTGGTTGTAATTATTTTAGAATTTTAAGCAGTTTAAAATAATAGGGTTTCCAATAGTTGTAGTTTTACTACGATTTTTGGAATAACCTTTTTAGTAGTTTATTTATAGTTTTTATAATTATTTTCAGTCTATTTCTTTTAGCTATTCTTTTCAGTTAATTTTAGTTTATTTCTTTTAATTATAGCCTTTTCATTTATTTACAGTTTATTTACAATATTTTAATTCATCTACTGTTATTAATGCGTTATTAACATCTTTTTCCTACGCTTTGGATTTTCTTCTATTTGCAGTTTTCTTTTATTTCTCCTTTTTCTTCGTGAATGGATTAGAATAGATTGAACGCGAATATGGATTAAATTATAAGTATACTAAAACAACGGAAGATAAGATGTAAATTGTAAGGACTGTAATAAAAATGGAATTGGACTGAAATTGAGCCTAATGATGATTAGAATTGGACTAAATTAAAGATATTGGCCTAGTTATAACTTAGAATTATAACTAAAAAGAGTAGAATATGAAAGAAGCTTATTTTTACACTTAGCCTTGGGTGGGTTAAGTAATAAGCCTGATTATAACGTAGGTTATAATAAGAAACAGAATAGAGTGAGGCTTATTTTGAGACTTAGGATAAATTAATAAGCAAAGATAGTAAAGATAATAGTAGAGGATTATTTAAATAATTTATCTAAGTTAATAAGCAAAGATTAAAAGGAAAGATCCGTACCGGCAACATTTCCCTTATGCTCTTTAGGGTAGATAAGTGGTCAATAGTTAAAAGAAAAGATCCGTACTGACAGCAATTCCCTTACGCTGTTTAGGGTAGATAAGCGGTCAATAGTTAAAAGAAAAGATCCGTACCAACAACATTTCCCTTACGATGTTTAGGGTAGATAAGTGGTCAATAGTTAAAAGAAAAGATCCATACCGGCGGCATTTCCCTTATGCTATTTAGGGTAGATAAGTGGTCATAGTTAAAAGAAAAGATCCGTACCGGCAGCATTTTCCTTAGGACATGCTTATGCTGTTTAGGGTGGATAAGAGGTCAATAATTAAAAGACTAAATCATAGGGATTGGGACAAGGGACGCAACTAGATTTTTTTTAACAGGGACAAGTACCAACAACATTCCCTATTTTCTATGGACATAGTGTCTCACAATAGCCTGAAGTGAGACGAGAGCACGCTTATGCAGTCTAGGGTAAATAAAAGGTCAAAAGAGGGAACAATAGATAGTGCGAACCAGCGGTGACTGAGCGTACAGCATCGATTAGGGGAGATAAGTCCCTATTGAGTTCCAAGCGCTTAGTGTGTGTCTTTCGTAGACACCATTGCCTTCTGTGTAGGGAGCTATTTAGCGTATAGTCCACAGTAGGTACTATAGAGTAGCAGACCGATCAAAGGGTAGAATTAGGATTTTAGCCTAATTATAGGATTAGGAATTCAGCCTATCAAAGCAGCTAACAAAGACCGTTGAATATGCTAGTATATGATTTTTGTTTGATGATAATAAACATATATATTTTCATTTAAATGTATTTGTTATTGTACTATTTTATTTTCACATAATTAATTAAATATTTTTTGAATAAAATAAACAACACAGAATTTAAATTCAAACAGATATTTTATTCAAACAAATATTTTATTACAATTTTGAATAGTACAAATTTAAACTCTCACTATACACTTACACTTTGTCATTCTACAATACAATTTCATTTACAACTCAACTCCAATTATATTTCAATTTACATAACTTTCCTCACTACATATCACTTGTTCACTAATATTTGTTCTTCAACTGTATTCAAATTTGTATCCAGCATCTAAATTATCTGCAAAATAAACACTGACGCAGTAAAATTGAAAAAGAAATATTTTTGTAGTGTAAAATAAAATGTGTATTTTGAAAATATTATTTGCCTCAGTTATTTGGGTTGTTCATGATCATTTTCGTTTTGAATTCATCAAACACGAACAACTTGTGACATGCATAGTGTATCACTGTACATGCCACAAGGTCGTGCACACCGATATACACTTGATAAAACTGCAAGGACAGGTGAGCACAAGGTCAAACCCGAGCCGGGGCTGGATTCAACACAGGTACAATTCAAAATGCAAACAAAATTTAGTCCAACAAGACTCAAGCCAGTTCTCTAACCAATGTACACATCAAGCCTCGACCAAAAATTCAATGGTTCACATGATAGTATACATGAAGTATTAACCAGAACCAGACCCAAATCAACAATGAACTGTACTCAAAGCAACCATACTGCAACAAGCTCCAGTTCGGAATGAATGCAACAAAACCAAAATGAACACAGCCTCAACAGTACAGTTCAAATGAAACAGCATATAGACCAGATACAAATGGTCAAATGTAAAACATGAAGCATCAACATAAGTTCAGATGCCACAAGTCATGTACATATTCAAGTTGTACAGACCAGTTTAAAAAGACTTCCAATGGAACCAAATATACATGTGTGGAATACAACATCAGCTACAACATACACCAAGACTCAAATTAGGCTTCAGATCAAACAGTGATGAACCAGACTAAAATTACATATGCAACAACAAGTCAACAAATGCATAACCATCGCACACATATATACATACATGTATGTATATATATGGAGAGACCAAAATGTTTGCCATAGAAAACTGAAGTGATACCAGACCCAATACAACACACAAGTTCAAATGTAAGTACCCAAAGAGGACAAAGGATATGCATGCATTCAGACATGTATACATATGGAATGCAACTGAGGTGAACACAGACGCACTTGAATATCAATGTAACTCCAAGCAGACCACACATGAAGCAAACTTCAAAAAACAAGTCAAAAGAGTTTTCTAAGCAATGTTAATGAACACAGTAGTTTAAACCAAACCATGCTAACAAGTGCACAAGTGTGTCAACACATCAGGGTAACAAGAAAATGAATCAGGCAGTTAAATTTCACCAAACTCCATGAACACACACATATATACATACATAAATGTATGTATGTATACAAGTGGAGATGACCAGAATACAAAAGTGCAGACCACAAATTCAACTCAATGCAAAGATCATGGCAACACACTTCGATGAAAAAAGTCAATGTCGTAGGGAATTCAAACTGAACATGTCAAATTAAAATGCCAAAGTCAAATCCAGTTGAACAAGTCCAAGAAATATCAAAAATTCAAATACCACAATCGATTGCTAGCAAATCGTGAACCATTCAATTATCACGAAATTAGAAAATATTATCCCTAATTCAAAGTGTCGAAATTAGAGATGTCAATAGAGAAAAGAACGGAACAAAATTCAAAGCAAACGCAAGCCGTGATAATCAAGAAAAAAATATTCAAAATTGAACCAGTTAGGATGAATCACATGTATTCAAGTAAAATCGAACGGTCGAGATAAAGTAATAGACGAATTCAAAAGATTTATTAGAACGATAATTTAGGGAATTAAACCCTATAAATACCATTAACATCATTGGCAATCAAAGTATCGAGTTCAAGCATATCAACGAGAGTAATAAAGGAAATCACATACCAGAATTATTTAATTCAAACTCGCCAAATTAAAGCAGCCGAGTGAAGTCAAAGCAAGATGATCGATCGACAAAGCAATCAACACGAAAATATCTATTCATCGATCAACTAGAATCGGCAATTTCAATTTCAGAAGCCCTAATTTCTCAAAGAGGAACAAAGAGAAGCAGACATTGCAAAGCAAAAGAGAGTGGTCGAAGTTTACAACAGAGAAGACAAGCCGTTCATAAATTATATTTCACTTGGGCTGATCTCTTTTTTTTTCTTTGGGCCGATCTATTTTTTATTTGGGTTAAACATATATAAAGGGCTTTGTTTAGTTTTTTAGTTTTTAATTTGTATTTTTCTTTTTTCAAATTCTAGTGTGTTTTCTAGTCGTGTGACTATGTTACGAACTACGGTGGTGGAGTTCGAGAGTTCACAACTCAGTGGCTGAGTTGTGGCAGGGTTTTGAGAGTAGAGTTAGGTTAGTCGATAGCGGGTGTCGTGGGTTTACATGTGTAAGCGTCTGACTACTTAATTTCTAGTAGAAACCTTGGGGACAGCACGTAGGTAGGGTTTTGCCGAAGCTGGGTAAATCTGTGTTGTTCTATTTCTGCTTTTATTATTCTGCTATTATCTATGCTTCAATTATTTTATATACTTCCGCATTAATTTTTATAATTATTAGTATCACCCTATTCACCCCCCCTCTAGGGTGAAATCGATCCTACAAAGACAAGTTCAAACAATCAAAGTTAACCAATCATATTTAAGAGTTAATTCGTAATTATTTCCAGCTTATTCCTTCTTCTATTTCCTTTGTTTCCTTTTATATACTAGAACTGTTGTAAGGTCTATTACTTTTACTTTGCTTAAAGATTTTAGTAATTACTATCATTCACCAGACTTTTAGTCTGACCCACTCCTCTATTTTTCCCTTTTCTCCCCATAGGCAATCAAGGAAGAGGACAGTAGGTTGCAGTTGCTTAGAGGTTTCTTTGAAGGAGATTCCACTATGTACTTCCACTTCTTTTATTTTAGCTTTTTGTTCTTTATTTGTACCGGCACATATTGGGGAATAGTTGTACTCTGATTTTTGAGACTATGGTTTTCTTTGATTTCATAAGACATATATGTATAGTATTTTGACATGTGATGTATTTGGTATTTGGTGACTTATTTGGTTTTTAAAGCAATTATGAAGTTCTATTTTAAATAAGTTATTATTTTAATTGTTTCCGTTGTTTTTACCTATTTCTATCTTGTGAATCTTAGTCTCTGCTAGTTCTAGTTTACACCTACAACGCACCATGCCTTTTAGTGTGTTCTTTTGGGTATACTAAGGGGTGTGGGGTGTTACATTTGGTGTCAGAGCCTAAGGTTACAGGATTCCTAAAAACTTGTTTTAAAAATAAAGTATTTTTCCAAAAGCAACCTATTTTTAAGTAGCATATCTTCAAATTAGAAGTATTTTTCAGAAAGAAACTCTTATTATAGAAGTAGTTTTTCAAGTATAAAAGAGTTTTTATAAAATCCCCTCAAAAGTCTAGTTCAACCTTCTTTCGATCCTTTCGAGCCTAAGTTTCCTTTTCTTTGCATAATATGGCTGACTGGTTTCGTAGAGATACGGTACCAGAGGTGTAAGGGAAAGCGCCCAATACAGCACCGGTAGGTGAAGGTCCCTTAAATCCATCTACAGCAACCAATTTTTCTAAGATATGCAAGAACTTCGTTAGTCTAGGAGGCGAAACGATTTCTGGCGCAGTGGATTTGGAGGAGGCATGAGCTAGGTTGGAGGTTATGGAGCAAAGGTTTAGGATGTTAGATTTGGAGGACCTCAGAAGTGGATCAAGAAAAGTGGGAAATGCAATAACTATGGACGGGTTGGTCATTACGCAAGGGACTGTAAGAATAAAACGATGAAGGGGAGGTGTTTCAACTATGGGCAGCCCGGTCATCTTAGTAGAGCTTGTCCTTAGAGAACGGGGAAGAGAGCAAGCGTACCTACGGTGCAGGTACAAGCTTTGGATACAACACGTTCTAGCAGTAATTCAGATAGAGGTAGGAAAATATCTTTAGAAGGATTAATCTCTCTTTTTGATTTTCCCATTCGGACTCTTTTCGATTTTGGAGCATCACACCCTTTCATTACGAGTTCTTTAGTAGATTGTTTGCACTTAGACATCTCTTTAGTAGTAGACCCCATTGTTGTTTCAAACCCCATATGAGGATCGGCACACTTGTCTATGGTTTGTAGGGGTTTGAAATTTTTTATCCTAGGCGTAGAATTTGACTACGACGCCTATGTTTTGGGATTTTCTGGGTATGGGATGATTTTTTGGAAAGGATTGGCTATCCACATATGGAGCTATATTAGCCTGCGAGAGGAGAGTCGTTAGACTGGAGACATGCAGCGGTAGGACTCTCGAGGTTTCTTGCGACCCGCAAGGGTCAGTCATGTTGAGTTTCCTTTATTCCCTCGATTCATCATCATCAGGGTTAGATTCGGTTCCTGTCGTCAGAGATTTTCCAGACCTCTTTGAGGAGTTTAGGGGACTACCCCCTAAGAGAGAGATTGACTTTAGGATTTATTTGACTGATAATGTTAGACCAGTGGCATTACCCGTTGGGCACATGGCACCTAGGGAGAGGATGGAATTGAGCAAGCAAATCTGTGAGCTTTTGGAGAAAGCATTTATAAGAAGGAGCATTTCAGAGAGGGGAACGCCAGTCGTCTTTGCTACTAAAGCGGGTGGTTCCCTTCGACTTTGTGTAGATTATAGAGTATTAAATAAGCTCACAAAAAAACCATTATCCATTTCCTAGGATAGATGATCTTGTTGACCTATTAGTTGGCTCTTTAGTATTCTCTCAGCCCGATTTAGCCACTGGATTTCATCAGCTTAGGGTAGTTGATAAAAACATTGATAAGACCGCATTTAGGACACCTGAAGGATTCTTTGAGTGATTGGTTATGCCTTTCGGGCTAATCAATGCCCCAACCTATTTCGTAGATTTGATAAGCCATGTTTTTAGAAATGTCCTAAATAAATTCATGGTGGTATTCGTGGATGACATTTTGGTGTTTTCCAAAAGTATAGAGGAGGTTCTTCGTACACCTCGCATTCTTCAGTTAAAAGCAAAGTTCTTGAAGTATCACTTTTGGCATAAGGAAGTGTGTTTCTTGGGGCATAGAGAAGGTCTACAAATGGAAAGAGTTTGAGAAACGATTTTGTACATATAGGTTCAGATTGTGAAAATCCAAAGAGAGGTAGGCATACAAGAAGAATAAGAATATAAGACATTGAGTAAGGGAATGAGATTTCCAAGGTTTAGAAAGGATACTCCTAGGGTAGTAAGTAGGAAAATCCACTTTATGTCTAACCCAATAAAATGAAATTATTAGAATTGAAAAGAATAATTGTCAATATTTTTAAAGTAAATATTGGGATTTTGGGAATATAGTAAGAAATTTAAATTGGTTGTTATAGGATATAAATTTTGTTAAAAGTGAAATTCGTTTTGAAGAATTATAGAGCGTATATAGCTCACTAGTTTCTTTGTAAGTAAACAAAGATTTTAAATATAAAAACCTAGAATGTATTAAGTATCGAGAACGTAGATTACAATGTTTATTGTTGTAATAGATGTTTTCGTGAAAATAAAGGGAGCATAGACTATAACGCTACTATTATAGTAGGTGACTCCCAAAGGAAATGTTTTTACATAGTATGTGAGCTTTATTAGTATTTATTTTTAATTAAATTCATACACTAGTATTTTTTTGGATTGTAGTAACAGTGTTTTGACCCACATAAAAATGTGTTTTCAAGAAAATTTTCAAGTATAGAAATAAAGTGGTTTGTAAGTACACTAAATATTTAAATAAGTATGAGGAAATTTTTGTAGTTATGGATATATTAAAAATAGTTTTGAAAATGAGTTTTTCTGAAAAGAAAAGTGTAAGTTAAATATTAAGAAATTGGTAAATTTCATAGAAATTGTCTATGGTAAGAGAATATAAATACTTTAATCTATTGGAACGAAATGAATAATGATAAATTTTTCTATGAAACCAAATTATAAATAAAGATGTTTTGTGAAGTTATAAGGAATATGTGAAAGAGATATACAAGGTATGGGAAGCACCATATTCTGTATAGCCTATTTCGAAAAATATAAAATAAGTTCTTTGTAATTTCACATAAACATAAAATCCTCTTTTAAAGGATTCGTAGAAGGTTTTACCATTAATAGCTTCTCATAAGAGAAAGTAGTTCCAATACATTAAGGTATAAACCTGTTAGGTGTAATAAGAAGATGTTAAAAAAAAAGACACACAAGGACATTTTAAAGATATTTTAAAGAATAATGGTTTGGTGAAAAAGTAAATAAGTTTTTGGAAATGAAAAACTTAATAAAAGTAAATTTTGAAAATCCAAATTTTTATAGAAAGCTGTAAATGTCTTTAAAAGAAAAGGAGGAGTAAGTTTTGGACATAAATTTTTGGAAGTTTTCCCCTCTAGGTTTGGGGAATAATATTAAGTAACCAAGTATTTTTGAATTTAATAGGAACTTAAAGATAACACTTTTAAAGACAAAGATTTTGGGATTTGATTTAGAAACCTCAGTTTTTTTTAAAATAATATGATAAATACCAAACTTAAATGTGGAGTAGATAGAAATCATTCCTAGGTGTAACGGAAAAAGTGCAAGGCTATAGCAGTGATTACTTTTAAAAGTAATGATAGAAATTCCCGTGGAGTGTGTAGAACACTAGTAAGAACCGAGGAATGTTGATTCATGTGTGCAGACTAAAGGAGAGCAGTAAAGTAAAATTAGTAAGGTAGTAAGACATGCATGCTTGAGAATGACTATTCTTGATTTTGATAAACTTGGGAGAAGCATCCTCCTTTAGTGGAATTCCCATATGATAGTAGTTTCCATGCTAGCATTGGAGTGGCACCTTTCGAAGCTCTTTATGGAAGACCGCGCAAGTCGCCTTTGTGTTGCTTAGAGTCTATAGAGAGATTGCTACTTGGTCCCGACATGGTTAGAAAGGCTTCGGAGAAGTGGTTTGATTAGGAGAAAATTCGTATCTCATATCCTCATCTTTTCGATAATAAGTTTTAGAATTTCCTATTTCCATCTTTAGTTTTGAATAGGTTCTTTCCTTTATTATCCTTTGGGAGGGTAGAACTTAGGATTCAACCTATGGATGGTAGTGTTGCTTAGAGTCTATAGAGAGATTGCTACTTGGTCCCGACATGGTTAGAAAGGCTTCGGAGAAGTGGTTTGATTAGGAGAAAATTCGTATCTCATATCCTTATCTTTTCGATAATAAGTTTTAGAATTTCCTATTTCCATCTTTAGTTTTGAATAGGTTCTTTCCTTTATTATCCTATGGGAGGGTAGAACTTAGGATTCAACCTATGGATGGTAGGGTTTGATGTAAGCATGTTATTAGAGCATGTTATGTATGATGTATGCTAGTAGTCGCAAGTGTTTGCTAGTGGATGCTATAGACGCATATTCTTACACTACGCACTATTATCTCTTAGGGATCGGCCTAACAAGGACACTAGATCATATGCATATGGATGTGTGCGCATTTGCATTTTTATTTTTATGGTTGCTATAGATGGATGTTTATCACATGGTTGTTGCATTTGGATGATGATTGAAGCACGATATAGAACTATAAGTTATCATTAGGAATTTTTGCATTCATTTGGATACATAGCACGCGCATGATTGCATAAAAGGAGGTCAACTGAATAAGTGGACCGCCTAATCTTTTGCATTAGTTAGGGACATTGACACTACACTAATTGCATAAGTATCATAAATCGCATTAGAAAAACTTAAGGACAATGGATGAATGGTTGATGAATGAGTAGTTGGTTGTAGAAATTGGATGAAACATTTAGTTCATTATTTTATCCTTAGAGATTTCGGGGACGAAATCCCTTAAGGAGGGGAGAATGTAACAACCCAAAATTTAAGCTATAATAATTAATTAACGAATTAATTAAATGATAAAATAGCTTTGTAAAATTATCAGAATTGAGCCATGAGAGTTGCACCATTGTGTCCGTGGTAATTTTCTAGTCAATTTCCATATATAGAACGTTAGAATTCGAGCTAGTATGGAGCAGAAACGAAATAAACAAGGAAACAAGAAAAAAAATAGGGCTAGATCGACCAGGGGGTCGACCTAACCAACCCCTAGGTCGACCGGTCGGTCGACTTAGGAAGGGGAAGGTCGACCGTGCGGTCGACCCACCCTACGTAGTGAGCGAATGAACGAATTTTTCGTTCGTGTTCGTTCCAGCAAGCCTTGTACACGTTAATTTCATTCTTTTACTCAATCTGGTCCTTCCGTGCTTCCATCCTACGACTCCTATTCAACCTGTGACGTAGTTGCATCCTATTCAATCTTTAAATCCAACGTTCTGAGATCCACTTCTATCCCTATAAATAAGACCCTAGGCCTAACACTTTTTCTCATTCTAGATTTTCTCCGCTTGGGTTCACCTTTTCAGAAAGAACCCTAAAAGGAATAATTTTCCAAGGAGAGAATCCTTTTAAATAAAATATTTTAATACCCTTAAGTGGATCTGGGAAGACCAAAAGGGAAGAGCTTAGGACCACAGGTGAGTGGTTGTAATTATTCTAGATTTTTAAGCAGTTTAAAATAATAGGGTTTCCAATAGTTGTAGTTTTACTACGATTTTTGGAATAACCTTTTTAGTAGTTTATTTCTAGTTTTTAGAATTATTTTCAGTCTATTTCTTTTAGCTATTCTTTTCAGTTAATTTTAGGTTATTTCTGTTAATTATAGTTTTTCCATTTATTTACAGTATTTTAATTCATCTATTGTTATTTATGCATTATGTACATATTTTTCCTATGCTTTGGATTTTCTTCTATTTTCAGTTTTCTTTATTTATCCTTTTTCTTCGCGAATGGATTAGAATAGATTAAACGCGAATATGGATTAAATTGTAAGAATACTGAAATAACGGAAGATAAGATGTAAATTGTAAGGACTGCAATAAAAATGGAATTGGACTGAAATTGAGCCTAATGATGATTAGAATTGGACTAAATTAAAGATATTGGCCTAGTTATAATTTAAAATTATAACTAAAAAGAGTAAAAGATGAAAGAAGCTTATTTTTAATCTTAGACATTGGGTTAAGTAATAAGCATGATTATAACGTAGGTTATAGTAAGAAACAGAACAGAATGAGGCTTATTTTGAGACTTAGGATAAATTAATAAGCAAAGATAGTAAAGATAATAGTATAGGCTTATTTAAATAATTTATCTAAGTTAATAAGCAAAGATTAAAAGGAAAGATCCGTACCGGCAGCATTTCCCTTATGCTCTTTAGGGTAGATAAGTGGTCAATAGTTAAAAGAAAAGATCCGTACCAGCAGCATTTCCCTTACGCTGTTTAGGGTAGATAAGCGGTCAATGGTTAAAAGAAAAGATCTGTACCAGTAGCATTTCCCTTACACTGTTTAGGGTAGATAAGTGGTCAATAGCTAAAGAAAAGATCCGTACCGACAGCATTTCCCTTAGGACACGCTTATGCTGTTTAGGGTAGATAAGAGGTCAATAATTAAAAGACTAAATCATGGGGATTGGGACAAGGGACGCAACTAGATTTTGTTTAATAGGGACCAGTACCAACAGCATTCCCTATTTTCTATGAACACGGTGTCTCACAATAGCCTGAAGTGAGACGAAGGCACACTTATGCTGTCTAGGGTAAATAAAAGGTCAAAAGAGGGAGCAATAGATAGTGTGAACCAGTGGTGACCGAGCGTGCGACATCGATTAGGGGAGATAAGTCGCTATTGAGTTCCAAGCGCTTAGTGTGTGTCTTTCGTAGACACCATTGCCTTCTATGTAGGGAGCTATCTAGCATCTAGTCCATATGAGGTACTATGGAGTAGCAGGCCGATCAAAGGGTAGAATTAGGATTTCAGCCTAATTATAGGATTATGAATTCAGCCTAATCAAAGTAGCTAACAAAGACAAGTGCAAACAATCAGAGTTAACCAATCATATTTAATAGTTAATTCGTATTTATTTCCAACTTATTCCTTCTTCTATTTCCTTTGTTTCCTTTTATATACTAGAACTATTGTAAGGTCTATTACTTTTACTTTGCTTAAAGATTCTAGTAATTACTATCATTCACCAGACTTTTAGTCTGACTTACTCCTCTATTTTCCCATTTTCCCCCATAGGCAATCAAGGAAGATGACAGTAGGTTGCGGTTGCTTGAAGGTTTCTTTGAAGGAGATTCCACTATGTACTTTCACTTCTTTTATTTCAAATTTTTGTTCTTTATTTGTACCGGCACATGTTGGGGAAAGTTGTACTCGGATTTTTGAGACTATGGTTTTCTTTGATATCATAAGACATATATGTATGGTATTTTGACACTTGATGTATTTGGTATTTGGTGACTTATTTGATTTTTAAAGCAATTATGAAGTTCCGTTCTAAATAAGTTATTATTTAAATTGTTTCCGCTGTTTTTACCTATTTCTGTCTTGTGAATCTTAGTCTCTACTAGTTTTAGTTTATACCTACAACGCACCATGCCTTTTAGTATGTCCTTTTGGGTATACTAAGGGGTGTAGGGTGTTTCAATTTTCGAATTCGCTTTAGCATTTGATTTTCCAGATATTTAATAAGACAAATTACAGTAGCATTACATATTAGTTACGATAACTGAATAACTAATACTGGCATGTCCGAGCAAGTTCCCAGAGTTTGGAGGCAACCGATTATGCAAATCCACGATTGGACTAAACAAAATGAACGTGGTCCAATCGTTCATTCGATGGTTCTGGTTCACAACCCGATGGATGGAGTACCTAACGAGAAATGGATATGACTTGACCATCCAATAATCAAATTAATCCCACCAAGCAATGGGACAAACATGAATAAAAAGCAATCGTAACACAACCGATCGCTCTCCAAGTAAAACCTCGGGCTTAGGCGCAAGTCAGTCGATCAAAGAAAATATGGTTCGACTATATCCCGAAATAACTCTAAGTCTCCAGAGCAGGTATAAACACAAATTTGGTGCGATCCGACCATCAACCAATAGACTCGTATCCATAGAGTGCGGATATAAGTATAAACAAATAGATGAGTGTGATTCAACCACTCACTATTGCATTAACTCTGACCTAAAATCGACAGGAGGAGTATATATTCGCTAAAGATGGAATTCGACCATCCACTATCTAACTCCTTTAACCCGAGAACTAGGGGCAGGAGCATAACACTAGTGCTTGAGCCTAGTGTCTAGTACAACTTGAGGCCACGATCGTATGGAGGCCTCGTGATAAAATTAACAGATTATCATCCGAATCAAATGAGCGACGAATTACAAGTACATTGAATGGAAAATGTAATAGCTTAACTACTTAAGCAAATTCACTCAAAAGTTCAATAAAAGTAAAAAGAACATTATTTACATAAGCTTGGAGAGTCAAGTACAAATATTCACAGTAAAAGAATCAAAAAAAGGGGTTGATCCTAAACAAATTAAGCCAATAAAACCCAAAGGACTTGGGTGCATGAGTGCATGCAAAGAATCACTTACTCATCGACTTCCTCTTCCTCTTCTTCTTCTTGGAATCGGGAGATATTTCACTCAAACTTTCCCCACTCCTCTTCTTCTCTTATCCCGCTTCCTTGGCCTTACACTGGAGTAGTCTGGGTTGACCAAGTAGGTGCATCTTGAGTAGGTTCTAGTTGAGGAGCAGAAGCATATGCAGTTTCTCCAGGAAAAACTATAGTGATGGGAGTGGGAACGAGCTCCATTTTCTCCTGCTTAACTTTTGTGTCAAGGGCAATGTCCGCCCCAAGTTTCTACGCCATTTCTTGCATAGAGGGGCTTGAAAAAGATTGGGAAGCTCCAATAATCACAACGTCATCATCAGCAGGAATCTCCTTACATGGATCACTTTCTTCCTTCGATAAAGTGTCCACAAAGTGCTTGTCAGTCACAAAAGCTTCCTCTTCCGGGACATCTTGGGTTGTTGCCAAAGTCGTGACAGTTATGGACTCCATTGTAGGCACTTAAGATCCTTGTTGAGATTCTTGAGAAAGAGGTGGAACTGCACCCAACAGACTTAAAGATTAGTAAACATAACTAAAGAGATTAGATATATCGACCAGGGACGCTCTAGCTTTTTAAATGATGGGTGAGATTAATGAAATACCTTCTCCATATTGGTCACCCACGTGGCTTGGAGTGCCACCGGAATCTCCTTCCATAATTGGGAAGAGTATACTATATTTCAATATGGGGCTTCTCCGGATTATAACCAGGCTCGATAGAAGAATCCAGAGTGGTGCTGAGAATAGCTTGGGTCACCGGATTCTGGTGATCAACAACATTATGTGACACGGATCTGGAACCTTCACCAGCTTCATGTTGGGAGGTTGTGGCTTGCTCCTTTTGGAGTATAAGCTGGGTTTCATGTAGAACCTTGGGTTCATCACCCAATAGACTTTCGCCTTCCAGTCTCATCAGATCGATTTCTTCAATACCAAGAGCCTTTTTCTCCTACTGAACAAGATGCTCCCAGGCACGTATAAGATGATAAGGGTAGCCACCTTGGAGCCACTCTAAGTTTTTGTGCTTTAGGATGTTGGTGTTGTAAAGAAGAAGTAATGGATCTAGTTCTTTCATAACCTCCTCCCTGGCCTATTCTTTCACAACCTCCACTTCTTGTTTAACAAGGGCATCAATGTCTTTGGCCTTCTCAATAACCGCGTCTCTTTCAAGCCCAATGGTAACTAATTCATCATAGTATTTGTTTGCACAAAAAATGGACAAACACCTCAAAGTTGTATGATTTAGTAGATCTTATGTTATTCTTAGTAATTTGAGCGACTTATGCAAATACGTAAAAAACAGGGGTTAAACTATAAAAAAGACACGCGGATTTATAGTGGTTCAGCCAGAATGTGCCTACGTCCACTTTATATGTTATTTCTCTTGTTCTGTTATGATTACAAGTACAAAGCTTTGGTACAAGTAAAAGAAAGTTGTTTGAAGAGTTCCTTCCGTGCTTGAGCTCTCAAAACTTGTCCCCATTGTTGTACCCCTGCCCCTCTATTTATAGAGTGAGGTTGGGAGCAGGGGTCTTGGATGTATATAGCTGCTGGTGGGCCTGGGCTGACGTGATCTGGCCTGGCACGTCTTGGTCCGGTAGCGTTTGGTCCGGTGGTAGGAGGTTCGTTCGGCAGTCTCGAAAGATGGTTGGTTCGGCAGTCTCGAGAGAGAGTTGGTTCGGTGTGGAGATGGTTCGGCAGGAGGTGGTTCGGTGGGAGTTGGGAAGGTTGGTTCGGTTGGTTTGGCAGGAGGTGGTTCGGGTGAGGTCTGCCGAATGGTGCCTGCCGAATGGGGTTGAGCGAGGTCTACCGAATGGGGCTGCCGAATGGGGTCTGCCGAATGAGGCTGCCGAATGAGTCTGCCGAATGAAGCAAGTTTCTTGGTCTCCATGTCTTCTGGGTGAGAACACACCCAACATTTGCCCCCCAAAGTGGGGCATATTCTTGAATATGGCGTGCTTTGTTTTTGGTTGTTTACTGTAGTTGAGGTAGGTTCGTTCGGCGAGGAATGCCGAACCGGCTGATCCGGTTGCCTCTCGCTTGTCTATATATAGGGGCTATACCCCCTTCGCTTTTCCTTACCGAACAACCGAACCAGAGAGACGAGTTTAGCCGAATCAACTTTTTGCCGAATCAAGCTCACACCGAACCAGGTATACGTCCTTTCGCCGAATGAACATGATAGGTTTCTAAAGCCGAATGTTTCCTGTATCGCACTACCGAATGAGAATAGGGCTTAGTGCCGAACGAGTTTTGGTCCTGATTTACCGAACGAACTTGGTTCTTTGGGCACCGAATGAAAACTTATATTATACTACCGAATGAACCATTAAAGTGCTGCATCTGTTCGCCGAATGAACTATTGTACCGAGTGAACATGTGTTTCATACTTCGAACTTTTTAAGTGAGATTCCATATTATATGCTTACTTGTTTACATCCTTCGTTCTAACACTATGCTTTTCCGGTGTTGTAGATAATGTCTCGCAAAGTAGAAACTCGATCAGACAAGAAGAGATCCGGGGGTGAAGGAGAGTCCTCGGCCGTGCCCCCAGCTCAATCAGGATCGGAGCATCATGGGCCCGCCCCAAGGTCATTAGTGGATGGATATGGTCCCCAGGAGCTGCTGGATTCCCCGCCTGACTGCTTTCCTAGCTCTCTCAAAGAGGAGCAGCTCGATGTTATATCTCGTTCCTTTGGGATCGATAGAGCCCTCATGCTGCTGCCGGGCCCAGGAGTCATGCCATACAATCCTCCCGAAGGATACTTTGCTTATAGTAGGTACCATTGTATGTGTGGTGCTATCCCGCCTCTCAATGCTTGGGTAGTCAGCTTCCTCACGTATCTAAAGGTGGCCCCATTCCAGCTTCAGCCCAACTCTTATGCCATACTGGTGAGCCTTTTTGTTATTTTTCGGAGGAAGTATGGTCGCGCTCCCTCCAACCGGGAGATCCGGTACCTGTATAATTTAAGGGGCTATAAGAAGGGGTCCCCATATATTAGCTTGGAGTCAGCTGTGACCTTCAAGCCGGTCTTGGACCTGTACTCTAAATTCAGCATGTTCAAGAAAGAGTGGTTCTTTGTTAGGGACGACTCCGTCTCCATCCGGCGCTTTACCTCTGGATGTAAGTTGATGCTTTTACTTATAATTTTCATTCTGATTGCGATGCTTCTTCTCATACTTTCTCATTTTTGCTAGCGACAGGTGGCTTTCCGGTTGTGGAGACTGACCGCCTGGTTCAGACGGCGGCTGAGATAGAAGCCATTCTTGGGAAATATAGATCATCTGCCTTCTTGATTAGAAATGCGATTCTTCTGGAATATAACTTAATCCTTCCGCAGCAGTCTGTAGTTAAGCTGAGGGAAACGGCGGAGGAGAGGGCGGCTGCTCAGACCAAGGAAGGTGTTACGGCAGAGAGTAGTAAGAGGAAACCTTTCACAAAGCCTCCAGCTGTCGGAGGTAAGAAACTCAAGAAATCGGACGGTCCCTCCCCCAGCAATTGTCCACTTACCCGGGAGGAGGAAGACATAGAGGAGGAAAGAGGCGAGGGTGGAGATGGTCGGGATGGTGACAAAGGTGGCGATGGCATCGGGGCCCTACTTCCTAGGCAAGCGGGCGAGATTCAGGAGTGGACGGATGATGCGTTCCACCAGGCTTTTGAGGGGTTGGATGAGGATCCGGCTTTGGCAGAGAAGACCGGGAAGGCGGACAAAGCCGGGACTTGTGCAAGTGAGTCTTCTCCGACCATTCCAGCCAAGGTGGCTCCGACGACTCAAGGTGAACTCTTGACTCCTGCATGCTTCATTAATGATAGGGACTTAGGAATATTTTATGACCCGCTCCCGTCCTGGAATGAAATCCAGGACTTATTGCAGTATCCCACTCCTCCCCAGGGTTTGTACAACCACAGCTGTGTTTCTTTTCCTTTTTTTAACTTGTAATTTACCGCGTTTCTCGAATCGCATAGTAATGTAAGATTGTGACACTTGTTCTTTATATCAGGAGCAGGCAAGACGTCCAAAGCTTCAGACCTCCGACACAGGCTTGAGCAATATAAACTTTCCAAAATTTCTGCTAAGCCGAAGCCCTCAACCCAACGCTCCGGGGATGTAGTCGGCTACCGTCCTCTTCTTGGGGTCATCGAAGAGGGTATTCAGCAGAGGAAGAGGAGTCATCCTTTATCCGAAACTTCGCCCGGTCCTCAGCCTCCGGCTCAGCCTATTCATGACATTACTGAGGAGGGTAGCGAGTTTGCACCTTCTCCGCACTCGTCCGGAAACCCTTCTGTTATTCATATCGACCGTCCCGACTTGGCCCGTAATCCATTTGCGGGTCATCCTGATCTGGATCCAAGTTCTCATGATATTACTTTTGACGAAGTCACTGGTGAACACCTTCTCCCCCGTAACCCCATGGTACGAGTACTTGATGAAGCCAAGTCCTTAGATCTCGATCTACTCACTACTCGTATAGTCACTATGGGAGACGAGGCCAAGGCTAATATTGATCGGGTGGCAGAGGAGACCAAGAAGCTGATGGGGCATCATGCTCGGCTGGTTAAGGCCGGAGAGGAGATTGGGAGCGCCAATATCCGACTTCGATTGGTGATTTTGGATCAGGCCAAACAGCTTGCGGATCAGGCTATTCAGATTTCTCAGCATGAGGCTGCTACTGGGCGACTAAGGAAAACCATGGAAGAGGCCAGTCGGGCCGAATTGCGGAAAATGGAAGCTACCTGCAAAGAGCGGATTGACATGGCTATTACCACGGTGGATGAGGTTCGGAGAGCGGATCTCGAGCAGGTGGAGGAATTGTCCGAGAAACTTGAGGCTGCAGAGCTTGCTCAAGCTAAGTTGAGGGAAGAGATGGAGGTGATGCGGAGGTCCCTTCAGGCTGATTGCTCGAGATACAGATTGGAGAGAGATGCTGCCGTCGAAAGGTCGTCGGCTTCCGATGCCCGGATGAGGGAGTTTGAGGAGAATGAGGGAATGATGGACGACATGCTCCAGGACATGTATTTCCGAACTTGGAAGCAGGGCAATCTCTCTTGGATGGATGATTATCCCAGGGTCATGGCCAAGATCTATCTTCGGGCTTTGGAGGAGGCTAAGGCTGATGCAGATAAAGAAGGTGGAACGGTCTTCAGTATGGATGTGGTCACTGCCCAGTTCACCAAGGAGGAGAAAGTGGCGGTAAAGGAGGGTATGCGGCTGCTTGCTGCTGAGGAGGCAGGTGTGCAGGTAGAGGATGACGACCAGGATGGTCAAGAAGCAGGTGCTGGTAAGTCTTCCTTTCTAGCCTTTCCGTTAACTTGGTTACTTATCACTAATGAATCCTTTTTATGACCGGACAGGCGGGCAACAGAGCAAGGACAAGACTTCGACGCAACCGGCTCCCTGATTAGACCTGGAAAATTCTTTTTGTAGGCTGTTCTGTTAGTCTTAAGACAGTAGAGTAACTTCTAAGTTGTAATTCTTGCTACTTGTAATAATCAACATTATTCTTGACGTGTAATTTTTTAACTTAAGCTGATTTTGTCGTTTCTTGAATATTTGTTGCTATTTCGACATATCGTATGAGAAATGTAGCTATGTATATTCTTGTAATTAAATTGTGTTTGATGTTAGACTCTGGTTCTACACCATAATTTTATGACTTGCAATATTAGCGTGTGGTGTGAACAAATTATGGTCATGTATTTGTACATAAAAGAAGAAAATACCGCCTTTCATGTTTTAATCGTAGATGGCAGTCTTGAATATCTTGTAGGACCGAGCATGGAATGTAGTCGAATGTCCTGCCACTGTGAGTCCCTACACCCATTGGCGAGTATCTCCTACTCTGTATCATGTACTTTAGGGATTGTTATAGGGGATAGAAAAAAAAAACTTTTTAAGTAAAATTGAAATACGTGAAATAGTAAAACTTCCAATCACGGAAGGCCTTCGATGTGCTTAAGTTCGTGGCAAACGGGTTTTGTAGTCACTTTCCCTAGCTGTGGGTCTTGGAGACATTTGTCACCCATCTTACGCCTCCGCGGGGAGTTAATTCTTTTTTACCACAGCCGCACTTAAGACACATCGGAGCCGAGATCGCGCACAGTAACTACCCGGGCCATTATGGCCCGTAATCGTGGGTATTATTCGATTTACTATGGCCGGCTAGCGTGGGTGCCGATCGTCAACTGTGAACTGCCCCTGGCTGGCCACACCTTATGTTGGGGCTTATAGTCGGTTCACAGTTGCCGGCGAGCCTAACGCCGTAATGAGCTGCCTCGGCTATAGTCGGCCTTCTCGGTGGCTTATAATCGGCTCATTACAATTGGCTTTAAGGACCGTCGCGAGCAATGAGTTAAACCGCAGCAGAGGGATGCTGGAGCGAAAGTGTCTCATTGGCGAGGGCATAGATTCGCATAGTACCTGTTAGGTCTTGTCCAGGTGAAGTTGCGTCGTGGAGTGCTTTGAATAGAAATGCTGTATACTCAGGATTTTGTTCAACAGAAAAGGATAAAGTTAACAAGCAGCCAAGATACAAAGGAACAAAAAAAAGAGACAAGGTTTTTTAAAGTGGTTCGGCACGAAAAGGCCTACGTCCACTGATTCTCTTTGTTAATTCACTTCATATGGGCAATACAAGTTAAGAAAAGTACCGACGGAGGTGTTGGATGTTCCATGCCCTCTGGAACACCTCTCCGTCCACTATTGACAAAATATAGGCTCCGTTGTGGAGATCTTTATGAATTACATATGGTCCATCCCAGATTGGGTCTAGTGCTCCGGGGCGAGGGAAGATTCGCTTGAGGACAAGATCCCCTTCTTGCAAGGTACGATGCTTGACTTTGGAGTTGTATTGTGCTGCCACTTTTTGCTTGTGGGCTGCTGTTTTGAGGATTGCATCGTTTCTTCTCTCCTCGATTAGATCCAAAGACATGTGAAGGAGTTCTTCGTTCTCTTCTGGGTTATAGTGGATCCGACGATGGGAAGGCACAATAGTTTCAACTGGGAGCATAGCCTCCGATCCGTATGCCAAAGAGAAAGGAGTGTGCCCTGTCGATGTTCTGAAAGATGTGCGATAGGCCCATAGTGCCGTAGGAAGTTCATCCACCCAAGCGCCCTTTGACTTTTCGAGCTTCTTTTTGATTAGAGTTTTCAGAATTTTGTTGACCGCTTCGACTTGTCCGTTTTCCTGGGGATATGCTACGGATGAGAAGCTTTTATGAATTCTGTGTTCTTGGCACCAGTTGGCGAATTCCTCGCTGTCAAATTGAAGTCCATTGTCTGATATGATTTTGAGTGGGACTCCGTACCTGCATAGAACATTTTTTATCAAGAAGTTAATAACTTTTGCTGAAGATACTTTATTTAGAGGTTCCGCTTCCACCCATTTGGTGAAATAATCAACTGCCACTATAGCATATTTGGCCCCGCCTCGGCCCATTGGTAGCTCGCCGATTAAGTCAATTCCCCATATCGCGAAGGGCCAAGGGCTGGTCATCTGAGTAATCTTGGTTGTTGGTAGCCGAGGGATCTTAGCAAATTTTTGGCATCTGTCACACTTCTTGACGAAATCTAAGGCGTCCTTGCTTAAGGTGGGCCAGAAATATCCGTATCGGAGTATCTTTTTTGCTAATGTTTGCCCCCCGGTGTGATCTCCACAGCTCCCCTGATGGATGTTGGATAAGATTTCCTTGGCTTCCCTTCTGGCGACACACCTTAATAATGGGTTAGAGAAACCGCGCCGATAGAGGATGTCTTCTTGTATTGTATAGCGGGATGCTTTCCTCAAGATTTTCTTGACTTCATTACGTCCGTTGGGTAGTGTGCCACCTTGTAGGTAGTCTCGGATGGGAGTCATCCAAGTTGCTTCTTCGGCTGCGGCTATCAGATTCACTTGCTCAAAACTCGGGACCGTTTGCTTTGAGATGGTTACTGCCCCGAAGATGGCGATGTCTCTCATACTCGCCTGCTTTGCCAATTCGTCGGCCTCTTGGTTCTCTTCCCGAGGGATGTGTTTGACTAAGTACTGATCCAATTGGCTGAGAAGCAACTTGGTCTTCTTTAGATATGCTATGAGTCGTTCCTCTCGAGCTTGGAATTCTCCTAGTATTTGATTAACAATAAGTTGAGAATCGCTGTGAAGACACAAAGAATTGGCTCCGATTTCTATGGCAATTTCTAGTCCAGCTATCACTGCTTCATATTCTGCATCGTTGTTGGTGGCAGCGAACTCCAACCTTATAGCATAGTGCAGTTTATTTCCCCTGGGAGTGATTATTACCACACCTGCCCCCGAGCCTTGTTCGTTAGATGCACCGTCCACAAAGAGATTCCACTTGATATCTTCCGTTATTTCCAGTTGCTCCTTATCCTCGTTGGTAGTGAATTCTGCAATGAAATCAGCCATGGCTTGTCCCTTGATGGCGGTGCGAGGGTGATAGGTGATATCATATTGACTTAGCTCAATACACCATTTAAGTAGTCGCCCGGAAGTGTCGGGACGATGGAGTACCTGCCTCAGTGGTTGATCGGTCAGAACTTTGATGGAATGGGATTGGAAGTAGTGACGCAGTTTTCGTGAGGTGATTAGTAAACAATATGCTAACTTCTCGAGCTTAGGATATCTAACTTCCGCCCCAGTAAACCTTTTGCTGACGAAGTAAACTGGTCGTTGCGTGCGGTTGTCTTCCCTTACCAAGGCAGCGCTCAGGGCGTGGGGTGACACAGCGAGGTATAGGTATAATTCTTCTCCTTCGCTTGGAGTTGAGAGCACCGGTGGTTTCTGGAGGTGTTCGATTAAGTGAAGGAAAGCGGTCAGGCATTCGTCAGTCCACTCGAACTTTCCTTTATCTTTCTTTAGGGCTTCGAAAAAGGGGACGCACTTGTCCGTTGCCTTGGAGATGAATCGGCTTAGGGCGGCCACTTTTCCATTTAGGCTTTGCATTTCCTTTCGGGTGGAAGGTATCTTGATATCCCTTAGCGCTCGGACTTGTTCAGGGTTTGCTTCTATCCCTCTGGCATGAACGATGAATCCTAAGAACTTCCCTGACGACACACCGAAGGAGCATTTTAGTGGATTCAACTTCATTCCATATTGTTGGAGTACTTGAAACATCTCGCCTAGGTGGCTTACGTGATCTTTGGCCTTCCTTGACTTTACCAGCATGTCATCCACATATACTTCCATAGTTTGTCCTATTAGCCCTGCAAACATCTTGTTGACGAGGCGCTGGTAGGTGGCTCCTGCATTTTTAAGTCCGAAGGGCATCACTTTGTAGCAGTATAAACCCCGGTCAGTGATGAAACTAGTGTGGTCTTGGTCGGGAGCATGCATAGGAATTTGGTTATATCCTGAGTATGCATCCATAAAAGATAGGAGTTCGTGCCCGGCTGTGCTGTCTACAAGTTGGTCGATTCTGGGAAGCGGGAAGCAATCCTTTGGGCAGGCGTCGTTTAGGTTGGAGAAGTCAATGCAGGTCCGCCACTTCCCATTAGCCTTCTTTACTAGTACCGGGTTGGCGATCCATTCTGGGTAAACAGCTTCTCGTATGAAGTCATTGGCGAGTAGATTCTTTACTTCTTCATCGAGGGCTGCTGATCGCTCTGCCCCCATACTTCTCTTTTTTTGTTTTACAGGCGCCTTGGTAGGATCAATGTTTAATACGTGGCATGCTACGTCGGGGGAGATTCCGGTCATGTCAGCGTGTGACCAAGCGAATACATCCAAGTTGTGGCGGAGGAAATCAATGAGTTGTTCCTTCAATTCAGCTTTCAGCTGGGACCCAATTTTCAGTAGCCTACTTGAGTCGTGCTTGTCTACAGATATAAACTCCATAGCTTCTGCAGGCTCGGTGGTGGCCTCCTCCTCTTTGTCCATAGGGTCTAATTCATTGAAAAGTCGCTGGTGTATCGAAGAGGAGGGGCTTTCTTTAGTTGCTATGCTTCAAGGCTTTTCGTGCAGAGGGCGATCTCTACACTTTTCCCTTTATCTTTCCTGTGGTTGTTGCGAAGTTCGGTTACATAGCAGTCTCGTGCAATATCCTGGTCTCCTTCCACTTCCCCTACCCCATTGTCTGTTGGAAATTTCATTTTCAGGCACCATGGGGCTAGGACAATCTGGAAGTCAGATAAGGCTGGTCTTCCTAAGAAGGCGTTGTAGGCCGAATGGTTTTCTATCAGCACAAATGTCTATTTCCTTACCACGGAGCGGGGATGGCTTCCAATCTCAACAAAGAGGTCCAGCTGCCCGAGGGGCATCTTTGCATCTCCAGTGAAACCGTGTAGTGGTTTATCGCAGGGAGATACATCCTTCATTGATAGCTTCATTTTGTCGAATGCGTGTTTGAAAAGGATATTTACAGAGCTTCCAGTGTCTACCAGGATTCGGTAAACTTCGGCGGGACCGAGTCGGGCAGAGATAACCATGGGATCCATGTGAGGGTACTGTCTTCCTTCTAGGTCGCGTTTACTGAATATGATGTCATCGCTTTCTTTTCGCTTTGGGTGGCGCTCTTCTATAACCGTATTGACACAGTCTTTATTGTCTCTAAGCGACTTCCCATATCTTTCCATCTCTCTCCAACTTCTGTCTGCGATGTGCGGACCTCCTGAGATGGTATGGACCACTATCTTCTCTTGACTGGAGCTGTTAGCGTTGTGGTTTCCTCTGTCGGTCCCTGGTGAGGGTAGCCTCGGGTTTTCATTGGCCGGGGCTGAAGTTCTGTCTTGACTTTTTACATAACGTTCCAGTTTCTTTCTTCTGATGTGTTCCTCAATCAGATCTCGGAGATGATGGCATTCATTGGTATCATGTCCGTGAGATTCGTGGAAGCGGCAGAATTTTCCAGACTTCTGTGCGTTATCTGATTCCTTCTTGTATGGTGGGCGTTTGTATCTAACTTCGCCTTGGGTGGCAAGGAAGATATTTTCGACGGTCTCGTTCAAAGGGGTGTAAGTGTCGAATCTTGGTCCTGGCCGATATAGGCGCTTTTCTACCTTCTTGCCCCCAGCATTGTCTCTGGAATCATTTCTTCGAACGTCCCTCGCCACAGCAGGGGCGTTGCCATGGGTCGTCTTACTTTGCTGTCTCGACTGCTCTTCAATGGCAGCATCCTCAAGCCTCATGTATTTCCCGGCTTCGTGGAAGAAATCGGGTAAAGTAGCTGGTTTTTCTTTTGTCAATCTTCTAGCAAATTTAGTGTCTGGATGCACCCCACTGCAGAGGGCCATTAGGATAAGCTTCTCATCGGCATCTTGAACTGCGGCTGCTGCGGCGTTGAATCTGGTTAGGTATTGCTGCAGCTTTTCTCCAGGTTTCTGTTTGACGCTGGATAAGGAATAAGCGTCCTTAGGTTGCTCCACATGGATGCGAAACTGACTGATAAATTTTTCTTTCAACATCTCCCATGAGCTGATGGATCCTTGGGGTAGATGACAGAACCAGGAGGTAGCAAGATCTGCTAAGAAGAGCGGAAAGCATTTGCATAGTACTCCCTCTGTTGCTCCACTCATGAGCATATGCTGCGTGTACCTCTGTAAGTGTACAACGGGATCGGAGGTTCCTTTGTAGGGTTCCATTGTTGGCATCTTCCATTCTCGGGGGGTGATAGCAATTTCGATATTGCGGGCGAAAGGGCTGGTTACCCTAGCACCTATCCCTCGATCTCTTTGCTCCCGTTGGACACACTCTCTGAATAAGCGTGCCATTCTTTCATCAGAACTTGGAGCAGATAGAAATGAGTTTGGTTCTGCTCTGTGGGATTGATTCCGTCCAGACGACCTGTAGGGATGGTATCGTCTATCACTCCTCATATTTTCCAGTGGCTGCCTTTGATCTTCTGGGAGCATGCTTGGGTCAGCTATAGTTGGCCCTTGCCTTGATCTTCCCCTGTTGGGTTCTGATCTAAGCACTTCCTCGGGTCCAACTTCGGGCTGAACTCTAGCTCGGCCCCGTTCACTGGTGTTTCTGTGGTTAGGCAGCATGACAGGCTCAGCTACAGTTGACCTTCGCCCGGTACCTTCCCCGTTGGGTTCGGTACCAAACGTTTCCTCAGGCCTAACTTCGGGCTATGCTCGGTCTCGGCTCCTACCACGGCTACTTCTACCGTTAGCTCCTTCGAAGAAGGATGATCTTTGATGTCTTTGAGATCCTCCAGACTGGGACTCGCCCCATGATTCAGTGTTGCGGTTGGATTCTTCAGCGTCCCTCAAGCGTGACATGAGATGGTCCACCAAGGCTTCCTGCTGGGACGTGAAGCGGTTAGTTACTTCAACAACAACTCTGTCCAAATCTGCCCTAGTGATTGCTGCAGGCTGTTCTGTGGCAGGAGTGGTTGGGTTAGCCTGTCCTTCATTTGTTACCGTTGTTGGAGGAGGACGATTCACTTGATTCGTGACAGCTGGATCTGGAAGACTGCTGGATGCGATGTTTTTTCCTTTGTTAACATCTTTTCTCTGTTTGGGAGGCATGTTTTCCAAGTGGCGGACGATGCTGTTAGGAAAACTTGTTAAGTAGATGAAGCTGAAGCTTCGAGCTTCTAGTTCTCAGTGAAAGCACCAAAAATGTTTGCACAAAAAATGGACAAACACCTCAAAGTTGTATGATTTAGTAGATCTTATGTTATTCTTAGTAATTTGAGCGACTTATGCAAATACGTAAAAAACAGGGGTTAAACTGTAAAAAAGACACGCAGATTTATAGTGGTTCAGCCAGAATGTGCCTACGTCCACTTTATATGTTATTTCTCTTGTTCTGTTATGATTACAAGTACAAAGCTTTGGTACAAGTAAAAGAAAGTTGTTTGAAGAGTTCCTTCCGTGCTTGAGCTCTCAAAACTTGTCCCCATTGTTGTATCCCTGCCCCTCTATTTATAGAGTGAGGTTGGGAGCAGGGGTCTTGGATGTATATAGCTGCTGGTGGGCCTGGGCTGACATGATCTGGCCTGGCACGTCTTGGTCCGGTAGCGTTTGGTCCGGTGGTAGGAGGTTCGTTCGGCAGTCTCGAAAGATGGTTGGTTCGGCAGTCTCGAGAGAGAGTTGGTTCGGTGTGGAGATGGTTCGGCAGGAGGTGGTTCGGTGGGAGTTGGGAAGGTTGGTTCGGTTGGTTCGACAGGAGGTGGTTCGGGTGAGGTCTGCCGAATGGTGCCTGCCGAATGGGGTTGAGCGAGGTCTACCGAATGGGGCTGTCGAATGGGGTCTGCCGAATGAGGCTGCCGAATGAGTCTGCCGAATGAAGCAAGTTTCTTGGTCTCCATGTCTTCTGGGTGAGAACACGCCCAACAGTATTCTAATCTATTTCCAGCGCTTCCTCGTTATCTTTGGATTCCTGCTCAAACTTAGTTTTGTATTCAACTGCGCTTCTTTGGGTTGCGTCCCTTTCTAACACCAGTTTATGGTTCCGATGATGAAGCACTTCAACCTCGGCTAAGTGCCTGGCTTTCTCATCCTTAAAGTGCCTTGATGGTCATTTATGCTCTTTCTCAGCTTCTGCCTGAGAGCTCCTTGAAGATTCTAACTCATTAGTTAGAATTTCAATGATCCGCTTGTCCCACCACTCTCATCCACTCATTATACCATTGTGTATCATTCACGCAATCCATAATCATTTTCTAAACTTTTTCTAGAACTTTCTTAAGATTAGGCACGACGAAAAATCCATCGAAACATACATTTGGAAAATCTTACTTGGCTATATGAGTGGCGGCATCGACTTGATGAGCTTCAATGACAACTTGGGTGTTAGTGCTTTCTTCGCCCGGCCTTTGATGGTGAACATCATGCTTACTAGGATGCCGACGATCCTTGTGTCACTGAGGATATGATGGATCAATGGACTATGAAGAAATTGAAGTGGAAGTGGCACCATGAGAGGTGTTAATAGGAGAAATGTCGTCGTGGCGACCTTGTTGCCTTTCAAAACTTTTAGGAGGAGATCTTCACTTGGATCGATGTTTATCATGGGAAGACCTATCTCTGTCACCTCTATTCTAATAATCATGATCCTGACTAGAGTGATAGCTAGGGTCGTATTCACAACCACTACCTTGGTGGTATAGGCTCGAACGAGAACTAGGAGTCTGGCATGATATTTCCTGTACAGATTGAATCATGTGCTTCTTCCTCACCGTTGTTTCTACAAATAAAAATAAAGAATGAATCATATATAATTATTGTAGGACACGAGATAAGGGCAATGCAATATTGTTAATTGCATGCAAATGTGTGTGTCCTTGTGTTCCCCCAATGGACCAGTTATTAAAGCTTTACTGGCGGGAATAACCTCTCTACTAGTGGTAGAAGGGATTCCATCCCCAGCTCTGGAAGTAGATTCTGGGCCTCCGATGCTCATGTCAGTAAAATGAAAGATATCAACGTTATTTGGTATTGAAAGATCAGATAACGCCTCAAATGTTTCGTTTAAGTGCTTTAATGGTTGAGAAGCGGACTGATCCAGAATAACTTGAGGAGTGATGGATAGCTTGGGATGTTTGAAGAGGCGACTCTTAGGGAAACTATAATCGAGTTTCTTCCTTTTTCCTTTTTCCTTTTTCAAGAGTAGAGGGTTGTGGGGTTTGCAAGGATCCATCTACAACCCTGAAACTAGAACCCACATCATCGCCACCAGGGTCGTCACTCTCATCTCCTGCTGCATCTTTATCGGTAACTTCCTAAGCCCCCTCAACAGGGGCACAACAGGATCATCCTGAATGCCTTCATCATCAGCCACATCCCGCTGCTTAGTCATCATAACTCCAGCGATGATCGATAGCCCTATGCTATGACCCTCTTCCATTAGAAGTAGGTAATAAAGCGTTTGTCAGTAAGGAGGTTCTGGATGTCTCTATCTTCTGATAGAACCCTTCTAAGAGTCGAGACCACGTTCGTATGTAGTTTTCCATCGAGTCGTGGATAAGAGCCTGCATAAACTAGAAAAGTTACTTAGTTCAGGATACAACCTAGATACAAGCACTTATGAAATTAAGCAAGGAGAAATACTTATGTCCTTCTAACCACTGTCTGGCAAAGCCGGGTGGGTAGCCAATATAGAACCACTCGCTTTTGAAAGTGCTCAACTTGTTCAAAGTACTAGTTAGGATCTGGCACTTATTGGCCGACTCAAGAAATGTGAACGAAAGGCTTTCCTTTCGTCTCTTAAAGGTGAAAAGAAATTGAACCTCTTCAGGATTTGGAGGACGAAATAAAAACTCCATGAATGTTATGTAGGTACAGTTAAGTAAGACATATCCATTTGGATGCAGTTGTGCTAGTGCTAACCTCATATGATGTAGCATCTCTCAGATAAATGAATTGAAGGGTGGAACGCATCCTGCCCAACACATGAATTTGTTGCATGCATTGAACCCCTCAATGGGCATATGATCTCTATCATTTGGAGTTGAGACCAACACTTCGTCGAACGAAATCCCATGTCTAGCACAAATTCAATGAAGAGAGGCTTCATTAATTTTTGAAGCCACAAAATACTCTGGATCTTCCAAAAATGTCACATCTTCTAAAGTGTCGGGAGCAGTGTCAATTACTTCTGCTGGAAGGACATGAATGATGGAGAAAAGTTTGAGTAATGGACAAGAATTTTTTGTTTTTTCAGCTTGATGTCTGTGGGAGAGTCTATAGGAAGCTATTACGGAGCTCGATTCAGCACCTGTATTGTTGTGCTGTGAAGGTTGTCTAAAAGAAATGGCAGCTAAACGTCTTGAGCTTCTGGAACCATGACTACTAAAATTAGTAGATAATCATCATTAGAAAAAATAATGCTTTCCCCCATGCAAAGTATGTGCTAGTGTAGTGTGGTGCAGTGTTGTGCTATGTAGTGATAGGCAATTTTGTATTAAAGAAAATAACCGTGACGAAATTTCAAGATTCGACCGAAGTGACCGTCATTGCTGACTATCTCAACCGATTCTCCATGTCACTGGGTAAAGATTGAATCAAAACTTCAGGATCAGTTATTGGCACGTTAAAGTTTGACGTGTGTGTTCAGAAGTGGATGAGCTTCAAAATTTGTCCCATGCATATGCAACAAATATGGATATACAAGAGATTATCCAATTTAATTTCATAGTTCGATTGTCATATGCGTTTTGTAATGAGTCGGATTTTGCCCGTTCGAAAATCGACATCCGTACTTCACATTGTACTAGAATGCCGCAGATTCAAACGTTCAAATCCGATTCGCGGGAGCTTATAACAACATTAAGTATAACAACACAGCGGAAGAAAAAGAATATATCAATATATATAACATTGATACAATGACAGATACAAAATCTGATACAGTATGATACAACAGAATGATACAACATATATCAATATACATCAGAGATATGATACAAGAAAATAGCAGTGGAAAGAAAGTAGATAACATCAGCAGCAGATAGAATATCTCCAATAGAATGCTCCAAGATAAGCAACGTCAGTCCATGAACTCCAAGAACTGAATTAGCTCCAGATAATCTACTTACCCTGAATATCTGAAAAACCCAACTCTAGACTGCCCGTGTGGAAAATAGTGGGCACACAGAGTTTAGGAAGGGAACAATAAACTCCGGGTCAGTCATGGGACTGGTGTGAGCAACAAAACAGTTTATCTTTAAACAAACACAAAAGGCTTTTAAACATTGAAATCCGCAATGTTTTTTGAAAATGAAACTACCATAAGACCTCCTACCACACACACAATGCAATCGCAGAATTGGAGGAGATTTCTTCTTATGATAGTCAAAAATGCTTACTACGCAAAATCATTCGATATTATTATCATTAGTGCATAGTGTCGAAAACATTTCGAAAATATAATATAAATCTTAGCCAGCATACAACATTTCATCGTATGCCTACTATAGCTACCATGTTCAATAACAGGTTACCGCCACATTCCATGGCAGGTTATACAACTAAAACCGTACAGGGTTCGTATTGTTTCTTTGGATTTCCAACAAATGATCAGGCTAAGGAACTTCCTTACCAAAATAGAAACGCCTCTGGAAAGACGCCCCGGATCCTAACCGGATCTCTGCAAACAAAAGGCCGACGCTACCTCACGCTGTACAGCTGTAACTATGTAACTAACACACTGACGCTACCTCACGCTGTACAGCTGTAACTAGGTAACTAACACACAAGTATGCCATCCCCCGGTCGTAACCAACCTTTATCCGAGGATTCTCAATCACAAAGCAACAGCCACAAAATATAATCAACATAGGTAAAATATCTGGGCTCCATACCATGATATCACCTTTTATCCAGAAGGAAATGGCATACCCTAGGGGCGCTACCCCTACAAACCTTTGCCGCAACATTCCTGTTTCGACCATTACCGGGTTGTGAGGCTCGACGAAGTCTCGTCCACAAAGCTACGCTTTTTCACAAAGCCACGCTTTTTCACAAAGCCACGCTTTGACCAACAACTGATCAACAGCACTTCGTGTGCCACGTTACCAAATTGGGAATGTATCACTAGTAACCATCAACTACATAACCTCTGAGCTCGTACGTCTCAGAGAAGGGTATTAAGCTAAGAGAATAAATTCTCCGCCACCAACAGAAATGTATTTGATAGAAACCAGCTTTACATCTCAAAGTGTAACGTCAGACACACATCCATACAAGTCTGTTCCGGGTTCGAACAGAACCGAAGGCACTTCCAAAGAAGCCCTTGCAATCCGGGTATTCACAATCCCAATCGGACTTCCCATCACTTAGGAAATCTCTATACCAGGCGCTACTCGGTGCAGAGACAATCGATAGGTCATCCTATCGCTCTCGCAAATACCCGGTCTTCACCACCGGTCTTCAAATGCTATCCATATCGTCGTATCACTATTCGGAATGGGATATATGACACAAAGGCCCTCTCCCGGCTAAACCAAATAACGAGCGCAATTAAAAATCATATGGATACTGGGGTCTCAGTTAAATCACAGCTTAAAGCCCAAAACTTTTCATTCGAATGGTAAAACAAATTACCATTTCCAATCTTTTAAACAAAAAGATTCATTTCAAAAACCTTCACTGGTTTAAACAATTTCCACACTTTTAATTTTTTAAACAAAAAGATTTGATTCACAAAGTTAACCCCATTCACAAAGATTCATTCATGGATTTCAAAACAATTTCCATTTCACTTGAATTAACTCGTTAAATCTTTAAGTCAAGATTTAACTTATAGCTTTCAAAACTAGTTTCCAAAGGTTCATTCATAGCCTTGCAAAACAATTCCATTTCAAGTTAGATTAACTCATCCGGTCTTTGAAATCAAAGACTCATTTCATAGTTTTCAAAACATTTCGATTCTATTTCAAACTTGAAACCATTCAACACAATTTGGAAATTCATTACTTTTGTGAAAGCTTTTACTATTTGAAAACAAATAGTTTCGTTTTCAGAAAAATCCAGTTATATTTACACGAGATAAAACCCTTGAATTAAATTCAAATTCTCAAATCAATACTTTAAAATGGTTTAACCCATATATAACTTATACAACATCTTTAATCCCTAGTTTCAAATCATAGAATTCAATTTCAAACTTGAATTCAAATTTAAATCAAATTATTTAAATTTTCAAAACTCGATTAAGTTATTCAAAATAACTTTTATCTTTGAAATCCCATTTCAAAAGCTTTTCACTTTAAACTCAAATTTCCAATTTCAAAATCAATTGAAATTAAAATTTCAATTTCAAAAACATTAAATTTAAATCATCTGTGAGTTAACCAATTTCCTCGTGAAATCCATATTTGTGTGTGTATGGTGTAGTCCAGGGGTTTCACACACAATAGTGCAACATCAATCATCACAGATATATCGATAAGCGGTATAATCGATAACGCTTATCTTCATTCACAGATTCATAGATAAAATAAATTTATCGGTCACAAAGATTCACTATTACAATTCGATGTGGGTTTCGGATAACCAACTGGAATCCGACTCCCTGTCGCATCGAAATTCAAATGTCGTTTACGGATCAAGGGTTGGTAATATGAATATGAAACAGAAATCACAGATATATATATCGCAGATAAGTAAATTACAGATCACATCATAAATCAGGTGTATCACAAAACATCATATATCAGGGAATATCAAACAATTCAACCATTCAACGAAATCCAAACATCCATAAGTGGAATCAATTAATATCTGATTATAATTAATTTATACCAGATTAATTACTTATGAATAAACTACAAATCTTGGTTAATTCATCATTAATTAATTGTAAACCATTTCAATTTATTAATCTTTAATCATTTATTAATTAACATTTAAATCCTATATAATACTCTTTGGAAATAAATTATCAATTACCAATCAACTTAAAACCTTTGAGTTAAATCATTCTTTAAAACACTTTTAAACTCAAGATATTTTGTTTTGAAATCTTAATAAGTCCCGACTTAAATCAATCATTCCTTATTCAAAAAGAAATGGGTAAGAAATTGTTTAATCTTGACCCAGTTTTAAAATTTTAAAAACCTGTTATTGCACTTAATTCCTAGACCCGAGCCAAAAATGCATAAATCCTGGGCTCTACTTTGAGTTTTCCTTCCACATGCTTCGAGCCAAACATCCCAAAGCCCCGAGTAAACCATCCTTAATCAAATTTCCTTAACCCATGTTAAAGTTTAAAACGACAGTTCTATATATAGGCGCAAACTCGAGTCCTGCTTCGAGTCAAAAGCCCTCTCGCTCGAGCAAACACACGCGAAGAACTCCTTCTTCCCAAACACTTCAACAGCCCAGATTCAGATACTCGAACCCATCGTGTGCACGTGCACCCTCACCGGAGCTTCCTCCGATCATCGATGATCACCCCAACACCTCGCCTAACCATGCAGCATCCCACTACTATCACCCAAACATTCGCACGAGACTCGAATCGAAATCGAGCGTAAAACCCAATCCTGGAACAACTGAACCCCACCAACCAAAAACCTGGAACAACTTCGTCTCCGATCCTCCGACCACCATCACCTGTGAAACTCCGGCCAAACACTCGTCGCTAACCCCTCTACTATCCCCTTGAACCACGACGAACTCGATCGCCCACCAATGATGAACGAGACGAAATAGAAACCCATGACAAAACTAGGTTTTCGAACGAATAACGCCTGCCGTTGCCTCCACGGTGATCGTGAGCACCACCTATCATTTTTCCTACCATCGTCATAGGCCCCTCCACCTCCATGCTAAACGTCGATCACCAACCATCCTCCGATCAACTACAATTGATCACAACCCAATTTTCGAACAAATACGAACTGCTCTCAAAACTTTGATCGAAAAATTATAATTTTTGTTTTAGAAATCATATCATAGCATACGAATTCAGTTTGCATTCCTGAATTTGAAATTTAAAAAAAGTTTAAATTTTGACTTATTTGAAATTGAATTCGAATTTCATGCTTTCCAGAGAAAATCCTAAGTTGATTCAACTTAAATAAAATTTAAATCTTGAGTGTACACTATAACAATCAATTCTTGTCTCAACACTAAACCCAAGCATCAAGTAGATCAGGTGAAAATGAATTTTAAATCAAAGTCTTGTATCTAAAAACCTTAGAACAGAAAACCTGTATAATCAGTAACTTGTACTCCCAGTTTTCGAATATATTCAGAGGATTTATATGTATATAAAAACAGACATATATATATAAAATAAATTCAAACTAAAAAAAACACATATGTTACTCACTTGTATTTGTGAAAGAAGAACAGAGCCTTCATTTTGTTTGAAACAGGTTTTGAAACTTGCTAACTGAAGTTTCTTGACTTCTCTGGTTCAAGTTGTTTAAAGTTGAATCTGTGTTTAACTTGAAGTTTTGTTTTAGTTTTAAACCTTGATTTTAAAACCTGTGAATTCGAAAACAGAATTACATCTACATATACTGATAGGCAACCATTTCATATATATGTATATACATATATAAACACATTCACATCTATGCAGCTATCTTATTTTAGAAATCAACCCCAGGCATTTTAGTTATAGATTAAAGGTTTTAAAATAGAAATTTGCTCACATGAGTTCTTTTGAACAGAGGACTCAAGCCTGATGTTGAAGAAAACAGAGACAGGAATTTCTTTTCTGGGATGATTCTTGTATTTGTTTTGTTTTATTCTTCATTTTCCAGGTTTTTGATCATCATCCCTTTTCTTTTGATTTAAAATTTTGTTTCAGATATGAAGTGCTTCAACATGAATCTGAAACTTTGCTTTGAACTTGAATGATATTTAAATTTGTAGATGATGATGTTCTCTTTCCTTTTTCTCTGGTTTGCTTAATGATGATGGACGAAATGGAGATGTTGATATAAAGAAAAGAGCTTTACTATGTGATGTACTAACATTGTACAGGGTGATAATGTGTTTTTGTACAAAAGATCAGGGATATTTTCTTCTTCTTGTGGCTGATAGATTATTGTAATGGCCAACATTAATTAGCTTTGTACAAATATATACTTGCTTTTCTTCATTTCGGCTGAGAAGATATCCATGTGTACTTGAGAAGATGTGGTATTAAATGTATGTGTTTCTCATTTTGTTTACAGCAAATCTATTTGCGTTGTATTTGTATTTGTTTCCATCTTATCTCGGCTGTACAAAGCATGGAGATAGTTTGCTATCTTGTTTTGGTTTCACACTTGTATGTATTTTTGTTGTCTTGATGTTTGCATACGTGTCTTGTTTCTTGCTTACATATATACTTGCTGCCTTGTTACCTTGAAAACTTAATATATATAGATAAAGTTGTCTTATTATCTAGGGATATAAATGAAGTTTTTAATTGTTAATATGTTGTTATAATTATATTTCTAACTTAAGTGTTTAAATTGTCTTACATATAAATTTATTCATTTTTGTAGTATATATATTATCTTGCATTTTTACATTGTATTTATATTTTACTTTATTACTAACTATCTTGTATTTCTTTATATATATTTTTATTTTCTAAACCATTTATTTACAACTCAAATTCAAACCAAAAAATATATCTATATATTTATTATTTTCAAATTCACTCGTATATGCCCAAATACATATATACACATATTTACAATATTTTTAAATTTAAATGATTTATACAAAATATATTTGGATATTGGGGAAACTCGCAATCAATTAATCCAAAAATAAATAAATTTTACAATTTTTTATTCAAAAATTCATTAAATTATTAATTTAAATTAAATTAAAATCTGGGGTCGTTACACGTTTGAATATGCAATCCATTTCATATGCAAGTCATATATGTCCGTTCTAGATTTCAAGGCCGTAGCTCGACACAAAGTTCTAATCAAGATTTGAGGATTTTAGGTATGTTCATCAAAGTTAAACCAACAAATGGTCCAAAATGATGTTATGACCGATCAATCCTTATGTGCATAACCGATCTATTTACTAGAGGCCAACTTCTAATAACCGATCGTTTATGTATGATCATTTCACAATGGATCATTTTAGCAACTCCAATAGATTGTTATCTCGTATTGATCGTTGTGATTGATCCAACCTTCGACTCCGGTTCCACACTTCACTTCAATTCAAATCCCCAACCACCGATCCAAAAAAACAAAGATCGGCCAAAACTCTAGCAGAAGAGGATCGATCCAATTTCTCTTCATTTTTTTCAAGTACTAATCCATCAAAACGATCGATAGCAGTCCACCTTTTGGAACTTTAGGAAAAATCAAATAAAATCAATCTTCCACCCTCAACACAAAAGCAAACGATCGATACAACTATGATCGTTTTGATAGCTCCATCACCACATCCAAAAACTTGTCGTTGCTTTCCATATCAACATACAAATGCCGCCGTGACACCATGACTCACTTCGACCAACTCAAGTCGACCACAAATGTCTCATCACAGAAATCAAAATGAAATAAAAGAATCGAACCTACCAATGTATAAAAGTGGAAGACGAAAGCAATTTGGATTCGACTATAAAGAAAGATCTAAGGAGATGAGGTAGCGATGGTAGATATAGCGAAGGAGTTGATCAGTTATGAGATGAATAAAGTTTGGGGAACGATTTTGGATCCGAGAATTTCAATTGGAAGTGAAGGGGAGGAAGAAGATGGAGTTTACTTTCATTTTGGTTCGGTTAGTATACTCTTGCTAATGAAATAAAGTGGTAAAATAATCTAAGTGTCCAAGTAATATATAGGGTGGATCGAACCAACAAAGCCCGCAATTCAATCAAATGACCAAACCAAGAAATGATCAAATGCGATTGTTCTGTGGTGAAAGTATTCCGATCCTTCTCTTTAATACGCAATGCAATTGGTTCATTCAACATATACTTGATCATGTACGATCGAAAACTAATGGCTTTGGAACGATCCATCATTTTCTTTATAAAAAAAGAAGAAAATGATCGGACATGACCCAATATCAATGTATTTGACAACGACCCATGAACGTGCAATCGTGATCGGGAGTCAGGGATGAATATGTATATGTGCAAGTGTACGTCCCAAAAAATTCAACTTCTTGAAATCGACAGAATTGAGTTCTCACCTGTATTAATTAGATAAAAATTTAAACCAGACAACCAAGGCATACTGACTCACTTAAATGAAGACTTTAACGATCACGATCAAGATGTGACCTAGAATTTATACTATTAGAAATCAACAAACCATCATGTCAAACAGAAAGAGATGCGATTCTTCAAGGAAAGCAATTCATCGAAGGGATGAATACGGTTCAGAAAAATGGATGGATTCCTTTCCAACGACTCTAATTTGCATCGACACAAAGAACGTCATGTTGAAACAAGACGTACTTTGGGGGCAAGTGTTATCAGCCTTTTGGCCCGACTATATTCGAGCTGACTAGACAAGTTAGACTCGACTGTCATCGGAACTGACAGGTCAGACTAACAATCACGACGCCTAAAGATCAGACACATATGATAATATGAAGCAGTGGAGAAGCAGAAATGGAAGATGGACTTAATAGAACACTAAGAATATGAAAATACACCATTTACTAAAAATGGATAGGGTACGATCCACATTCGCCAATTATGGATCATACCATATTGATATTACAGTTCAACCTAGCGGAAAATGACTGATATCTCCAAATCTACAAGTCAACTAGATATGAAACTTTGGGAACAACTATATAATGAAGAGTGGAGCCCACTATATCAATCTCATGCCAAAAGGAGCTCACAAAACGATCGGTGCTGATCGTTATTGCAAGTGATGTGGGACCTACGATCAATACTGGGACTTTTTCTAGATCTGGAGACTCCCCTACCAAAATTTCAGGAAGATATTTTGCCATCATCCCTTATAAATACAGACTTGATTGTTCATTTTCGAGATCTGGACGCTGCTGTTTCCTTTGTACTCCGTTATAACTAAGGATCATACCCAATCCATCCCTCTGTACTCAGCAATTCAAGTGATTAACAAAGTTACTTCTCTAAAGTGGATGTAGGTTTTCAAGGCCGACCCAGTATAAATCGTTGTGTTTTTTATATTGCCTATTTTCTTTTATTTAATTGCTTGTTTCCTTTGTTTTCACTGGATTTTCTTCAATTATTTCTCTACAAGATCTCTATTAGGTGTTTATGACAATTCTTGGTGCAAACAATACGTAAATAATTTGCTTTGGATTGATTAAATAAGTTTGATTATATAGTGTGGATTATAAAATAAATAAGTACGGTTTCGATTTGATTATATTAAAGTGTATATTATAGATAAATGAATAAAGTTTGCATTATCCTATTTATTATCTCTAATAATTAGTATATCATTTATGGGCAGTTTTTTTCCCATTTTTGTTGATGACAAAAGGGGGAAAATATCAAATATACACATGCATATATAGGAATATTTAATGGTTATCATCATCAAAAAGGTGGAGATTGTTAATACCTCTATTACTAATTTTGATGACAACAACCATATAAAATATAGATACTAATATTTTGCCAAATTATATAGTATAGTGCAGAATATAACATAGATGTTGAATTGAAGACTGTACAATATAAAGATTCAAGATAAAGATCTGAAGACTCATGATTTAAAGACAATGAAACAAAGATTTCAAGGTTATAATTTAGTGTGTATAATCAATAGTAAATATTGTTAAAGTCCTGATAGTAATTTCTGATCTTTATCTTCAATTTCCGATCCTTGATATTTTAAACAAACATAAATTACTTTAATTTCAAAAATATATTTTAAATACTTTATAAAAGGTTTTTTGACTTCAAAAATATTTAAAATCTATGTTCAAAATATTTTATAAAGTATAGAATTTTCAAAACATTTTTAAGAAAACAATCTTAATTTTCAACTAGCATATGTCGACATACGTATCTAGGATATGTTGATGTGCATGCCATCAGATGATGTTTCAAACTTTGAGTGGAAGTGTCTATTCAACACAACCCTTCACGAATGGATACATCTATTCATTCACAATATATAGTGGAGTGCAAAATGAATTTTTAACAACTAATTACTTTCTTCCCACTCCTTACTCTCTTGAAAATTCTCTTGAAAATATAATCTATTCTCTTCAAAATCATATATAATCAATTAATACCTCATTATATTGGTTCAATACTACTTTCTTACTCTTTTGGAAACATCTCTCTCATTTCAAAGGTCAAAGTGCTATCCAAAAGGCTATAGGATCCATTGTATCCAAAGTACAAGAATTTATCTTTGGAAAAACTATCAGCTCTAGTCGTGTTTATCTGGGTGTGCTTATAGCCCATTCAAATCTAGTTGGTGCGCTTAGTAGCCTATCCAAATCTAGTGGATGTGCTTGTATCCCGATCAATCAAGTGAGTTTACCCCTTACTCAGAATATAGAAGAGTGTGTCTCGTAGCCTCAAAATCGAGATTGTATTTGGGTTTGCCTTCTACCTGGTTTAAGATTGGCATTTGAAAAGAAATATATACAAGCAATTGTATGAGACTGGATGTAGGAGAAATCTGAACCAGTATAAAATCCTTAGTGTCATATTTCTAACTCTTACTTTACTTTATTGCTTTTATTTCTATCCATGATTCCATCTGCGACTAATTGTTAGTATAATTTGTGTTGTTAATCTGTGATTTAATATTAATCTTGAAAGAAAACTAAAAAGATTTGCATAGGTTAGGAAATACTATTCACACCAACTCTAGTGTTAAATTAGCCTTAAGATCTATAATTTCGCAGCCCACACCCTTGTACGTATACGAGTGTAGTAATTAATTACTTTGTATTTTTATTTTGGGTAAGTGAAGAGTTAAGTTGATAATTATGTAAACTATTGAATAGGTCATAAATGTAATGAATGTGTAATTAATAAAAAATAACACTCACTACTTTTATAAAAAATTCACTATATTTTACTTAATTTGTCTAAAGTGAAAATAAAGGATACATCCCTAAAATCAAACTTAATACACAAAACATCCTCCTAAAAAAAAGATATAAATTACATCCCTATTTTTGAATACTACAATTTTCTTTCCTACAATACCCCTCTCCTCCATTGCAGCAATGTTGATTCTTCATATATGGATGTTATTCTCACATCCATAATTAAAATTTGCACCCCATTAATTATCAATCTTTAAAACGCAATAACTTTTTGTAGAAACGACGGATTAACAAACTGTTTTCACCATTAAATCACAAATTTTATTATATTTCTAATGAGTAGCATTGTGCATATGTAAAAACAACGACGGATTAACAGACCATTTTTCAAATTTTCTACAATTGTACGGTATGATTGCAGACAATTCAGCAATTATATGCAAAAATTGCAGAAATGTCTGCAATTATACCATATAATTGTAGAAATGTCTGCAATTATATCCAGTAGTGTAGACAATTCAACAACTATATGCAATAATTACATAAATGTCTGCAATTATACTCAATAGTTGCAGAAATGTCTACAATTATATGCAATAGTTGCAGACAATTCAGCAACTATATGCAATAATTGCAGAAATGTCTGCAATTATATACAATAGTTGCAGAAATGTCTGCAATTATGCAATAGTTGCAGACAATTCAGCATCTATATGCAATAATTGCAGAATTGTCTGCAATTATACGCAATTATTGTAAAAATGTCTGCAATTATATGAAATAGTTGCAGACAATTCAACAACTATATACAATAGTTGCAGAAATGTCTACAATTATATGTAATAGTTGCAGACTAGTCTGCAATTATATGGTATAGATGCACATTTGAAGAAAAAATGATGATGTTCAAAATTTGCAGAATTCTCTGCAAATATATGGAATAATTGCACCCTTACTGCATATATGATTTTTTTGGTATCAACAATGGATCTCATTTTAAAGATCATAAATTTTTTGATTTTTTGGTGAAAATGGTATACTGATCCGATGTTTCTACATAAACTTATATGCGTTTGAAATGTTAACAACGTAAAGGGTATTTGGTTTTTTGCGTGCGTGAATTTGAAAACAGGGACCGGAAAATTATTAAAAACGGAGGGATGTTTTGTGTATTTGCGAACTTTATCAGGGATATATGCCAAACGCACCCTTGTTTAAATTAAATTAGTTTTAATTTGTAAGTGTATCAAATATACTTATATGTGTGTAGTGCACGTGCAACAAATATGAAGGGTACATGGTTAATGTAGTCGTACGTAGGTGTTGGTTACATTGCAACAGACATGTTTGTCCCTTTATATATGTCTTTGTTCTCAAAAAAAATTTAAAACATAAAATAACAACCCTGAATATATACATATAATAACAACTACACACAGATATATATTTGCTTATGTGTTTGTATGTGTATCTGTGTGTGTATCTATGTGTAAAATTATTGTTTTGACCGTTTTAAATGTTTTAAATTCTAGAATCAACAATAAATCTAATTTTAACACAGGAAGGTTTGAAAGTCAAATCTATGATTTACACAAAATGTACCTTTTATAAACTTTAAATTAAAATAACAAACATATATACACACACACACACACATGAATAATTACAAACAGTGTATTAAATTTAAAAACAACATAAATTTATAAATTTTGTGATTTTATATGTATGTTTTAAAACTTAACAATAGAAAATTAGTCTTAACTTATGAAGGAATCAAAGTAGGTTTATCATTTTACACAAAAGTCTTACTTATGAAATTTTGAATTGATACACCTTTAAACTTATGTAAACAATGACCAAATAATTTATAAACAAAATCAACAAACATATAAAAACATGAGTCATTTTTCAAATGATTTCAACTGTTCAGTACATGTAATTTATTTATGTTTGTACATAACAAATGAAATTATATAAATAAATTAAAATCAGTTTCCAAACAATATTATTTTATGTTTTTTAGTTATTAATATCCAAGTCAAAACAAAATTAGACTGGATAACCCAAGCATATCTAAATTCATGGTAAAAGGTTTGAGATCTAAACAATACGTACAAGTTGAGCACAAAATAAAAGGAGAAGTAGAATAAGGGAATCTAAACTATATTGACATCATGAATTATTTGACCAAACAAAATGAGAACATTACCTTAAGATGAAGCCAAAAATCATACCTTGAATGAAGCATAAAATCCTAGATTTGATAGAATTAATCTCTAAAAGTTGCAACAATCCAAAGCACCGCTTTTGTATTTTATTTGATTTGTTTTGATCTTGGTTAGGAATTTTTTATAGCTAAGAGGCTATTGCTTTTCTTCCAAGAGAAGGGAGAAAGGATGGAAGAAAATGAATAGTCAGGAAGAATCATTGCATGAAGGAAATACATTTTGTTTTAAAAGAACTATTGAAACCTTTTCGATTCCTCTCCCTATAACCTTCATTCTTTAGTTCCTCACTAAATCTCAATCAAATCCTCTTCTTTTATGATGCATGGTAGACCATATATGGAGCCTATATAGGCTTTCAAAAATTTCCTAACCCACTTAATAATTTATTAATTGTGAATCAAATTTAAATATTTATCCATATTGTATATCGATACATACATATATAACTTTTATATACGATTTTATTAAATACTAATAGCATTCAAATAAATCAAAATAAAATATGTTAATTAATATTTCATAAATATTAATTAATTTACAACGATTATAAATTAATTAAATCATGTGGTTTTTGAAGTATTCATCCTTACATTTGTGTGACCCAAAGGTGTAAATTCAGTTAACGATTAATATCGAACAATTCGCAGATTAACGTTCACACATCACCTAAGCTACTGGTGTGACATTTTGGCTGAACTAATCGCTTACACATTATTTCAGCAAAATCCAATTTTACTATTATATGCGCTACCCCATATTAGCGATTATTTACACCAATTCTCTTAGTTAATTGCTATCCCGCCTTTTTACCAGGAAGAATACGAACGAACTCGATGAGCCAAACTTCTAAGATATAAAGACAAGAAGCCCGGAGCGATGACTACGAAGCCCAAAACTCAAGTGCAACCAAGATCATAAGGCAAATACAAATCCACCACAAAATTCCAAAAACCCAAAGTCAACAAATGTTGGGTCGGTATAGACCCCACCCCATGGGTCGGAAACCTAAATTCCAAAAAGCAAAAGTCCACAAATGTTGGATCGTAAATACTCCACCAAGGGCCCCATCTTCTGCATACTAATCCTACTTGATGTTAGAAACCTATTTCCAGTGTTGTCTTGTTGATCTAGTGCAATTCTCTACCGATCTCCACGAACTCTAGAATTTGCAACTTCGTCATTTGGACTCCAAAACAAGCTAATATTAGTGCAAACAACTATGGAATCACGAAGCTAACCATTACACGATCCAACATGAAGAGTTGAAGGCAGCTAATTTTGGCAATCTTATGGGTAAGTACCGACCCCTACCCTTAGAGTTGTACCAATTCATACAACTCGATGAGGTGATGACCTATTTTCTTGGGGAACTAGTCTATAGAAAGGAAAATGTATGGAGATCTTTTATGCGAGATTTTAGGCTCCCTACCTCTTTAAATAAAGGGGTAGGGCTCAATTTTCAAGATCTTTTGGCTCTTATTCTACTTAATCTAATTTCTTATAATCACTATTGAAGTTGTACGGACCCATAGTGGGAGTTGTACCGACCTGTAAGTACTTCTACTTGTAATCAGCAAGATAAGCAATAAAATTCATTAAGTGGACGTAGGTCGGAGTATGCTGAACCACTATAAACTCTGTATGTTCTTTCTTACTCGTTTTTCATTTATTTTTTTCACTTTTATTTCTCTACTTATTTCCATTGGATGTTTGTGTCATTTTTGGTTCAAACATCAACGTTATATCACATTAGGACTTATGAAATTTAGTGGTCCAAATTCCAACATTTTCCACATTCAACTTGACTAGTCTGAACATAAAATCCTTGGTTGAGTAATACTAATTATTATTAATTATACTGCTCTGACTAGGGACTTTAACTTTGAGTTGACTACAATTGAACTTGATACAAATCCAAATAACTGAGGTTATGGATTCTCTATTGAATAATGTTTCTCTTTAATGCTTCAACTCAAACCCAACTATAGTTATTCGATGAATGTTGTGCCATGATTTAACTATAATCAAAGTGGTGTCCATATTGAAGTTCAACTATTCCCAAATCGAGAGAACTTTGTAATATCATCACTTCAAGCTTCTCTTTTGACCCTATACAGTTAAAGCCTCGCAAAAGCCTCGCTATAGTGCATAACGCTCTTCCACCGCTGCGCTATTTCAATTTAGCGCTATTAGACAGTAGATCTGCTTTAAGCCTCACTATTTTCCGCTACACCCGCTAAATCAAGATTTTTAGCATCCACTTTAGCAATATTAATACATAAAGGTTGATTTGACTAGTTTTCTTGTAAACCAAATCAACAAATTCAAGGTAAGGGCCTAATGTTAAGGCATAATTTCTTAATACAAGCTAAATATCTTTTGTAGTCATCAAATCTAATCTACATAAATCATGATATTCTTCGGTTTTGTTATATAAGATTTTTAAAAAAAAATTCCTATACAAATGATCTGGGAATGAGAATAAATTAACTTTTAAATATTTGGTTTTATATCTAAATAAGCTTTTAGCATCTCTACAATTTTCCGCTAAGTCCTAGCTTTATCCCCACTATAACTCTTTGTACCTTCACCACTATAGAACTGTTCAACGCTTTAATTGCACATGTTTGAGCTTATTAATATTAACCAATAGAAAACTCTCTAGTGAGTCATTTTATGGATATCCAATAACCATCTGTACATAACTCCTTGGTGCCTCTAGCAGCCATGATAAATATACTGCCTAACATTTAGAGAGCGTTACATGCTCTAGTCTGAATGGATGAATCGATATCCTTTTTCAAAACATCTTAACTAGAAATATTTAAAATAATATGTTATTCAAATGTGATAAATTTATCATGATTTCAACACATTGCATATCACACAACATATCATTTAAGGATTTTCCATTTAATATACGTAAATTAAATAACTAATTAACATATTATAATATGACAAGTATATAGCAAAAATACAATGCTTTTATTATGAACAAGATTGGTCACAGAGTTAGATATATATAACAAATTACATAACTCCCCCTAGGGCATACTCGTAACTCTATCAAATACTTCTTCAGCAGTATATGCTTGACCTTTTGAACCTTCAATGCATGCTTTTTGTTTCACCTTTTTAAGGTGACCTAAATACCTTCATATAAAAAATTATCAGCGATTCGTTTACTATGTTGATTTCGAAAAAGAATATATAATTCCTACTTGTATTTTTCGTACCTCTCAAAAGTATACATCCATCCCACTTGCATTGTTCCTCACATTAAAGCTTTAGTTGATAGATGTATAGGTAAATGTTCCATGAAGTAGAATACTCTAGGAATATTTCTCCAATTTACACAGTAATTTGGGAATCTCCATTTCCATTTTCTTCCAAACTACTTTTATTAAGTGTAGTTGAGTATAACTCTTTAAAGAACAAACTAAGCTATGTAGGCAACTGTGGTGACCCTCACTTTATAACACATAGATTTTTTTTACATTCAAGAGGAATTCACCACTAAACCTCATTACTTTTATATTTGAATGTTTATATAATTTTCAAATATTTTTCCCAAGACCCTGGTTTACCAATATAATCATATCAGTGTACAAACAAATTATGTCAATTATATATTTGATGATATACAATTGTTTTTTTTATTATCTTGAAGTGATAAATCATAAAAGTGATTGTAGAAACAATCAATCATAAAAATTCACATTCGAAGACGTGAATAAAATCCAAAGAAATCAGTAAAGAATCCATCAAAAATGGATATTCTCAAAAATAGGCAAATCAGGCAAAATCAGCAGTTCAGACGTCTAAATTTTTATGACAGATGTCTAAATTTGATCTCAGACGTCTAAATTTTTATGACAGATGTCTAAATTTAATCTCAGACGTCTAAATTTTTATGACAGACGTCTCAGAGGTTTAAAATTGAAACAGAGAGTAAAAAAAACATTTTGAACTAATTCAGTGTCTTTTAGGTCTATTGCTCTCATAGTTCTATTTGAAATTTAAATACTCAATTACATACAAATTTCCAGAATTCGTGCACATGCCAGTATCACTTACCTGCCATGCACAAATTCATTTCACTTGAGTATCCTACTAAATTTTTTTTGAGAGTTCATTTCAAAAACCAACCCCCTTAGCTGTTTAATTTTCTTAAGACAAAATATAAGCAATAAAAATCAGAGATCAAATATATATGCACATATCATATGTATATAATATGTCTATCTCCTTATTTTTCTCCAAATCAGACATTCATAAAAGAAATTAGTAGTTAACCAAACATCATCAATGATCACTCACAACATGTTTTACTTAAGTACATGTTTTCAACCCAAATACTTAGTAATCTCCTTACAAGGAACTTCAGTTACAACATAAAATTTGACTAATAAGTTCATTACAAAGCAACTACAGATTTTTAAAACTGGTTTCTTTTATTTATACTAGCAGCTAATTGCCATCTTCATTCATCAAGCCAACTTCATCTTCCTGCAAGCAAATCACTGAGCTGCCCCAATTTTAATGAGACACCCAGATGATTGCAAGGGCAACCAAAAGGGTCAGTTTTTACTGGTATGAGCATTTATCAATTTTGTATACATATTCATAATTTTTTTTTGATAATCTTGCAGTGCCTTCCTAGTTTAACAGATTTTTATACTTAGCATGTTTTGGTTCATAAAGAGATACAAACACATTCATTTATTTAAACAATACACAGCAAACAGTTAAAATAAACATATATACAATTCTTAATTCATTCTCCCCAAATCTAGATAAATAAACTCAGGTTTTATACTCCAAATTTTCACCCAGCAACTAATCAATGAACAATGTTTATCTTGATTAAATTAACACCATATCTGGATATTTATAACCCAGATTTTTAAACCCCTGTCCCCATTTATTTTATGGTCTTTAACTCCTTGTCAAATGAACACTATGTATGCATTGTGAAGGAAACTCCCAGGTTGTTTAAATTATTCCAACACACAAAGGCCTCAGGGTGCAGTTGCACCATGCATATACTTGCTCCCACCTGAAGTAAGCAGATCATTGACTAACTCCCAAGTGACCAATTTAGTTTTTCTTTCATTCATATTTCAGAAAGATATAACTGCTTGTATATTTTCTGGTTCAACCCCATGTTCCCTTATTTAATCTATATCCATGTTTAATGATGATAAGATAGAACAAGAATGCTCAAAACATGTTAACTCTAAAAGCCCACTTACAGATTAATGCTCCAATCAAAAATGCACAAACAAACATCCATATCACCCATAACAAATCATTTCAGAGATTTAAATGACTCAAAATATTTTAGGTTGCCTGCAATAGGACTTAATGCCATTGCATACAAAGGATAAATACTCACCTAATGTTTTCCTTTCACCGCCTTAATCCTTTGAACAGCAAATCCCCCAAAGCCTCAAGCTAGTGTTTCTCCTAGTTTATTTTATTTTTGTTTTGATCCCGAGAGAATGATGGATTTGGTTATGTGCAGTTATTTATAAATCCATTCTAGGGTTTAAGAAAATGGGTAATTCCCCTGATACCCTTAGGTGTTCATGTACATATCACATTCCTGTGTGGTCCTAAGTTGGAAATGCACACATTAGGTTGCTTTAATTAGTTATTTCGGGGATCATGAATTTTTAACACTGCATGCTATTTTCATGTCTCCATTTTATTCATGCCATATGCATGTGATCCTTTATTCATTTCTTTTTATAAGTTTAAGGAATCTGAAAATCTCCTTTGTATTTTCTACCTATCTATTATCTCCATTCAATCATGCATACTATCATACCTTATTATGTAATGTAAAAATCATTCACCCATATTATTTTCTTGAAATAAATATAAGATATGGAAATTTTTATTTGATTCTGTATGTGTGTGTGTGTATATATATATATATATATATATATATTTCTGCCTCTTTGTCAAATCAGTAACTCCTTCTATATTTAAATAAAAATCACATATATTATGCTAATTATTTTTAGCACAATTATAAGACAAGTAAACCTTTTTATTAAACTTCATCTTATTCTATCTTTAAATAAAACAGAAAACACTCCATATATATATTAATGTATGTATATATATAATTCTTTAGACATAGAGCTATATTTATTTTGAGCTCCAATTTTTCTTTTAATCACCTTAATCCCTTGCATTTTATCAAACAGAAGCTCCCATGCAAATTTTTATTTATTGCCAAATTTTTTTCTGTTTTAATGCATTATATATACATATTATAATTTCAGAATTTCTTAATATAAATGTATATTTTTCATTTTATTTTTATTTTATTTTAGGGTCATTACATACCCTCCCCCTTAAAGGAATTATGTCCCCATAATTTTTCTCCAATTAAAAAAAACTAATCTATAGCCTGTTTTAACTCCATAACCCCATACTCACAGTTTATGAAAGCAAACAATATATATAAGAATATCTTAGAAAAATCATCATAAGCTGCTTAAACATACCTCTCCATCAGTAAACAAATTGGGGTATTTAGCCCTCATTTTATCTTCAACCTCCCATGTACAATCATTAGTGTCTAAGCTCCATTGAATTTTTACCAGTTTGATCACCTTGTTCCTCAACTTTTTCTCTTCCTTGGCAACTATCCCTACTGGTTCATTTGTATAAATCAAATTCTTTTGGACTTGAATTTGAGTAGGTGACTCCAGAATTGCTCCTTCATCATGCACCCATTTTCTCAATTGAGAAACATGAAATACTGGATGCACACCACTCAACTCCTCAGGTAACTTAAGTCTGTAGGCCATAGCACCAATTCTTTGCATAATTTCATATGGTCCTACAAATCTTGGTGATAGCTTACCAGATTTCCCAAACCTGAACACCTTCTTCATTGGTGATACCTTCAGAAAAACATGCTCTCCTACTTCAAACTCCATTGGCTTTCTCTTTCTATCTGCATAAGACTTCTGTCTTGATTGTGCTGCCTTCATTCTATGCCTAACTAATTCAATCATGTTGGAAGTTTCTTTAACATGATCTGGCCCCAACATTACACCCTCTCCTGCTTCCAACCAAAAGGCAGGAGACATGCAGGGTCTCCCATACAAGGCTTCAAAGGGAGCCATTCCTATTGTTGATTGATAGCTATTGTTGTAAGTGAATTCTGCCAAGTGAATATGATCCTCCCAATTACCCCCAAAATCAAGCACACATGCTCTAAGTAAATCTTCCAATATTTTATTCACTATCTCTGTTTGCCCATCACTTTGAGGATGGTAGGCAGTGCTTAAACAAAGTTGTGTTCCCATTGCTTCTTGGAAGCTTTCCCAAAATCTTGAGGTGAACAAAGTGTCTCTATCACTTACAATAGTCTTGGGTATACCATGTAGCCTCACCACTTCCTTAATAAATAATTGTGCGAGCCTATGTGCATTTCTATCTGACCTGACAGGGACAAAGTGAGCTGATTTGGTTAGTCTACCGACAATTACCCATATACTATCATTGCCTTTCTTAGTTCTAGGCAAACCATCCACAAAATCCATGGAAATACTTTCCCATTTCCACTGAGGTACCTCCAAAGGTTGCAACATGCCAGAAGGCTTTTGGTGGTCTGCTTTAATTTGTTGACATGTGAAACACTTTGCCACATATCTTTCCACTGCTTGCTTCATTCCTGGCCACCAGTAGCTTCTTTTTAAATCATGATACATTTTAGTACCACCAGGGTGTATGGTGTACTTGGTCTTGTGATGCTCATTCATGATTTCTTCCTTCAACTCTGCAAGGTCTGGTACACAAAGCTTATCATTTTTCCTCAAATAACCCTTGGAATCTATTTTAAAATTTTCCAACTCAAGGTTGCTAAGTAACATTTCCGTCTTTTCCTTCAAATTTTTATCTTGGTCTTGCATGCCACCAATTTTCTCCACCAGATTAGACTTCACTATGATTATTCCTAGTGTACCATACTCCACCATATCACCATGTTCTTTAAAATTCACTTCATCCTTGCTGTATATATCTGCCTCCCCAAGCACTGCAAGGTTTTTAAATTCATCAATCATCAAACTGGCTAATCTAATATGATTTCTGCTCAAAGCATCCGCCACTCTATTAGCTTTTCCAGGAGTGTACAAAATATCTAAATCATATGCAGCTAGAAACTCCAACCACCTTGCTTGCCTCATATTTAAATCTTTTTGAGAAAATAAATATTTTAATGCTTGATGATCTGTGAATAATTCAAATTTTGCCCCAAGCAAATAATGCCTCCATAGTTTTAGTGCAAACACTATTGCAGCTAATTCTAGATCATGAGTTGCATATTTGGTTTCATTGGGTTTAAGCTGTCTTGATGCATATGCCACCACCTTGCCATGTTGCATAAGCACTGCACCTAACCCAGACCCACTAGCATCAGTGTATACAACCATTCCTTCATTTGCTTCTGGGATTTGTAGGACAGGAGCTTCCACCAATGCTTGTTTCAATTTCTCAAAAGCTTGTTCACACTGCTCAGTCCACACATATGGTTGGTTCTTCTTGGTTAGTTTGGTCATTGGTGCTGCTATTCTTGAAAAATCCTTGATGAACCTCCTATAGTACCCTGCCAAACCTAAGAATGACCTCACCTCAGTCACTGTCTTGGGTCTACTCCATGTTTGAACTGCAATGACCTTGCTTGGATCTACACTTACTCCCTGCTGTGACACTATGTGTCCTAAGAATTTTACATCATGTTGCCAAAATATACACTTTGAATACTTGGCTTTTAATTCATGTTCTCTAAGTCTGGATAATACTAAATGTAGGTGCATAGCATGGTCATTTTCTGACTTTGAATAAATTAATATGTCATCTATAAATACCAAGACAAACTTATCCAAAAAGTCTCTAAAAATTCTATTCATCAAGTCTACAAAATAGGAGGGAGCATTGGTCAAACCAAATGGCATTACTAGAAATTCATAAAGGCCATACCTTGTGTTGAAGGCTGTGTACTCAATGCTTTCCTCTGCAACTTTCATTTGGTGAAATCCAAAGGCTAAGTCTAGCCTTGAAAATATTTTAGCTTCATGCAATTGGTCAAATAGATCATCTATTCTAGGCAGTGGGTACTTATTCTTGATGGTCACCTTATTTAAATCCCTGTAATCCACACACATCCTCATTGTTCCATCATGCTTCTTAACAAAAAGCACTGGGGAACCCCAACTGGAACTACTTGATCTTATGAATCCTTTCTCTTCTAATTCTTCTAGTTGATGTTTTAATTCTACCAACTCTTTTGGACCCATTCTATAAGGCTTCTTAATGATTGGATTTGTTCCTGGCATTAATTTTATTTTAAATTCAACTGGTCTATTTTGAGGAATTCCCTTCACTTCTCCAAACACATCGATATATCCATTGACTACTGGGATTTCCTCTATTTTTAATTCCTTTTGAACTTCATTAATACTCCAGATTTTATTAAAACATGTATTCTTTGCTATTTCACTTAAGATGGTAGTTCTTTTACCTTCATTTGTCTCTAAAGAAATAGTAAGGTTTTCTAAATTTAAAATTGCTTTATTTCTCATTAACCAATCTACCCCCAAAATAATTCCAATACCAGGATAATTTAAGGTATATAGATCTGAATTAAATTCATAACCCCCTATAATTAATTTCAGACCCATACACTTCATCCCTAACATACAATGACTCCCTATGGGACTGTGTACAATCAAGGGCCGATCAATAGAAACACAAGCAAGTGTTAACTTCTTTACAATTTCCAAAGATATTAGTGAATGTGAGGCACCAGTGTCATATATTACTGATATTGGTTGGGTATGAATAAAAATTATACCTTCAAGTTGCCCAACATTCCCAGTGTTACCTGCTGCTAAAGCTCCTACCCTTGCTGTTCCCCTATTGGTTTCTGGGCAATCCTTCTTGAGATGACCCATCTTTCCACAATTATAGCAGCCTCCTCTAGGTATTTTAGGGTCAGGGCATTGGTTAATATAATGTCCAGCTTTTCCACAATTAAAACAATGAGTGAATTTCTTGCTTTCAGGTGCTATTGATCCTTCCCCTTTCTTAACTCCTTTACTTGCATTTCTCTTGTCATAAGGTTGCACTTTGTTCTGACCACCCTTCTTCTTATTGAGCTTCATATTACTGAATTTCTCCCTTGCAGTGTCATGTTGCTCAAATGAGAGTGTTAGATCAATTACCTGATCAAAGGTTTTGTCCTTGTATGGCAACATTGCCCTTGACAGACTAGGGTTCAAGCCTTGAATGTACCTTGCATTCTTTGCTTCTGCATTCCCTATTAACACCATTCCATACTTGGATAATGCTTCAAACTTCTGAGTGTATTCATTCACACTCATGCTTCCTTGCCTTAATCTAATAAAGTCTTCTAGCAGTGTGGCCTTGGCAGATGCTGGGACAAATCTGGCCTCAAGCATGTCCTTGAAATTATTCCAAGTGATAGTATCCTCTTGTCTTCCTGCTGTCACAACTTCCCACCAATCCAGTGCAACCCCCTTCAATTTCCTTGAAGCTATCTGTCTCTTCCTTTGGTCATTGATTTGCATATCTGTGAAGACCCTCTCCATAGTTCTTATCCAAGTTTGAACACCTATAGCTCCTTCAGTACCTTCAAAATCCTTTCCCCCCAAAGTGGTACATGTCTTAAGCAGTTTGGAGAGTTCCTCATGAGGATTGTCTTGCCTTGGTGCCATTCCATCCCTTAAAGCTCTCACAAAATCCTCCATGCTCATCACGGGTGGCTCACGTGATGATCCTGCACCTGTGTGATGCCTTGGTCCTACCATAATTGCTATAAATATGATTTTTATGTTAGTTTATTTACCCCTATCATTTTTGGTGTCTTTACTTTGTTCATTTCTTTTATTTCTGTGCACACTGTGCATGTATCACATGTACACATATATATATATATTTATTCAGTCATAAAACAAAAGCATTCAACACCAATAATTCAAACAATGCATTCAAACATCCATATGCATACAATAATATTTACTATGTTGTTCAAAACATAGCTCTGATACCAACTGTGGTGACCCTCACTTTATAACACATAGATTTTTTTTTTACATTCAAGAGGAATTCACCACTAAACCTCATTACTTTTATATTTGAATGTTTATATAATTTCCAAATATTTTTCCCAAGACCCTGGTTTACCAATATAATCATATCAGTATACAAACAAATTATGTCAATTATATATTTGATGATATACAATTGTTTTTTTTATTATCTTGAAGTGATAAATCATAAAAGTGATTGTAGAAACAATCAATCATAAAAATTCACATTCGAAGAAGTGAATAAAATCCAAAGAAATCAGTAACGAATCCATCAAAAATGGATATTCTCAAAAATAGGCAAATCAGGCAAAATCAGCAGTTCAGACGTCTAAATTTTTATGACAGATGTCTAAATTTGATCTCAGACGTCTAAATTTTTATGACAGATGTCTAAATTTGATCTCAGACGTCTAAATTTTTATGACAGACGTCTCAGAGGTTTAAAATTAAAACAGAGAGTAAAAAAAACATTTTGAACTAATTCAGTGTCTTTCAGGTCTACTGCTCTCATAGTTCTATTTGAAATTTAAATACTCAATTACATACAAATTTCCAGAATTCGTGCACATGCCAGTATCACTTACCTGCCATGCACAAATTCATTTCACTTGAGTATCCTACTAAAATTTTTTTGAGAGTTCATTTCAAAAACCAACCCCCTTAGCTGTTTAATTTTCTTAAGACAAAATATAAGCAATAAAAATCAGAGATCAAATATATATGCACATATCATATGTATATAATATGTCTATCTCCTTATTTTTCTCCAAATCAGACATTCATAAAAGAAATTAGTAGTTAACCAAACATCATCAATGATCACTCACAACAGGTTTTACTTAAGTACATGTTTTCAACCCAAATACTTAGTAATCTCCTTACAAGGAACTTCAGTTACAACATAAAATTTGACTAATAAGTTCATTACAAAGCAACTACAAATTTTTAAAACTGGTTTCTTTTATTTATACTAGCAGCTAATTGCCATCTTCATTCATCAAGCCAACTTCATCTTCCTGCAAGCAAATCACTGAGCTGCCCCAATTTTAATGAGACACCCAGATGATTGCAAGGGCAACCAAAAGGGTCAGTTTTTACTGGTATGAGCATTTATCAATTTTGTATACATATTCATAATTTTTTTTTGATAATCTTGCAGTGCCTTCCTAGTTTAACAGATTTTTATACTTAGCATGTTTTGGTTCATAAAGAGATACAAACACATTCATTTATTTAAACAATACACAGCAAACAGTTAAAATAAACATATATACAATTCTTAATTCATTCTCCCCAAATCTAGATAAATAAACTCAGGTTTTATACTCCAAATTTTCACCCAGCAACTAATCAATGAACAATGTTTATCTTGATTAAATTAACACCATATCTGGATATTTATAACCCAGATTTTTAAACCCCTGTCCCCATTTATTTTATGGTCTTTAACTCCTTGTCAAATGAACACTATGTATGCATTGTGAAGGAAACTCCCAGGTTGTTTAAATTATTCCAACACACAAAGGCCTCAGGGTGCAGTTGCACCATGCATATACTTGCTCCCACCTGAAGTAAGCAGATCATTGACTAACTCCCAAGTGACCAATTTAGTTTTTCTTTCATTCATATTTCAGAAAGATATAACTGCTTGTATATTTTCTGGTTCAACCCCATGTTCCCTTATTTAATCTATATCCATGTTTAATGATGATAAGATAGAACAAGAATGCTCAAAACATGTTAACTCTAAAAGCCCACTTACAGATTAATGCTCCAATCAAAAATGCACAAACAAACATCCATATCACCCATAACAAATCATTTCAGAGATTTAAATGACTCAAAATATTTTAGGCTGCCTGCAATAGGACTTAATGCCATTGCATACAAAGGATAAATACTCACCTAATGTTTTCCTTTCACCGCCTTAATCCTTTGAACAGCAAATCCCCCAAAGCCTCAAGCTAGTGTTTCTCCTAGTTTATTTTATTTTTGTTTTGATCCCGAGAGAATGATGGATTTGGTTATGTGCAGTTATTTATAAATCCATTCTAGGGTTTAAGAAAATGGGTAATTCCCCTGATACCCTTAGGTGTTCATGTACATATCACATTCCTGTGTGGTCCTAAGTTGGAAATGCACACATTAGGTTGCTTTAATTAGTTATTTCGGGGATCATGCATTTTTAACACTGCATGCTATTTTCATGTCTCCATTTTATTCATGCCATATGCATGTGATCCTTTATTCATTTCTTTTTATAAGTTTAAGGAATCTGAAAATCTCCTTTGTATTTTCTACCTATCTATTATCTCCATTCAATCATGCATACTATCATACCTTATTATGTAATGTAAAAATCATTCACCCATATTATTTTCTTGAAATAAATATAAGATATGGAAATTTTTATTTGATTCTGTATGTGTGTGTATATATATATATATATATATATATTTCTGCCTCTTTGTCAAATCAGTAACTCCTTCTATATTTAAATAAAAATCACATATATTATGCTAATTATTTTTAGCACAATTATAAGACAAGTAAACCTTTTTATTAAACTTCATCTTATTCTATCTTTAAATAAAACAGAAAACACTCCATATATATATATTAATGTATGTATATATATAATTCTTTGGACATAGAGCTATATTTATTTTGAGCTCCAATTTTTCTTTTAATCACCTTAATCCCTTGCATTTTATCAAACAGAAGCTCCCATGCAAATTTTTATTTATTGCCAAATTTTTTTCTGTTTTAATGCATTATATATACATATTATAATTTCAGAATTTCTTAATATAAATGTATATTTTTCATTTTATTTTTATTTTAGGGTCATTACAGCATCTGCACCTTCGGCGGTAATAGATCCTTTAATACTATCAAGAAAAGCGTCACTAAAAACATATAACAATTGTGACTCCCCATACCTGACATTTGAAGATCCTTTATATCAAAACATTTGCTCATGTTAGAGGCGATCCCATCCAAATACCTCAAATTTTAAACCAACTCTAATAGTTTTTATCTACGCTTAGTTATCGACTTATAACAAGCACGACTTTAAGATTCGGTCATTTGCTATCTATTTTAACCCCAAGACGATTATAGTATAACAAGATATTCTTTCTTGACAGTAAAGAAGCGAACATTCTAGAGTTCTTTTTTTGAAATGTCATACGTAACAACAACCTCTGTTTAGAGCCTTTTCAACCCATCAGCTAAAGGCTACAAGTACATGTCTATCTGGTTTTTGGACTTTTAGATCTAGGAACAATTATAATTAGAAACATGTATGGATTCTCGGTACCCATTTAAAGAAGGAGGTTAAAGCTGTCAGTATAACTGGCCACATTGAGTAAGGCGTACCAAACGAAGCAAAGGGAGGAAAACCATCCGTGCACACGACACAAACCAAATCTAACATTATGTAATTTTTTAGCAAAATCAAGATATATCCAATCGAAATATTTCCAAGTGTCATCTTCTAAAGGATAACATAAAACGCCTACATCTCATTATCGTTCACTATGTTATCGCATGTGTTTCATAGTAGCAGTAGATACATACGACCTTTATAATCTTGGTGTAATTGAAAAATAACGCATTCTGGTGAAAGTTACACCTTACCACCAGTTTTCATCGATTTATACCTAGGTTGTTTACACAATTTACACAACGTTTGAATTTTATCTTCCTTTTAATAATCATGCATCCACCTTAATACATGTTAATTTTTCACATGATAATTCAAAGGCAGGGACCTATCTTTTAAGGGAGCACCAGTTCTCTACCAACACAATAATAGGTGGAAGCATTTATTCACACGATCTAAGAATTACATTCATTTATTTTTCTAATGCATTGTATTCAGATTTTATAGTGATTAACGTAGATGTTAACTGATAAGTGTGCCATTTTACAACTTTTAAAGAGTGGTCGTTTTGATGCTTTTAACAAATTGAAAAACATTTTTACTTCTGAGTTAAGATCTTCCTTCAAATCTGGTTCATCGGTCCACATACTCAAACTTACATCATGTGTATTTGGTACGAATTGAACATATGTATTTGATACACAATTAACATGTCCCTACTAAGTTTCAGAATATAAAATGGAAGTAGAAAACATAACATGCAAAGGAAATAAAATAATTTAGTTTGATCGAATATGTAAGTGTGTTGGAAAATAGTTCCGAAAGTTCCTAGAATAAATAAGATGAAATACCAAAAGTCACTCCTTCCTATGATATATAATGATATATAGATATATGGTAATCAAACTTTATTGAACAAAGTATGATTGATATGAAGTGAAATTGGGCTAACTTCTTTCTATAAAGATGTATACTTAAGAGTAAGTACATATGTTAAATATAATTTCATCTAAAGCACAATTTATAAGATTATATTTATATAAGATATGAATTGATAAGAAACCCTGATCTAAAGTAGTTAAGATGTGTGGTTGTGTAATTTATGTTATGAACATAAGTTTCATAGACTTAAAACTAGCTTAGTAAGAATAAAAGACAATTCATAAAGCGTTTATGAAAGCCGATTTCATCGTACGGAGAGACGATTATTATTTCAAGAAATGCCACCTTCATGGTGAAGAATGTTTTTAAGAAATTGATGGTAATACAATGGACTTAGATATGATCTAAAGACTATAACATAGAAAATGATTACATAGAATGAAATAAAGTTGATCAAGCCTAAAACGTTCATGACTCATTAGAATGTCTAGTAAGGATTCTCGCATATTAAAGAGAAACTATGAGTTTCTTATCAATGTCGAGAAAAAAAATTGTTAGTATAATATTCTCCTTGGTTGTCAATAAGCCATGAAGATTATAGACTATATCATATGGCGTAATGCTTAAATCCAAAATAGATTCCAAGAACATTGTTAAATTGTAACTTTGATAGTTATACTCAAAGGGATACAATCCATTGACTCTAAGTGTATCTTCAAAAGGAAGACCAATGCAGTTAGAATAATAAGATCGCATAATATGACATTGAATTTTTTTGCATCTTTATTGAAATAGAAATTCCAAACAATGATTTAGAATAAACCGTTTACAGATGAGAACCAAATGTCACAGTGTCAGTGGCAGTGATAAATGAGTTTGTAAGTGATGGATAAGATCCAAGAACTTATACGACTGTATCACCCGACAAGCATCCAAATTGCAAAAATATTTTAATAGAGAAATTAAATAGTTTGATTACCTGTCAAAATGCAAGGAAGCATGTGCCTGTAATAAAGAATTTGAAGTGATATTAAAATATTTCTAAATCTACAAGAAAGGATATTAGGATTGTCCCAACACTATATTAAAATGTTTAATATGGAACATATGAGATGGATTCCTTATGCATAAGCAACATGAATTATCATATATGCTACATTGTCTACTATATTACTATTCACTTATGTAATTGATGATAGTGTGAGGGGTATGCCCTAGGGGTAATTTTATAATTTATTAACTCCAAAATCAATTCTTGTTCGAAACAAAGGTGTTTCTTCATTATGTTATATACTTGTTATAATGTGTTATAAATATGTTTAATTAAAAATATATATTTAACAGAAAATCCATAAATGACGTGTTTGTGATAATTACAATTTGTTGTAATCATGAGTATTGGATCACATTGTTACAAAACACATCATTTTAAATGTTCCTAGTCAAGATACGTAATGCTCTCCAAATGTTGGGTAGTGTATTACTCATGACTGCTGGGGGCATCTATAGGTTATGTACTAATAGTTATTGGATAGCTATAGAATAACTCACTCAGTAGTTTTCTGTTGGTTAATATAACTAAGGTCAAAACAGAAAATATCGATGTGACTAATTTACACAATTATTTTGATTTGAGAATACTGTCAACCTTCAATATGAAAAAATCTACTTTGATTATAGTTAAATCATGGAACGACATCCATCAAGTGATTATATTTGGGTCGGGTGGAAGTATTGGAACGAAGACATTATTCAAGAGAGGATTCGTTACTTCAGTTATATGAGGTTAGTATCATGGTCAACTCAAGTCAACCCAAAATCAAAATCTTTGGCCAGAGTAGTACGGCTAATAATAATTGTTATTATTGAACCAAGAATTTTGTGTTTGGACTATAGAGTTGGATATGGACAATATTTGAATTTTGACCATTACCAAATTCCATAAATCCAAAGTGATACAGTTTTGACGAAGAAAATTGGTGTATATAAATGTCACTTACAGGTAACGCTTATTAAATTAAATAAGATTTTACTGAAAATGAATAAGCGATAAATTTGGCCATAATGTCACACCACTTGCTAAGTGACGTGTGAACGTTAACATTTGAATAGTTCGGTGTTAATTGCTGACCAAATTTACACCCAAGAGTTACACAACTAAAATGATGAATTCCCTTAAGACCGAATGATTTAATTAGTTTATAATTTTTATAAATAAATTAATATTTATGAAATATTAATTATAAAATTTGAATATGGTTTGAGAAATAAAAATTGTTATATATTTATAATAGTTATAAATGTACCAATGGATATACGATATCGATAAGCGATTAAATTAGATTTAATTGCATAGCATTTTGGGTTGGGCTTAAATGGGTTTAAAGCCCATCATTAGGGCTGCAAATTTTGGTTTTGAAAAGTTATTAGAGGCAGCTAAAACTTAGGATTAGACCTAGAGATGGATGGCTAAGATTAAGAGAGAATAGGTAATGAGATTGTCCTAATATCTCTCTTGTACAAGGCTATATATATGGATCTCTAAACCCTTAATCAAAAACAACTTTTGGCTGCCATAATTATCAAGTTTACTGGCTAAAATTAATCCACATATCAGTTCTAAGAATCTCAAATCAATTCAAGTTAAATAAAAGCACTATTTGATGTAAAAGGCCGACGATTCTAGACTTGCAATCCGACGGATCGAGCATAACTAGATAAGGGTATTCATTGATTCAAGTGGACTCAAAAGCATTATTAATTGGTATTTTATTTATATATTACAGTAATCATATCATATTTTATGATTTAATGTTGATTAATTCCAATTCTGTATATATATTAACGCTGTATATCTAGTTAGGTGAGATTTTCGTAGGTATATTTAGTAGTCACAAATTAGTTTGGTTATGTGCATGGTTATATTATTATGTGTTATAATTTATGTATATACAAATCTAATTTGTTGTAAAAAATTAAATTTTTTCATTATTAATTATTTTATGTATATTTATATATTAATTTAAAAATAGACTAATGTATATTTTAAACATATAATTACATATATGTATATTTATAATTTATAAACAGCTTAGAATTTTTCCTTACACCTATTTATACATAATATGAATTATCAAATTCGAAAATAATTTTTTTTATATAAATAATTTTAAATTATGTTTTATTGATTATTTGAATTGTTTATTATATCTAAAATAATTATTGCACTGAAAATTCGATTTTATATTTTTTAAATTGCTACATCTATGTAGTAACCCATGGAAAAGTTTTCAGAATTTTTTGTTAATATTTTTAATAATTAAAATACTTTGGTTGAAATTTTTTTTTATTTATTAAAAATAATATTTTATTTCAAAAAATCATGAAATTTTTTTTGAACATGTATTTTATGATCCTAAATCTTCGTAAATTTTAAAATTTGATTTTTTTTTTTGCATAGCCGACGGCGTTGAATGGACCCCTACCATTTTATTGATCCACTAGGGAAAAAACACAAGACGAACACAAACTCGCACGAAACAAAAACAAAGAAAGAGGAAAAGAGGATCAATGGCAAAGAAGGAACTAAAGAAAAAAGAAAAAATAACATAGGAACACAAGAAACAGGAAAAGCAGCTAAGACCAAAATATTAGACAGCAGGACCTGGTTCAAAAGGGAAGTTAACTTCATGAATGCCTCTTCGAACTTCAAATGCAATAAAATCTTACAAATGCTTACTTGACTTCCTCTTCACATCATTGAATGTTCTGGTGTTTTTCTCCAACCACATAATACGAACAAATTTTTTGAATAAAATACAATAATTCCTGGAAAAAAAATCATCCTTTTTTCCAACTGTGTGTAAAATCTCCCATTCATCTAACCCCATTATACCAACAGTTCGAATGTCCAAAACATGCTTAACTTTGTGCCACAACTCACAAATAGTGTGACAGTCAAAAAAGAGATGATCTAACGTTTCCTGAAGGTCTCCATAGAAACTGTAATTTATACTCATGGTCATTCCTCTACATACCAGTTTCACCTTAGTGAAGAGTGCATTATTAATGACCTTCCAAAGCAAAAGGTTATTAGCAGCACTACTATCTTTTTTCCATACCACAGTATGCCATTTGCAGCGTACGTAGGAGTGAAGTCCTGACATTAGATTGTAGGCAGTCATTATGTTGTATTTCCTCTTCAAAGTACCCCAAGTTATATTATCACTGACAGCCGTATCAAATACCATTTCCTGGAGCGAGTTCCAAACTGTTCTAATGTATTGATTAAAATTGCTAGGGAGGTTTACTTTATCACTTATGATGTATGAGTTAACTTTTGCATTCTCCCTAACACCAGTTTGAGTTAACTCTTGATGATTAAACAATCTACTTAGAATGCAACCTTGTCTGCACCACGGGTCCTCCCAGAAACTCATGTTTTTATGAGGAGCAATGACATATTATACATGAGGAAGAACAACTTCACGAAGCTTGAAAATATTGCGCCAAGTTCAACTTATGTTTTGAGGAGGCTTCATCTTCCAAGTATTCCTACCTTTAGTGACATATTTATGTGACCAGTTAACCCATAAATTATCCTTTTTGTTAATGATATCATCAAAGTACCTGGATATAGTAGCTTTGTTCCACTGAGAGATATTTATAATGCCCAGACCACCAAACTTCAGGGGTTTTTTAATCTGTTTGCTTGATATTGGTGCCATGTATTGGCCTTGAGTAGAGACCTTCAATAAGAATCGCACTACTGCAGTTTTAACCATTTTAATAAGCTTTTGAGGCAATATAAAGGTCCTAGACCAATAAACAGTCATTGAAAAGAGAACAGCTTTAACAAAGTAAGTCTCCCAGCCTGACTAAGATTCCTATTGGACCAACACTCCATTTTCACGGTAATTTTTTCATATAAAGGAAGGCACTGATTTGTTTTTGTTCGTAAGGTAGCTAGGGGAACACCAAGATAGGAAACAGTCACTTCAGTAGACCGCATGCCAGTGAAGTTGTAGATAATCTCCTTTTGATCCTGCTCAAGTCCAGCCAACATAATGGCAGACTTTTGCATGTTAACCTTTAGGCCGGTTATTTTGTAGAAGAGTTCAAGACCCTTAAGTACAGCAGAGATGGTTCGAAGCATAGGTTTGCAGAAGATAACTAGATCATCTGCAAATATAAGTGAGGTGATAAGCGGATCCTTGCACCTAGGGTGGAGTTCAAATAAATTCTTTTCGAGAAGGTCCTCAAGAATCTTTGTAAGTGGTTCCATGCATGACCGTGATAAAGATGTAAGCCGACATGGGATCTCCTTGTTGAATGCCATGCTTTATGCCGAAGTAACCAACAGTAGAACTATTTAACTTGATAGAAAAGGTAGCGGTAGAAATGCACTCATGAATCCAGGTAATGAAGTGCTTGGGGAAATTCATGTATCCCATTATCCTTACAATGGCATCCCAGTGCAGTGTGTCAAAACCTTTCCGTATATCAATTTTAAGGAGGCCTCTAGGAGAGATAGATGATGAATTGTAACCATGCAGGAGTTCGTGGGAAACAAGAACGTTGTGTAGAATGCTTCTTTCCGGAATGAAGGCAGCCTGATTTCGAGAGATTATATTAGGTAGCACAGCTTTCATCCTAGAAGCTATGACTTTAATAATCCATTTATATATCGTGTTGCAGTAGGAAATGGGGTGAAAATCTTGCACATTGTCAGCACTTCTCGACTTGGGAATTAGGGAAATTTTAGTAGTATTGAAAGAGTTCTTCATTTTACCTCTTTTGAAAAAATGAGTTATATCATTTAGCACATCATATTGCACTATGTGCCAGAACTTAGTGAAGAAAAAAGTGTTAAAACCGTCCGGCCCACCACTCGAGTTTTTATTAAGAGAAAACATAGCCTGCTTGATTTCAACTTCAGTAACCACTACGCTAAGAAGCTGCACATCATCTTGATTAAGTCTAGGGAGAAGGTGGGGATTAACTGCATCAATGTCAGGGAAACTGTTTTCTACATTTCCAAAAAGATTGGAGTAATAATTAATGAATGCCGTAGAAAAAGTCATGGGGTCTTGGTGGAGCTGACTGTCTTCATCAGTAATACTACATATGTTTTCATGAGTTTGCTTAGCTTTCAACACAACATGAAAATACGATGTGTAACGATCACCTTCCACTTTCCATTTGAGTCTGGCCTTTTGTTTCGTCATATCATTCTCCTTGGTTAGGGCTTCAGTATACTGATTTGTGACTTCAAATTCGAGGCCAGCTAATGTGTCATCATCCACATTATTTTGCATGCTTTCTTGAATGGTTATAAGCCTAGCCTTAAGAATGTCTAAGAGTTTAGAACCAGAACCAAACTTAGAAGAAGACCATGCTTTGAGCATGATCACCTTAGTATCCTTAAGTTTTTTCTACAAAACAAACATAGGGTTGCCATAGTTAACTCTTGTCCAAACATCCTCAATTAAACCTAGAAACTCGGGTTCATTAATCCATGTATTAAAAAATTTAAAACTTGATTTTTTATTCATGACAAAGGGATCCAAATGAAGGATTTGAGAGGAGTGGTCGGATAACATAAGAGCAGGAGGTGGTTGTACATGGATGGCCAGGTGGATAGTGAGGTTTGGTTGCAAAAAACATAGTTAATCTTAGAGTATGTTCTACAGCCCGACTTCTTTTATTATTCCATGAGATTTTCGCTCCAAAGGATTTAATTTCAGTAAGGTTGGAGATTCAAGTTGCCTTGTTCAATGGTTTAACTTTTTTCAAGGAGAGAGGATTACCTCCTACTCTATCAGACAACTTCAGGGAGCAGTTGAAATCACCACAAATAATCCAGGGGTGGGTTTCTTGATGTAGGAATGGTATATAGTTAAGGAAGACAGATCTGGAGTTGAATGTATTTAGGGCATAGACAAAAGTGATATAAAATGAGGAGGAGGTTTTGTTGATTAGAGCTTTGCAGTGTATCATTTGATCAGAGGAGTCAATGAGAGAGAGATCAAGGATGAGAGGGTTGTAAAGGACCATAATTCGTCCATACATAGCATGTTCATGATTATGTATTAGCTTCCAGGTTGGTTTAATGTACTTGGCAGCTAGAATGGAGAGATCCAGACTTAATTTGGTTTCAAGTAAAGCTAATAAGGAAAGATCATACCGATGAATTATTTCTTTGCATCGGTCCTACTTAATTTGACCATGAGCCCCCCTGATATTCCAAAACCCGAAATTGTATGTCATTGGGTAGACTTTGTGGGGTTTAACAGTTCCACTTTCATACCCCTAGTAATTAAGGGTGTTGGGTAACTCGTTATAACCAGGCACAAATGGGCTCAGAGGAGAGTCAGAGAAGAGAGAGTCGGATATTTTGTTAATGGATTGCTTTAGAGGAGTGGTAGTATTGGGGTGAAGGCTAGCATCGATCTTTAAGAGAGTCCTCAGATCTAGGAGTAGAGTAGAAGAGGTTAAAGAAAGCTGATGGTTGGATTGAATAGAGGGGGTTGAGAGGTTAGAAGAAGTTGACACAAGGCAAGGGGTGGTTTCCAAGCTAATGGGGGGTCTAGAAGAGCATAAGGTTGGATTGGGTCTCTAAGAGAGAGGATTGATGGCAAGGGCTGGGGTAGGGGAACAAAGGTGTGGTAGTTTGGTTCGGGAAGGTAGACTCAAGGTCAGCATCGATAGGAGACTGGGCAGGCTCAAGTTCAGGTGTTAAAAGAAGAGTAGGAGGTGGAAAGTGGTTGAGAGAAGAATTGGAACGAGAGGGGATGGGAGGTATGCATTTATCTACGTGCATGTACTTGTGCATTCATGCAGCATCATATGGAACTTTCTTCCTATTATTCTCTATGTCAAAAGACTGGGCATGTGGTTGTTTGGGAAAAGGAGTAGCATTCTTTTGTATATCATTTGAAGAAATACATATATCTTTATCCTTTCTTCTTTTCCTATTATAATTTAAATCAAGGCTAACATGTTTCAAATGCTTTTCCTTCTCTTCAAGTTGTATACCAGTATTCTCATGTGATTCCTGAAGTGTGCTTCGAGTTTCAGCTGGGTTTTGGATAGCATGGTGCAGTGTAGTTTCTGTTGAAGATTCATTAAGTATATATATTCTGCTTATAGTTTGCTTGGGGACTTACCATGGCAATTTCTGTTGTTCCTTCGTGTTCACTTCGAGTTGCACTCCGAGTTGCACATGGGTCTATCTCTGAATGAAGCTCAACTGTCTCATTCCCATCAACATTGTACATGTCATTCACATCATTTATTATGTTGTCCACTGATTCAACCTCCCCAATTCCTTAAAGGATATTTAAAGGGTTTTTGGACTGGAAGTCACAAATGTTAGCATTCCCTACTTCTTTATTATTATTTGCATGGGCAATTAAAGCACTCTCACTAGTATCGGTTATTTCCTATTAGTTTTCAATATCTGTATCAGAGAAAATGGTGATCTGTTCATCAACCTTATTTTCCTCTACAATATTAACCAGCTTGTCTATGTTTGAAACTGCATTAACTTCACGTGACTCCTCATTCTGCCTTTCAATTGCTTTCTCTTTATTCATGTTACTATCATTCTTGTTCTTCCCAACACCAGCAAGTGCGCCATTGGTAGTTTGTCTCATAGGGTGTGCAGATGGTCTTTTTCTCCCTCTGTTAACTAGTTTCCATTTTTATACTCTTGTAGACTTAGTTAGACCACCTAGAGCCTGCCCTCTCTCCTTCTCTTTCGTTCTACTATCCTCTCTGTTGTCAGTGTCTTCGGGTATTGCATTTAACTTAATTATTTTGTCACAATTCAAAGAAGTATGACCAAACGCTTTGCACGTATTACAAATATTAGGGCGCCCTAAATACTTAATTATGATTTTTTGTTTACCTCCTTCCACAAGTTAAATTAGGAAGTCGTCTACGAGAACAGAGTTTGGTTTGACTTCGATTAAACACTTTGCATACTCCATTCTCTCCATTCTCTATCATATCATCCAAGCACAACAGTTTTCCCAACCGACTCGCCAACCAATTTATACCCAATGGAGACCAAGCAAATAGCGAATATTATAGAATTGGACCCAAACTAGGACAGATGGAACAGCTCCACAAACATTACTAACAGAGGGGTTATAGGGCTGAACAATAAATAACTTATTTTTCATTATGATTCGATCACCTTGCAGAATGCGTTGCCTATCATCATCACACGATAAGAGGAAAAGGAAGATAACACCATCAGATCTCACTTTAACAGACCCTCTAAGTTTCCGTACAGGTTGAGACGTTGAATAACCGCTGTGTAAGATAGAGGCTTGTCCGGAAAAAATCGTATGAGGTAACCCTTCCATACGCTTGTACCAGCCATGATTATTTCATCCGAGGGAAGCAAAGCATCACCATCGAAGGCGGGGGTCATGTCAACCGGTATGTACTTCCCCGCATTGCGGGGCTTGTGCTTGAAGAGCGAAGTCCATACCAGTTGACTAGGTGGTGGAAGAGAAGGATTACTGACCTGATTTAGAGGAACTACAGCAGTCGAGGTTGAAGGAAGAGAGGAGCAGTTGAGAGGAGGGAATGGTGGCTTCGGTGGTCAGGTGGGGATGGAGGAGGTACAGGAGGGTAGGGGATGGGCGGAAGGCTCGATGTGGAAGAAAGGACAGGGGGAGAGGACGTGAATAGGGGAAAGGGTATGGAAGCCTCTACCATGAACGAACGAGGAAAATTTGATATTTTAATATTTATTACTAATATTTTTAATTATTATGATCAAAACTATTTATTATATATATATATATAATAAGGATAAAATTATAAAATTATTATTTTATGTTTTTTATGCTAATTTTGATATGGAAATAATTTTAAAATATATATATATATATATTTAGATTTTAAGTATTTGAATGTAATTAATTATTCATATATATACATTTTATTTAACCTTATATATATATATGTGTGTGTGTGTGTGTGTGTGTATGTATATAATTTTAATTATTATATATGTATATGCATGTATAATTTTAAATGTTTAATTATGTGTATATATTTATACAAATGTTTTAAATTATACATATGTTAGGGCCAAAATTGGTCACTAACACCCAGATCCAGTTGAAAGCACCAAATACCAGTCACAGCTCACAAACAGAATGTATGTAGTGAGTAATGATGTGAAGAACGGTAAAACTTAAAATGAACAGTAACGAACAACAGGTTTTATAGTGGTTCGGCTAACTCCGGCCTACGTCCACTCCAGAAGTTTCCTTTTTATTGATGTTCGAATCAATTACAGTTCAAAATGGCAGAGTAGCCTCGGCCTTAGAAAATAGAAAACTAGAGAGCAGAAAGAAGATCCCTATTCTGAACCTCCACATGTTGTATTTATAGGCAAATCCAGGAGGTTGCTGGGCTTCCTGAATAGTCTGGGCCCACTAAGACCTTGGCCGAGCTCACACCCTTCACCTCGACCAACCCCAAGTCCTCCATCGGCTGACCCGAAGTAATCATGGTAATGACCCGAAGTGAAATGCTCCGCGACTCGAAGTAATATAACCTAAAGCCTAGGCCAAACTCTAGTTGAAGTAACACTCACCCAAGTGTCGAACGACCTATACCTCCCTGATGCCGAACGACCACCAATGTCGAACGACCCATACCTCCCTGATGTCGAACGACCAGCTATGTCGAACGACCCTTTCCTCCTTAATGCCGAACGGCTTGTTCCTCCTTGATGTCGAACGACCAGCAATGCTGAATGACCCTTTCCACCTCGATGCCGAACGGCCTGTACCTCCCTGATGCCGAACGACCACCAATGCCGAACGGCCTATACCTCCCTGATGCCGAACGACTACCAATGTCGAATGACCCATACCTCTCTGATGTCGAACGACCAGTTATGCCGAACGACCCTTTCCTCCTTAATGCCGAACGGCCTGTTCCTCCTTGATGTCGAACGACCAGCAATGCCGAACGACCCTTTCCACCTTGATGCCGAACGGCCTGTACCTCCCTGATGTCGAATGACCACCAATGCCGAACAGCCTATACCTCCCTGATGATGAACGACCAGCTATGCCGAACGACCCTTTCCTCCTTGATGCCAAATGGCATGTACCTCCTTGATGCCGAACGACCAGCAATGTCGAACGACATATACCTCCTTGATGTCGAACGACTAGCTATGCCGAATGACCCTTTCCTCCTTGATGCCGAACGGCCTGTACCTCCTTGATGTCGAACGACCAGCAATGCCGAACGACCTATACCTCACTGATGCCGAGCCACCTCCAATATGGCCAACCGACCTTCCAAGCGTGCAGCTTCGTTTATCCATCAACCATGCTTGATCGTCCATCCATTCAGTTGACTAAATCCATCGTGAACCGACCTCGACGAACGAGTAGTCAATTTAGTTAAGTCCGCCTATCTACGGTCTTGCCAAAAGGCGGGTTAACACTTTGCCCCCTAAAACATGCCTTGCTATTGGAAGGTGTGCTTTGAATAGTTTCTATCCCGATATCCAAAGTCCATGATACATTCGTGATCAAACGATCCCATCCGAATCTGATAGTTTATCCCGCGACCGTTCCAAGTCGTTATCCAATTCCGAATTCACCCCTTGGAAGTCAGCAATTGAATCCTACGATCTATCCAGATCGTTGACGGTCTCTCCGGACCCTTGCTGGGCCTGATCCAAACTTAACGATTGAATAGGCAGATCGTGTCGCGCTTCAACGAAGCAACCTATCCCATGCGTTCCGGTTCAGCGTCCCTGAACATTAAGCGATGCCCTGATCCTCCTGGACCGATGTCAACCTCTCCACGTTCTTACTGGATCCCATCTTGTCACTCTCCGGTGAAGGGGAAACAGCGTTGAGTGAGCCGATCCTGTCGCTCTCCGGCGAAGCAGCGTCACTCCCTGCTCTCCGGTTCAGTGTCCCTGAACATTAAGCGATGTCATGATCCTCCTGGACCGATGTCAGCCTCTCCAGGCTCTTACTGGATCCCATCCTGTCACTCTCCGGTGAAGGGGAAACAGCGTTGAGTGAGCTGATCCTGTCGCTCTCCGGCGAAGCAGCGTCACTCCCTGCACTCCGGTTCAGTGTCCCCGAACATTAAGCGATGTCATGATCCTCCTGGACCGATGACAGCCTCTCCGGGCTCTTACTGGATCCCATCCTGTCACTCTCCGGTGAAGGGGAGACAGCGTTGAGAGCCGATCCTGTCGCTCTCCGGCAAAGCAACGTCACTCCCTGCACTCCGGTTTAGTGTCCCCGAACATTAAGCGATGTCATGATCCTCCTGGACCGATGTCAGCCTCTCCGGGCTCTTACCGGATCCCATCCTGTCACTCTCCGGTGAAGGGGAGACAGCGTTGAGTGAGCCGATCCTGTCGCTCTCCGGCGAAGCAGCGTCACTCCCTGCACTTCGGATCCCGTCTCTTCGGGTAGGGTCATAAAGCGATCAATTTCAAATCAATTTTCAATATTCATCCTTTAACCCTCTGGTCAAGGGTTCATTTTATGAAATTCAAGTTCGTTTATTAATTTAAAATTCCAAATGTTCAATCACAAACAAAGGATAAACCTAGATACCACCTCTCCGGGCAAAGCGGTCTGTTACCATATCAGAGCATGCCTGGGGATGTCTCTGGTTCCCGTACATGTGTAAGTGGAATAGCCATTTTATTTTAAAATCAAATCTAAAGAGTTCATGTAATCGACCAAAGTTCAAGTCCTGAACTTGGCCCTTGCCATCATGATCAATTGATGACGAGTCGTGATCCCGGTCCAGGATTAATCCTGTTAGGTGGAGGCGGTAGTTGCTCAGGTCCTACGGCCACCGTCTAGTCTCTGGCGTATTGTGGCAATCTACCACTTCTGACATGCTCTTCCACCTCATCCTTCAGATGGCGACATTCATCGGTAGTATGCCCTTCCAGCTCATGGAATAAGCAGTACTTTCCACTTCTACGTTCCCGCTCTGTGGGATCTCTCCTGGGTGGTTTTCGATAGGGGAGCTGCCCCCGAGTCTCCGTGTAAATCCTTTCCAGGTTTGCCATCAAGTCCGTGTATTGTCTGAACCTGGGTTCTCATAATTTCTTCTGTTTGTCAGGACCGTCGTATCTGTCGTCCTGCTTTCGCTTACCTTTGTCTGCTCCAGGTAGTTCTTTGGAGGTTCCTTCGCCTTGTACAGCATTTGTTTCTCGCCTTTTGGCGCGTGAATCCTCTAGCCGAATGAACCTTTCAGCTTCATGATAGAATTCTCCGAGGTCTTGTGGTGGATCTCTTGCTAGAGAATCCTTAAACTCTGTGCCTTCCGCAACCCCTGCTACCGCCGCCATCAAAATCATCGATGGATCCGGGCGATCTACTGAAGCCACCGTTGCATTGAATCGCAATAGAAAATCTCTTATGGACTCTCCGGTCCTCTGCTTCATTGAAGCTAAGGTCATCACACTCTTGGGTCGTGTCACATGGACCCTAAACTGTCTCATGAAGCGTTCCACTAGCTCACCCCATGTTCTGACTGATTCCTTCTCTAGCTGCCTGAACCAAAGCGCAGCCAACTCTGTCAGATATAGAGGGAAGCATCGTGCCATGACTTCCTCGGATGCCCCCAGCACTTCCATATGCCTGATATATCTGGTAATATGCATGGTTGGTTCTGATTTCCCATCATAAGGATCCAGCGTGGGTAACTTGAACTTTGGAGGATTCCTTGCATTTCTGATATTCGGAGTGAACGGACTCCGACTAACTTCCTCTAAGCCTCCGCTTGACAATCCTCCTCTCATAATCCATCGTACTAGTCCAGCCATTCTTTCATCTCCATCCAGGGGTTGTCCCCTGTTTGCATCTCTACTTTGCCCCACATGTCCTAGGGGGTACTCCGGGTAGTACTCTTCATGTTGGCCATTTACGTTCACATTGGTCCCTGCTTGCTGAGCTTCATTCACCGCTCTCCCAGTATCAAATCCTGGAGGTCTGCCCCCAGCCCTTGGCTGATTTCCTCCAACTTCTCCAGTCTGGTTCTGGTTTTGACCTCCAGATACTTCTGCAGCCCTAGTTCCTTGTTCTGCAATGCCAGCAGCCGCGGTTGGTCCATTCCCTTGACTTTGTGCCCTAATATGTCCAACCTGTCGAAGCAGGTTCTGTATCATGTCTTCCTGCCTTTTCAGCATCGTCTCCATCTTGTCCCTAGTGACATAGATGGACGCTTGACCTGCTCCAGCTCCAGAGGAGGCCTCTTGACTTCCCTCTTGATTGCTTCTTTCTGTCACTTGCTTCCTTGTTGATGGCCTAGCCATTGCTTCCTAGAATCCAAGTTCCTAAGCTTTTGAATCCAAAATCCTAGCTCCGAAATCCCCAAGTGCTTACTTCTCGGTGAAAGCACCAAATTGTTAGCACCAAAATTGGTCACAAACACCCAAATCCAATTGAAAGCACCAAATACCAATCATAGCTCACAAACAGAATGTATGTAGAGAGTAATAATGTGAAGAACAGTAAAAATTAAAATGAAAGCAGTAAAGAACAACAAATTTTATAGTGGTTTGGCTAACTCCGGCCTACGTCCACTCTAGAAGTTTTCTTTTTATTGATGTTCGAATCAATTACAGTTCAAAATGGCAGAGTAGCCTCAGCCTTAGAAAATAGAAAACTAGAGAGCAGAAAGAAGATCCCTATTCTGAACCTCCACATGATGTATTTATAGGCAAATCCAGGAGGTTGCTGGGCTTCCTGAATAGTCTGGGCTCACTAAGACCATGGCCGAGCTCACACCCTTCACCTCGACCAACCCCAAGTCCTCCATCGGCCGACCCGAAGTAATCATGGTAATGACCCGAAGTGAAATGCTCCATGACTCGAAGTAACATGACCTAAAGCCTAGGCCAAACTCTAGTTGAAGTAACACTCACCCAAGCGCCGAACGACCTATACCTCCCTAATGTCGAACGACCACCAATGTCGAATGACCCATACCTCCCTGATACCGAATGACCAGCTATGTCGAACGACCCTTTCCTCATTAATGCCGAACGACCTGTTCCTCCTTGATGTCGAACGACCAGCAATGCCGAACGACCCTTTCCACCTCGATGCCGAACGGCCTGTACCTCCCTGATGCCGAACGACCACCAATGCCAAACGGCCTATACCTCCCTGATGCCGAACGACCACCAATGTCGAACGACCCATACCTCCCTGATGCCGAATGACCCTTTCCTCCTTAATGCCGAACGGCCTGTTCCTCCTTGATGCCGAACGACCATCAATGCCGAACGACCCTTTCCACCTCGATGCCGAACGGCATGTACCTCCCTGATGCCGAACGACCACCAATGCCGAACGGCCTATACCTCCCTGATGCCGAACGACCAGCTATGTCGAACGACCCTTTCCTCCTTGATGCCGAACGGCCTGTACCTTCTTGATGCCGAACGACCAATACCTCCCTGATGCCGAATGACCAGCTATGTCGAACGACCCTTTCCTCATTGATGTTGAACGGCTTGTACCTCCTTGATGCCGAACGACCAGCAATGACGAACAACCTATACCTCCTTGATGCCGAGCCATCTCCAATATAGCCAACCGACCTTCCAAGCATGCAGCTTCGTTTATCCATCGACCATGCTTGATCGTCCATCCATCCAGTTGACTAAATCCATCGTGAACCGACCTCGACAAACGAGTAGTCAATTTAGTTAAGCGCGCCTATCTACGGTCTTGCCAAAAGGCGGGTTAACAACATACATTTAATTTTGAGACTTTTAGTTATAAAATATATTTTAAATATATGTATACATATTTATATAAATATACTTTGCATTATAGATTTATGCACATATTTAGACAACATACAATACATACAAAATGAGCTAATGTGTCCGTTGTGATTTAAATCCCAACATCTATATACGGGCGTGTTATACCCTTCACGGATTATTATGTTACACATGCACACACATATGTATATTTATATGATACATGTATATATATAAATTAAATCATTCAAATTAACTTTACATTACAAAATACTTAAATTTAAATAAAATACATGATTTTATTTAAAACAAATTTAAAAAATTTCTAAATGAATTAGACTGCATAGGCCCAATAAAAATCTAATAGGATAAAAAAATTTAAATACACCCACCACTACCGCTGTGGGCTGGCCAAGTTCCAACAATGGTATTGGAGCCCAATAGCCTATGCGGTCTAAATTAGTCATGTTAGGGCTAACTTATTAAGCTTGCCCACTCAGTACGGTGTCTAAAAAGGTAATGTCTAGGATTGGAATTGGGTAATCAAGTACCATGTCCTACCTGGTTATCGGCCTAGCCCGAAAGGTGAAGTGAGCCCAAAGGTTGTCCCTAATAGAAAATGCCCGACTAAATTTGGGCCTTGGGCTAATTTTCAAATTTGTCTTGAAATGTAAAGTAAAATATTTTAAATTTAATTGTTGAATTTAAAATAAAATATATGTTTATTATAATAGTTATAATGTAACACATTTTTCAAAATGTTTGAAAACAAAATAACATAATTTTCGAAAATTATAAATTTTATTAATAAGTTAATTAATAAAATGTATGTGCATGTAGTAAATATATTATGAAATATGTTATGATATTTGAAAACATTTAAGATATCATAAATATGCATTCATACATATGAATAATGATTTTCGAAATCAAGATAATTTAATTAATTTAATTAAAAGGTTAATTAATTGAAATTATAATTACACATATATATGATATACGTGTTATACTATAAAGGTTATAGTACATAATAAATATAAATGTTATATCAATATAAAATTAATTAAAATGTTAATTAATTAAAATTAATTAAATATGATTTAATTAATATAATATTATACACAAGACTACTATATAAGTAATGTGAAATATAAAAACTAAATAAATAAAACTTATATAATATGAGTGTATAAAACCCATAATAGACTTAAGAAATAAACACATACGTAATCGTACGTATATCGTGACTTCTGATGTGTTCGACACTTGAATCACGAGGGTAGTTCATAAGAATTACATTATTTCATAAGTCGATATCACTCAATTTAATGTTGTCCTCTACCATATATATGTTAATAAATTACTTGCATACTCCTTAGTTGTTGAGCAAACTCAAGCTAAGGATGTTATGTGTAGTATTATTAATATATTGAATAAATGAGGTAAGATAACTATATGTATTTATTGAGCAAACTCAAGGTACATATACTATACTAGGCCATCATGATATGGTAGGTATGAGTGAATAATTTCATTTCGATTTGTTGAGCAAACTCAAGGTCAATATGAAATTATGACAAGGTTCCAAGGGTTAGGAGTTGCATGTGATACAACCGATAAAAGGTTATCCATTGTTCGTGAAGCTATGACTTGTTGAGCAAACTCAAGGTCAAAATTCCATGATGGACACGTCCTAACACCTACTAGTGAAGTCATAAGACTTCTATGTTTTGACTTAGGGTTTGGCGAAACATAAGACTAATAGGAGCTTATTAGTAGAATGAAACGTAATGTTTAACCTTACTAATATTATTAGAACATCTTTTATGTTTTGTCCTAGTAATCTACCATTTAAACTTGTAGAAAATGTCAACTCTAAAACTGTTTTCTGAAAGTGACAAACTCACTAAACCTAACTTTACCGACTGGCTAAGAGCAATTAAAATAGCATTGACTTATGAGCGCCTTTGGACTTCTGTTATATGTGAATCCAAAACAGAACCCGCTGATGGTGCACCCTGAAGAACGACTTGCTTATTTAAAGTGGCAATCTGACTTAGAGATCGCCCAAGTTTTTGTGTTGTCTACCTTAGACAAACCGTTGCAAAGGTAACACGAGAACATGTCTGTCCATGAGAATTTTTAATAGTCTCAAAGCTCTTTTTGGTGAACAGTCCCGTTCCGCAAGGTACGAGCTTTCAAAAAAACTGTTTAACACCAAAATAACCGAGGGACATAAAGTGGACGATTATGTTCTAATGATGAAAGGCTATATTGATAGACTTGCACAATTAGACATAGAGATAAGCCATGCAAGTAGACTTGGTCCTTGGTTCTCTCACTCCTCAGTATGAACCGTTCATACTGAATTACAACATGAACCAATTAAATGTGAATCTCGTGGAGCTCTTTAATATGTTGAGGTCAGCTGATTCAACATCTAAAGATCAAGGTGTCGTACTTGCTGTGAAGGGAAATGCATCGTCTTCGAAAGGTTCGAAGAAGAGGAAAAGAGATAGTAAGAAAACGAAAAGTAAGAAGACCGATGAAAAGGGTGAATGTCACCATTGCCACAAGAAAGGTCACTGGAAGAGAAACTGTCCCGACTATTTGAAGATTGTCAAGGAAAGGAAGCAGAATGGTTCTGCAGCTCCATCAGGTACATTTATGATTCAAAAATGTTTTATAATCAATAAAATGTCATGGGTTTTAGATATTGGATCTGGTACTCATATATATAATTCATTGCAGGGGCTTAGGAACTAGCATCGCATGGCAAAAGGAGAAATGAAGCTCCAAGTTGCTGATGGATCTATAGTAGATGCAACGGCAGTAGGAGACTATCATTTAGATTTGCCAAGTGGATTAGTTTTAGTACTAAATAATTGCTATTATGTAAAAAACTTTATTTGTGGAATTATCTCTGTTTCTAGATTGTCTAAGACTGGATATATTTTTCATTATGAAAATAATGTTATGAACATTAGTTTGGATGGAAATAAATCCTACAAAGGTGTCCTTGAAAATGGCATTTATGTAATTAATAGTAATTATGTCTGTTCTGTGAATGAAGTTTCTATTAAATTTTATGACAATTATCTTTGGCATTGTAGGCTTGGTCATATTAGTGAGAAATGACCACACAAATTGAAAACCAATGGTTTTCTACCGTCTGTTGATTCTGAATCATTTGAAACTTGTGAGGCGTGTCTTAAAGGTAAAATGACCAAGCACCCCTTCAGTGGGAGCACTGAAAGAGTTAATGAACTCTTAGGGTTAGTACATAGTGATGTATATAGCCCAATGCCTATATTAACCAAAGATAATAGTTCTTACTTTGTTACTTTCATTGATGATTTCTCAAGACTAGGATATGTATATATTATGAAGAACAAATCCGACGTTTATGAGAAATTTTTTGACTACAAAACGGTAGTAGAAAATCAAAAGACCGTAAAATTAAAATTCTTCGATCAGATCGAGGAGGTGAGTATGTTGGATAGGATTTCCAATAATAGGATTATCTCTCAGTTTACTCCACCCTATACTCCGCAACACAATGGTGTGTCGGAGCGAAGGAATCGATCCCTATTAGATATGGTTCATTTCATGATGAGTAAGGTTGTGTTACCTCTTGTCTTATTGGGATATGCATTAGAAACTGTAGCACATATGTTAAACTTGTTACCCACTAAATCTGTGCCCAAAACACCATATAAGATGTGGGTGGTAAGAAATCCCAACTCAAATATTTGAAAGTATGGGGTTGTCCATCATACGTTAAGAACGTTGGTCTAAATAAACTAGAGGCAAGATCGGTACTATGTAAGTTTATAGGATATCCCAAAAACTCAACGGGATATATATTCTACAATACCGAGGAATAAAAGGTCATTGTTTCTCGACACACTGTCTTTTTAGAAAAGGAATTTCTGTTAAAAGAAATTAACAGCAAAGTTGTAGACTTGGATGAGATCCGAGAAACTAACACTGAAGCCGAAATAGTGGGAGAAACAAGGTCACCCGTATACGAAAACACACAACCTATTAGAAGTTCTAGTAGGGAATCTCACGCACTAGAGAGATACTACAGTTTTCTCGTGGATGGAAAAAAGGAGGACTGTGTCTTAGATGGCGACACTCCTCTGTCTTTCCAACAAGCACTGCAAAGTAAAGACTCTAAACTCTGGCTTGAAGCTATGAAATCCGAGATCGACTCAATGTACTAAAACAAAGTTTGGACTTTGTTGGACGTACCCGAAGGGATAAAACCCATCGGCTGTAAATCGATTTTTAAGAAAAAGCTAAATGCGGATGGAGAAGTGGAGACTTATAAGGCAAGGCTAGTTGCAAAAGGATTTCGTCAAATTCAAGGTGTTGATTATGACGAGACCATTTCGCCCGTAGCCATGCTTAAATCTATTCATATTATGTTAGCCATTATCGCATTCTATGACTACGAAATATGGCAGATGGATGTAAAGAAGGCTTTTCTAAATGGTGATTTAGAAGAAATCATTTATATGTCACAGCCAGAGGGTTTTGTAGTCAGTGTGAGTGAAGGTAGATCTTGCAAGTTGTTAAAGTCCATTTATGGACTCAAACAAGCTTCAAGGAGTTGGAACAAGTGTTTTGATAAAGTAATCAAACAGTTTGGTTTTTATCAGAACACAAAGGAAGTGTGCATGTACAGAAAGGACCAAGGAAATGCTATCATATTCTTAGTACTCTATGTTGATGACCTATTATTGATTGGCAATGACACTTCATTATTGCAATCAGTGAAAGCTTGGCTTTCCAAAAACTTCTCCATTAAGGATTTGGGAGAAGCAGCCTATATACTTGGTATAAAGATCTATAGAGATAGGTCTAAGAGGCTGTTGAGATTGTCCCAATCCCTGTACATAGTGACTATACTAAAATGGTTTAGTATGGAGAATTCCAAGCGTGGAAGTGTTCCAACGCAATCGAGAATTGTCCTTTCTAAAAAGGACGCTCCTCATACCGATGATGAGAAAGAGTGTATGAAGAGGATTCCCTATGCTTCAGTCATAGGATCCATAATGTATGTTATGTTATATACTAGACCGGATGTAACATACGCATTAGGATGTGTAAACCGATGCCAGTCTAATCCTGAAGAAAAACATTGGACGACTATAGAATGTATACTTAAGTATTTGAGAAATACTAAGGATCTATTCCTCGTTTTTGGGAATGGAGACCTCCTTATGAAGGGGTATATGGATTCGAGCTTTCAAAGTGATGTAGATGATAGTAAATCAATATCTGGATATGTATTTACACTAAGTGGTGGAGCTGTTAGCTGGAAAAGTTCCAAGCAAGAAACAGTTGCTGATTCTACGATGGAGGCTGAGTATATCGCCCCCAATGAAGCAGCAAAAGAGGCAGTATGGATGCGCAAGTTTTTGAGTGAGCTCGGAGTGATTCCCGATACTGAGAATCCAATGACATTATTTTGTGACAACAATGCAGTGATATAGATTGCAAAGGAGCCAAGAGCACATAAGAAGTCATGACACATTCTTCGAAAGTTCCACCTGATTAGAGAATTCGTTGAGAAGAAAAAGTTGTGATTCAAAGGGTAGATACTAAGGACAACATAGCAGATCCATTCACTAAAGGTCTAACATGGCCAGTTCACAAGAAATTGATTAAGAGGATGGGATTGAGATTCCATAATTGGCCCCAAGTGCAAGTGGGAGATTGATAGTGTTAGGGGTATGCCCTAGAGGCAATTCTGTAATTTATTAACTCCGAAATCAATTCTTGTTCAAAATAAAGGTGTTTCTTCTTTTTGTTATATATTTGTTATAATGTGTTATAAATAATTAAATGTTTAATTAAAAAAAAATATTTAACAGAAAATCCATAAATGACGTGTTTGTGATAGTAATTACAATTAGTTGTAATCATGAGTATTGGATCACATTGTTACAAAACACATCATTTTAAATGTTCCTAGTCAAGATGCATCAACACTGGATATCGATGTATCCGTTGAGACTAGAGTACATAATGCTCTCCAAATGTTGGGTAGTGTATTACTCATGACTGCTGGGGGCACCTAAAGGTCATATACTGATAGTTATTGGATAGCTATAGAACAACTCACTTGGTAGTTTTCTGTTGGTTAATATAACTAAGGTCAAAATAGAAAATATTGATTTGACTAATTTACACAATTCTTTCAACTTGAGAATACTGTCAACCTTCAATATGAAAAACTCTGCTTTGATTATAGTCAAATCATGGAACGACATCCATCAAATGATTATATTTGGGTCGGGTGGAAGTATTGGAAGGAAGACACTATTCAAGAGAGGATTCGTCACTTCAGTTATATGAGGTTAGTATCATGGTCAACTCAAGACAAACCAAAGTCAAAATCTTTGGCTAGAGTAGTACGACTAATAATAATTGTTATTATTAAACCAAGGATTTTGTATTTGGACTATAGAGTTGAATATGGATAATATTGGAATTTTGACCATTACCAATTCCATAAGTCCAAAGTGATACAGTTTTGACGAAGAGAATTGTCACTAATGGGTAACGCTTATTAAATTAAATAAGATTTTACTGAAAATGAATAAGCAATAAATTTGGCCATAATGTCACACCAATTTCTAAGTGACGTGTGAACGTTAACATTCGAATAGTTCAGTGTTAATTGCTGACCAAATTTACAACCAAGAGTTACACAACTAAAATGATGAATTCTCTTAAGACCGAATGATTTAATTAGTTTATAATTGTTATAAATAAATTAAATTAATTAATATTTATGAAACATTAATTATAAAATTTGAATATGGTTTGAGAAATAAAAATTGTTATATATTTATAATAGTTATAAATGTACCAATCGATATACGATATCGATAAGCGATTAAATTAGATTTAATTGTATAGCATTTTGGCTTGGGCTTAAATGGGTTTAAAGCCCATCATTAGGGCTGCAAATTTTTTTTTGACAAGTTATTAGAGGCGGCTAAAACTTAGGATTAGACCTAGAGATGGATGGTTAAGATTAAGAGAGAATAGGTAATGAGATTGTCCTAATATCTCTCTTGTACAAGGCTATATATATGGATCTCTAAACCCTTAATCAAAAACAACTTTTGGCTGCCATAATTATCAAGTTTGCTGGCCGGAATTAATCCACATATCAGTTCTAAGAATCTCAAATCAATTCAGTTAAATAAAAGCATTATTTGATAGAAAAGGTCGACGATTCCAGACTTGCAATCTGATGGATCGAGCATAACTAGAGAAGGGAATTCATTGATTCAAGTGGGCTCAAAGGCATCATCAATTGGTATTTTATCTATATATTATAGCAATCATATCATATTTTATGATTTAATATTGATTAATCTCAAATTTGTATATATATATTAATGTTGTATATCTAGTTTGGTGAGATTTTCGTAGGTATATGTAGTTGTCACAAATTAGTTTGGTTATGTGCATGGTTATATTATTATGTGTTATAATTTATGTATAAACAAATCTAATTTTCTGTAAAAAAATTAAATTTTGTCATTATTAATTATTTTATGTATATTTATATATTAATTTAAATATAGACTAATGTATATTTTAAACATATAATTACATATATGTATTTATAATGTATAAACAGCTTAGAATTTTTCCTTACACCTATTTATACATAATATGAATTATCAAATTTGAAAATAAATTTTTTATACATATAAATAATTTTATATTATCTTTTATTGATTATTTGAACTGTTTATTATATCTAAAATAAGTATTGCACTAAAAATTCGATTTTATATATTTTTTTAAATTACTTCATTTATGCAGTAACCCAAGGAAAAAATTTCAGAACTTTTTGTTAATATTTAATATTTTTAATAATTAAATTATGTCAGTTGAACATTTCTTTTATTTATTAAAAATAATGTTTTATTTCAAAAAATCATGAAAAAAAATTTGAACTTGTATTTTATGATCCTAAATTTTCGTAAATTTTAAATTTTGATTTTTTAATATTTATTACTAATATTTTTAATTATTATGATCAAAACTATTTATTATATATATATATATAATAATGATAAAATTATAAAATTATTATTTTATGTTTGTTATGCTAATTTCCATCTGGAAATAATTTTAATATATATATATATATATATATATTTTAAGTATTTGGACGTAATTAATTATTCATATATATACATTTTATTTAACCTTATATATATATAATTTTAATTATTATATATATATATATTTGTGTTTTTAATTTTATATTTTTAATTATGTACATATATTTATACAAATATTTTAAGTTATATATATATATATATTTAATTTTGAGACTTTTAGTTATAAAATATATTTTAAATATATGTATACGTATTTATATAAATATACTTTGCATTATAGATTTATGCACATATTTAGACAACATACAATACATACAAAATGAGCTAATGTGTCCGTTGTGATGTAAATCCCAACATCTATATACGGGCGTGTTATACCCTTCACGGATTATTATGTTACACATGCACACACGTATGTATATTTATATGATACATGTATATATATAAATTAAATCATTCAAATTAACTTTACATTACAAAATACTTAAATTTAAATAAAATACATGATTTTATTTAAAAAAAAATTAGAATTGTTCTAAATGAATTAGACTTCATAGGCCCAATAAAGATCTAATAGGGTAAAAAATTGATATACTCCTACCACTACTACTGCAGGCTAGCCCAGTTCCAACAATTGATGCATTGAACGGGTATCAAATCCGAATTAAATGTGCTAAATGGTAGTTATGAGCATTCACGAGTATTTACGAACTACTAAAGAATTATTTATGGAAACAATGAACTCCTTCTAAAGGAGTATTCAGACTCGAACTTCATTGGTGACGTAGAATATAGTGTGTCAATCCTAAATTCATATTCAACCTTAATCAAGGAGCTTTGAGTGGGAAATGTTCCAAATGAGTAGCGGTTGCAGATTCAACCGAAATGCTAAGTATATTGCCTTAAATAGTGCCGCAATGAAAGTGGTAGAAATTCTAAATGCAAAAATTTATAACTTAGCTAGTGTGATTCAAAATGTTGAGAATATCATGACATTGTTTTGTGAAAACAATGTTGCGATGCAGACCATAAAAGAAACTTGGGCCACAAATGTCTAGACACATGCTTTGAATGTTCCACGTGATAAAGACAGTTTATCAATGACGGAGAGATATTGGCTAACAGAATAGATAGTAATAAACTATAGCAGATCCGTTCACTAAGAGATTAGCTTGATCAGTTCTAAACTGATCAAAGGAATGGTATTACAACCATAATTAGCCTCAAGTGCAAGTGGAAGATTGAAAGAGGTAGTGGTATGCCCTTGAAGCAATTATGTAATTTTTTACATATATCTAACTTTGTAATCAATTTTATTTGTAGTAATGACGTTTGTTTTCTTTTATATACTTTGTTATATTATGATATAATTAATTAAGCAATTAATTTAAAGCATATAATAAGAAAACATTAAATAAACTATTATATGATTTTAGTTGCAAATACTTGCAATCGCGAGTAATTAATCATATATTAAAATGACATTTTGTTTTTGAATATTCTTGGTTAAGAAGTTTTAAGAAAAGGATATCGATTCATCCATTTAGACAAGAGTGTGTAACTCTCCCCAAATGTTATGCAGTGTATTACTCATGGCTGTTGGGGGCACAAAGGGTTACATACTTGTGATATTGGATAACTATACAAGGCTAGTCCGCGAGTGTCTTATTGGATGGTAACAACTAGGTCAAATAGAAAATCTCAACGTAATAATATTTCACAGTTCCCTCGACTTAAGAGTGTTGTGGAACTTTAATATGAATACACCACTTTGATTAGAGTTAATCATGGCCTAGTGATCCATCAAACAAATATAATTGGGTCAGAGTTGAGGCATCGGAAATGAAGTACTATTCATTAGAGAAATGGTCCTCTCATTTGTATGAGGTTAGTATCACGCTTAACTAAAGTCAACACAAAATAAAAATCTGGCCAAAATAGTATGGTTAATAATAAACTTTGCTTTTGGACTATACAAGTTGAATGTGGATAATATTAAAATTTTGACCAATACTAAATTCCATATGTCCTAAACTGATATAGCTTTGAAGAAGAGAAAGTGTGTAAATTATTGCTACTAAATGGTAGCAGTTAAGATAATATAAAATATGATTTTACTGAAAAAATCTGTTTGCGATGACTTTAGCCAAACTATCACACGACTAGTTAAGGCGACTTATGAACATTAATATTTGAATTGTTCAATATAAATTGATGACTGAATTCACACCTCCGAGTCACACAACCGCATTTATGAATTCACTGAAAAACCACATGATTTAATTAATTTATGAAATGTTGTAAATTAATTAAATTAATTGATATTTGAGAAATATTGATTTTTTTATGTTTTGGAGTTATTTGGAATTATTTTATGCCTATATAAAGGCTATATTTGCACACATCGATATACAATATCGATGTAACTTTAAACAAGTTTAAATAAAAGATAATTACTTGAAGGGGTCTATGGAAATTTTGTGTCTTATGATGGCATCTAGGGCCAGCCATATCATGAGAAGATGGAGAGGATGAGTTAGAGAAAGTTAAAGGATTAATTAAGGAAGTTTCAATTGAAAAAAGTGAAAGGTTTTATTTTTTCAATTAAAACAAATCCACTAATTTTGTTTTTGCATATTCTTCCATTTCATTCAATTTTCTCTCCTCCTTTATGACACCATAGCCAAAAATAATTTTCATTTTTCTATCATAAAATATCAATTCTAAGAGCATCTCCAACAGAGCGAGAATTCTCAAATCCGCACCCAAATTCGTCCCCAACAGAGTGCGAGAAATTGTAATAGTGCAGATTCGGGGGCCTTTGGGCTAAGAATTGGAGATGCGTTGAGGCGCTTGTTGAACAGGCGCCTGTTGCCAGGCGCTTGTTGAACAGGCGCCTGATGTTCAGGCGCCTGTTCAACAGGCGCCTGGCAACAAGCGCCTGTTGCTAGTAGGCGCCTGTTGAACAGGCGCCTACTATCTTCAACGGCTATTTCCCAACGGTCGTTTTCCCTCTTTAAATAACACTCCCCCCCTCTTCTTTCATTTCAAACCAATTTTCATTTTTGCAATTTTTTTCTGCCACCGATCTCAACTGAAAATGTACTCCGATTTCGACGATGTAGCTGCAAGGGCCAGTTTTGAAGAATACGACTTGCAAGACGCTACGATTCCTATTGGGGGGGAAGTAACTAATGCAAGTTGGAGCGCTGCGGAAGACTACGATCTTTGCTACATTTACTGTGCACTATCAGTCGATCCTATTCGAGGGACCGATCAAAGTGGTGAATCTTTTTGGGGCAAAATTACTAATTGCTACAATCGGAAGAACATTAATCGAAAAAGAACGCTATCTTCGGTCAAAGGTCATTATGGAAAAATAAATCGTCAAACGCAAACGTTCGATTCTCAAATGTTCAAATTGAAGCAAACGAATCCTAGTGGCTTTGGGAATGAAACGCATTTAGTAAGCTTCAATGTAATTTCATTGTATTTTTTTATCTTAGTTCCTTAAGTTTACCAGTTTTTTTTTGAACAGAGAATGGCCGCAAACAAGTTGTTCAAACAAATCTACAAACCTGATAGTAAACAAGCACCACATTTTTATCAGTTCATGCACGTGTATGACATGTTGGTCGAGCATGTTAAATGGAAATCATCGCTTCAGAAGACCGTTCAACAAGTTCAATCAAACAGCGGTAGGGGTAAAACGCCTAGAGTTGGAGAAACCTCCAGTCCTATGGAATCCCAAGGAAGCTTCGGTTTAGGATCAGAAGAAGGCCCATCCCCAAATGAAGATCATTTTGTTAGGCCACAGGGAGCAAAAGCGGCCAAAAAGAAGCAGACTGCGGCAGCGGATCAAGATGAAATTAAAAAACTCATGCTTGAATCTGAGGAAAGATTTAACCGGGCAATGGACACTCGAGCACTGCAACACCAAGAAAAGTTATCAAGAATGGATCAACTTATTGCTGGAAACCGCTAAAGAGATGAAGATGCAATCATGTTTATGGATACGTCACATATGTCTGCAGAACAACTGCAGTATACGGAGCAAAGAAGGAGAGAAATTATGAGGCGTAGACTTGAAGAGGATCATTAAATGAATTACCGTTTCTACAACCATTGTATCTTTAAGTACCGTTATTTGTATTGTGTTCTTAATGCAAGCAATTAGTAATATAAGTTTTTCATTTAAATTGCATTACACTAAAAAATGATTTTAACAACCTTAGCTTAATTATACAGAAACAGATTACAATAACCTTAATACGAAACAACATAAACAGTAGTAGAAAACGTAAGAATAGAAATAGAGTTTCACTGATTTCCAGAAAACCCCCAAAGATGATCTATGAGATCATTTTGTAGTCTTCGATGAAGTTGAGCACTACGGTATGACATTTGACTTTGTACATGAAACTCGAGTTCAAGTGCGCTTCCAATCATATCGTTGCGCCAAACAGGCGGTGGTGTAGGAGCACCCTCGTACACGTAATCTTCTTCCATGTCTTTTTCATCCTCTATAATCATATTATGTAAAATAATACAAGTGTATATTATTTTTGTCATTTTAACTGGTGACCAAAGTCTGCATGGATTACTGACTATGGCAAATCTAGACTGAAGAACCCCAAATGCTCTTTCAACATCCTTCCTCTGGCCTTCTTGCATCGCTGCAAACTTTGCTTGTTTATTGTTTTGTGGGTTAGAAATTGTCTTGACAATGGTACTCCATTTCGGATATATACCATCACCTAGATAATATCCATGATCGTACGTGTTACCTCCCAAAGTAAATGTACAAGGAGTAGATCTTCCGTTTGCTAAATCATTGAACAACGTAGATCGTTCGACTACGTTAAGATCATTGTTCGAACCTGGCATTCCAAAAAATGCATGCCATATCCATAAGTCATAAGACGCTACAGCTTCAAGAATAATAGAGGACCTATGAGATTTACCCTGATAAGCTCCAGCATACGCCTTTGGACAATTCTTCCACTCCCAATGCATGCAGTCTATACTGCCTAACATTCCGGGCCAACCTCTACTACCATGCATATTTAATAAGTTAATTATATCGGCCTCGTTCGGTCGGCGTAAGTATTGATCACCGTAAATGTCCACGATAGCTTGACAGAAATGTTCCAAACACTCTAATACCGTGCTTTCCGCCACTTTCAAATTTTCGTCAAGTGCGTCCGCCGGTCCTGCATATGCAAGCATTCTGAGTGCAGCTGTCATTTTTTGAATTCCTGTCAAACCCATTGTACGAGATGCATTGGGTTTGAAGATAAAGTATTTGTCATGCTGCTTGATACATTGGAGGATTCTAAGAAATAGAGGACGCCGCATGTGGAATCTTCTTCTAAAATCGGCATCTGTGTAAGTAGGATTCGGAACAAAGTAGTCTTCCATCAGTCTGTCGTTGTGCCATGAATGTCTACGATTTTTATACCGACGACCAACAACTGATCCACCGTGTTGCCTGCTCGATTGACCAACCTGTAGCGCAGCCATACTTAGTAGTTCCTTTTCGCGGCGAAAATGATCTTCCATCATTTCATCAAATTCGTCGTCGCTATCATCAAAAAATATATAATCTTCGGCCGCCATTTGTTATATTTGAAATTGTATGAAATAAGACTGAGCAATAATACTTCTCAACATCCAGCAAGCCTTTTATAGCTTAATTCCCGGTACCGTTCCCATCCCATCATACAACTGTAGCCATCCCAGCATACAACTGTAGCCATCCCATCAAACAACTGTAGCCATCCCATGTTTAAGCAACTACTGTATGTAGGAGCAGTGTTGAATGGTTCTTATCGTACAACTGTAGCAATATTACTTTATCTTATCATACAACTGTAGCCATCCCATCAAACAACTGTATCATCACATCATTCAACTGTAGCCATTTTCTTAACGCAATAATACAGAAAGAAACAAGCCAATGTTACTGAAACAGCCAACAGTAATACAACCAACAAAAAAATACCACTACAACCAACAAGTAACAAACTCAACGAGAATACACTCAACTTAAGGATATCCAAATCGTTCTAGCCAATTTTGACGTACGATATAAGCCTCATGTCCAGTGAACGTGCTGTGATATTTGAGAAAGTAACGACCTTCAAAGGTGGAACGGGTTGGTTCGAATACATTTTCAAATATAACTTCATTGATAACTGTACTGTACCGCGTACAGGCGTTGCAGAAGTTCCCATACGTAGTCCTCAACTCTACCTTCGTACGTCTAGTTCTACACTCAACATTGTTATTGTATAGTTCAGCAATGGTGTTCCAAAACTGAGTTGCCATTATCTCTTCATCGTCGCACATCTGATCAGTTTGTATAAAAACATTTACTAACTGTTTCAATTCCGTAGCCGAAAATATTATGTTACTCATTGATTGAATTTACCGAACTTTTAAATGCTGTGATATAAGAGTACAAAACTTTCTCTTAAATAAACAAGTCGTGATCCGCGTACAATAAAATGAAGCATGAGATTAAAGACCACGTGTCAAACATCCATAAACTGTTTGACAAAAGATGCGAAATAGTAGGAGGCAAGTCGTGCAAAGATCGAAGATCGGCTGGAGTCACGGTAGCATCAGGAGGGATATGAACAGGTCCGATATTGGCATCAGTCGTATATCGAACGGTGCGTCTACCAGTTTTGACCGGACGGGGCGGCATTTGGATGCGAAGCTGGTTAGAAAATGGGGGATGGGAAGAGTGTGGAATGAGAGGGAACGTGGAAAATGCGCCTGATATAGGCGCATTAACCAGGCGCCTGTTGAACAGGCGCCTGGACATCAGGCGCCTGTTCAACAGGCGCCCGCCCTCATTTCTGTTGTAGAAATGAGGGCTCCAACATTTTGGAGTGCGGAAAATCGAATTTCCGCACTCCAAACTGTTGGAGATGCTCTAAATCAAAGGAAATCATCAAACAAAATAAAAGCCAAGTGTTTCATCCTACTGTTGCAAAGCTATGTGTGGATCTACTTAGAGGTCCGAGAAGAAATCTCAAATTAAGGTGTTATAAAGGGCAAGACTTCTTCAAGTACACTTTTCTTTTTATTTTATTCATTCATGATGTTTTACCTTATCCAATTTCACATATATGAATATTGAATTTCCATTTATTAAATTTAACCAAAATCTATTGTGTATTGTAATTTAATTATAAAATCAATTTTGTTAGTTTGGTTTTGTGTCTTGCTATTGTTCATTAGATCTGAAACAAATGCTAATGCAGACTTGATTTTCAATAATAGAATTCACATTTGTTTTCACAATTTAACTTTGTTATATTTATGGATCTGATATTTAATTAACTGAATTGTGTATGTATATATTCATATGCCTCTTCTTCATTGTAAATCAACATCAAGTTAAATTTTGATATAGTTGAATTTTTTCGCATATATATATTCAATGATTTATCGTTTAGTCTAATATGTGTATTTGAACTTTAAATTTTAAATTGCATTATACACATATGTGTATATGTATGTATGGATTGTTCTAAAATTAGTCACGATTATTGAAGTTATATATATTAAATTATGACAATATTATTTTACAATTTGTTTATATGTTGAATGTGTATTTTCAGTAATTTTAAAGCTTTTGATATTTTGCTGAGATTAAGCATAGAAATTTTCTTAGGGTATTGATTCCATTGTTAATTAGTGTTTGTAAATGGGAAAATCCAAAATATTACCTTATTATGTTTCATTTTTAGTTTCGATTTGATTAGATCAATATCTAATGTAAAATTTTATTTCCATCTTCACTTTCTATCAAACATTCTCTTGTTTTAAAATATTCAATTTTACTATATAGATTTGTTCTCAAATTTTTTTTTTGGAAATGAGTAAGATCTTTATTAAGGCATTTCAGCCCAAGATGAGACCCAAAAACAGGCCCATATCTTACAAAAATAACTTACATAAGTGTTAAACCGACAGTAACTCACAACCTTTCCTAAAAAAGAAAAAGAAAACGGTGCTTCTTCTTCTTCATTCATGGCGGCTGGAATCGAACAATAAAGCTTATACCTGGGTTTAAAATTTTATATATGTACCTATATATTAAATACATATAAGTGGCAACAAAAATATCACACACACACATATTATATATATATGTGTGTGTGTGTGTATGTATATATATGTGTGTGTCTAAACTATATAAATATAAATAAATATATATATATATATGTCTAAACTATATACATAGTACTATAAAATCTATATACAACCATATACATATATCATAGTATATTCAAATATATGCATACAATTAGGCACTTATATTCTCGATATTCATATATATACAGATATATATATACACATATATATATACAGATATATATATACATATATATATATATACATATAATTAGGCACTTATATTCTCGATATTCATATATATACAGATATATATACACATATATATATATATACAGATATATATATACATATATATATGTATGTGTGTGTAAGTATAATATATATATATATATATTCTAATATCTATATGTGTGTGTATATAGTTATATGCATGTTTATATTTTCATTATGTTAAACTGTCATATTATTGAACGTATACATGATACATTTAAATAAAACATTTAGTAAGATTAAATAATGTGATTTATTAATAGATATAAACTAATGTTAAATAAAATGTGATTTTATCGGATAACTAGATTGGATCTAGTGAAACTCATTCATTAGACTTCATAAACCTACTGTAATTCAAATAGGAATTTTTTTTGAAATCCACCTATTTCACTTCCTATAGATCGACCCGATTCCTTCAGATCTCTATTATAACAACTGGATTGGATATCTCTATCCCTTCCTTGATGACTTCAAATAAGAGCTCAGTGGGATTGGCTCAATTAGGAGTGGTTTGTTTGAGTGAGGAATGGTATTTGGGGGAGCGACTAGGAGTGACTCAGTTATGAGGGGATTGGTTGGGAATCGCTTAGTTAATACTATATCTGTTTTATTTGGATCGGTTAGCCTGCTCCCAGTCTATTCCTCGACTAGCTCTTTTTTCTCTTCTATCTAAGCTACAACTAGCTTGATCTAATTTTTCAAGAGGCGCTCTTTCATCATAACCATGTTTACGTGATCTCTATCTTTTATAATTCAACGATGCGTGGTTTCCTCTAGTAGACAAGGAACCCTCTCTAAGCTGTCCCCTATCATCCCTACAGGCATATTTTCGGGTGTTGTTATTTACTCCTTGCTGCTTAAATTTACACATAATCTCTTCCATCATGTTTTGCTACTGCATAATAAATATAGTATGCCATGTCTTGAACAGCTCATTCATCTCTCGTACGGTGACAACAATTAACATGAGAACCACCTTCTACACTTTCTTTATAAACATTTTCCTTACATATTCCATTCGGAACGTGTTTTAATTTTTTAACCTTTAGGATCTATCTCTCATTAAAAATCATACAATATATCCGTACAATGTAAAAGTGATGAGAATACACCTTTTAATGAAATAACTAAAAATGCATACATCAAATTAGGCAAACACCTTTTAGAGATTGAGAAGTACCAAAGATTCAGAGTGTAATTGTTGACGTTAATAGATATTTTTAAAGGTTTTTAGGTGCAGCACAATATTTTAATTCAACTCAAATAGACTAAAACCGAACAAAATAGAATAATAAAGAATAATAAGAAATAAAAGCAAACACATCAGGGAACTAAATTATGTCCCATTGTCATATATAACCGATTTTGATTTGATTGCAAAAAGATTTAGAAAGAAATAGTTTCAAATTTTCAGTAGAGTAAAGATTCTCTTGCCTTTCTAATAAAGTCTTCTCTCTTTTCCTTAAGAAAATTAATCCCAATTCAAGTGAACCACTCTGGTATTTATATGGGATTTCTAGTTGTTTGAGTTCGAATATATCTCTAAAATATCATGAAAATTAAGCATATACTCATTTGAATTCACGAACATCCTAATCCACCAAATTGGGAAGAAGTATATGACCATATTGGCTTGTTCTTAAGCAACCGTAAGGTGGTTCTGTAGTTATCTAGATGGATGGGTGAGCACTACTTTGGTAATAGATTGGGTTAGTAGATGTTGTATGGGAGATGAGGTAGATGTTGGATTGGCCACAAAGATTGTGAGACGTTGACCTTGGTAGCAAGAGCTATGGACCTCGAGTTACTTTATTGAAAAGGATTTGGGCCTCGAGTTACTTGTTTTATGTCCTCCTGGTAATCAAATTATAGCGATAAGGCATGTATATATCCGTTTGAGTTCGATATGGTTATAAGTGGAAGACGATGCATCGAAGCGTCAAACTATTGGTATTTCGTTGATTACCATACTTAGTGGGTATTGCCCTTAACAGGAGACACGATACCCACTAATCTAGTGTGTAGTGGTTAAGTTACACCCGGGAGCCATAATGATAAATAGTTGATAGTTTTTATCATGCATTACATAGAATTATAGTAGAAAGTGATAACTTATTGGATGTGAATGAAGATACACACTGAGATATTGTTTCATTACCTTGTATGATACCACTTGCTATTGTACATGATATATTACTATATTAACATCATGCATTTTAGTGATATTTTCTTTTCACCGGACTTTATATCCCATCCTTGCTATGTTGTCTCTTTCATTATCTATTCCATGAATATATCGATTTAGATGAGGGATTCTGCTAGCTAAAGGCGAGTCTTAAAGCCGTAGTCATTATTGTTATTATTATATATGTATCTTGTGTTTTTGGTTGTAGACATGTGGGACTATATATATTATGACACATGCTGTATATGGGTTTGAAGTACTATTTGGACTCCATGCCTTCTGAGCCGTGCAGTTAAAGTCCAGTTAAAGCCTCGCAAAATCCCCGCTATAGCCCATAGTGATCTTCGACCGCTATGCTATTTCAATTTGGCGCTATTAAATAGTAGATCCACATTAAACCACGCTATTTTCCACTACACCTGCTAAATTAAGGCTTTTTAGCACCCGCTTTAGCAATATTAATATACAGAGGTTGATTTGACTAGTTTCCTTCTAAACGAATCTAAAACGTTAGGGTAAATAGCTAATTTTAAGGCATAAGTGCTCAATATACGTTAGAAATCTATTATAGTCATCAAATCTAGTTTGCATAAATTATGATATTCTTCGGTTTTATTATATAATATTAAACAATGTTACTTTTTTTCACACAAATGATGTAAGAATGACAATAGATTAACTTTAAAATTTTGGTTTTATATCTAATGAATGTTTTGCACCTCCGCTATTTTTTGCTATATCCTCGCTTTATCATCACTACAATTTTTTGTACCTCCACCGTTATAGAACCACTAAGCGCTTTAACTACACAGCTTCGTAGTGTAATGTACTATGCTGTTAGAATTTACGTCCCATTTGCCCATATGATATGCACTTAGTCCTATACATGTTTATATTGATATTATATTATTTTTCCATTGATTATGATAAATATGTCTTGTTTTTAAACATTACTCTACTAGTCATCATCCATGTTACTTATGGATTATGTGCCCTTTGTGCATGGATACTGAGTACCATGAATGGCGGGTTGTTACAAATAAAGTTGGTTCGACAATATTTTCTTAGTACACTCATTATCGATCCAATATTGTAGATCAGTTTGGCAAAGTCGTCAACGCACTTATTGATCTGACCTTTTAGATTGATAAGCATAGATTAGTAACTTATCCACTCATTCTCTAGCCCTTTCGTACTCGTTTCTTTGCTGTTTGTTCTCCAACCTCCTCGACCGTTGACACATCATTTCCAACCATGCTCGGAACAACTGTATATATATCCACATGCAAGACTTTATCATCATATCTTCAAAGGTGGGTAAGATCATCATTAGATAGATAGTATGATCCGACACTCAACTAGTAATAACTCTTTCATCTTATGTGACGAGAACTAAAATCCTCAAACCGAAACTCTGCTTTCACTTCCTTATTGTAAGGAAAAACTACACTAACATCACACATATCATTTTCGGCTATTACTCTTCATTATTCACCTCCGTAAAAAGCGTAGCTTCCAACATTGTCGTCTCCTAACCCACAGCTTCCTATTTTGCCTCCTCCTTCCATCTTCTCATAACTCAACCGTACACACACACGACCTTGCCATATGTCTAAGTCATATCTCAACTTGAAAACCAATCACTGACTACACACGTTGAAAGAAAAAATAAAGATGCCACAACCTACTTTCATTCGACTCTAATTTAATTTTTCAAAATGCAATTTTATTGGCTATGTTGTCCATTTTCCTTTTGTTTTTATAGTGAAATTTGCATTGTTTAATTTTTTTAGGATTGTTAAAATGACTCGATTTTTGGATAAGAGGAGATAAATTTTGCGGGACTACTATCAAAATATAATTGTTTAGGAGTGGACACACCATTCAGAAAACTCCAACACGAACAATTTACTATTCTATCATATTTAAACGAATTCGGTAACATACCATCGACGCATTAGGGAAAAACAACAAATTTGTTGAAAATTTTACATAAAAACCAGTAGTGTATCTGTGATGATCCTGAACTCGGCCTTCGAAAATCGGCACCCGTACTTCACTTGTACTCAAAATGCCGTAGATTCAAACGCCGAATCTGGGTCACCGGAGCTTATAACACAGTAAGTATAACAACACAGCGGAAGAAAGAAATAGATGATATCATATACAACTCAAATGAATACAATATCCAGAATGATATACAACAATGATATCAATAATACATAGCAATATCAGAGATATGATACAATGCTACAGCGGAAATAACAGAACTGATAACTCCAAATGATCTCTAAAAGAGAATGAATCCAATAACTCCAATATCAAGCTCGAACCACCATCACGATGCATAAAGATAAGAAAGTGCAGTCCATGAACTCCAAACACTGAACTAGCTCCAACTAGTCTACTGAACCTGACTATCTGAAAAACCCAACTCTAGACTGCCCGTGTGGAAAATTATGGGCACCCAGAGTTTAGGAAGGGAACAATAAACTCCGAGTCAGTCATGGGACTGGTGTGAGAAACAAAAACAGTTTATCTTTAAACAACAACAAAAGAATTTTAAACATTGAAATACGCAATGCTTTTTGGAAAATGAAACTACCATAAGGCCTCCCGCCACACACAGAATGCAAATGCAGAATTGGAGGAGATTTCTCCTTATGATAGTCAAACATGCTTACTACGCAAGAAAAATCCTTTTGATATTATTACTAGTGCATAGTGTAGGAAAACCTTTCGAAAGTATAATATTAATCTTAGCCAGCATAGACATTCCGAACTATGTCTACTATAGCTACCATTTAAACAGTGGTGACCACCATAAGTAAATGGTAGGTTCTACAACTAAAACCATACAAGGCTCGTATTGTTTCTTTGGATTTTCCAACAAATGGTCAGGTAAAGGAACTTCCTTACCGAAATGGGAACGCCTCTGGAAGGACGCCCCTGAGAACCTAACCGGATCTCTGCAAACACAAGGCCGACGCTACCTCACGCTGTACAGTTGTAACTAGGTAGCTAACACACAAGCTATGCCATCCCCCGGTCGTTACCGACCTTTATTCGAGGGGCCCTTCAACCAACAAAGCAACATCACATAGTAATAAATTTACAGTGTCCACACAAGTTAAGTATCTGGGCTCCATACCATGATACCACCCTTTATCCAGAAGAAAATGGACATACCCTAGGGGCGCGACCCCTAAAAACCTTGCCGCAACATTCCTGTTTCGACCCTTACCGGGTTGTGAGGCTCGACGAAGTCTCATCCACAAAGCTACGCTTTTTTACAAAGCCATGCTTTGATCACAAATGATCAACAAATGATCAGCAACACACAGCAACACTTAGCATGCCACACTACCAAATTGGGAGTATATCACTGATAACCTTCAACTACATAACCTCTGAGCTCGTACGTCTCAGAGAAGGATGTTAAGCTAAGAGAATAAATTCTCCGCCACCAAACAGAAATGTATTTGAAAGAAATCAGCTTTATATCTCAAAGTGTAGTGTTAGACATACAACCATACAAGTCTGTTCCGGGTTCGAACAGAACCGAAGGCACTTCCAAAGAAGCCCTTGCAAATCCGGATAATTTCTAATCACGTTCGGACTTCCCATCACAAAGGGTGCTAAAATCTCTATACCGGGGATCAGCTAATGCAGAGACAATCGATGGTAATCCTTTCTTTTTCGAAAGTATCAAGTCTTCACGGTCTTCAAATGCTATCCATATACGTCGTATCATTATTCGGAATGGGTTATATGACACAAAGTCCTCTCCCGGCTAAACTGAATAATGAGCGCAATATTTAAAAACATATAGATATTGGGATTTCGATTAAGTCACAACTCATTACCCAACTTCTCTTTCAAATGGGTTAAACACATTACCATTTTAATCTTTTACAAAAAGATTCATCTCACAAAGTTCACTCAGTTTCACAAAGATCTATTCATAGATTTTACAAATCAATTTCCATTTTAATTAGATTAACTCGTTAAATCTTTAAATCAAAGATTTAACCGATAGCTTTCAAAACACGTTTCCAAAGATTTATTCGTAACTTGGAAAACCATTTTAATTTCAAACTTGAAATTCTTTTGACGCAAATTGGAAATTCATTCCTTATATGAAAGCTTCTATTATTTGAAAACAAATAGTTTTCATTTCGGAAAAATCCGATTCATTTATACGAGTTAAAGTCTTTGGGTTAAACTCAAATTCTCAAAGCCATACTTTAAAAATGGTTTAAATTCATATAAACATATTTATAACATCTTTAACCATAATTTCCAAACATGAAATTCAATTCCAAAATTTTGAATCCAAATTCTAATTGAATTATTTAAATTTCAAGATATTCAAAATATCTTAAAAACTCCTTTCAAAAGCTTTTCATATTAAACCCTAATTTCCAATTTCAATTTCAAAAATATTAAATTCAGATTATCTGTGACTTAACCGATTTCCACGTGAAATCCATATTTGTGTGTGTATAGTGTGGTCCAGGGGTTTTACACAGTAGTGCAACATCATTCAGTCATCATAGATTCAAATACAGCAATATAATTGATAAGCGGTATTAACTATAACGCTTATCTTTTGTACACAGATCACAGATAATATACAAATATATCATAGATAATAAATTACATTCATCACAGCTTGAATTAAAACAATTCATATCATACAGCATCACACAGTAGGGATATCAAATGATTCAACATTCAATAGAATCCAAACATCCATAAGTAAGATCAGTTAATTGTCTGATTTATTCAAATCAGATTTATTACTTATGAATTACAAATCCTGGTTAATTAACATTAATAAATTACAAATCATTTTGATTAATTATTCTTTAATCATTTATTAATTTGCCATTAATAATAAATTAATTAACCTTAATCATGTAATTAATTATCCCTAATTACATAATTAACCTTTAATTTCTTAATCATCCTTTAATCAATCACCTTAATTTATTAATCGCCTTTTAATTAATCACATTCATTAATTGATTATCTTTTAATTAATTTTCCTTAATTAATTAATTTACCCTTAATTAATTACCATTTAATTAATTATCCTTAATTAATTACAATAAGTGATTATCCCTAATCACTTAATTAACTTTAACCATTAATTAATTACTTTTAATTAAGTAATTATCTTTAAGTGATTAATTTCCCTTAATTAAATAACCCTTTAATTAATTACATAAATTTTTCTTTAATTTAATCACAATAATTAATTAGCCTTAATTTAATTACACAAAGTAATTAGCTTTAATTTAATTACACAAGGTAATTAGCTTTCAAATCAATTACACAAAGTAATTATTCATCAATTATCTTTAAAAACATTTAATCTTTAACCCTTAAATCTTTGAAAACAATGTTATTATTATTCCATAAATTAACTTAGATTTTTAAGTTAATTAACAGCCAAAAACATTTTATCATTTCGATTAACTTCTTAATCATTAAGTTTATTTAAAAACTTTATTAACACATTGCCTTGAGAACTTTGTTCAATATTTAACCTGGATCACCTTTACTAACCTATGTTTTTATAAAACTGTTTCATTTCTTTTTCTTAACTTTACTTCTAAAACCAGGTTAGACAACCACCCGAGTTACTCAACCAAAAACCCCGAGCATACCAACCTAAAACACCGAGCCACTCACGATCTCATTCTACTTCGAGTCCAACCATCATTTTATTGAGACCATCCCCGAGACCCTTACTTCTTCCCCAAATCATTTCGATCAACCAGGTACAGGCGATACATCGTGCACGTGCATGATCGTTTTGATCACCTCCGGTCACTACCGCGACCTTCGACATGTCGTCGACAACCCCTACAAATGCTACGACCACCCAGGTTTGATATTTTCATCGTTATTCAAAATTGAGCATACGAGCACCTAACTGGAACTAACCCCGATCCATAAATCCACCTCGTATAGCCACCACCGGCCACCAGAATATTCAAAACTTCGGCCAACTACTCGTCTACGACCACGCTTCCATCACCCAAAGCCCCATCGCACTCGATCAACTGTAGAACCCGTGTTGATCGAATTTCCTGGCCTAGTGAAAACTAGGGTTCCAGAAAAGAATCAACCACCGCTGCCTCCTCGATGAAATGCAGCATCATCAAGCATTTTTCCCAGAATCTCTAATCACTCCTCCATCATTACTCAAAATCCTGACTTCTCCTAATACTTGGATCACCAGCAATTGACTATAACCCATTTTCTGTTCAAACAAGAACTGCAGCCTCAATTCCAAACTAAAAACTATGATTTTAGATTTAAAAATCATGTTTTTGTTTAAGTTTTCAATTTATAGTACTGAATTTATAAATTATTATGTTTGAGTTTTTACCTTTATTTAACATGCTATAATGTTTTAAATTTACAGAGACAACACCAATTTGTTTTTACCCAAACAAGTTCTTAAACTAAAAACTATGGTATAACTAACATATTTGTTTCAGGACTTAAGCCTTAACAAAACTAGGATCAAGAGCAAGTAGATTTTAGATATAAATTTAGCCTGGAATTTGAATCAGAGAAACAGAATCCAAATACATCATGCATACCAGTGTATTCATATGTATATACACAAAACTATCTTAAAATACATTCACAAACATACTTTTCAGAGATGAACAAGCAACATAAATATATACTTAAGCTATTTAAATTTTATGTTGCTCACCGATTTCCAGAAGAAGAACAGAGCTTATTCTTTGAACCAGGTTTTGAAATTTGCAAACTGAAATCTTCTTCTTTTGATCTCTGGCTTTGAAATTCAAGCTGGAATCTTTCTTTTGGGCTTGTACTGATTTGTTTGATGTTTTAGTTGAAGTTTATTTAAGTTTTTAAGATGATGTTTACTTCATATTTTCTCAGTTTGGAATGAAACGAACTGAAATGAGAAGAGCTGCTATTTGGAAATGGAGTTAACAGGGTATTCATTTTGTACAAGTTGATGTTTATTTGTACAACATAAATCAGAGATATTTTCTTTTATTTGTACAATAGGCAGATGATTTTTCTTGGGTTGGTGGCTGAAATGATATTGTATGTACTTAGAGATGCAAACATTCAATGCTAATGTCCTTTATGTTTTCAACCTTATATATTTTGCAAGCTACATAGATCTTTTATTTTTCATGTTCTTGTCTTGCATTTCTATCCTACAGGCAACATACATTACTTACATTACTTGCCTGGCAGCCTTTATACTTTATGTACAAATATAAACTTTATTTTCTTTTGTTTTGTTTTATGGATATTTATATGTATGTTTGAATACTTAGTTGAATGTACTTGAATGTATTTTATTTTCTTTAGCTTTGCCTTATTATTTTACAATACAAATAAATTTCTATTTTAATATATTATTAGATTCTTAGCTGATGTATTGCTTTATATTTTATAGTTTATCTTATATATAATTGTTTCTATTTCTAGCTTAATATTTATTTTATTTTTATTATTTTCATAGTATATTTTGTTTGTGTTAATACATATTATTTAAGAGGATATTTTGAAATTAAATACATACTAAATAAATTACATAGATATATTTTATAAATTCAAATTATTTTTAAACCATTTACTTAAAATTTAAAGTCAAATCCAATATATATATAAATTCAAATCTACTCATATATGCGCATATACATATATATTCACATATATATACAATTTCTAAATTTAAAATGATTTATACAGAATGTATTTGAGTTCGGGGAAACTCGCATCCATTTACCGATTAATTTCACAAATTTTATTAAAAAACTAAATAAATTATCAAATTAAATTTATATAAAATCCGGGGTCGTTACAGCCTTCCCCCTTAAGAAATTTCGTCCTCGAAATTTGCCAAGGAGACACAAAGATAGATGAAGAATGTTTCATCAAATCAAACTGAATATTTATTCTGCATTTGGCTTACCAAATCAGAATATCAAGAATAGACACAAGAACGAATCTGTTTTAACACTTCACAAAATACTCGAGTTATCCAGATCTACGAAATATGCGATGGCATTGGTTAGTTCGAAGGGATAACTAACCATTCGTAGAACATATCGGGACCCAAATAATAGATAGATATATGGATACAATTTCAAAACTTTTAGTTTAGAAACTAAAGTATACCTATCAACCATAGCAACCAATGCAACCAATTCATCCAAACAAACAATTCCGACCTATTTGGAGTTTACGTCCCATTTTAATATATCGAATCTCTTCCTGGATCTACCAGGAACTATCAAAGAGTTGAGAAAGGATGTCGAACAAAAGAGATTGATAGAGAAAAGATTGTTTCCTTGTTGTTTCAGGGTATTGACCCTTTATAGTTGTATTCCCTTGTCCCCTATCTCATCCTCTTCTTGTACTCATACTTACTATCAGTGGATAGCAAAAGAATTTACTGAGGCATACGGACGGATATCTTAGAGATTACTCATTCTAGGGTATACTTCACCCTATCTCTAATGAGCTACTTATTGTGTTATACTCCTGAGCTAAAGTTCAACCTTAGCTCTGATACCAAATGTGATGATCCTGAACTCGGCCTTCGAAAATCGGCACCCGTACTTCACTTGTACTCAAAATGTCATAGATTCAAACGCCGAATCTGGGTCACCGGAGCTTATAACACAGTAAGTATAACAACACAGCGGAAGAAAGAAATAGATGATATCATATACAACTCAAATGAATACAATATCTAGAATGATATACAACAATGATATCAATAATACATAGCCATATCAGAGATATGATACAATGCTACAGCGGAAATAACAGAACTAATAACTCCAAATGATCTCTAAAAGAGAATGAATCCAATAACTCCAATATCAAGCTCGAACCACCATCACGATGCACAAAGATAAGCAAGTGCAGTCCATGAACTCCAAACACCGAACTAGCTCCAACTAGTCTACTGAACCTGACTATCTGAAAAACCCAACTCTAGACTGCCCGTGTGGAAAATTATGGGCACCCAGAGTTTAGGAAGGAACAATAAACTCCGACTCAGTCATGGGACTGGTGTGAGCAACAAAAACAGTTTATCTTTAAACAACAACAAAAGAATTTTAAACATTGAAATACGCAATGCTTTTTGGAAAATGAAACTACCATAAGGCCTCCCGCCACACACAGAATGCAAATGCAGAATTGGAGGAGATTTCTCCTTATGATAGTCAAACATGCTTACTACGCAAGAAAAATCCTTTTGATATTATTACTAGTGCATAGTGTAGGAAAACCTTTCGAAAGTATAATATTAATCTTAGCCAGCATAGACATTCCGAACTATGTCCACTATAGCTACCATCTAAACAGTGGTGACCACCATAAGTAAATGGCAGGTTCTACAACTAAAACCGTACAAGGCTCGTATTGTTTCTTTGGATTTTCCAACAAATGGTCAGGCAAAGGAACTTCCTTACCGAAATGGAAACGCCTTTGGAAGGACGCCCCTGAGAACCTAACCGGATCTCTGCAAACACAAGGCCGACGCTACCTCACGCTGTACAGTTGTAACTAGGTAGCTAACACACAAGCTATGCCATCCCCCGGTCGTTACCGACCTTTATCCGAGGGGCCCTTCAACCAACAAAGCAACATCACGCGGTAATAAATTTACAGTGTCCACACGAGTTAAGTATTTGGGCTCCATACCATGATACCACCCTTTATCCAGAAGAAAATGGACATACCCTAGGGGCGCGACCCCTAAAAACCTTGCCGCAACATTCCTGTTTCGACCCTTACCGGGTTGTGAGGCTCGACGAAGTCTCGTCCACAAAGCTACGCTTTTTCACAAAGCCATGCTTTGATCACAAATGATCAACAAATGATCAGCAACACTTAGCATGCCACACTACCAAATTGGGAGTATATCACTGATAACCTTCAACTACATAACCTCTGAGCTCGTACGTCTCAGAGAAGGGTGTTAAGCTAAGAGAATAAATTCTCCGCCACCAAACAGAAATGTATTTGAAAGAAATCAGCTTTATATCTCAAAGTGTAGTGTCAGACATACAACCATACAAGTCTGTTCCGGGTTTGAACTGAACCGAAGGCACTTCCAAAGAAGCCCTTGCAAATTCGGATAATTTCTAATCACGTTCGGACTTCCCATCACAAAGGGTGCTAAAATCTCTATACCGGGGATCAGCCGATGCAGAGACAATCGACGGTAATCCTTTCGTTTTCGAAAGTATCCGGTCTTCACCACCGGTCTTCAAATTCTATCCATATACGTCGTATCATTATTTGGAATGGGTTATATGACACAAAGTCCTCTCCCGGCTAAACCGAATAATGAGCGCAATATTTAAAAACATATAGATATTGGGATTTTGATTAAGTCACAACTCATTACCCAACTTCTCTTTCAAATGGGTTAAACACATTACCATTTTAATCTTTTACAAAAAGTTTCATCTCACAAAGTTCACTCAGTTTCACAAAGATCTATTCATAGATTTTCCAAATCAATTCCCATTTCAATTGGATTAACTCGTTAAATCTTTAAATCAAAGATTTAACCGATAACTTTCAAAACACGTTTCCAAAGATTTATTCGTAACTTGGAAAACCATTTTAATTTCAAACTTGAAATTCTTTTGACGCAAATTGGAAATTCATTCCTTATATGAAAGCTTCTATTATTTGAAAACAAATAGTTTTCATTTCGGAAAAATTCGATTCATTTATACGAGTTAAAGTCCTTGGGTTAAACTCAAATTCTCAAAGCCATACTTTTAAAATGGTTTAAATTCATATAAACATATTTATAACATCTTTAACCATAATTTCCAAACATGGAATTCAATTCCAAAATTTTGAATCCAAATTCAAATTGAATTATTTAAATTTCAAGATATTCAAAATATCTTAAAAACTCCTTTCAAAAGCTTTTCATATTAAACCCCAATTTCCAATTTCAAAATCAATTGAAATTAAAATTTCAATTTCAAAAATATTAAATTCAGATTATCTGTGACTTAACCGATTTCCACGTGAAATCCATATTTGTGTGTATAGTGTGGTCCAGGGGTTTTACACAGTAATGCAACATCATTCAGTCATCATAGATTCAAATACAGCAATATAATTGATAAGCGGTATTAACTATAATGCTTATCTTTTGTACACAGATCACAGATAATATACAAATATATCACAGATAATAAATTACATTCATCACAGCTTGAATTAAAACAATTCATATCATACAGCATCACACAGTAGGGATATCAAATGATTCAACATTCAATAGAATCCAAACATCCATAAGTAAGATCAGTTAATTGTCTGATTTATTCAAATCAGATTTATTACTTATGAATTACAAATCCTGGTTAATTAACATTAATAAATTACAAATCATTTTGATTAATTATTCTTTAATCATTTATTAATTTGCCATTAATAATAAATTAATTAACCTTAATCATGTAATTAATTATCCCTAATTACATAATTAACCGTTAATTTCTTAATCATCCTTTAATCAATCACCTTAATTTATTAATCGCCTTTTAATTAATCACATTCATTAATTGATTATCTTTTAATTAATTTTCCTTAATTAATTAATTAACCCTTAATTAATTACCATTTAATTAATTATCCTTAATTAATTACAATAAGTGATTATCCCTAATCACTTAATTAACTTTAACCATTAATTAATTACTTTTAATTAAGTAATTATCTTTAAGTAATTAATTTCCTTTAATTAAATAACCCTTTAATTAATTACATAAATTTTTCTTTGATTTAATCACAATAATTAATTAGCCTTAATTTAATTACACAAAGTAATTAGCTTTAATTTAATTACACAAGGTAATTAGCTTTCAAATCAATTACACAAAGTAATTATTCATCAATTATCTTTAAAAACATTTAATCTTTAACCCTTAAATCTTTGAAAACAATGTTATTATTATTCCATAAATTAACTTAGATTTTTAAGTTAATTAACAGCCAAAAACATTTTATCATTTCGATTAACTTCTTAATCATTAAGTTTATTTAAAAACTTTATTAACACATTGCCTTGAAATCTTTGTTCAATATTTAACCTTGATCACCTTTACTAACCTATGTTTTTATAAAACTGTTTCGTTTCTTTTTCTTAACTTTACTTCTAAAACCAGGTTAGCCAACCACCCGAGTTACTCAACCAAAAACCCCGAGCATACCAACCTAAAACACCGAGCCACTCACGATCTCCTTCTACTTCGAGTCCAACCATCATTTTATCAAGACCATCCCCGAGACCCTTACTTCTTCCCCAAATCATTTCGATCAACCAGGTACTGGCGATACATCGTGCACGTGCACGATCGTTTTGATCACCTCCGGTCACTGCCGCAACCTTCGACATGTCGTCGACAACCCCTACAAACGCTACGGCCACCCAGGTTTGATATTATTCAAAATTGAGCATACGAGCACCTAATTGGAACCAACCCCGATCCATAAATCCACCTCGTATAGCCACCCACCGGCCACCAGAATATTCAAAACTTCGGCCAACTACTCGTCTACGACCGCGCTTCCATCACCCAAAGCCCCATCGCACTCGATCAACTGTAGAACTCGTGTTGATCGAATTTCCTGGCCTAGTGAAAACTAGGGTTCCAGAAAAGAATCAACCACTGCTGCCTCCTCGATGAAATGCAGCATCATCAAGCATTTTTCCTAGAATCTCTAATCACTCCTCCATCATTACTCAAAATCTCGACTTCTCCTAATACTTGGATCACCAGCAATTGACTATAACCCATTTTCTGTTCAAACAAGAACTGCAGCCTCAATTCCAAACTAAAAACTATGATTTTAGTTTTAAAAATCATGTTTTTGTTTAAGTTTTCAATTTATAATACTGAATTTATAAATTATTATGTTTGAGTTTTTACCTTTATTTAACATGCTCTGATGTTTTAAATTTACAGAGACAACACCAATTTGTTTTTACCTAAATAAGTTCTTAAACTAAAAACTATGGTATAACTAACATATTTGTTTCAGGACTTAAGCCTTAACAAAACTGGGATCAAGAGCAAGTAGATTTTAGATATAAATTTAGCCTGGAATTTGAATCAGAGAAACAGAATCCAAATACATCATGCATACCAGTGTATTCATATGTATATACACAAAACTATCTTAAAATACATTCACAAACATACTTTTCAGAGATGAACAAGCAACATAAATATATACTTAAGCTATTTAAATTTTATGTTGCTCACCGATTTCCAGAAGAAGAACAGAGCTTATTCTTTGAACCAGGTTTTGAAATTTGCAAACTGAAATCTTCTTCTTTTGATCTCTGGCTTTGAAATTCAAGCTGGAATCTTTCTTTTGGGCTTGTACTGATTTGTTTAATGTTTTAGTTGAAGTTTATTTAAGTTTTTAAGATGATGTTTACTTCATATTTTCTTAGTTTGGAATGAAACGAACTGAAATGAGAAGAGCTGCTACTGGAAATGGAGTTAACAGGGTATTCATTTTGTACAAGTTGATGTTTATTTGTACAATATAAATCAGAGATATTTTCTTTTATTTGTACAATAGGCAGATGATTTTTCTTGGGTTGGTGGCTGAAATGATATTGTATGTACTTAGAGATGCAAACATTCAATGCTAATGTCCTTTATGTTTTCAACCTTATATATTTTGCAAGCTACATAGATCTTTTATTTTTCATGTTCTTGTCTTGCATTTCTATCCTACAGGCAACATACATTACTTACATTACTTGCCTGGCAGCCTTTATACTTTATGTACAAATATAAACTTTATTTTCTTTTGTTTTGTTTTATGGATATTTATATGTATGTTTGAATACTTAGTTGAATGTACTTGAATGTATTTTTTTTTCTTTAGCTTTGCCTTATTATTTTACAATACAAATAAATTTCTATTTTAATATATTATTAGATTCTTAGCTGATGTATTGCTTTATATTTTATAGTTTATCTTATATATAATTGTTTCTATTTCTAGCTTAATATTTATTTTATTTTTATTATTTTCATAGTATATTTTGTTTGTGTTAATACATATTATTTAAGAGGATATTTTGAAATTAAATACATACTAAATAAATTACATAGATATATTTTATAAATTCAAATTATTTTTAAACCATTTACTTAAAATTTAAAGTCAAATCCAATATATATATATAAATTCAAATCTACTCATATATGCACATATACATATATATTCACATATATATACAATTTCTAAATTTAAAATGATTTATACAGAATGTATTTGAGTTCGGGGAAACTCGCATCCATTTATCGATTAATTTCACAAATTTTATTTAAAAACTAAATAAATTATCAAATTAAATTTAAATAAAATCCGGGGTCGTTACAATATCACTGATACGGTGGAATCCATCAAAATAAATTTGCTCAAAATCACGGCATGCACCTGTCGTTCAAAGTGTATATATCGACACAAAGAGAATAATTACATAAGTGTTATTTTTTTAGACCAATTCTATCTCCACCCCGATAATTTCCATACACACCCCACTATTTCTCACATATCCACCAAACCCCACTTATTTCTATTTTCACCCTCTAACTTCCAATTATACCCTTCTTCCTTCACTTAATTCTTCCATTTATTCTTTACAAGGTCGATTTAATTTAAAATAACCGCAACCATGAAAGACGAAATTTGAATGATTTACTTTCAATCTGATTTAGTAACCTTGAAAAATCATGGTAAACTCAGAAGTCCTGAAGACTATTAGCCTGGTTACCCCCAGACCAGATGCTAGTTATTTTGTCTAAGCACGACATTGCATGCTAGCTTGGTCGCTGAGGCACCGCATGAATAGCCAGTTTAGTTTGTCTACAAATATAGTCGTTGACAAATGTAGAGAATGATTTTCATCTATAATTTCAAGAACATATAAATGATAATCTACAAATAAAACGAATAAGGGGATACATAACTTACTTCATGTCTTTAATAAGATGTATGTGTTTATGGGATAATGGTAGGAGAAGGTTAATTTTGTCTTAATTTTCCTTTTGATTTGTAATGGAGTGAGAAAATGAAACATTGGAATAGTAATAGAATTTGCCTTTTTTGTGTGGAACTAAGAGCACTATCCATTGTGCTCCGGGCTACCACGTTCGGCAGAATTTTTTTAACTTTTTTATACAGCCGTTGGCAGACAACTGCCGACCGCGGCTGAGTGCGGAAGCTTAAGTAGTGTTTGGTTTGTTGTTTTTAGTTTTGGGTTTTCGTCCATACAAAAATGCACATGACGCATGTATATTGTCGAAAACGACCAATTTAGAGAACGGAGTTAACATACAAATTAGTAAACAACTTTTTTATTTTTATTTTTTGTGTTTTGAAAAATAACACAAACACGTGAAACAATTCATACTTCCGTCGTTCCTCTATCCCCTTCATCCTTCTATCCGTCTTTCTTTTATCCCCTCAGTTGTCCCTCAATTCTTCTCATATTTGACATACATATTGAAAATCGAAAACACAAAATTCGTTTTCAAACCAAACACTACCAAAAGCACTAAGTACTTTGCCCTTAGTTGCATGCTTTTTTTCTTTATAATGCCGTGTGACAATTTTAAGAATAACGAAGAAATCTCATTTTGTTTTGTTTAAGTAGATTACACAATATGTAAAATGGTTTCCTGATTGGCTGCATTTAGCACCCTAAGGTCCGTTTAATCTTAAATTCAGTCTCCTCAAACTAATTTTCTCATCATCCATAAATGAAAAAAATCCCATTCCAAAACCCTAAATAATCTAAAAAATCGAGTTCCTAAAAATGGCAGGCGGTATGGGAGTGAAATCGAACAAGTACATTGAAGAGTGGAATGCCGGTCGTGAGAATCTGGAGTTTAACTTCCGATGGACTCGTCGTAACCTGGCTCTTGTCGGAGTTTTCGGGATCGCAGTTCCTATCCTCATCAATAAAGGCATCGTTCGAGAATTTGTAAGAATTTTTTTTCTTATATCCAAATTTTATTTAATTGACTTTCAGCTAGTAGATTTAATTTCATATGATCATCTATAATTTAGATCCCTTCATGTGGTTCAATTTACACGATGAACACCTGTAAGGTTTTAGAATAAGTTTTCTTTGGATCTTTAAACTTAACTAGTATTTGAATGTAAAAGATGTGCGTATTCAAGGAGGAAAATGATATACCCTTTATTGGTTTTTTGGATAAGGGGTATAATTCTAGGGGACTCCGTCTTATAATAAAATTATCATGGGAGAAACAAAAGAAAAACAGAAAATGGTGGGGGTTCACCAAAAAAATTGCATAACTCGGGTAATAACGGAATTGTATTTGATTTTGTTACGAGAGAAATTTTTTGGTCCTGCTTATAACAATTTTAAAAATATAGAAAAAATTACCCTCTCTTATACAAAATTGGAGTACCTCTATCATTGTTTTTTTAATAACACTCATTTTTTGAGGTGGACAAAAGTAGTTTTTGGCATTTTGAATATTCTTTAGAACAAACTGAAAAAATGAAAAAAATTAGGTAAATGGTAGAAGTTAAAAAAAAGTGAAACACTTTGTTTTGAACTCATATCCGTGTTTGTTTGTTTGTTCAGAGTACTGATTGCTTAACACTGAATGATGATCGGTTGTTGAATGATGATTGCTTGTCGAATGATGAACGTCTGAATGCATAATGTTGCACATTAAATACTTGTTTTTATATTTATTTTTTTGAAGTTTTGATTGGTTTTCCATTTATTAAATCCAACAACAATTATGGCAAAATTACCCTAATGCTTATAAATTAATCACACTTTTCCTAATTTCAAAATATGCTTCAAAAAGTGAAACAATAGTTCCACTTTGACAAAAAAAGCAAAGAAACAGTCATGATTTTACCCAAGCTACATGTGACTAGTTATTTTAGCAAACAAAATTTTTATATTTCTTTTTTTAAATATAATCCGTAAATTATAAAAAAGATCACCACAATTTACTTGATTTTGGAAAAAAGTACCACTTAAAATATGTTTAAAAAGAGATAAAAGTAATAATATATAAATATCTAAACCCAATAAGCACTTTAAAGGCTAATATTTGAAAATTTATCGAATGATATAATTGGAAAAAAAATCATCATTCAATATTCAAAAGTTGTAATAAAGTTTAATTTGTCACTAATTTAATTAACTAGATGTTCGGCTTACTAATTTGTTGGTTGTGAACCTTTAAATAACTTTTTAAATTTTTATTAGTTTGCAAACAAACACACTGTAAATAAACTGGAGAAGTTGCAATTTATTTAACCCAAGGTGTTTCCAAATTTACTTTTTTAAATATATTCAACCTGTTAGACTGAACAAGATTTGATTTCAAGTTTCATTTCAAAAACAGTTTTTCGAACCAGGTAAACTAGCAAGTTATATGATCATTTAAATTAACTTAAACCAATAATGGAAAATGGATATAAAAACTCAAAATTTAACCATTAAACATAGAACGAAAAACAAACTAGACATTACATAATGCTTTGTTTGTTTTGACAGCAAAAATGTTGAATCGAATCAGCGATGAGAGGTTCTTAACTTGTCTGTTTCCAATAAGAGCTCGGATTAGGCTAGTTTATTCAGTGAAATGAATAAACAAAATTTTAGGCTTACTTTCAGTCCTGATCATGTTTTCCCATTATACTATAAATGTGTAACACAACTGCTATTTTTTAGCCTTTTTTCAAAAGTTCTTTTTAATTATATCAAACAATTAGAAAACTTCAAACCTAACATCAATTTTGTATTCAGCCCAATCTTCTTCTAAATTGGGGTGATCTTTTTCATTTTGTTTTGATTTTAGTTTTGTACTCCGTAGCATCATTGGGAACCAATGTACTAAAATGCTAATGGAATTGGAAAAAAAAATGATGACAACCTACCATAACATTTGAACACAACTTGAAGTTAAAATATGATAATGTATACATTGGTTAATAGAAACAAAATGAAAAAAATGTAAATTTTATTCTGATATATTTTTTGGTTAAAAAATAAATAATATAAAATATGCAATGCTAATGTGAAAAAATTATCAATAAATATTCTCGACAAGTTAAGATGAAAACTTTAACAAATTTTACAGTACAAATGCGACAGAATCAACATAACAAATAATTATGAAAAGTTAGACAAACTTGTGTGATATTTCAACAAAAACTTATTTTGACATGTGGAACATACTTGAATAATGTTGAAAAAAAAAGTAATTGGTAATCCAAACACATCGCAAGCTTCAACTGTTGCAAAGAAGACTTTCTTCTTGACCAAGCTTTTATAAAATGCATTTATGTCATTAATTTTTTAAATTTTACCGTGTCTTGTAAATCTGGTAGTACTACGAATAAACACTTGAACAATATTTTTAGTTTGCATATAAGATATATTTCATAAGATATGATAATTAAATGTGATTTGTGTAGCACTTGCATCAACGAACAATTGATTTTAAAATCTAAGGGTAATACTATCAAAGTGGTAACATATGTTCATTAAAAAAAATCAAAACGCAAACCAACAACATTTCAAGTATCAACAATTAACATTGTATTCAACATATTCAAAATTTTAAACAAAAGCTCCCTAAGTTTCTAGGCAATAAAAGAAATGTTCCTATGAGTAAAATTTGATTGGTGCAAACTAAATAGTTGCAATCCCCGTCAATGAATCTAGAATAATGAATTGCATAAGTTGTTCCGCAATGTATGGTTGAATTTTCAGATTAAGCATCATATGTCCAAATATGGGATATTCAAGAGAGTTGATGTATGCATATATTTGTGGTTGGACTTGTGTCACCATTCCTTCTCTTATTCCTTCCTAGTCTCCTTGTCTCAAAATTTACATTGGAAATGCATCCTCTCGAAAATATTACAATAATCGCTTGTTAAAATAAGCTCTAATAAGCTCTGCTTTTTATCATCGCAGCACATTTACTAGTTCTGTAAATTGATACCTTAATCTTAATAGAAAATTAAAAATGCTTTGCTCTACTCATATCATTATAGTACATGACATCTAAATTTAAATAGCCGAATAACTATATTTTTTTACACAAAAGCCATTAGAAATCTGAACTAGGTTTATGCCATATAAAATAGTCGGTTCACTTAAATTATAAGGTGCTTCAGCCAGTACATTACCTTTTAGTAATGTATACTAGTCTTGGACTGGAAAAACCATACTTCAAAGGAATCTGGACAATTGACTTTGTACGCAATTACAAAAACTCAGAGTTCATATTTTGTTTGGAACATCCTACCTATATTTCTCGATAAAGTATACATGTATTTGAGCAAGTAACTTATGTACCATTTTTTATAGTAATTACCAAACTGCTATGTAACTTCTTTCTTGTTTGATTTGCAGCATATGAAAGATGAGGATGCTGGAAGGCCATATAGAAAGTTCCTGTGAGGATGCATAGTAGGTTTTTTCTTATTTTTGCATGAAATAAAAAATGGTACTGTCGTGTTAAAAAAAAGGAACCCTTGTTCCTGAATTCATGTTTGAGTTTGTGAGAAACCGAAATGTTTATGGTTTTAAAATGTATGTTTATGAGCTTGGATGATGGCTGCAATCCAAATTATAATAATTTTTCGGCAACTGTGCAGGTTGGATGTCACAGATGGGATTTTACACCAAATTGTTTATTGATTGAAATATGCATATGTTTAGTAAGACTTGTGATCCAAACAAGTCCACATGTGTACATAAATTTTGGACTTTCTGAACTTTATAGAGGTGTATGTTGTTCCATCGTTGAGATCTTCAAAGGTTGCAACCGAAAGTGCACTTACAGTTGGTGCCTATGTTGCATGAAATTAAAGTTCTTTTATGTTACAAATCAGATTGATATAGAAGTTGAATTTTGAACTTATCGAAGTTTTCTACCATGATATGTTATTCGATCTTGTAAAAAGGAATTTTACCTTTTCAATTTTTTTATTAAAATTCTCCCTCAACCTTTTCCTTGTGCACTTATCTAAGTATGATTTCAACTAAATGTTCCATAAACATCTGATTTGTTTGTTGGTCAAGAAGGGTTTGATTATTGTCAATATGCTGAGTATGAAAACCATCCATTATACTACACAAAATGTCTTGGGCACAAACAAACTTAATCTTGTATAAAAGTCTTTATCAACCACAATTTTGAAACCGTGCTGTTATTATGCACTCAAGCTACAAAAAACCAAAACTATTGGAACATGATGAATGAAAGGCAATCGAATGGTAAAACGAATGATACGGGCGCAAACCCTAATGTGAAAACCCCTATGGAAGTAATCACCACAGATAAGGGGAGTGTTGCCAAAGGAAAACAATGGGTGTTTGAATTCAAAGTCTTAAAAGAAGAAGCAATATATAGCTGCAAGCACCAGCCGTTTCTTGGTTTTTGACAAGTCACTCGATTGTTTCTCTTCTTTGGCAAAGGTTAGCAACTTCGCTGTTATAATCGAGTTCAGAACTATGATAAAAATCTTATAAACCACTGCGATGATGACGGTGATTTACTTGACGAATGACATTGAACTGCTCTCTTGGGAATGTCAAAATGAGTTTGCATAGGGAGAGCTTACAAAGTCTCAAAAGTTAATATATGTAACTCTAAATCTTCTGAGGACATCGTCTCCCACTCAATAAATGATAGATCGTTATCTACATCCCTAATCGTTGGTAGGGCCATCAATGGATACCCAAAAAATCTGATATCCATCCGAATCCATATCCAAAAATATGAAAAATATTCGTTATCCGAAAAACGAATACGAATATCCGATATCTTAAAAGCTTTCGGGATATAAATATGGTTATTGTGGTATCCGTCCAATTAACTGATGAATATATATACTTAATTAAAATTATATTTAATTAATATATAATTTTCCAATTATTTGCTAACCATTGATGTTATTATGTTATGGTTTTTTGCTCATTTTTAGTGAAAACAGACATTTTTAGTGTTTAATTTTTAAATATTTTTTGATACGCATACGGATATTAATATAAAACAATGTTTTATCATCACATTTTTTATTCCTTGGTTTTTTATGAACATTAGTACACAAACTGTTTTATGTTGATCCAAACCTTTTCATTTATTCTTTTAAATTTATTGACTATAGGGGAGCGGATAAAAATCTGATATCCGTCCGTATCCGAAAATTAAGCGGATACGTATACCTGATATCCGAAAATGATTTCGGATACAGATACGACACTACCCATATCTGAATGTATTCGTTGGAAGCCTTAATCGATGGACAACAAACCATAAGAAATTTTTTTTATTCAATCTGAATTTTTGATTCTTTACTTCTAATCATCCACAACTATTAATCCACACTTTCTAGTTCTATTGAGGTGCACATCGACATGCACAACACCCACGCCCTACTACTTCAGTATTGTACATAGCCTATATCTTCCCATATCGTACAAAGTTGTCTAACTATTCATTCCAAAACCGACACGCAAGCCGATGTATCATCCGACGAGCCTACCCATCCATGCCTTCCATAGTAGCAGCTGGCTGCAACTCTACTCCTTGCTCGTCTTAGGACTCCTCGTCCGAACTTACAACACACATGAACACAATATCATCTACCTACAAAGCCACCATTCGATCTAAACATAGGATACCCATTCATTACATTCCTTTACATAAGCACCATGGTTGATAGGCTATAACCGTTTTGCTAGGAAATCTAAAACAACTTCCCCTTCAACACCATCATCATCAACATCTTATGTTTATGCTAAACACATCATGAACATATCCTACTATAGATAGGCTTAAACACATCATGAAAAAGCATAACATAAGTGTCATTGCTATTTAAGACCCCTTGTCGACTTGCATAGTTTATCTACTTTGATTACAAAACTTAATTTTTGTGGGGGCTCTCCAATCATAATAGTAAAATATAGATTCTTTGGGAATCCTGATTGGATCAAGTACCCTGGTTCTATCACAAAATCCATCTCGATGCTCCTCCATAACTCTTTACTTGTATTTATGCTAAATGCAATGCAGTCGAAAAGTGGGGTTATGGTATTATGTTTTAACTTTATCTTCCTTAGTTTCACATCTTAGGTTATTGATAGCGATTTCAACATCATCGCTGATGATGATGAGAAGATTGGCGAAAATCATCCCCGTCTTCAAGCGATTGGCAATTTAACTTCTATGATTCTATCTTCCAGCCTCCATGAAATACCTTTTTATGGATCCAATTTCACATGGTGCAACAACACGAAAGGTGATGCTCACTTCTCTACTCGACTAGATCATTTGTTCAATAATGATGGTCGGTTTAACAACTGTTTACCTACATTGACCAACTTCATCATACTAACTTTGATCACGTTCATATGATTCTATGTTTGTACGTTTGAATCTATACCTATACCATTCCGCTACCAACACATACGGACTACTCATCACTTGTTCCTTGATATGGCAAAAATGGTCTGGGACCACCCTATCCATGGTCCCCTTGACCACCATTGCTTTTAAACTTAAGAATGTTAAGAACTTTGCTCACAACTTGAAAAAGGACATTTTTCCAATATCTTTGACCGTATCATGAATGCAAAAAAAGAGATCGTCTTGAATAAGGTCATTCATGACATGTACCATCTCCCATCCATTGAGAGAAATGGATAAACGAATCAGACAATTTTAATTATGAACTCCAGATTAAGGAAATGTATTGGCAATATAAATCTCATACCAAATGGACTATCTTTGAGGATATAAAATTTAAATTTTTTCGTAACAAGAACAAGCTCACCCTTCATAAAACTAGGAAATGTGGCCACCTCTGACACTGAGACTGTAGAGGTGGCCACTGGCCATTTCTGTGAACTTTTAGGTCATCCATCCGCTTTGTCTCTTCATTTTAATGTTTTTGGTCACATACCACACTTAGTGGATAACCCCAACAACACTATTCTTGTCGCTGTTCCTAACCTTGACGAGACCATAATGGTTATTTCTGGTCTTGGTAAAGACAACGTCCCTTGTCCCGATGGTTTGAATTGATGCTTCTCCCAAACCTACTAGGATATTATTGGTCCATACCTCATTTTGGCCATTCATGCCTTTTTTGTAAGGGACACCCACTCAAAGTTGGACGTCCACCAGTATTGTCCTTCTCCCTAAAATCGAAAACCCTACCTTGTTCAAAGCTTAGGCATAATAATAGCCTCTGCAATTTCTCCTACAAGGTAATCTTTAAAAGTTTTGCCACTAGAATGAATACAATTCTCAAGAAGATCAATTCTCCATCACAGGCTGGCTTCATCAATGGCATACACATAACTGACAATATCCTTATAGCCTAATGGTCTCCCAAATAAACTACAAAATTATTGGATCTAACATTATTATCAAGCTTGACATAACTAAGACTTATGATAAAATATCTTGGTTGTTTATTCTTAGAGTCCTTTGGTTTCTATGTAGCTTTCATTGATACGGTATCGAGGCTCATTTCCAACTGTTGGTATCCATACTCATCAATGTCATTCCCAAAAATTTATTTGAATCCGCTAGAGGCATTTGGCAAGAGTACCCTCTATCCCTTGCCCTTTTCATTGTTGAAGTGGAACCCTCAATCGAGAATTCATGACACAACCGCTAGTGGGTCCGTCGATCATTTCTCACACCTCGTCGACTATCGTCTCATGCCATCTCCCTTATTTGCTGATAGTACACTTATATTCATGCTTATAAAAAGACTTTGGAAAACAAATAAACAACGTCAAAAGCTCCATCACCACCTCTTCTCTCATCGCTACTTCCCGAAAAGCAAGTTTGCTTCACTTCACATCATATGCTTCAACATCATGTCATTTTCCGTCTCTTATCTTGGGATCCAACTATATAAGTATAGGAAATAGAAAAAATACTTTAGAAATCTTATGGCTAAAATCAATAGAATTATAGACAAATGAAGCTCATCTTTAATCTCCTAAGTAGATAAATTGGTCCTGACCAACTCTATCATAAGCACTCTTGGCACCCATATTTTTTCTACCATCTTCCTTATTGAGTCTTTCTTCTTAGACTACCAAAAGCTAGGTTACAATTATTTTTGATGCTCCATCGATAATGTTAGGAAGCACCATTGGGTCTCCTGGAAACGCATTTGTACACACAATGCGGAGGAAGGGCTTGGCCTCCATGATCTTCGAGATATCGTATGGCTTTCATGTACAAACTTTAGATCTGCTCCTTTTCTTTTAAAGAAGTTTTCCATTATCTCTCTTTATCAACCACAAATACCATAAGCTTGTAGACTGTAGTTGTAACATCCCATATTCTAAGACCCGAAAATGAACACTGATGATGTTGTAGTCATCACTAGAATTATTTTCAAACGACAAAATAGGATTGGTTTTTTTCAACAACATTAAGTAAACAGAGTAGCTAAATAACCATATTACATAAAATTGTCCAAACATTTCCATAGTGCCAAAACGTGCTCACGCATGGGTTAAATATAATAAAACATAAATAATAGTGTCATGCCCAGCACATGATGATGGAAATAGGAACACTTAACCAGTTATAGAGTTTGGCTTTACAACAACAGAATTTTAAAAGCAACTTTGATTAGCTCATAAAACCTATCTAGCCCATAAACTCAGCCTACTCGGATGAGCATTCGTAGGTTTATGAAAATAATAAAAGCACGAGTCAGATATAAACCTCGTATGAGTAATAAATTAACCTAATACAAAAAAAGTGAGACTACGCAGCCTAGCGGAATGGGTTTTCCCCTCACTATTCTATCAACATCACGGTCATCATATTAAACAGATTTATCATCATACAAGGATCATAAATACAAGTCATTCTTTGATACATAAGTGCGCCGTACAGTTTTTACTATATCGTGACTAGGTTTTATAGTCATTCTCATACTTTTGCTTCTTATGTATTACATTGTACTTCTATTTAATATCGGGTTTCGACATTATATGCTGCCACCGCGGCCTTATATCATCACTTTTATGAAATGTCGTGAATAGACTTTTAGGTGGCCACTAAGGCCTTACACCAACGCTTTCAAAAATGATGTCATATTTAGACATTGTGTTGTCATTTAGGTTTTGCATCACATTTACAAATACAATGTGTGACGACCTACATTTTTATCAGCGGATCATAAAATATTATTATTAAAATTAAATTGGGTCCAAATTTAATATAAATTCAGGGATTGTTGAGAATTGGCATTTTTTACCCTAATGATAAATATTGGATGTTTTTGACTCTAAAAATCTTGTAAGACCTATAACTTTTGATACGAGCCAAATTAGGGTCTCAAACCACTTCCCAAATGAAAGATATGATGGTTTCTTATTTTGTAGTGTGGTCATAATAATTTTTTGGACTTACAATTTAGGATAAATAACAGCTTGAAGTTTAGATAGGTTTTCAGCAGAGTAGGTAATTATCCCATCTAATTAGTTTTGGATTAGGATTTAGTGCAGCTTCCATAGTAGTTATTAATCACTATATATTCATCTCTAAACTTTTCCTAACCTTCATTGACCTAGTGACCTACAAAACTTCATCATTCTTTCAATAAAATCAACCTAAATAAACTAATTTAAAAGAGATTAGGTAAGAAATTAGCAATAGGTTTTGTAGATTTTGAACTTTGTGCCTTGGGAAGCATGTTGCTGCTATTCAAATTCAGATCTACTCTTGTTTTAATGAATCTACGCTAGTTTGGTGATTTTGCTGATTCTACACACTAGGTAAGTGATTATATTATCTTATTTTACTATAATTGTTGATATATTTTGTTTGCCCAAAAAGTGTGACAAACATCCAATCGATATATAAGCAGTAATAACTGAAAGCAAGAAATTAAAATATGAAAACAACACAGGAGATGTAACGACCCTAGATTTTTAATTTAATTTAAATTGATAATTAAATGAATTTTTGAATAAAAATTTGTAAAATTTATTTTAAATGGAAGCGAGTTTCCCCGAATCTAAATAAATTTGGAATAAATCATTTAAATTTAATAATATTGTAAATATTGTCCATATATGTGAATATATATATGTATACGTGATATATGAGAATATTTGAAGTTAATATATATATATATATATATGTTGGATTTGAGTTTAAATCTAAAATAAGTGGTTTAAAAATACAAATACAAATAATAGTAAATGAATGTAATATTGGGTAGTTAAGTAAATTATATATTGATAGTTTAAGTTTGAATATTATAAGCAAAATAAAATAAAACAAAAATGGTAGAATAAAAATACACATAGTGACAAAATATTTAATAACTTAAGTTGGAAAATATGTAGGTTGAAACAAATAGCAAAACACTCGAAGCATGTAGCTTGCAATAATAAACAGAGTAAAACAAATGAAACAAATATATATATATATATATATAAGTATGTACACTTGAAAACATAACAATATATACCATATGTAGATTTAAAATAAAATAGAAAACAAGACAAAGCAGCAGCCTGTAAAGAAGTAGGCAAGGCAAGAACAAAGTTTAAAAGAAATACAAACATCTTTGAATTTGCAAAGGAAAAACAACAAATATATATATAAGTATGCCAGGCAAAACAAATTACAAACAAGTGTGTATATATGAAAGCAAACAAAAGAAATGAAGATAATGCCAAAGCAAAATAAAAGTATATAAAGGTGCAGGCTGAAGCAAATTAAACAAATGCAAACTATAGTACTAATTTTCTATGCATAAGTTAGTAATAGGGAACATAAGTACTTGCTCATTAAATGCAAGCATAACATAAGTCAATTCGATTTCTTTTGAAAATCAACTCAGCCCCCAATATTAAAAATATCTCTGATCAATAAGAAAGAAAAATATATATATTTACCTGCATATTGCTTAACCCAGATATCACCTTCCCCTGTAATCTTCTCCTTTCATATATACAAACTCTTCTTTACATATACAACCTGTCTTCTTATATTTTAGTTCGTTCAAAACAATGGAAAACACTCCCATTTATACAAACTTAAGAAATATTCACAACAAAAGTAAGATGATTTAAGGAGGATCAAGATAGCAGCTTTTAAACAAGGGATGCTCTGTTCATTTCAAAATAGGTGAGTAACATTTTTTTTAATAACTTAAGTTCTAAACTTGTTGCATGCCAATATTTGAATGCTTTTATGTATATGTGTGTGAATATTTATTTCTCTGGGTGTTTGTGAGTTGGACTGCATATTGTATACCTGTAAAATATCCTGCTTATGAATCTCAAGTTCATATTTTACTTCAAGAATCATTTCTGCTTGATCTTGTTTGTGTCATGACTTAAGATTTAAACAAAATAGGTTTGTTTGATTATAAAGAAAATTTTAAAATTTGTATCTAACCTTAATAAAGTAGTTTTTGCTCTGGAACCTTAAGAACTGTATGAGAACTTGAGTTTTGTAAAAACTCCAACTCTATAATTTCTGGGTTCAGGTCGATGAATCAAACATTTAATCAAGATTAGGATTTTTAAAATTGAAATCATATTTTTTTAATTAAGTATAGGATGTATACTTCTGTGTTGATGAATTTGGAGGTTTTTGGGAATCACTGGTGATCCCAGTGATTGGGGAGGCTGAGTTTCGCTCTGATGATGGATGGGTGACTGGAGAGGTCGGGAAAAATGACTGGTGGATGGTCTGAGCATGGTGGTGGAAACAGTTGGCAATTTAATTTCCTAAACCTAATTTTTACTGTACATAAATAATCGACCACCACGGCTCACAGAGACGATCGAGTTCAACCGAGTTTTAGGTAATGGAGGTGGACTGGTAGAGGAAGACTATGCCGGAGTTCTAGGGGTCACGGTGGTCGGAATTGGGTTGGCGAAGCATTTCCAGGTTTGGGGTGATGGTCCTGCTCGCGTTTCCAGGTTTAAAACTTCGAACTCGATTTTTATTCGAGTGGTTGTGATGGGTTCTGATGATCGTGGGTGATGTTCCGGTGGCCTCGACGTCGATCGCAGGTGGTCAACATGCTTGTGCACGTGTACGTGCAACTCTGTGCATTAATGGTTCGAGCATTTGAGGAAGAAGGTGGAAGGCTCGAAGCCAAGCACGGGGAAACTGGGATTTTACTCGAGTAGAATAATGGAGTACCAAGTCGAAAATACTTGGACAAATTTTAAGTTTAAAATTTTGGCACTCGGGTTGATTTTTGATATAACCCGAAGCAAACAAGCAAATTTCTCAGGGGTGACTCGAAGCAGGTCTCGAGCCTGATATATTAAACAGTTTTTCTTAAAGTAAAGGTAAGTTTTTAAGTTTTTAAAGTAAATCTAGTTTAAATCTTTTTCTAAATAAAATTCTTTTATACATAATAAATGTTTTGTTTAACATTTGATTTTTAACTTAAATTTGTAAGTTATTTTGAAACTTAAATTGGGAATAAAATTAAGTGCTAAATAAAAAGTTAAAATCATAATTAACTTAAAAGTTTAAAATTTAACTATTGGTTAAATTATTTTATTCAATATGATTTAAAAGATGTAATTAAGGGATTAAGTGAGTATAGTTACTTTGTGTAATTAATTTAAGGATTAATTAATTATTGTGATTAAATTAATGAGTTTTTAATATAATTAATTAAAGGATTTATTAATTAAGTTAATAAATTACTTAATGATGATTACTTAATGAAAGTAATTAAAAGAAATAAATTAAAGACAATTAAGTAAATGGTGAATTTAAATAATTAAAGGATAATTATTTAATAATTAAAGGTTGATTAATTATAATTGAAGGTTAATTAATTTATTATTAATGGTTAATTAATAAATGATTAAAGAATAGTTTATCAAAATGATTTGTAATATTAATTAACCAGGATTAGAAATTCATATGAAATTAATCTAATTTGAATTAATCAGAAAATTAACTGACCTTACTTATGAATATTTGGATTCTATTGGATGATTTGATTGTTTGATATCCCTGATATATGATGCTTTGTGATACATCCTGATTTATGTTGTGATCTGTAATTTACTTTTTTGCGATATATATCTGTGATTTCTGTTTCTGTGATATATTACTATGTGAATATGAAACCCTTGGCCCGTAAAACGGCACTTGAACTTCGATGCGACAAGGAGTCGGATTCCAGTTGGTTATCCGAAACCCACATCGAATTGTAATAGTGAATCTTTGTGACTGATAAATTTATTTTATCTATGAATCTGTGAATGAAGATAAGCGTTATTGATTATACCGCTTATCGATATATCTGTGATGATTGATGTTGTGCACTATTGTGTGAAACCCCTGGACCACACTCTTACACACACAAATATGGATTTCACGTGGAAATCGGTTAAGTCACAGATGATTTAAATTTGATGTTTGTGAAATTGAAATTTTAATTTCAATTGATTTTGAAATTGGAAATTTGGGGTTTAAAATGAAAAGCTTTTGAAATAGAATTTTAAGGATAAAAGTTATTTTGAATAACTTAATCGAGTTTTGAAATTTAAATAATTTGATTTAAATTTGAATTCAAAAAATTGAAATTGAATCCTATGATTTGAAACTAGGGATTTAAAAATGATGTACAAGTTATATATGGGTTAAGCCATTTTAAAAGTATTGATTTGGGAATTTTGAATTTAATTCAAGGGTTTTAACTCGTGTAAATATAACTGGATTTTTATGAAACGAAACTATTTGTTTTCAAATAGTAAAAGCTTTCACATAAGTAATGAATTTCCAAATTGTTTTGAAAGGTTTCAAGTTTGAAATAGAATTGAAATGTTTTGAAAACTATGAAATGAGTCTTTGATCAAAGACCGAACGAGTTAATCCAACTTGAAATGGAATTGTTTTGAAAGGCTATGAATGAATCTTTGGAAACTAGTTTTGGAAGCTATAAGTTAAATCTTGACTTAAAGATTTAACGAGTTAATTCAATTGAAATGGAAACTGTTTTGAAATCCATGAATGAATCTTTGTGAACGGGGTTAACGTTGTGAATTGAATCTTCTTATTTAAAAGATTAAAAGTGTGGAAATTGTTTAAACCAGTGAAGGTCTTTGAAATGAATCTTTTTGTTTAAAAGATTGGAAATGGTAATTTGTTTTAACCATTCGAATGAAAAGTTTTGGGCTTTAAGCTGTGATTTAACTGAGACCCCAGTATTCATATGATTTTTAATTGCGCTCGTTATTCGGTTTAGCCGGGAGAGGACCTTTGTGTCATATAACCCATTCCGAATAGTGATACGACGTATATGGATATCATTTGAAGACCGGTGGTGAAGACCGAATATTTTCGAAAACGAAAGGATAACTCGTCGAATGTCTCTGCACCGACTGGTCCCCGGTATAGAGATTTTATCACCCTTTGTGATGGGAAGTCCGGACATGATTAGAAATTATCCGGATTTGCAAGGGCTTCTTTGGAAGTGCCTTCGGTTCCGTTCGATCCCGGAACGGACTTATATGGATGTGTGTCTGACATTACACTTTGAGATGTAAAGCTGGTTTCTATCAAATACATTTCTGTTAGTGGCGGAGAATTTATTCTCTTAGCTTAACACCCTTCTCTGAGACGTACGAGCTCAGAGGTTATGTAGTTGATGGTCACTAGTGATACATTCCCAATTTGGTAATGTGGCATACGAAGTGTTGTTGATCAATTGTTGATCAAAGCTTGGCTTTGTGAAAAAGCGTGGCTTTGTGAAAAAGCGTGGCTTTGTGAAAAAGCGTGGCTTTGTGAAAAAGCGTGGCTTTGTGAAAAAGCGTGGCTTTGTGAAAAACCGTGGCTTTGTGAAAAAGCGTAGCTTTGTGAACGAGACTTCGTCGAGCCTCACAACCCGGTAATGGTCGAAACAGGAATGTTGCGACAAAGGTTTGTAGGGGTAGCGCCCCTAGGGTATGTCATTTCCTTCTGGATAAAAGGTGATATCATGGCATGGAGCCTAGATATTTTACCTATGTTGATGCTGCACAGTTATTATACTTTGTGGTTGTTGCTTTGTGATCGAGGGCGTCGGTGATGACCGGGAGATGACATGACTCGTGTGTTAGTTACCTAGTTACAGCTGTACAGCGTGAGGTAGCGTCGGCCTTTTGTTTGCAGAGATCCGGTTAGGTTCCCGGGGCGTCTTTCCAGAGGCGTTTCCATTTCGGTAAGGAAGTTCCTTTGCCTGACCATTTGTTGGAAATCCAAAGAAACAATACGAACCCTGTACGGTTTTAGTTGTATTACCTGCTATGGAATGTGGCGGTAACCTGCTATTGAACGTAGTAGCTATAGTAGGCATACAATAATGGTTGTATGCTGGCTAAGATTTATATTATATTTTCGAAATGTTTTTCTACACTATGCACTAGTAATAATATCAAAAGAGTTTTGATTTTGCGTAGTAAGCATGTTTGACTATCATAAGGAGAAATCTCCTCCAATTCTGCGATTGCATTGTGTGTGTGGCGGGAGGCCTTATGGTAGTTTCATTTTTGAAAAGCATTGCAGATTTCAATGTTTAAAAGCCTTTTGTGTTTGTTTTAAAGATAAACTGTTTTGTTTCTCACACAAGTCCCATGACTGACCCGGAGTTTATTGTTCCCTTCCTAAACTCTGGGTGCCCACTATTTTCCACACGGGCAGTCTAGAGTTGGGTTTTTCAGATATTCAGGTTGAGTAGATTATCTGGAGCTAGTCAGTCCTTGGACGACTGACCTTGCTTTCCGCTAGCTATGGATTGGAGCATTCTATTGGAGATATTCTATCCACTACTAGTGTTACCTATTTTCTTTCCGCTGCTATTTCTTGTATCATATCTCCGATGTATATTGATATCTGTTGTATCATTTTGTCGTATCATATTGTATCAGATTTTGTATTTGTCATTGTATCAATGTTCTGTAATTGATATATTCTTTTTCCGCTGTGTTGTTATACTTAATGGTGTTATAAGCTCCGGAGAACCAGATTCGGCGTTTGAATCTACGGCATTTTGAGTACAAGCGAAGTACGGATGCCGATTTTCGAAGGTCGACTTTTGGGTCTTTACATTTGGTATCAGAGCTAAGGTTGAACTTTAGCTCAGGAGTATAACACGTTAAGTAGCTCATTAGAGATAGAGTGAAGTAAACTCTAGAATGAGTAATCTCTAAGATATCCGTCCGTACGCCTCAGTAAATTCTCTTGCTATCCACTGATAGTGAGTATGAGTGCAAGAAGAGGATGAGATAGGGGACAGGGGAATACGACTATAAATGGTCAATATCCTGTAACAACGAGGAAGTAATCTTTTCTCTATCAATCTCTTTTGTTCGTCATCTTTCTAAATTCTTCGATAATTTCTGGCAGATCCAGAAAGAAGATTCGATATATTAATATGGGATATAAACTCCAAATAGGCCAAAATTGTTTGTTTGAATGAATTGATTGCTTTGATTGCTATGGTTGATAGGTATACTTTAGTTCTAAACTGAAAGTTTTGAAATTATCTCCATATATCTATCTATTCTTTGGGTCCGGATATATCCTACGAATGGTTAGTTATCCCTTTGAACTAACCGATGCCATTATATACTTAGTAGATCTGGATAACCCGAGTATCTTGTGAAGTGTTAAACAGATTCGTTCTTGTATTTATTATTGATATTCTGATTTGGTAGGCCAAATGCAGAATAGATGTTCAGTTTGATTAGATGAAACATTCTTCATTTGTTTTTGTTTTCGTGCCTGCGAATTTCGAGGACGAAATTCTTTTAAGGGGGGAAGTTTGTAACGACCCTAGATTTTTAATTTAATTTAAATTGACAATTAAATGAATTTTTGAATAAAAATTTGTAAAATTTATTTTAAATGGAAGCGAGTTTCCCCGAATCCAAATAAATTTGGAATAAATCATTTGAATTTAATAATATTGTAAATATTGTACATATATGTGAATATATATGTATACGTGATATATAAGAATATTTGAAGTTAATATATATATATATATATATATGTTGGATTTGAGTTTAAATCTAAAATAAGTGGTTTAAAAATACAAATACAAATAATAGTAAATGAATGTAATATTGGATAGTTAAGTAAATTATATATTGATAGTTTAAGTTTGAATATTATAAGCAAAATAAAATAAAACAAAAATGGTAGAATAAAAATACACATAGTGACAAAATATTTAATAACTTAAGTTGGAAAATATGTAGGCTGAAACAAATAGCAAAACACTCGAAGCATGTAGCTTGCAATAATAAACAGAGTAAAACAAATGAAACAAAAATAAATATATTTAAGTATGTACACTTGAAAACATAACAATATATAGCATATGTAGATTTAAAATAAAATAGAAAACAAGACAAAGCTGCAGCCTGTAAAGAAGTAGGCAAGGCAAGAACAAAGTTTAAAAGAAATACAAACATCTTTGAATTTGTAAAGGAAAAACAGCAAATATATATATACATAAGTATGCCAGGCAAAACAAAATACAAACAAGTGTGTACATATGAAAGTAAACAAAAGAAATGAAGATAAGGCCAAAGCAAAATAAAAGTATATAAAGGTGCAGGCTGAAGCAAATTAAACAAATGCAAACTATAGTACTAATTTTCTATGCATAAGTTAGTAATAGGGAACATAAGTACTTACTCATTAAATGCAAGCATAACATAAGTCAATTCGATTTCTTTTGAAAATCAACTCAGCCCCCAATATTAAAAATATCTCTGATCAATAAGAAAGAAAAATATATATATATTTACCTGCATATTGCTTAACCCAGATATCACCTTCCCCTGTAATCTTCTCCTTTCATATATACAAACTCTTCTTTACATATACAACCTGTCTTCTTATATTTTAGTTCGTTCAAAACAATGGCAAACACTCCCATTTATACAAAATTAAGAAATATTCACAACAAAAGTAAGATGATTTAAGGAGGATCAAGATAGCAGCTTTTAAACAAGGGATGCTCTGTTCATTTCAAAACAGGTGAGTAACATTTTTTTTAATAACTTAAGTTCTAAACTTGTTGCATGCCAATAATTGAATGCTTTTATGTATATGTGTGTGAATATTTATTTCTCTGGGTGTTTGTGAGTTGGACTGCATATTGTATACCTGTAAAATATCCTGCTTATGAATCTCAAGTTCATATTTTACTTCAAGAATCATTTCTGCTTGATCTTGTTTGTGTCATGACTTAAGATTTAAACAAAATAGGTTTGTTTGATTATAAAAAAAATTTTAAAATTTGTATCTAACCTTAATAAAGTAGTTTTTGCTCTGGAACCTTAAGAACTGTATGAGAACTTGAGTTTTGTAAAAACTCCAACTCTATAATTTCTGGGTTCAGGTCGATGAATCAAACATTTAATCAAGATTAGGATTTTTAAAATTGAAATCATATTTTTTAATTAAGTATAGGATGTATACTTCTGTGTTGATGAATTTGGAGGTTTTTGGGAATCACTGGTGATCCCAGTGATTGGGGAGGCTGAGTTTCGCTCTGATGATGGATGGGTGACTGGAGAGGTCGAGAAAAATGACTGGTGGATGGTCTGAGCATGGTGGTGGAAGCAGTTGGCAATTTAATTTCCTAAACCTAATTTTTACTGTACATAAATAATCGACCACCACGGCTCACAGAGACGATCGAGTTCAACCGAGTTTTAGGTAATGGAGGTGGACTGGTAGAGGAAGACTATGCCGGAGTTCTAGGGGTCACGGTGGTGGGAATTGGGTTGGCGAAGCATTTCCAGGTTTGGGGTGATGGTCCTGCTCGCGTTTCCAGGTTTAAAACTTCGAACTCGATTTTTATTCGAGTGGTTGTGATGGGTTCTGATGATCATGGGTGATGTTCCGGTGGCCTCGACGTCGATCGTAGGTGGTCAACATGCTTGTGCACGTGTACGTGCAACTCTGTGCATTAATGGTTCGAGCATTTGAGGAAGAAGGTGGAAGGCTCGTAGCCAAGCACGGGGAAACTGGGATTTTACTCGAGTAGAATAATGGAGTACCAGGTCAAAAATACTTGGACAAATTATAAGTTGAAAATTTTGGCACTCGGGTTGATTTTTGATATAACCCGAACCGAAGCAAACAAGCAAATTTCTCAGGGGTGACTCGAAGCAGGTCTCGAGCCTGATATATTAAACAATTTTTCTTAAAGTAAAGGTAAATTTTTAAGTTTTTAAAGTAAATCTAGTTTAAATCTTTTTCTAAATAAAATTCTTTTATACATAATAAATGTTTTGTTTAACATTTGATTTTTAACTTAAATTTGTAAGTTATTTTGAAACTTAAATTGGGAATAAAATTAAGTGCTAAATAAAAAGTTAAAATCATAATTAACTTAAAAGTTTAAAATTTAACTATTGGTTAAATTATTTTATTCAATATGATTTAAAAGATGTAATTAAGGGTTTAAGTGAGTATAGTTACTTTGTGTAATTAATTTAAGGATTAATTAATTATTGTGATTAAATTAATGAGTTTTTAATATAATTAATTAAAGGATTTTTTTTGCAGGGCAAGCGGGGTTGAAAACTGGACCCCTACCAGATTTATTAAAAAAGAAAAAACAGAGCTACAAATGGGAAACGAAGAAAACAGAGACAAGAAAAAAAACAGAAAGAAAAAACAAAACAAAGAGAACATGGAAAATTAGGGAATCCATGGATCAAAATGCTGCTCCTGGAAATCATGCTTACTTAGTCTCATACCATGCAGAATATTCCTTTTTAAAATAGCCCAGAGCACGAAATGACTCCTCCTTTGCCCTTCAAAATTCCTCATATTCCTCTCTTCCCAGACTATCTTCATCAGCTTTTTAATAATGAAGAAAAAAGGAAATCTTCTGTCATCATTCCATTTTGTTGCATTCTCAACTAAAACCCAATGTTCAGAAATTTGAAATGTAGAAGAAAGCATCCCCAAGCTACTCAACATTTTCCTCCATAAAAATTGAACATAAGGGCAGTCAAAAAAAATGTGCAGGGTAGTTTCATCAATGTCACTGCATAGTAAACAGGATGCAGGAACATTCATGCCATAAGCAAGCAGCTTGTCCCTTGTTAGTAAGGCTTTGTTGACAACTTTCCAAAGCATCAAATTGTCAGAACTCGGTGATATGCTATTCCAAATATCCCTGTGCCATTTGCAATCAGGCATTGAATCAATACCAAGAAGAGCCACATAAACACAGTAAATGGAATGAGGCTTGCCATTCCATAACATAGTGTCCTGGTCATGAAGATCATAGTTATTCTAAGCAAAATTACTCCATAGAGCTCTGACATTTTGATTACTGGAATATGGCAGTACTAACTTGCCTTGAGATATGAAATTAACAGCTCTGTCATCATTGGCAATGCCAGCTTGATAAAACTGCTGGGTAGAGAAGATTTGATGGAGTATAATGCCTTTGCTCACCCAGGGATCATGCCAGAAACTGCAATCACTTGAAACAGACAGTTGAATTTGGACAAAAGGTCTAAAAGTATTCCTCAAGTTCAAAATACTCCTACAAATCCAGCTGCAATTTTGTGGAACCTCCATCTTCCAAAACTTCCTAGCTCTAACATTGTGCTTTAAGCTCCAATTAACCCATAATGAGTCTTTCCTATGCATTAGGGCATTAAAGTGGTTACTGTATGCTGCCTTATTCCAAATAGGGATGCTGAACAATCCTAACCCACCCTTGCAGATTGGTTTCTCAAATAATGCAAAAGAACATGGGAAAACCTTCTTGACATGAATGCTACCAAACCAGAAAAATCTCAACATAGCCGTTCTGACCATTTTCAGAAGCTTTGAGGGTAGGATAAAGGCCCTAGCCCAATAAACCATCATGGAAAAACACACCGATTTTATAAGAACAAGCCTGCTTGCTTGTGATAAAAATTTTGTGGACCACCTCTCCATGACAGCAGTAATTCTTTGAAGAAGAGGTAAGCAGTTAGCCATTGTCACCCTGGAAGAACAGAAAGGCATGCCAAGGTAAGTCATGTCATGATTCATGTTTTGCATCCCAGCAGTCCTAGTTAGAATTTGCCTCTGCACACCTGACACACCAGCTATCAAAATGCTTGATTTATTAAGATTAAGTTCTAAACCTGTCATCAAGTAGAAGCCGTGGAGAGCACTTTTTATAGCTTCAATTGACTGAATGTTTGGCTTGGTGAAAATCATGATGTCATCAGCAAATAGTAGAGATGTTAATTGCACATCTTTACATTTGGAATGAAAGCAAATCTGCCTGGACATAAACAAGGGCCTGATGTAACATGTGAAGGCTTCCATCACCAAGATGAAGAGATAGGAGGAAAGTGGGTCACCCTGCTTTATCCCTTGTTTGGCATCAAAAAAACCATTGCTTGCTCCATTCAGGATCAAGGAATATGAAGGAGACGAAATACATTCATAAATCCAAGCAACAAACACCTTAGGGAAGCCCATAAGGGACATGATTCTGACAATTGAAGACCACTGCAGACTGTCATAGGCTTTCATGAGATCAAGCTTAAGCATGGCACCCTGGGTTGCATTTATTCTACTGTATCCCTTTAAGAGCTCATGCGCAAGCATAACATTGTCAAGGATGTTTCTGGAAGGAAGAAAGGCAACTTGATTCTTGGAGATGATTCTCTGCAGAACAACAACCAGCCTAGATGCTATGATTTTGGATATGCACTTATATATCACATTGCAACAGGAGATTGGTCTGAATGATGACACAAAAGTTGGGTGCGAAATCTTGGGAATCAGAACCAAGTTAGTGGCATTAACGGATTTAAGGAGCCTAAATTTGTCAAAGAAATTCTGCACCGCCTTACAGAATTGCCCACCAACAACTTCCCAACTAGTAGTGAAAATTTGAACATTGAAACCATCGGGACCACCACACGAATTCTTATTCATTGCAAAAAGAGTACTCTTTATATCTGCATCAGTCACTTTTTCCACCAGCATAACTTCTTCCTCAATGTTGAGTTTGGGCAGAGAGACCAAAGAAAGATCCTCCAAATGGGGCACAAAATTTTTACTATTGCCAAGAAGCCTTGAAAAATGGAGCTGAAAGGCGTTGTCCACCATCTCAGGGGAAGTATGCAAGTTACCTGCTTCATCAAGAATGGAGAAGACATTGTTTGTAGTTTGTTTAGCTTTAGGGGAAGCGTGAAAAAATTTAGTATTTCTGTCGCCTTCAGATGCCCACTTTATTCTTGACTGTTGCTTTTTCATATCACATTCAACGTTCAGCGCATGGTTGAGATCATGGGAGAGAGCTGCTTTGTTGGCAGCTAACTCAGCATTATCAGGGAAATCCATCATCAATTTCTGTGCTTCACAATGCTGATCTTTGAGTTTAGAGGATCTGAGATTGCCATTCCCATACTTGTCCTTAGCCCAAGCCCTTAACGCCTCCTTTGTTTCCATGAGTTTTCTGCAGAAAATAAACATTGGATTTCCAAAAAAACATTAGCCCAAGCAGTTCGAATTATGTTATTATATTCAGGTTCAAGAGACCAAGAGTTATTAAACTTGAATCCTCTTTTCTTTCCATGGAGTTTCCTACCAGTGGTAGTGATGAGGGGAGAATGATCAGAAAGAATAGAGGGTGGAAGAAACATAGACAGATCAGGCCAGGTGGAGAGAGCAGTGTAATTAGAGAAAGAGTGATCAATATTAGTGAAGGTCCTGACGCCACTCCTGGACATGTTATTCCAAGAATTGACAGCACCCTCCTTGTGGATAGGAATGAGATTTGAATCAAAAATGGCAGAGTTCAAGGGGATGATATCCTTAGGCATAAGAGGCAAACCACCATGCTTGTCTGAAAGGGAGAAACAGCTGTTGAAATCTCCTACCATAATCCACGGATGTGTTTCTTGTCTTAAGGCTGGCATCAAATCGAGAAGCTTTTGTCTTAGGACTTGAGAATTGTAAGCATACACAAAGGAAATATAAAAGGAGGAAGGAGGATTATGGAATTTGGCATGGAAATGCATGATTTGGGGAGAAGCATGAAGGAGATCAAGAGTGAGGACAGCAGGATTATGAATCACCATAATACGGCCATAATTTGCTTCGTTAAGGTTATGGGAAAGGATCCAGGAAGGGTTCACATACTTAGCAGCAGAAATAGTGAGAGGAAGATTTAGTTTTGTTTCAAGGATAGCAAAAATTGACAGCTGAAATTCTTTAATTAACTGCTTGACATGCTCAAGCTTGAGGAAGTTATGAGATCCTCTTATGTTCCACGCTCCAAAATTATGCGACATATATTAAACTAAAGATTGGAGTGCAACTTCTTTCATGCTCCTAGTTACAGGAGACTCTGTTCTAGATGAACCTGTTTGATTCGATGGTTTTCTTTTTTTGGTAATTGTGTTTGATGATGGAACACTGAAAGCATGGTTAACTTCTTTGGGTGATGAGGGTGGGGATAACCAACCAGGAATGGAACCTGTGAAAACATAAGGTTGCTTTGTGTTTGCTTGACGTTGAGGATTAGATGTTGATGAGGATGGATTGGTTTGGGATTGAGGAGAAGATTGCATAGAAAAGATCAATTCAGTAATTTGACTTTGCAAAACTCTACAGAAATGGTCATCAGTATCAAGATCAGGGTGGGAAGGGTTAATTGGTTTGATTGGGGTATTAGTGTTAAGTGAAGTTGATGATGTTTCGTGGATGATCAAGCTATGATCAGAGAGGAGTGCTTGCCTCTGAGACTTGCCTTTAGTAGGTGAAGTGTGTGTACCATGCTCAAATGATATGCTGTGCAAATTCAGTGGTTCTTCCAATGCAGTGTCAAAAGCAGTGTCTAAAGCATAGTCACTACTAGTATTGACTATTATATATCCTTTACTTGGTCTGCTCTCCTTTCCTTCATTACCTTCCACCTTATCCCGTGATATCTCTTCTCCCTCATTGTCATCACCACTTAATGTTTCATATCCAACATAAGCATCATCATCCATTTCTTTTAGCACATCAAATTTATTAGTAGTCAAATAATCCCCCCGATCCTCAGAAGGTAAACACACTTCCATGTTTATATCATTATCTCCTAATGCTGCAACACAAATTGTTTCTGGTTGATTCTGAACATGCTCTTCAAGAAGCACCTTGCTTTCATTCAATTCAGCCACCTTCTGAAAAGTCGGATCTCTGGAGTATGATTTTCTTTTAGCAACTTTTTGCCAGACTTGCTTACCCTTTTTTTGCTGTATGAATGTCCCTCTTTCTACCTTATTTCCTTCCTGATTACTCCTTTTCAATGCAGTATCATCCTTACTTCCAACTTTTTCATCACATACTTTCAGGCATGATGGGCCCAAATGACCAAACTCTTTACAGTTAGCACAAATATCAGGTCTCCACAAGTAACTGACTTGAACCATCTGCGTAGAACCATCAAGCATTTTAACAGGAAACTCATTTTAATTAAGTTAATAAATTACTTAATGATGATTACTTAATGAAAGTAATTAAAAGAAATAAATTAAAGACAATTAAGTAAATGGTGAATTTAAATAATTAAAGGATAATTATTTAATAATTAAAGGTTGATTAATTATAATTGAAGGTTAATTAATTTATTATTAATGGTTAATTAATAAATGATTAAAGAATAGTTTATCAAAATGATTTGTAATATTAATTAACCAGGATTAGAAATTCATATGAAATTAATCTAATTTGAATTAATCAGAAAATTAACTGACCTTACTTATGAATATTTGGATTCTATTGGATGATTTGATTGTTTGATATCCCTGATATATGATGCTTTGTGATACATCCTGATTTATGTTGTGATCTGTAATTTACTTTTTTGCGATATATATCTGTGATTTCTGTTTCTGTGATATATTACTATGTGAATATGAAACCCTTGGCCCGTAAAACGGCACTTGAACTTCGATGCGACAGGGTGTCGGATTCCAGTTGGTTATCCGAAACCCACATCGAATTGTAATAGTGAATCTTTGTAACTGATAAATTTATTTTATCTATGAATCTGTGAATGAAGATAAGCGTTATTGATTATACCGCTTATCGATATATCTGTGATGATTGATGTTGTGCACTATTGTGTGAAACCCCTAGACCACACTCTTACACACACAAATATGGATTTCACGTGGAAATCGGTTAAGTCACAGATGATTTAAATTTGATGTTTGTGAAATTGAAATTTTAATTTCAATTGATTTTGAAATTGGAAATTTGGGGTTTAAAATGAAAAGCTTTTGAAATAGAATTTTAAGGATAAAAGTTATTTTGAATAACTTAATCGAGTTTTGAAATTTAAATAATTTGATTTAAATTTGAATTCAAAAAAGTGAAATTGAATCCTATGATTTAAAGCCAGGATTTAAAAATGATGTACAAGTTATATATGGGTTAAGCCATTTTAAAAGTATTGATTTGGGAATTTTGAATTTAATTCAAGGGTTTTAACTCGTGTAAATATAACTTGATTTTTATGAAACGAAACTATTTGTTTTCAAATAGTAAAAGCTTTCACATAAGTAATGAATTTCCAAATTGTTTTGAAAGGTTTCAAGTTTGAAATAGAATTGAAATGTTTTGAAAACTATGAAATGAGTCTTTGATCAAAGACCGAACGAGTTAATCCAACTTGAAATGGAATTGTTTTGAAAGGCTATGAATGAATCTTTGGAAACTAGTTTTGGAAGCTATAAGTTAAATCTTGACTTAAAGATTTAACGAGTTAATTCAATTGAAATGGAAACTGTTTTGAAATCCATGAATGAATCTTTGTGAACGGGGTTAACGTTGTGAATTGAATCTTCTTGTTTAAAAGATTAAAAGTGTGGAAATTGTTTAAACCAGTGAAGGTCTTTGAAATGAATCTTTTTGTTTAAAAGATTGGAAATGGTAATTTGTTTTAACCATTCGAATGAAAAGTTTTGGGCTTTAAGCTGTGATTTAACTGAGACCCCAGTATTCATATGATTTTTAATTGCGCTCGTTATTCGGTTTAGCCGGGAGAGGACCTTTGTGTCATATAACCCATTCCGAATAGTGATACGACGTATATGGATAGCATTTGAAGACCGGTGGTGAAGACCAGATATTTTTGAAAACGAAAGGACAACTCGTCGAATGTCTTTGCACCGACTGGTCCCCGGTATAGAGATTTTATCACCCTTTGTGATGGGAAGTCCGGACGTGATTAGAAATTATCCGGATTTGCAAGGGCTTCTTTGGAAGTGCCTTCGGTTCCGTTCGATCTCGGAACGGACTTGTATGGATGTGTGTCTGACATTACACTTTGAGATGTAAAGCTGGTTTCTATCAAATACATTTCTGTTAGTGGCGGAGAATTTATTCTCTTAGCTTAACATCCTTCTCTAAGACGTACGAGCTCAGAGGTTATGTAGTTGATGGTCACTAGTGATACATTCCCAATTTGGTAATGTGGCATACGAAGTGCTGTTGATCAATTGTTGATCAAAGCGTGGCTTTGTGAAAAAGCGTGGCTTTGTGTAAAAGCGTGGCTTTGTGAAAAAGCGTGGCTTTGTGAAAAAGCGTAGCTTTGTGGACGAGACTTCGTCGAGCCTCACAACCCGGTAATGGTCGAAACAGGAATGTTGCGACAAAGGTTTGTAGGGGTAGCGCCCCTAGGGTATGTCATTTCCTTCTGGATAAAAGGTGATATCATGGTATGGAGCCCAGATATTTTACCTATGTTGATGCTGCATAGTTATTATACTTTGTGGTTGTTGCTTTGTGATCGAGGGCCCTCGGATAAAGGTCGGTAACGACCGGGAGATGACATGACTCGTGTGTTAGTTACCTAGTTACAGCTGTACAGCGTGAGGTAGCGTCGGCCTTTTGTTTGCTGAGATCCGGTTAGGTTCTCGGGGCGTCTTTCCAGAGGCGTTTCCATTTCGGTAAGGAAGTTCCTTTGCATGACCATTTGTTGGAAATCCAAAGAAACAATACGAACCCTGTACGGTTTTAGTTGTATTACCTGCTATGGAATGTGGCGGTAACCTGCTATTGAACGTAGTAGCTATAGTGGGCATACAATAATGGTTGTATGCTGGCTAAGATTTATATTATATTTTCGAAATGTTTTTCTACACTATGCACTAGTAATAATATCAAAAGAGTTTTGATTTTGCGTAGTAAGCATGTTTGACTATCATAAGGAGAAATCTCCTCCAATTCTGCGATTGCATTGTGTGTGTGGCGGGAGGCCTTATGGTAATTTCATTTTTGAAAAGCATTGCGGATTTCAATGTTTAAAAGCCTTTTGTGTTTGTTTTAAAGATAAACTGTTTTGTTGCTCACACAAGTCCCATGACTGACCCGGAGTTTATTGTTCCCTTCCTAAACTCTGGGTGCCCACTATTTTCCACACGGGCAGTCTAGAGTTGGGTTTTTTAGATATTCAGGTTGAGTAGATTATCTGGAGTTAGTCAGTCCTTGGACGACTGACCTTGCTTTCCGCTAGCTATGGATTGGAGCATTCTATTGGAGATATTCTATCCACTGCTGGTGTTACCTATTTTCTTTCAGCTGTTATTTCTTGTATCATATCTCTGATGTATATTGATATCTGTTGTATCATTCTGTCATATCATATTGTATCAGATTTTGTATCTGTCATTGTATCAATGTTATGTAATTGATATATTCTTTTTCTGCTGTGTTGTTATACTTAATGGTGTTATAAGCTCCGGAGAACCAGATTCGGCGTTTGAATCTACGGCATTTTGAGTACAAGCGAAGTACGGATGCCGATTTTCGAAGTTATACTTTATGGTGGTTCGACAAATACTCTGGTTTATGTTCACCATCAATTTTGTTAATGGTTTTTGACTTTCTTTACAATAGTGATTCGACAACTTGGTTGCTTACAACTTGAGTAAGAATCCAACAGAGTGTTGTGGTAAAATCTAATAATTTAGAAAGTAAGAAAAAAAATCTTGTTTCTGCGTGCTTCTCCTTCTATTTATAGATGGAGATCAACGAAATAAGCTTTGAAACCTTCTTCCATGTTCTCCACATCCAGTAGGAATTTCTAGAAAAAGGTCGTGGCCAGATCAACAATTAAGTGTCAACTTGGTACCTAGTCAATGGCTTTAAGTCGGTACTGAGTTATGGTCTTCTTTAACTTTGTACTTTACTTTATTTTCCATTTCTTAAGTAAGTTGCGGGCGCATTGATCCATCGTTCAGCTTCGAGACCTAATGTGTTTTTACCTTGCATATTCTCCAACTTATAACGTATAGTATGTTGATTTAATAAGCTTGAATTTACTGTTAATTCTCTTGAAGACATTGCACTAGACTGTCTCCCTTGACTTCGTATTTTGTTTTACTTCATGTTAAATTCCCCAAAACATATGGCAATGACTTAATGTCATGACTTAGTACCGAGTTGAGGGGTACAACTCGATAATAAGTTGTGAACTTTACTTATTATTTCCCCATTTTCCATTCATTACTTGATTCATCTGGTAAATGACTAAGTGTCTTCTAGTGGTGAGCAAGATTCAGCATCGAATCTTTGGACTTTACTTGAATTCTAGTTTCCAGAGTTGCACTTTAGAACTTCTGGTTTATTTCATGACCATTTAATGGTTCTGGCTCGTCATGGTATCGCTAGGTTCAAGATCAGGATAACACTTGCCCTCCAAAGTCTGCCTTATGTTAACAAGGCATGCTTTGGATCAAGGCAAGCTGTCAACTTCAAACTCTGGTCTGTGTAGATGCCTTCATTCTTTAAACTGTTTTCACAAAGCAGTGTCTTCTCTGGATCGTCACGTTAGTTTAAGTAGTTATGAATTCATATCCTTTGGATGATATATAAGAGATACAATATTCCATTCATAGTTGTTATTTGAGTCTAGATATTCTGGAAGTCCTTTTTTTAATCGACCAGTCAGGTAGATTCCACCTTTATGTTTTGTTGGTATTCACTTTTATTTCCATTGCTGTTCTCTTTCTCTCTTTTCATTTTTCTCTTTATTTTTAATAACGAGTTGAAGCTTAAGACTCGGTTCCTATTTTTGTTGCGAAGTTTAAGTTCTAGTTTGTACTTGAGCGAATTCATACTTCACCTTCTCACTTCTATTTGCCTTATTACCTTTCATCTACGATCTCAAGCTTCTACCCTCATTGAGTTTTGATTCAATCTTGTCTACCACTGCCGCCAACCTAACAACTTCATCACTAGCATCTAGTTAACCTACTCGGCCCTGTTCAAACGTGCTTGCCCCAAATTGATTTGAGTTTTGATTCGACTCTTTTGTCTTGATGTCACATTTTCACCTGCTTCAAGCGTAGGTAGGTGGCGCTTCCTTGGGGGTTGCCAGTTTTGTTTAGGGATCGTCGACTATATTTAGACATGCCTGGGACTTCATCTTCGTACTTGGTTTTAATCTAGGCAAACAAAGAACTTAAACGACCTTGGAAACTCGAGGCTGACTTGCAGTTTTTCAACAAATTTTCTAAGCACAACTAGGGTTTCTTCCCTTTCTCATGTGCTTTGAGTCGACTTCAAGTTTTACCAAGCCACGGCTTAAGTTCTTTTGTGGCCTTGAATTTTCAAAAATTTCTAAGTACAAGGAGGGAGAATGAAGTCTCTAGCGATTCTTGGCTAAGTGTGGATCGATGGATCAATTCTATGGGATGGTTTCGGATAACGGTCACATCGAACGCGCTTCGATATTCAATGAACTTTTTCATTGCTACTTTAACTTGAACACTTCATTCCGATGTCCCTGCAAAGAGAATTTCCATATTGCATCGGATGACGGTTCTATTATCGTAAATCATACGACAATGGGTAAAATCAGATATACAATTCAGTAGTACGATGGGGCTCGTTTGCCAGCACGATCGAGCAATCTACATAGAGTATTCATGTACACCATACCTCGAACACAGGATACACATTGCATGGGCCGAATTGCATGTCACTACCCCCGACAATATATTAGATCATGTTGGTCAATAAACATTGACGTCCATTGGGTCTTATACTTCGGCTACCTAGTGCTTATTTTCATCGTGAAAATCAGGGTTAATTCCTACCTGAAATTGTTCATCTGTGGAGTTTTTCAATAGTCATGAACCGTAGACGCTCCTCGCATCCCTCTACGATGGGTGTAGGTCCATCTACATCAGAGTTCGTCCCACGATGCCATCGACTTCGTTGTCTTTTCGACCTCAACTACCTTGTCATTCAACAAGATAGTCTTTGTAGGTGGTCCTTTTCATAATGGGAAATGAAGCTTATACGGGGGTTTTCCCGATATCAACCTTGAAAGTGCTTTAATTCTCGATAAACTCCAAGATTATCCAGCATGTACTCTAAATAAAGTGAGCATTAGGAGAATCTGTGAAAGACATAGAATTCCTTTTGAGGTTGTCTTATTTCCATAGCCCTTTCAACAAGCACATGATCCGGTTGAGGAGTATATTGCCTATAATCATTATATGTGCCTCTATGGAGGTGTTCCTCATTTTAACCACTTTATCCCACTCATCCTCCAATTCACAAAGCTTGCCCCTGTTCTGCTTCACCCAAATAGCTATGCTACTTTGAACAGCATTTACGTGGTCTTCCTTCACCATTTGGGTAGGGTTAGATTCGATAAATATTTAGCTTTAAAAAGCGAAAAGAAAACCCTTCTTTGACTTACTCGGAACCATCTAAGCGTTGTCGTGTAATCATCGGTCTTTGGAACAAGCTCAGCAATTTCAAAGATGAATACCTCTTTATCCATCATTCACTTGGTTTCGCTCAGAGGTGGCTATTTGGACGTAGGTTCTATTGTCACTTTTGTCTTGTTGAAGTTGGTTCCGTTCAAATTGCTAATTCTGTTATTTTATAATTTTATAGAGAGTCCAAGGTGACAGGGTAATGTAGCTCTAACATGTACTATTTAAACTCTTCAGGCCATTTCCCTTGAAGACCAAAAAATGAAATCTCTTAAGATGGATCAAAGGGCACGACTGTTCCAACTCCTTGATAATGATCATAGACTTGGCTTCCGCTCATAGAGGCGCCCTACCCGCTCTAGAGGCTGGGATTGAACCTCAGGCTAATGAGAATCATGAAGTTCCTCCTACAATTTAGGATCCTCCCATTAATCAAGGGGAGAATGAGGTAGGTGACGATGATGGCGCAACAATGAAGGTGTTGGATCCGGTCCAATCAAAAGCGGGTGAAATAGGTAGATTTCAAAAAAAAATTCCTATTTTGGATTTATTAGACCTATGAAGTATAAACGATTATAAGATCCAACCTAATAAGGTTTGAAATAAAATCTTATTTAATTTAAATTGTTTAAAATGAATTTTAAATTTAATTTGAATTTAAATATATAATAATGAATGTATCAAATACATTCATGTGTGTATAGTGCAAATGAAAAATATAAGCGATGTACATAGTTAATGTGAATGTATATAGATGCTGGGATTTACACCGAATAGACACATTCATCCTTTATATATGCCTTTGTTGTTCATAGTTCATTTTAAAATTATATAGAATAATAATGTGTGTGTGTATAGTTTACTTATATTAACTTAAATATAATATATTATAAAGTTATTTTAATTAATCAATAATTTACATATATTCAAAATCATAATTAACTATGTTAAAGCAAGCAATTAATAAGGAGAGAAAAATGTGGAGGAGTTATCTCCTTTTATTTACTTACTTTAATGCTATTTCAAAGCAATTTGAACACTCAAACATATAAGTGTATGTATATATGAATAACCACAAACTATGTTTTAAATTAAAATAACACACACACACACACACACACACACACAGATATATATATATATATATATATATATATATATTATAAAATTTGCAATCTATTATATGTTTTAAAATTATAGTAACAAATTGAAATCTATTTTAACTTAATAGAGATTCAAAGGGTTTAAGATGTCTTGCATAAAAGTCCACTTATGTTTTTTTCTTTTTTTAATTGAAACAACTTTTAAACAAATATCAACAGAAACCAAAATTATATTCAAAATAAAAAATATATGAAATGTGTATTCAATTTCCAAAGTAATTTTAAATAATTTACATATATAGTTAATTTATAATTGTGTATATAATGAGGTACAAAATACAATATTTAAAATTAGTTTCCAATCTAAAATTATTTATTTGTTTGCCATTTTTACTATTTATTAAATAATAATTTCTAGAACAATGATAAAATTATGTTGAACAACTTAGAAATATATAAATTCATTGTAAAATGAATTAGATCTAAATTATACATATAATATGAACATATGATGTAAACTTTGTAGCAAATATAGGATCAATTGTATTATCATAATTAACATATATCGGAACTAAATTTTGGGTTAAAATAATGAAAAAATAATGAGATTAGATGTAGCATGTATAGGAGCTAAAACTTCATTTACATGGTGAATATATAATTAAATAAAATTAGAACTAACTAAAAAAGAAGCCTAAGATTTGCACCTTGAATGAAGAATAAAACTTCAAATTAATTGAATCAACCTTTGGATTTTGCAAGGATGTAGAGGCAAAAGCCACCTTGATTGTTAATGATTTTATTTGAATTTGTTTAGGGGAATGTTTTTGTCATGGTGGCCATAAAGGGAGTGGAGGAGAGCAAGGGAAAGAAAATAAATATTTTGTCAGGAAAAGAATGATGGACTGAATAAGAGAAAATATGTTTTAAAGAAAATAGTAAAACCTTTCACTTCACTCTTTTAAAACCTTCCCTATTTAATTCCTAAATAAATATGATCAAATCCTCTCCCTCCTCTTCATATCATATTTTCGGCATAAGAAATAGAATTAAAGAGAAAATGGCAAAAATCATTTCATAAATGTGATTTGAGTGAGTCATAAAGAGGAGTAAAGGATGGAGATTTAATTTCTTCTTTTAATTGCTCCTTTAGATTTTCAAATCGCATTTGAAACCTCTCCCCCTTTTCATCACAGATGTGGGACTCACAAAAAATATTCTCCAAAACCATTTAGTAATTAATATATTTAAACCCAGTTTAAATATTTTATCGATATCGTATATCAATACGCTTGTTTATAACTTTTATATACGCACTTTATTAAATGCTAACTGTATTCAAACAAATAAAATAAAGTGTAATAATTAATATTTCATAAATATTAATTAATGTACAACAACTTATAAATTAATTAAATCGTGTGTTTTATTCGGCGTATTCATCATTACAGTTGTGAGACTCAAAGATGTAAATTAAGTCGGCGATTAACATGAAACAATTCAAAAATTAATATTCATACCTCATCTTAGCTAGTGGTGTGATATTTTGGTTGAATTTCTCGCTTACACATATTTTTGGTAAAACCCAATTTTACTTATTATAAGCGGTATCTGATAGTGACAATCATTTAGATCTATTCTCTTTATCAGCACTATTTCACATTAGAACTTATGGAATTTGGTAATGGTGAAAATTCCAGCATCATCCATATTCAACTTTATAGTCCAAACACAAAATCCTCAGTTTAATAATAACAATTATTATTAACCGTATTGTTCTAGTTAGAGACTTCGACTTTGAGTTGACTTAGGTTGACCACGTGATACTAACCTCATATAACTGAGGAAATGAATTCTCTCTTGGATAGTGTTTCACTTCTAGTGCTTCCACTCGACACAACATAGTTGTTCGATGGACGCTACGCCATAATTTAACTATAATCAAAGTAGAGTTTCCATATTAAAACTCAACATATTCTCAAGTCAAGGGAATTGTGTAATATTGTCACATTGATATTTTATGTTTGACCTTAGTTATATTAACCAACAGAAAACTATCAAGTGAGTTATTCCATGGTTATCCAGTAACTATCAACACATAACCCGTGGTTCACCCAACAGCCATGAGTAATACACTTCCTAACATTTGGAGTGCGTTACGTACTCTAGTCTCAACGGATGTATCGTTATTCAGTTTCGATACATCTTGACTAAGAATATTTAAAATGACATTTAATTTTCGATGAGATAAAATTCTCATGATTACAAACACTTTGTACTTACTATCACACAACGTATCTTTAGGATTTTCCATATATATACTTTAAGTTAATTGCTTAATTATATATATCACTATATAACAAGTATACAATAAAAAGAAAAATACCTTTTATTTTGAACAAGATTGGTCACAAAATTAGATATATGTAACAAAGTACATAACTGCCCCTAGGGCATATCCTTAACTCTATCAATCTCTCACTTGTACTTAGGGTCAATATGGAATCTTATTCTCACTTCGTCGATCGATTTTCTCAAAAACAATCAGGTTAGTCCCTTATTGATCGAGTATGCTATGTTATTTTAATTATCTACTTTGTCAATCAACTCTCTTCATTGCCAATAAACTGCCTTTATCGTGTGCAATTCGGAGTATGTCACTTGACTTTTATTAAGCTCTAGATTCTTTTACAAACTATATCATGACATAGTTATCATATAACAATGTCATGTGATTCTCAACATTTGGAATCACCCCTAACTTAGTTATAAATTTGTGCATTTATTTATACTTCTTATATTGTAGTAGCCTTTGGTTGAATTAGCTACTACTTATTGTTTGGAACAATTCCAACTTCAAACTTCTTAATTAATGTTTAACATGAATTAATATTGGCATATTATACTCGATAACACTTATGAAGTTCGAGTCCGAGCACTCCTCAATAAGGAGTTCATTGTTTCTGCAAATAAATCTCCAGTATTTTGTAAATACTCGAGAACATTCTAAACTAACATTTAGCGATCTGAATTTGGATTTGATGTTTTCTTCATGCATCAATTGCACATGCAAGATACGATATTATAGACCATATAACATGAATGATAGTTATTTTTGTCAATACATAAGGAATCCATCTTACATATTCCATTTTAGACATTTTAATATGGTGTCTTCGCATATCATTTGGGATAATTCAAACATTCTTTGTACTTATTATAAATATAATTTACAAATCCAATATCGAGTATTAAAAAACTATACCATTATTGATTTTAACATAAGTACATAATTAACAATCAATAGTATGTTGTATTCTTATAATTTTAGAAATATATATGTACCTTTTAATGTTCTTTATTATGGATACATGCATCCACTGCATTTTGACTAAAAATCAAGCTATTCAATATATCTATCAAAATATTTATTCAATTTGATGCTTATATAATGATACTTTCGTCTCATTTCTTGGATCATATTCGAAAACTCTCAAACTCAATATCGCTTCCACTATCCATGAGACATTTTGGCTGTTATATGCAAACAACTTATTCTAAATCATTATTTAGAAATTTTCATTTCAATACATATGTACCAAAACACAAAGTCACAACAAGTGATAATTTTATGAGTAAACTCTAAATCATCTTAAGCGCATTGAATGAAGAATAAGTTACGTTAATTTCAACAATTGAAATTTATGATTTTGTTCTTGTCAATGCCGCTCACTATATTCCAACCGCATTAATCTTTCTCTTGAAGACACATTTGCCGCTGATGAATCATATTCCTTTGGGTACATTTATCAAATCACATTTTGATAATGTTTTTGGCATCTTTTTAGATTCGTGCATCATACCATATGGCAGAGTCAATACCCTTAATGGTTTAATTGACTACTAAGGATTATTTATTCTCGACATTTGATAAGAAATTCATAGTTATTCTTCAGTATGCAAGAATATTTATTAGACATTCTAATGCGTAGTGTTCATTAAGCTTTGATTACTTTCATTTCATTCATCGTAATCAGTTTTATCCTTGGATCATATCCAAATCATTTTACTACCAATAATTTCTAAAAGAAATTCCTTCGCAACGAAGTTGGTATTTCTTGAAACAACAATTGTTTCTCAGTGCAATGGAATAGATATTCATAAACCCTTTATGAATTGCCTTATATATAAACTAATTTGGTTTTAGTTTACAGTATTTATGTTTAAAACATAAATTGGTTATCATATGGCAGTCGTTCAAAACTCCTTTGGGTCAATTCATACAAGATCCCCCACGAACAATTGTTACAAGCAGTCTTTCGACTCGCACAACCTGCCAACTCCTTAGCCAAGGATATGTTTGGATTTCTTATTATAACGACCCAGATTTTTAGTCGTTTGATTTCGAACATTTGATTTATTTTAAATGTTGAATTTGAAATGTAAATGGAATTTTAATATGAAGTTATTGATCAAATAAGTGGAATAAAACTTAAGTTCCAAATATAGCGATTTATTGAATAAATTTAATTGTTGAATTAATAATTGAAAATCATTTAAAATAATTGAATTGGAGTTAAATATGAATCGAAACGATTTCTAATGTTGATATAAATTCTATTTGAATTATAATTGAGTTAGTAAGTTTTTTAAAACTGAATATTTAAGTGATTTCGTCAATTTTTGAAATCGTCGATTTTAGTGACGCGCTAAAAGGGCGATTCGGGGCACAGTCTCAGTATTCGACGAAATCCATTCCATTGGATCCATAATAGTGTATTATTATCAGATTTCAAATTTCGTAGCGTTTGGAGTTATCGTTTGGTCGTACGGGATAGAAACGCGTTAAAATTAATATTGAAAATTTAATATAATAATTAGATTCAAAAAGCTATCTTCTCCATACGATTGAATTAGGACTCGAAACTTGTTCCATTGGGTTTGAAATAGCAGTATAACATTAAAAAGTCAGACGGCATGCCTCGATAGGAGATCGGGATTTTTAGTTGCTAAATGAGATATTTTGTAATTAAATATTATTATAAATTGTTGCTCGTACTCGAGACGCAACCCTATAATCTACTCAAGAAGCTTGCCCCAGTTTAAAACTCATTCACCCCCTTATGTTACTCGATCAAAATCGACATGCATAAATAAAAAAAAGAGAGAAGGGAAATCGAATCGTGTGCGTTCACCTGGGCGATCTCCAATAGGGTCGCCGTGGTGGCGGCAGGAGTAGGGATTCGCGTGCACGTGGATGGCTGTGATGAAGCATTGAAATCATGATTTATGCTAGGGAGTGCGAGTATTTCAAGGTTGGGCCATGGACTGGCGCAGGTAGGCGACGCGAGGGGGATGGACGGCGTTCGTATGCGTGATGGTCAATGGTCGTGAGGTGGGATGCTGTTTGGGTTCGACTAGCATTTAGGGTTTCAAGACGGTGACTGGAAGGCAGCGGTGGTTTTGTTTGCACCAAGGCGAGGGATGGGTAGCGAGGCAGCAGGTCGTGGCGAATTGAGAAGGAGGTTTAGGCTCGGCTAATACATGATTTAGCTAAATGAGGTAATTAATCATTAATTACTGAAAATTTAGGGAATTATTTTAATAAAAATCGAAGTCTTATATATCATATAAAATTTTCGTGCGAGGTCCAAAATTTCGAAAAAAATGAGTCACGTTGGGTCGTAGCAACAAAATACTATACACTAGAATAAAATCTGGAATTGGGACGATTGGCAAAAAAACCAAGGTGAGTAAATCTCACTCATTTAGACGACTAGTTTATTTTAAAGTGTTATAAATTAATTATTGGCTGATTGAATGGACTGATAAATTTTTATTATTAGTTGGATGTTATATTATATATATATATAGTAGTATATATATTAGTAGTTGGATATATTTCCCGCCTATTGGAGCAGATGAAACCATATGCGCCCGCATAATAGCGGATGACCCTATATTACCGCGATATCTCGTCTCGAAGCAGGATTGGTATTTTTATGTTATATAACATCTGTGAATGCAGGGAAAATAGGTTGGAGGGATCCAACTGGATTCCTTAAAATATATTGATTGTTTCGTATATATTGATATATGATGTGTATGAATATCTTGTTATGGATTGTGATATGTTTGATTGATTAGATGCTATAGTAGTACTGGCCTTGAATTTGGTATTTTAAATACCCTAAATATTATTTTTAAAATTTGAAGGAATTAAAAAGAATTTTGAATATAAAAATATTTATATCGAAATTTGAATTTATTTTAAAAGAAATTGATTTGGATAAAACGGTGATTTGTTGTAGGGTTGTACTTAACTATTCGTAAAATATTTTGAATAGAGATTTAAAATAATAATTTATATAAAGGATTATTAACAATGGACTTAAGGTGATATTTTTGAGATACGAAAAAGAAGCTGAAATAAATATTAAAAATAGATTTGGAAAATGTATGGCATTTATAAAGTGACAGATTTATAAATGAAATTTTATAAATAAGATTTTTTTTTGAACAACTGAATCCCGAATGGGTTTATAAATTTATAAACGATGTTTATAAATAGAATGAAATGATTATCAGTTGATAATTGAAAATGTAAAATTCATAGTGTAGGTTTATAACGAGACGTGGAAATCGGTTTTGAAAGAAATAGCGAATTCTATTGTGGAATTTGAAAATGGTTATGAAATTGAAATGTAATCGATGTGATATGAATTGTAACGACCCAGAATTTTTGATAATTTAAAATTCGAATATTGAGTTTAATTGGATAATTAAATCAATAATTTAATAATTGAAATTCCAGAGATAATTGAAAATCGAGTTTAAAATGATTGAAAATGATTTGGGAAATTTTATTTAATCATACTGGAGTTATAGAAATAATTTAGAACTCTTAAAATTGAATTTGGAGTTAAATTGTGAAAATCGAATATTTTAATATTTAATTATCGACTGTAAAAATAGCCAATTTTCGGACAGTCTCAGAATTGAACGAGACCAGTTCCATTGGATCCGTAATAGTTAGTTATTATCGGATTTCAATTTTCGTATCCATCGGAGTTGTCGTTTGACCGTGGCAACTCGAAACGCATCGACATCGTTTTAATTTTAAATCGTCGAGTTAAAAATAGTCATTTTTCAGACAGTCTCGGATTTCGACGAAACCAGTTTCATCGGATCCGTAATGTGATATTATTGTAAGATTTCAAATTTCGTAATTTTTGGATTTACCATTTGTCCGGTACAAATTAAAACGCCTCGAAATCAATTTAAATCGGTTTAATTTAAATTGATCGTTTATCGCCATATCTCACTCATACGATCGAATTAGCTTCCGAAACCTGTTCCATTGTGTCCAGAACGCGGGGTAAACCCCAGGAACGCTAGTCACCGCGCGTAAATCGGAGTTCGGAAATTCCAGGATGAATAGTGTTCGTCGTTTTCTATAAATAGGCCATTTTATTCACAAAAATAAAAGAAAAAAAAAACTAGGGTTTCAAATAGCTTCAGCCGCCTATTTCATTTCCAATGGCTGAGAAGCTCCATCGATCTCCTCAAATTATCGAGCAATCCATCAACAATTAGCGAAACTTTCCAACTAATAAAACGTAGAGCTCGTTGAGAGCTTTAATATCAACGGTCAAGATCTGATTTCGAGCTAGGAATTGATGGCAAAGTCCAATCGAACGTCTCACGTTCTACCTCGTTTTGTGTGCACCTGGGGGGACCGAGCTGGGCCACGACTGGAGCGTGGGTGGTGGTAGTCTAGGCGCACGTGGTGGAGGTCTTTGATCGAGGTGGAGATGGCCGGAGTTGAGTGCGAATTTGTTGAGATGGAGGCGGCTATGGGTATCTGCGTACGTGATATTCACGTTTGGGGGAGAAGCAAGGGTAGCGGCTGAGATTCAAGGGCCTGGGATAGACGGCAGATATCGAGTGGGTTTGAAATAAAATAGAATTGTAAATTAAATTATATTATAATTCGTACGATGTTTAAAATACCGTAACTTTTTCGTACGAGGTCAGAATTCGACGAAACCAGTTGCGTTGTCTTCGTTTTGTCGAGCTCTTCGCTATGGAACTGAATTGGAGTCGTTTGGAGCTAGTTGGAATTTCGGGTGAAATTAAACGCGTGTTTAATTTTATTCGAAATAAACGCTGGAATCATAATTAAAATCACGGTGAGATCTTCTCACTCAAATGAATGTGGAATTTTTTGCAGTTATTATTGATTGATATGATTGCTATATTGGATGTGATATTAGATATTATAGGATATATATCTATATATAGCAGTATATACATATTGGCATATGTATATATTGGATTGATTGATTTCCCGCCTCGTATAGCGGATGAGACCCTATTGCGCCGTTAGTAAGCGGATTTTTATAAAACCTATATACCGCGATAATTCCGTACTGGAGCGGAATTGGTATTGTGCTAACATCTGTGGATGCAGGGAAACAGGTTGGAGGGATCCGACTGGATTCCTCACCGTATTGATTATTTACAGATATTTTGATATATTCTGTTATCATATGATGATATATGATATTTGACTGTTGTGATGGACTGATTGGTGTTGTTGCATCATCAGATTCAGTTTTGAACTTTAAAAATAACGACTTTTATTTTAAAAGGATTTCTAAAGTGATTTTTGAAAATATACGTTTTATGGAATTTTTGAATCGATTTATAACCGTAAAATTTTAAAGTTATAAAAGTTATAATTTTTAGTGAAATATAACCGAAGTGTCGTTTTTGAAACAAAAGTTGATTTATTTATAAAATGGTTTAAGTTGGGATTTTTGAATAACTATAAACGATTTGTATAGAAAGATTTATAAAATTGATATTTTATAAATCAAAATATTGGACTTATAAAACGAATTTTATAAGTGTTAAAAATGAAATATTATGGAATCCGTAAGTGAATGAAATTTATAGATTTATAAATTGTGAAGTTGTAAAATGGATGAAACTGTAGAATAAAAGATTTATAAGAGATTAACTTATAAATTGGATTTTTACCTTTAGATGGAATATTTATCGAATTATTAAAAAGAAGATTTGTAAGTTGAAGTTGTTATTAAAAACAGAAATAGAATTTATAACCGTTGTTTTATAAATTCGAGATCAATTGGGTTTGATAAATTAAATATAGAAAATTATTAAAGGAGATATATTCGCGATTTTGGATAGCGAATTATTATTGAAATAAAATGTGTAGAAAATAGTGAAATGTAATTGTAAAGTGTATTCACGATTTTGGACAGTGAATATATTGTTAAGTAAAATGGATAGTTTTGGAAAAGCGATATTGTAAAATGAAGTTAATTGTTTAAAAGATGTTTTAAAACGTGATAAGTATCGAATACATAGATTTCAACATTTATTGTTGAAATAGACGTTTTCGAGAGAATAAGGAAATGATGGACTATAACACTGTTGTTATAGTAAATGATTTCCGAAAGGAAATGTTTTAATGTAGTATTGGGATTTATATATCTATCTAAATTCGAATCCCTATACTAGTGATTTTGAGTCGTCGTAACGATGTTTTACGTAACATTCGTTTTGACTCAAATAAATGTTGTTATAGTAAATGATTTCCTTAAAGAATGAAATATATACTTAATTTGATTTAAGTATATCGAATATTTTCAAATGTTGAAAATAAATGATTTGTGAAATACTTATTTTTAAATAAGTATGGAAATGCTTTTCCAATATGAAATGAACTGTTTTGAGATTTTATCTTCAAAGATAAAATGAAATGTGGAAATTGATTTGAAATTGTTTTCAAATGATTAAGTGTGGAAATTTTATATCTAGTAAGAGATATTTTGGAAGATAAAATAATTTGGGAAAATTATTTGGAATCTGATGATGTTGCGCATCTTTATTGATAGTTAAATGACCGACTATCAATAATTACCTTTAGATAGGTATTTGTTGTGAATTGGATGAATTTGAATGCCACACTTATTTTTGAATAAACGCTCACTATTCGGGTTAGCCGGGAAAGGACCATGGGGTCGTATAACCCATTCCGAATATGTGATACGTCGTTATGAATCGCATTTGAAGACCGGCGTTGAAGACCGGATATTTTTGAAAACGGAAGGATTACCGTCGAGTTACTCTACATCGGCTGATCTCCGGTTTAGAGGTGTTATCACCCTTAGTGACGGGAAGTCCCGACGTGATTGAAAATTATCCGGATATGCAAGGGCTTCGTGAGAAGTGCCTTCGGTTCTGTTCGATCCCGGAACAGACTTGTATGGATTGTGTGTCTGACATTACACTTTGAGATGTAAAGCTGATTTCTTTCAAATACATTTCTGTTGGTGGCGGAGAATTTATTCTCTTAGCTTAACACCCTTCTCTGAGACGTACGAGCTCAGAGGTTATGTAGTTGAAATTTATCAGCGATATATCCCAATTTGGTAACGTGGCATACTGAGTGTTGCTGTAAAATGATCAGTGTTTGATCATTTGTGATATGATCATTTGTTTGATCTTATATCTTAATGATCATAGGTTGATCATTTTGTTTGACCCGAAGCAGGGCTTTTTTTGAGAAAGCGTAGCTTTGTGGACGAGACTTCGTCGAGCCTCACACCCCGGAAATGGTCGAAACAGGAATGTTGCGGCAAGGTTATGAGGGTCGCGCCCTTTAGGGTATGTCATTTCCTTCTGGAAAGGGGTGGTATCATGGTATGGAGCCCAGATACTTACTCATGTGGATACACTTTCTTTATGATGTGTGATGTTGGATATCGAGCGCTCGGATAAAGGTCCCAAAGGACCGGGTGATGACATATTCGTGAGTTACCTGTTACAGGGGTAACCCGGCCTTGTTTGGCAGAGAGCAGTTTGTCTCTCGGGACGTCCAGCCAGAGGCGATCCTATTCGGCAGGAGGAAAGGAAGTTCCTTAGCCTGACCATTTTTTGGAAATCCATTTTCCAAATACGTGACTTGTACGGTTTTAGTTGTAGAACCTATCATTCACTTATGGTGGCGCCCCACTGTTTGGATGGTAGCTATAGTAGGCATAGTTCGAAATGTCTATGCTGGCTAAGATTTATATTATACTTTCGAAATGTTTTTCTACTCTATGCACTAATAATAATATCAAAAAGAATTTGATTTTGCGTAGTAAGCATCTTTGACTATCATAAGAAGAAATCTCCTCCAATTCTGCGTTTGCATTGTGTGTGTGGCGGGAGGTCTTATGGTAGTTTCATTTTCCAAAAGCATTGCGAATTTGTTTTGTTTTCTTTGTGAAAAATAACTGTTTTACGATCTCACACCAGTCACCATGACTGACTCGGAGTTTATTGTTTCCCTTCTAAACTCTGGGTGCCCACCAATTTCCACACGGGCAGCCTAGAGTTATATTATCAGGATATTCTGGATATTCTGGAGCTTTGGAAGCAAGCTGGATGGCGAGACGTAGTATTTGTATCTGATAGTATTTATTCCGCTGTGTATTCTGTATGAGGACAAGTTATATAACTGTCCATTGTTGTATATTGACTCTGATGATTGATGTATGTATAAACTGATATAGTTCTTTGTTTTAAAAGACTAGTAATTATCTATTGTATATTGTTCCGCTGCGATATGTGAGATTCTGATATTGTTTCTGTTTCTGATGTTGTTCTTTTGTTTCTTCTTTCTCTTTTCTTCTATCTTTTCTTCTACCTCTTCTTTTAAAACCCTAATGGTTCGGTTTTTCGTTCACCTTGAGTAAATAGATGGAGATTAGTGTCTATTCAAGGGGTACGGAAAAGCGGACTATTACATTTGGTATCAGAGCATATGGTTAAGCGACAACCCTGCTCTGTTGGGTGTTACTCATTAGAGATAGAGTCAGTAGTACTCTAGAATGAGTTTGAGTGTAATAATAGATATGAGTGCGTATTTGTTAGTTAATATAAAATTGTTTTATATTGTGGTGATTGGTTTGTTGAGTGGTATATGGATTCTGGTCGGTATTGTCCGTACAACTCTATCGATAGGGATCTCTAAACACTTATATAGAACAATTCGGCACGATATTGTTTTAAATTGGGTAAATGAAATAATTTTACCTTGATTATATTTTGTATATAAAGGAATAATTTTTCAGAATTATTAAAGTGTATACAATTAATTGATTGTTTGGATGTTGAAATTATAAATATATATAAGTTAATAAAAGTTGTTTGAATAAGTTGAATGAAAACAATGATTATAAAAGAATAAATTGTATAAGCAAATGAATTATAATGTATGAAGTTATAATTAAAATGATTTACAATGGTAAAATAATCTTATATGTAAGAAGTGAAATTATGTGCAAAGAGATTTATAAATGTGATTTATGAATAAAAGGAAATTTTTGAAAGAATTTAAGCACTGATTTCACTATTGTTGCTGGGAAATAATAAGGGTGGTGACTGCAGCATCATCAGTATCATTTTCGAGTTTCTGTGTGATTGATTTGCTACCATAGTAAATTGGAAATTGAGGTTTTGTTGTGATAAACAAATTTGAAAATTAAAGTCCAAATTTAAATATGGTAAATATAAGTGAAATAAGATTTATACTTATGATATGAGATAATAGGTTTAACTTTGGTAAAGTTAATGAATTTGAGTAGCATAATGAAATATGATGTGAAATTTAACTAAAAGAAAGTCAAATGTGATATAAATTTGAATGATTGATGAAATTTGATTTTGGTAAAAGGTTAAATGAATTTTGTTAAGAAAAAACAAAATCTGAATTGGATTTATAAGTGGAAACTTAAGTTAAGTTGAACAAATGATGTTTGAAATGGAAAATAACTTAAGTGATGTTGAAGTGAAGCTTATTTTGATATCAAAGAAATTAATAAAGTGAATTTATTAAATGAATGTGAACTTGAGTTATATAAATGAAATTCAATTTTATTTGTTAAAATGAATTAGCAATTGAATTAATAAATGGATTGAATGTCAATCAATTGAATATAAATAATTGATATGAAGCAATGAATATAAGTGTTAATTCATTAGAAGCTAAAGGAATTGAATAATTGAATGGAAATCAATTTAATATCAACAAATTGAAACTTAAAGTGTTGAACCAAATAGAATGTAAAGAAAGGTAAATTGAATAAATTTGGTTATGATTGGGTATACATTGGTAGTTAGATTGATTGTTAGTTGATTGTGTATAAAAAAAAAAAATTCATTAAGTATTAATGAAATTGAATTAGCAAATTGGAAGTGAACGAATGTGAATTAGTTAATGTAAACTAATTGAATTGAAAGAGAATGTTGATTAAATCCAATGTAAATGAATCGAATATGATTTAAAATTGAAAACCAATTCAATGAATGTTAATAAGAAGTGAATCTATATTGATTTGGTTATAAAGTTGTTGAATGTTTATTGGATGATGGTTGCATTTGTTGTTTTGTTGCATTTGCTATGTTGACATATGTAGTATTATGTTGCTATATGATGTATATCGACTATATTTTCATATCTACATGTTCTCATATGGTTTGTTGAGTGTTTAGTAGGTGCGGATGGCGTTGCTTCGCATTTGGAGCTCGCTTTCGCGCTATATTAGCCGTATACGCTCGCTAAAAATATAATAAGGTACATATCTCGGATTAAATATCGTACTTTTACACTTTTTTCCCTACGGGATGCCTCATCACTTGATGGGATGTATATTTGTGATATATATACACTGTCATTTTTTTTCGGATCGAGCCGCGCAAAGGAGACGCTGGCGAAATTTTTCGGAAATTCAGGGCGTTAGAAAATTTTTGAGAAAATTTTGAAAGTTTAAAATTTGAATTTAAACTCGAATTCGAATTTTGAAGTAAACAATGTTGTTTGGAACTTATAATTGAAATTGGAGAGTTAGTTAAAGTAATAACAAATCTTTAATAGGAAGATTTGTTTTGACAATTTGATAAAACTATTTGGATGTTGAAAAATAGTAGACGTGTTAAGGACTCTTTCTTCCTGACTTGTAATTTCGAGGACGAAATTCTTTTAAGGGGGGAAGTCTGTAACGACCCAGAATTTTTGATAATTTAAAATTCGAATATTGAGTTTAATTGGATAATTAAATCAATAATTTAATAATTGAAATTCCAGAGATAATTGAAAATCGAGTTTAAAATGATTGAAAATGATTTGGGAAATTTTATTTAATCATACTGGAGTTATAGAAATAATTTAGAACTCTTAAAATTGAATTTGGAGTTAAATTGTGAAAATCGAATATTTTAATATTTAATTATCGACTGTAAAAATAGCCAATTTTCGGACAGTCTCAGAATTGAACGAGACCAGTTCCATTGGATCCGTAATAGTTAGTTATTATCGGATTTCAATTTTCGTATCCATCGGAGTTGTCGTTTGACCGTGGCAACTCGAAACGCATCGACATCGTTTTAATTTTAAATCGTCGAGTTAAAAATAGTCATTTTTCAGACAGTCTCGGATTTCGACGAAACCAGTTTCATCGGATCCGTAATGTGATATTATTGTAAGATTTCAAATTTCGTAATTTTTGGATTTACCATTTGTCCGGTACAAATTAAAACGCCTCGAAATCAATTTAAATCGGTTTAATTTAAATTGATCGTTTATCGCCATATCTCACTCATACGATCGAATTAGCTTCCGAAACCTATTCCATTGTGTCCGGAACGTGGGGTAAACCCCAGGAACGCTAGTCACCGCGCGTAAATCGGAGTTCGGAAATTCCAGGATGAATAGTGTTCGTCGTTTTCTATAAATAGGCCATTTTATTCACAAAAATAAAAGAAAAAAAAAACTAGGGTTTCAAATAGCTTCAGCCGCCTATTTCATTTCCAATGGCTGAGAAGCTCCATCGATCTCCTCAAATTATCGAGCAATCCATCAACAATTAGCGAAACTTTCCAACTAATAAAACGTAGAGCTCGTTGAGAGCTTTAATATCAACGGTCAAGATCTGATTTCGAGCTAGGAATTGATGGCAAAGTCCAATCGAACGTCTCACGTTCTACCTCGTTTTGTGTGCACCTGGGGGGACCGAGCTGGGCCACGACTGGAGCGTGGGTGGTGGTAGTCTAGGCGCACGTGGTGGAGGTCTTTGATCGAGGTGGAGATGGCCGGAGTTGAGTGCGAATTTGTTGAGATGGAGGCGGCTATGGGTATCTGCGTACGTGATATTCACGTTTGGGGGAGAAGCAAGGGTAGCGGCTGAGATTCAAGGGCCTGGGATAGACGGCAGATATCGAGTGGGTTTGAAATAAAATAGAATTGTAAATTAAATTATATTATAATTCGTACGATGTTTAAAATACCGTAACTTTTTCGTACGAGGTCAGAATTCGACGAAACCAGTTGCGTTGTCTTCGTTTTGTCGAGCTCTTCGCTATGGAACTGAATTGGAGTCGTTTGGAGCTAGTTGGAATTTCGGGTGAAATTAAACGCGTGTTTAATTTTATTCGAAATAAACGCTGGAATCATAATTAAAATCACGGTGAGATCTTCTCACTCAAATGAATGTGGAATTTTTTGCAGTTATTATTGATTGATATGATTGCTATATTGGATGTGATATTAGATATTATAGGATATATATCTATATATAGCAGTATATACATATTGGCATATGTATATATTGGATTGATTGATTTCCCGCCTCGTATAGCGGATGAGACCCTATTGCGCCGTTAGTAAGCGGATTTTTATAAAACCTATATACCGCGATAATTCCGTACTGGAGCGGAATTGGTATTGTGCTAACATCTGTGGATGCAGGGAAACAGGTTGGAGGGATCCGACTGGATTCCTCACCGTATTGATTATTTACAGATATTTTGATATATTCTGTTATCATATGATGATATATGATATTTGACTGTTGTGATGGACTGATTGGTGTTGTTGCATCATCGGATTCAGTTTTGAACTTTAAAAATAACGACTTTTATTTTAAAAGGATTTCTAAAGTGATTTTTGAAAATATACGTTTTATGGAATTTTTGAATCGATTTATAACCGTAAAATTTTAAAGTTATAAAAGTTATAATTTTTAGTGAAATATAACCGAAGTGTCGTTTTTGAAACAAAAGTTGATTTATTTATAAAATGGTTTAAGTTGGGATTTTTGAATAACTATAAACGATTTGTATAGAAAGATTTATAAAATTGATATTTTATAAATCAAAATATTGGACTTATAAAACGAATTTTATAAGTGTTAAAAATGAAATATTATGGAATCCGTAAGTGAATGAAATTTATAGATTTATAAATTGTGAAGTTGTAAAATGGATGAAACTGTAGAATAAAAGATTTATAAGAGATTAACTTATAAATTGGATTTTTACCTTTAGATGGAATATTTATCGAATTATTAAAAAGAAGATTTATAAGTTGAAGTTGTTATTAAAAACAGAAATAGAATTTATAACCGTTGTTTTATAAATTCGAGATCAATTGGGTTTGATAAATTAAATATAGAAAATTATTAAAGGAGATATATTCGCGATTTTGGATAGCGAATTATTATTGAAATAAAATGTGTAGAAAATAGTGAAATGTAATTAGTAAAGTGTATTCACGATTTTGGACAGTGAATATATTGTTAAGTAAAATGGATAGTTTTGGAAAAGCGATATTGTAAAATGAAGTTAATTGTTTAAAAGATGTTTTAAAACGTGATAAGTATCGAATACATAGATTTCAACATTTATTGTTGAAATAGACGTTTTCGAGAGAATAAGGAAATGATGGACTATAACACTGTTGTTATAGTAAATGATTTCCGAAAGGAAATGTTTTAATGTAGTATTGGGATTTATATATCTATCTAAATTCGAATCCCTATACTAGTGATTTTGAGTCGTCGTAACGATGTTTTACGTAACATTCGTTTTGACTCAAATAAATGTTGTTATAGTAAATGATTTCCTTAAAGAATGAAATATATACTTAATTTGATTTAAGTATATCGAATATTTTCAAATGTTGAAAATAAATGATTTGTGAAATACTTATTTTTAAATAAGTATGGAAATGCTTTTCCAATATGAAATGAACTGTTTTGAGATTTTATCTTCAAAGATAAAATGAAATGTGGAAATTGATTTGAAATTGTTTTCAAATGATTAAGTGTGGAAATTTTATATCTAGTAAGAGATATTTTGGAAGATAAAATAATTTGGGAAAATTATTTGGAATCTGATGATGTTGCGCATCTTTATTGATAGTTAAATAACCAACTATCAATAATTACCTTTAGATAGGTATTTGTTGTGAATTGGATGAATTTGAATGCCACACTTATTTTTGAATAAACGCTCACTATTCGGGTTAGCCGGGAAAGGACCATGGGGTCGTATAACCCATTCCGAATATGTGATACGTCGTTATGAATCGCATTTGAAGACCGGCGTTGAAGACCGGATATTTTTGAAAACGGAAGGATTACCGTCGAGTTACTCTACATCGGCTGATCTCCGGTTTAGAGGTTTTATCACCCTTAGTGACGGGAAGTCCCGACGTGATTGAAAATTATCCGGATATGCAAGGGCTTCGTGAGAAGTGCCTTCGGTTCTGTTCGATCCCGGAACAGACTTGTATGGATTGTGTGTCTGACATTACACTTTGAGATGTAAAGCTGATTTCTTTCAAATACATTTCTGTTGGTGGCGGAGAATTTATTCTCTTAGCTTAACACCCTTCTCTGAGACGTACGAGCTCAGAGGTTATGTAGTTGAAATTTATCAGCGATATATCCCAATTTGGTAACGTGGCATACTGAGTGTTGCTGTAAAATGATCAGTGTTTGATCATTTGTGATATGATCATTTGTTTGATCTTATATCTTAATGATCATAGGTTGATCATTTTGTTTGACCCGAAGCAGGGCTTTTTTTGAGAAAGCAGGGCTTTTTTTGAGAAAGCGTAGCTTTGTGGACGAGACTTCGTCGAGCCTCACACCCCGGAAATGGTCGAAACAGGAATGTTGCGGCAAGGTTATGAGGGTCGCGCCCTTTAGGGTATGTCATTTCCTTCTGGAAAGGGGTGGTATCATGGTATGGAGCCCAGATACTTACTCATGTGGATACACTTTCTTTATGATGTGTGATGTTGGATATCGAGCGCTCGGATAAAGGTCCCAAAGGACCGGGTGATGACATATTCGTGAGTTACCTGTTACAGGGGTAACCCGGCCTTGTTTGGCAGAGAGCAGTTTGTCTCTCGGGACGTCCAGCCAGAGGCGATCCTATTCGGCAGGAGGAAAGGAAGTTCCTTAGCCTGACCATTTGTTGGAAATCCATTTTCCAAATACGTGACTTGTACGGTTTTAGTTGTAGAACCTATCATTCACTTATGGTGGCGCCCCACTGTTTGGATGGTAGCTATAGTAGGCATAGTTCGAAATGTCTATGCTGGCTAAGATTTATATTATACTTTCGAAATGTTTTTCTACTCTATGCACTAATAATAATATCAAAAAGAATTTGATTTTGCATAGTAAGCATCTTTGACTATCATAAGAAGAAATCTCCTCCAATTCTGCGTTTGCATTGTGTGTGTGGCGGGAGGTCTTATGGTAGTTTCATTTTCCAAAAGCATTGCGAATTTGTTTTGTTTTCTTTGTGAAAAATAACTGTTTTACGATCTCACACCAGTCACCATGACTGACTCGGAGTTTATTGTTTCCCTTCTAAACTCTGGGTGCCCACCAATTTCCACACGGGCAGCCTAGAGTTATATTATCAGGATATTCTGGATATTCTGGAGCTTTGGAAGCAAGCTGGATGGCGAGACGTAGTATTTGTATCTGATAGTATTTATTCCGCTGTGTATTCTGTATGAGGACAAGTTATATAACTGTCCATTGTTGTATATTGACTCTGATGATTGATGTATGTATAAACTGATATAGTTCTTTGTTTTAAAAGACTAGTAATTATCTATTGTATATTGTTCCGCTGCGATATGTGAGATTCTGATATTGTTTCTGTTTCTGATGTTGTTCTTTTGTTTCTTCTTTCTCTTTTCTTCTATCTTTTCTTCTACCTCTTCTTTTAAAACCCTAATGGTTCGGTTTTTCGTTCACCTTGAGTAAATAGATGGAGATTAGTGTCTATTCAAGGGGTACGGAAAAGCGGACTATTACATGAATCGAGAGGAATTTATAAATTGAAATTGGTAATATTGGATTCTTAAAATAGATTTTTGTCGAAAAATTAAGTTTGTTTTTAAATGGAATTTTTATTTATTAAACTATATAGTTAAAGCTGTTTTAGTATTGAAATATTTTGGAAAGTGGATTTTTTTCAAATACGTAATATTAATTGGAATAAATTCTAGTTTTATAATAAGCTTGGTAAATCGATTAGTTTTATTTTAAAAATGAATTGGAAATGAGTTGTCGATGTTTATTTAAAGTGTTTTGATATTTTAAACAATTCCTTAAACGTATTTTGAAAATAAATTATTATTCTTTTAAAATACTTATTATTATTATATATAGAATTTAAAAGTAAGTGATTGGACTTTTATTTATAAATTCTCTCGAGATTTGTAAACCAAGTTATTTAATGGAAGTGATTTTATAATAGGAATCTTATAATGTAATTCTGGGAACTTAAGAAATTTCCAAAGTGTTTAGATACGTGAACTTCGGAAAAATGAATCAGAATTCATAAAGAAGTTATAAATGGTTAGATGGGATTTTAAATAAATAAAACCGATTTTGGAAATTGTAAAAAGGGGATTTATGTTAAAATTCCAGAGATTTATGAAATGAGTTATAATGAGCTGATAATTTACAAAAGACGTTGTAATTTTTTTATAAAGTTGGTAATAGGGGAAATTCCCTTGTTTGGGAATATAACCCTAAAATCGATATAAGTTATGAATATTTCCTAAGTGTTGAGAAGTAAGGGATTTTGAAAAATATATTTTTAAATATTTTTCTAAATGTTGAAATAAGAGATGGTTTGAAATATCCTGATATGGATATAAGTATTTGAGTTGTCTAAAATATTGAAATATTGAAAGAGATTTGAATATATATCTTATAAAGATATTTTGAAAATAAATGTTTGAAAAATTTATAATATGGTCTAGTAACTGCTTAAGGATGTTATTTGATAGTTAAATAACCGACTATCAAATCTGGCCAAATTCGTTGATCGTTTCGAAGGGGCCGGGATCGAATTTAATTATCCAAAAACCACTTCGATCCGATTTGTGTGTTACGAATTGTGATATCTCAAAAATAATGGAGATGGTGATCTTAAAGGAGTTTCAGTTTGTTCAGACCAAAACAACTTGTATGGATGAATGCTATCATTTGTGTCGTGGTCTGGAAGGCAGTGTTAGCATTCCAAGTATGAATGCTATTCTAATGTAAAACATAGCCTCAAGCCTCATCAACCGGGAATGACTAAAACATGGGAGATGCAGAAGGGCTAAGTGGGTCGCACCCAAGTAGGATATATTATCACTTTTCTAGATACCCTCGGATATACTATAAAATAATTATGGATATGGTTGTGCATGAAAAAGAGAGCGCTCGATTAGGGTGGGAACACCCAGGGTGATAACATATTCAGTACTATCCAGTAAGGGGTAGGCCGGTTCTGTGTTGGCAGGGATCGTTAGGTACAATCTCAGTACATTTTCCTATAGATGTACTATGGCGGGCGGTACCCTAGTAGCCCATTCATTGTATGGAATCCAATATCCGCTACGAGCCTATGCGGTTTTGATTGTGCCCAACTATAATGAAACGTATGATGCAAGCATTTTAGCTATTTTCTATTTATTTTCTATAGACACTATTATAATATCAGATGATTTTGATATAAAATGTTTTGGTTATCGTAAGGTAAAAACCCGTCGTGTAACGACCCGGAAATCTCGAACCCGAAAATTCCAGATAGTTAGAAGAAAAAGAAAAGAGATAGAAGAAAGAAACAGAACAAGACACAGATTCTCACATTCGCGGCGGATCAAAATACAATATCAAATAATAATATCAGTTATATAAAGAAAACTATATTTGTTAATTTTCATCAATACATCAGAGTTACAACCATATACACATGACTGGACAGTTATATCAACCTGTCTCAGACTAATATCACATCAAGTCTCAAATACACAGCGGAATACTTCATACGTTCCTGCCATCCAGCTCATAACCTGAACTCCAGAACGTCCTAACCTGAAAATCTGTAATACTCGGTCTGACCCGAGTGTTTTATAACTTCCAAATCAAATGTTAAGAAAACATTTATTATATAAAAGAAATTTATATAAGAAAAGTTTTTAAACTAAATTATTTAACATTTTCAAAATCTTGTTTTAAAAACTCTTTTAAAACTGTTTAAACTCTACTTTGGGTCGACTAAATCATTTTAATAAGTTTTAAAAGCTTAAACTCGTTTTAAACATTTTGTTATTTTAAAAATTTAATTTGGTAAGTTAAAGGATTATTTTATTTTAAACTTAATTAAATGATTTAATTAAGACTGTTAATTGTAAGATAAAATGTTTTAATGTTAATGATAATTATGTCATTTATATAAATAATGTTTTACCTTTAAGGTTAATTAGTTTTTTTTATGAGTTGAGATTAATTAAATTAAAAGGTTTGTTTAAAAATATTAATAAATATGATATATTAATTCATTTAATAATAATAGGAATTTATAACCTCTTTCATAAATTATATAAAATTATCAAATTTGTTATTTTTAAAATAATAATATTTAATGTATTGTTTTTATAAATATAAATAAGATTTTTAATAAAAATAGAATTGTTACTTCAAAATTGAATTTGTATATATATAACTTGATTTTAAAATTGAATTTTAAAATTTGTTTTGGATTTTAAAATATTGGTACGGTGATCTAGGCCCCGTACTGTGACGGGCGGTACCCCAGTAGCCCTGCCATTGTATGGAAATCCAACTTCTAATAAGTGATCTCGGACTTGATTGTATAACCCACAGTATGTAATGCTCGGGTCAGACCGAGTATTACAGATTTTTAGGTAAGGACGTTCTGAAGCTCAAGAGACGAGCTGGATGGCAGGAACGTATGGAGTGTATTCCGCTGTGATATATTGTAGTTGTCTAGGATATGTTGATTTGTATATATCCAGTGATTGTGTATATGTATAACTCTGATGTATTTAAAGGAAATTTGACTGATATGGTATTCTTTTGTAAACTGCTTCTATTTGATATTATATATTATCCGCTGCGAATGTGAGAATCTGTGTTATGTTCCTGTTTCTTCTTCTTCTATCTCTTTCTTCTATTCTAACTATCTGAAATTTTCGGGATCGAAAATTTCGGGTCGTTACAGTAATGTGATGACCCGGGATTTTGGGCAATATAAATTTAATAATCTGTATTAATAATTTAATTGGATTTATAATTTTCCTTTATAATTTTAATTTAAATTGGTAAATTTAATCTTTTAAAGGCTAATAAATATTTAATTTGGCAATATCTATTTATATCTTTTCTAAAATTTAATATTGGTAAGATCTGTCTTTCAATGCTAATAAAAATATATTCTATTTATAATGTATATATTAGTATATATATTGTGAATAGGAAATCTTTTGTTTTAAATAAAAGATGTAATATATATGTATGTATATATTGTGATTTGAAGCTTTGTTTTAAATTTAATATTTTTCAAAAGCTAATTTAAGGTTAATTTTATGTTTTCAAAATATAAGATAGTTATTTATTTTAAAAATATGATAGTTTAAATAAAGTTTTGTTTTCTTTAAAGTGCTTAGCATAAAATGGATATGAATGTATAAAAATAAAAATAGAAATGTTGCCACATGTTTCCAAAAATTTACACTTGTCACTATAATATTAAATTTTCTTACATGTGTTATTAAGATAATTAACATGTTTACACATGTTTCTCTTAAGTATTTTTAAATAAATTTTCATTTAGTTTAAATGTAAATATAACTTACATGTTAAATTTTACTTTATAAATAAATACTTATGTATGTAAATATAAATTTGCTTTCTAAAGAAAATATTCTAAAACTAATTATAATACAAATATATTTTCTTAACAGGTATTTTTTTTAAAAAAAATCTAAAACATTTATTTTTATACATTCATATCCATTTTATGCTAAGCACTTTAAAGAAAACAAAACTTTATTTAAACTATCATATTTTTAAAATAAATAACTATCTTATATTTTGAAAACATAAAATTAACCTTAAATTAGCTTTTGAAAAATATTAAATTTAAAACAAAGCTTCAAATCACAATATATACATACATATATATTACATCTTTTATTTAAAACAAAAGATTTCCTATTCACAATATATATACTAATATATACATTATAAATAGAATATATTTTTATTAGCATTGAAAGACAGATCTTACCAATATTAAATTTTAGAAAAGATATAAATAGATATTGCCAAATTAAATATTTATTAGCCTTTAAAAGATTAAATTTACCAAATTAAAATTATAAAGGAAAATTATAAATCCAATTAAATTATTAATACAGATTATTAAATTTATATTGCCCAAAATCCCGAGTCATCACATTCCTCCCCCCTTAAAAGAATTTCGTCCCCGAAATTTAAAACAAAGATAATTTAATGACCCAACCAAGATTTTAATTTCAAACAGCAAAACATACCTATCATCCAGTTACTAACAACCAAAGCAACCAATCAAACAATCAAACCTAACTAACTATTCTGATACAAATCAAGATAGATCTTCAAAATACTATCTAGAGTTTCTCATGTATAAATCACCGGAATACTCGCTCTACAGAATCTAACAATACCACTATGATCCAGAGCTCCTTTCTTCTCTAGATCCACTAATCTGAACAAAAATCAGATTACACTCAAGTCTAGCTCAACTACTAAATCTATCTGAACTGTTGATTCTACAACCAGTGACGAATCATACACGTACTCCCTCAGAGATACGTGAAATACAATGAATTCTAGCTATCCAAATTGGCCATTCAATCCTGTAGATCAAAGAACTAATCCTCACAAGTTCACAAGAAAACCCAAAATACTTCAGAGTTAGCTTTCCAAACTTACCAAATCTTATAGCTCTTTAATCGGAGAAAACTTAGACAACTTCCAATCTCCAACTCTGAATTCCAAACTCTGTCTCATATCTGCATAACTCATCATACGATCCTGGGCTACCTCAACTCTTCCTGATCAGCTCAACCTTCGCTGATGCTTCTTTAAACAAATCTGAACCAAGCACAAAATGATCTCTAGATCCTATCAACAATATGATCTTTCCAAAATCAGTTGACTACCTCAGTAGCTCCTACTTCCACATGAGAAGCCTCAATCTCAAACAAAAGATTACCCAAGATAAATTCCCAAACAAATCGCAAGTCACTTTTGCGATCCTACCTAGTTCGGATTCCAAAGAAACTGTTCTCTCTTTACCAATTAGAACAGCCTTAAGATTTTCCAAACAAGGTTAACCCTTCAAGAAAACCTTCACCATCTACCCGGACTGCTGATAGAAGAACCACAAAGATTCCTGAACCATAGGAGAAACGGGCCACACTGCTGCTTCCAAACTCTTATCTCTAGAACACTGCTAAGCCAGAAAATCTTCTTGTCGGCACACAAACACCTCCGAGCTGAAACTGCTACCACAGCTAACCAAAGACTTCTAATCCATAGGCTCCTCGAACTCCAAAACCATCAACTAACTTCACAAAAGACCACTTGAGATGGGCAGACAATCTCTCAAGAAACTCGAGCTCCAAACCAAGCGCCAATAACTTACTCTTCTTAAGGGGACAATGAGACCATGTCCGAAGAAGCAACTAATCGACCTTAGTCCCATACTTCAAAACGGATAAAACTCTCTTACTCGATATCCAGAGAATTCCTATACAACCGAGTCTTTCCTGTGGTAGACATCAACTGTTCCTCCAATACCTTCTTAATCTTGCTCCAAAAAGAACATCTCCTTCGGGAACATCCATAGATACTGCGTCTCATCACACAGCTGCCAAGATACCATCACTTGCTTCTACACTTCCGATAGATCCAAATTCTAGAAAATCCGCTCACCCGAGCTCAACCAAGCTTACACTTCAATAATGGACTCCGAATCTTGAAAAAAATTCCTTCAAAGATCCGAGAAATCCTTACACCATACTGCCAAACTTACTCGAGACAGTATTAGGTCTACAGTCTCGACAGATACACTTCCAACCTCAAACATTCAAACTCTAACCATTGGTAGTCGTGTTACACACACCACCACCCTCTCTACCTTTATAACTCATATTGGAAAACCCGAACAGGTAACCCAACAAATAGGTAGAAATATATATAGTTATATAAAAATTACAAATACGCTCTCTCAAGAAAGATAGAAATCACTCCAAAGCCTAGGTATTCACTCAACTTAGAGCTCTGATACCAATTGTCACGACCCGACTTTCTAAGCCCAGAAAAGCGTATCATGAATTAAGAAAGAAAGGGATAGAAGAAGAAAAGATAGAAAAGAAAGAACAACAACATATGAGAATCTCGCAGCGGAACGAATGAAATATAATATATTACATAAGATATTACATAGTATCATATACATCAGAGTTACACAACTTATACATCTCATATTAGACAGTTATAAACACCTGTCTATCATACAACTCCAATACATCAATACAACACAGACACAACACTAACACAGCGGAACCATAATATATCTACACGCTGAAGCCACCTGCTCCAAATCTCCTCCAGAATTCGTCAAAGCTAACCTGAATCCCTCAAATACTCAATACAAAATTGAGTACCCAAGAGTTTAATAAAACAGAAAATAAACACTCGGGTCAGACATGGGTCTGGTGTGGGTAAACGGGTTAAAGTTGCTTAACTTTGAAAACCTTTGAAAAGAAAGGTATCACGTAAGACTTCCCACACATAAACATGGAAAAGTTTTTACCTTACGCTATCCAAAACATTTGATAGGAAATCCAGTTATATTATAATAGGGTCTAGGGTTTTCAAATAAATATGAAATAGCTAAAATTATTACATTATTAAATTCCATCATACATAGGTATACAATCAAGTCCGAGATCACTTATTGGAGTTTGGATTCCATACAATGAAAGGGCTACTGGGGTACCGCCCGTCACAGTACGGGGCCTAGATCACCGTACCGAGGATTACTCCCAATCCCCTACAACACAAAGCCGGAACCATCTAAGGATAATTCCGAACAAGACAACCCCGTAGTTGGCGCGACCAACCACACACTAAGCCGAATAAAAAGGAACTTCTAGACAGGGATATATCTTGCTCTCAGTGGGCGCTACTCACGAAGCCTTGCTGCACCTCCCCTGTTTTAGCCATTCCCGGTTGATGAGGCTTGAGGCTACGATTACCTTTATAGAACACATCTATCTTAGAATGCTCATCGCCCTCCTGACGATGTTCTGAAAGCATTCAATCCATACAAGTTCGTTCCGGGTTCGAACGAAACCGAAGGCATTATCTCGTTACACTCATTTTGGAATCACCCTCAGAGTTAACGACAATAACCCTTGCACTCTGAATCTTCATCTCGAACCTATAAGTACTATCTCCGTCAACTCATTACGGAATCACCCACAGAGTTATACTTACAAAGAATAGTTCTTACACCTCGAGTCTTCACTTCAATTGAGATTCACGACCTATCGTTAATTTGGATCGATGTGGTTTTCGGATATCCAAATCTGGAAACCCGATCCTGGTCTCATCGAAATCCAAAACATATCTTTTAAGGCCAAGTTGTTTAAAGGTTTAAACATTTAAACTTATATTCAGGATGATATAAACAGATAGATAAATCACATTATCACAATAGATAATTCCTATCAAACATTCATCTCACCAAGCAGTATGTCATATAGATATCATATCCAATCATCCAGTATCAACCAATCACCCAATACCAATCATCCAATATTAACCAATCATCCAAAAGCAGAATTGATTAACTCCAAATCAATTTAATTAACCTTTAATTAAATTAATTACTATCCTTTAATCACTTGGATTATCTTAATCCTGCTTCATTGATTTATTACATATCAATTTATTAATCATCTCTTAATTAATCACTTTTATTAATCAACCTTGATTAATTTTATTAATTATATTAATTAATAATCCTCTAATTACTTCATTAATTAATTACCTTCTAGTTAATTAAATAATTAATCTTTAATTAACTACATTCATTAATTAACCTTAATTAATCATAAACAGTAATTAACCATCTTGTAATTACTTATCTTAATTAATTAACTCCTTAATTTATTATATTAATTAATTACTCTTTAATCACTTATTATTGATTAATTAATCTTAATTAATCAACCCTTAATTACATCATTTATTATATAAATTAATGATCCTTATTAATTAATTAACCCTTTAATTAATTAAATAATTAGTTTATAAGTAACCATCTTATTAATCATAAATAGTAATTAACAATTTGTAATTACTTATCTTAATTAATTACTTCTTAATTAATTATATTAACCTTGATTAATTAATCTTTAATTGCTTGATTAAGTAATTATTAATTAATTAATTAATAATCCTTAATTAATTAATTAATTAATAATCCTTAATTAATTACTTTATTAATTAATTACGTTTTTAATTAATTACACTTAGTAATTAATCTTAAATTAAATCACATTCATTAATTAATTAATCACATTAATTTATTAACCAAATTAACTTAGTAATTAACCCTTAATTACTTACATAAGTAATTATCCTCTAATTACTTTCATTAGTAATTACTCTCTTAATTAATTACCTTAACAAGAAATTAATCCCATCATTAAATAATCCTTAATCCCTTAATTAATTAATTATTCTATAATTAATTAACTTCAAATCAATTATATTAATTCCTTAATTAATGACATCAAGTGATTATCCATTAATCACTTCCTCCAAATACTTCCATAAGTAATTACTTCCATAAGTAATTACACACTAATTACTTTCATAAGTAATTTCTCTCCTCTTAATTACATTCAATAATTAACCATTAATTACTTCATTAAGTAATTATACTTAATTAATTCGTAATTAAGTGATTATTTAAAATTAAACAAACAATTAACTAATCATTTAAAATTAATTAAATAATTTCTTATATTTAAAAATCTTAAATAATTAAGGAAATCATTTATCTTAATTAAATCTTTACTTATTAACAAATCATATTAATGAAGTATCCATAAGTTCATAACAAAGATAAATTAACCATATTTATCTTCATAAATAAACTATTTGAAATTAATCAAATTTTAATAACTTAAAAACAAATTATTCTATTTGGTTTACAAAATTATAACTTTAACTTTATTCAAAAATAAAGCATTTAGAATTCAATTTGACATTTAAAACAATTCAATCATCAAATTTAAACTTACCATTTTCGATATAATTTGAAAACTTGTTTTTAAAACATACTTAAAAATTTACTTAAAACTTTTGATTTAATACTTAAATTCAAAACACTCTTTTTAAGTTAAAATTCAAAATTTAATTAAGATAGTTACTTTCAAAAACAAACATCTTAAATAATTTTAAATTTAAAATAAATTTAATTAACACCTTAAAAGGTTTGATTAATATTTATTTCAAAACAACAAGCTTTAACTTTGAAAATTTGTTTCTTTTATAAAACTTGTTTACAATTTAATGCTTGATTTCATTTATTTCAACAAATAGTTTTAATCTGTAAACTTTATATTATTACACAGAACTAACCAGAAAAGCATCACCTAAAACTCAAGTTGATCATATCAACAACTCGTGCCTACCCCGAAGCAAAACCCAGATCCATCTACTTCGAGTCACCACCCTAAAACGCGAGAGCTATCCCGAGTTCAACTCGTCTTCCCCAACCTGCCTTTCTATCCAGTGCACAACGTACACGCGTGTACGTGCGCAACCAAACCAAACTCCTCCGACCATCTTCCTGAACGCCGACCAACCACGCAAGGCCTCGACAACTACTACCTCAACCCAGAAACAAAAATGCTAACTCAAAATGAAATTCGACCTATTGCTCGAAAAACTGCAGGAGCTCGATCCACTAATCCCCTCGCCTATGATGATCGCCACCACCGGAAGCTCCAATAACCTCTCCAAAGCACCACAACCTCACCGTGCTACCATCCCCCATCTTGCGAACATTCCGGTCCACTACACATGACGAAATCACCTCGACAGTCAAGCCAAACAAAATACTAGTTAAACCCTAATTTTATCGAATTCGAACAATTCGGCCATAGGAAAAATTCAACTGCATTTTTCCCTTCATCAACAATTCATTAGCTAGCTTCAATCAAGATTTCAACCCAAATCATCGAGTTGAACATCGACAATTCGTCAAATTGTCGAAAATGATCATCTCTAAATTCCCAATTGAATAACAAATTAAAAATTATGAAATGCATATCAAAATTCATGATTTTCAATCACGAATCCATTCTTATACTGCAAATTTGAAATTATGAAAGTTGATTATTATGAAAATTTGGGTTTTTACTGTTATTTTACAAATTTCGAAATGAAAACTTATTATAAATTCCTGGAATGATTTTTGGTGGTGATGTTTCATGATTTCAATCATTTCTTGTTTGCAAATTAAAGGCTAACAGTGATTAAAGAATGAGGTATTTAATTTAAAGAGGAAAAATCAAATCTGTTAACCAACAGAACCTATATTCTTATTTACAGGCATCCAAAACAAACATGCATTCATTTAATCCAAGCATCAAGCAAACAACTTGATTTTTATACATCAGCCAAAATGAAACAAGATTAAAAACCGTTTTTAAAAGATTTACTCACCTATTTAATTGCAGAGAACAAAGCAGAGCAGTTTATTACTTCCAGGTTTTAAATTTTTGATCTGTGAAAGCTTTAAATTTGCTTTGCTGATGGAAACCTTTGCATGCCTTCAATTTGATGTTGTTCAAAGTTGAAACTGCTGAGTTGGTCTTGATTCCTTTTGAATTGCAGAAGATTTGAATTGCAGTTGAACTTCATTTTAGTTGTAGGTTGATTTGAAGTTGCAGCATTTACTTTCAACTTGATTTTGCACATTTTAAATTCCCAGATTTTTATCTTCATTTGCTTTTAGTTTAGTTTCAGGTTTTGAGAAAAGTTTCTGTTTTGAGTTAAGAAAAGAAGACAAAGGAATGAATGTGTTATGTAAAAACTAGTTTTCTTCTTTAAACATACATTTAACCTTGAATCTGCCATGATATCTTGATGCTATATATTTATAGTTTAAAATATTCAACAAGAAATTTATTTGATTTTAAGTATTGAAGAAGTGAAGTGGGCTCGAGTTGTTTTATTTAAGTAACCAGGTTTTGAGATTTTAAAGCAAATCATATCTTAGTTTTAAATTCTAAAACATGAACAAGTTTTATTATTAACCCATAAATTAACTTAGACCTTTAACCATTCACAATAATTATCCTTAATTAATTACTCAAATTAATTATCTTATAACCACCTACATTGATTAACTATCTTTTAATTAATCACACTCATTAATTAACTAACTCTTAATTAATTTAATTTGTAATTAAAGGTTAATTAATAAATGAAATTAATTAAGAGTTAGTTAATTAATGAGTGTGATTAATTAAAGGATAGTTAATCAATGTAGGTGGTTATAAGATAATTAATTTGAGTAATTAATTAAGGATAATTATTGTGAATGGTTAAAGGTCTAAGTTAATTTATGGGTTAATAATATATTAACTTATCTTTTAAAACTAATATATATTTGTGTATTGGGAAGAAATATTGATTTGAAATTTATAATAAAGAGTTTCAAATTATTTAAAAAAAATGAAACCTATCTTGTTTACCTAAATGAAGTAAGCTCTGCCTACTGACATTTGATTTAAATATATAGTTATGAGGTAATCTAAATAATAAGGGTTGAAATAAAATGAATCTTATCAATATTGCATCTAAGTATAAAACAAATATATTGTTTAAAATAAATATAAATATATATAGACTTAAGAAAATATGACTTTGACACAAGTATAAAAATAAATAATAGATAAGTATGTAGACCTGGAAGACAACAAGAAACAAGATATATGTCAAATAAGTTTATAGTCATGTAAAATAGGAAATGAAAATTTAAATCACAACATCTAGAAGTTTACTTCCTTAACACATTTCATTTTGCTTAATCATTAACAACATTTCATTATTAAACACAACAACCATTTATGATAATAACCAAGATTATCATATCTGGAAACCAATTCATTATTATCTTTATTCTGATAACACTTCTACAAATTCAAGATTTTAATTTCAGTTTGGATCCATATCAAGCCTATCTTAATTCAATTTCAATTTGGTTGTATTTACACATTTTTATTGTGTGGTGTGGTCTTACGAGATACCTTTGTTTTTCAATGGATTTTGATAATAGTAATAATTCAAATTGAGTGTGTTTTCTCACGCTGGTTTTCCAAACTGGCTCGGATGTTATTTTATTATAATGCTCAGGCCAGACCGAGTATTACAGATCAGGTTAGGATGTTATGGAACACAATAGATATGTTGGAGGATTCTCAGGCGTATTATACGTACTTGATTATATTCCGCTGTGTGTCAGGCTATTTAGTCAGCACTGGTAAGGACAAGTTATAATAACTATCCATATTGATTTATTGATTATTATACTCTGATGATTGAATGTATATTAACGGTTACAGATTCTTTTGTATAAAAATCTTTTGTTATATATTATATATTGTTCCACTGCGATTGTGAGATTATGTATTGTTGCTTCTGTTTTTTTTCTATCTCTTCTTCTTCTACACCCCTAATGATCCATATTTCCGTTTAGTTTGAGTTGGTCATCTGTGTTTTGTTGACTGCTTAAATTGTACGAAAAAGTGGGTCGTTACACTTATAAACCCTTATCTTGTATGATTTGGTAAACCCTTCTTTAGAGGAAATTAATTTTAACCTTGCACACTACTCTTAAATACATGACCTCACAGAAAGAGGTTAATTCAACTTCACTCTAATTAATCGTCCTTTGTCCAACGAAGTTCGATTACCCCTTATTGATACATCATCATGTATTATAAGCAGGAGTAACTTTTGAGATTGAAACTTCATTCGTTATTAGGTACATTCAGACTTTTTCCCAATGTACTCACCAATTCGATCATATCGAATTATTTTATTTTCTTTTGCATGTCATTTAATTTATTTCCATCCTATATTCTATGAGCTTATCATATACGTACTCTATGTGTATCAAATACACATGTTCATATTTATGATAACTCATCAGTGAATATAATGAAATATGTGGAACCGTTTTTGAATTAATAGACTTTCGATTGCATATACATATACATGTACATGTACATAAACATATACATATACATATACATATAGATACATATATATATATATAGACATACATACACACACACACACATACATACATACATACATACATATATATATATATATATATAAATCCTTAGAGTTCATCAACTCTTATGATGCTCTCACCGAATGGGTGCGTTTTTCTTAATTGTTTGAGATATAATTTACTAGTGCCATATGATTCATAATCGTATAATCAAAAATTATTTCTCAAGACTGTGGCTTAGCCCATAATTCCAAAATAATTACAAATAAATTTAGATACTTATATATTTTCCAATACATCACAAATGCCAATACTCTAATTTTATTTTATAATGAACATTCATAACTTTCGTATTGGAATAAAACTATGTCTATTTTTCAGTCAATACTGAAAAATAATTATTATTTCATTAATAATGTTTGGTGCAATTTACAAAAATAGTTTTCGTACTTTGATGCGATCAATAAGTGTTATATGACACGCTCCTACTATTTCCGCCATTACTATAATAAAGTATGAAATACGAAGCTCCATTCAACCACTTAATACAGGCTGTTTATTTCATTTACTATAACTGGTTTATAGTCATTTCAAACCAAATATCTTGAACTCAAAGAAATAAAACTCATAGAAAAAAAATTTCTATGTGAAAATATATTTTGGTATAGAAATCATATTTCTCATTCCAATGTTAAGTATGTTTTATTATTTTACAATGCTCATTTCTAATGTTTCATTATGAAGCAGAAGTGATCATTCACTCTCTTCATCCCAACCGTGCCTTAGAATACATCCACACTTATACATTCTATTTTCTTTCCAAACGGTTGAACCATTCAAAGGAAATCCTTACTACAATATCATAATGAACTCTTTACAAAAGTGCATTTGGTCATCCTTAACTTTTAAGAATATCAAATAAATTGCAGTTTACATAAACTGATCAAATTGACATTTCAGTTATCAAATTCTTAGATCTATCTTGTAGCCTTTTATTCAGTGTTACTGTCACGACCCCGAAATTTAAATTTATTTAAATTTATAATTAAATTAATTCTTGAGTTAAATTTATGATTAAATAAATTTTAGATAAAAATTTGTAAATTTAATTGATAAATTGAGAGCGAGTTTCCCCGATATCCAAGTATATTCTGTATAAATCATTTGAGATTAAAATATTGTAAATAGTGTATATGTGAGTAAATTTGAAATAATATATATATATATAGGAAAGTACAAGAAAAATATTAAGTAAATACAATCGTTAGAAATTAACAACATATTAAAAAATAAATCTCATGTATATTACAAAACGATATAACAAATTATAAAAGAAGATGATAAAACAAAATATCTACAAGCTTGAAGAATAAGATAAAGTAAATATATATGTATATATATGTAAGTATATATGTAAGCATGAAAGCTGCCAGGAAAATGAAACAAATTCATTTATATTGTAAAGCAAGTAAACAAGGCCAAAACAAATAAAAGGTAAATTATAACATAAAAAGTAAAACCTGTACATCAACTTCTCATATCATCTCAGCCGAAATGCAATGTATAAAGTAAAGTAATAAAATAAAAGGAAAAAGTAAGAAAGAAGTAGAGACAAGTTAATACACTCAAGTATATAAACAATATCACCTGCACAGTATTAAGCAAAGCAAAATAGTAAAACAAAGTTGAAAACAATCAACACTTAAATACAAAGCAATAAATGCTTGGATCTTTAGCCACCCTATAGCAATCCATCTCAGCCGAATTGAAGGAAAACAAATACACTTATATATTTGTTTGTACAGCAGCATTAAGGCATGCCACAGCTATATCTTTAGCCATGCTTATTTTTGTACAAGCATTTATTACCCTGTACAACACTGCCTTCTCCATATATTCACCTATTCTATTTCGTTCGGTAAGAAAATAAATCTGAAATGATATCATCTAAAAACTTAAAAACAAAGCTTCAATTAAAACATCAAAACAAATCAATACAAACCAAGGAAGAAGATTGTAGCCTGCAGTTTTTCAATATATTGGAGCAGGCTCTGTTCTTCAAAATGAAAGGTGAGTAACTTATGTTTTAAAAATTTAAAAGTTGAATTGATTGCATATAGGTGTCTGTTGCTATATACATATATCCTTTGTATATATTTGGAAAACTGGAAAAATCTGGTGTACAGGTTATTGCTATACATGTTCTGTTCTAATATTTGCAGATATCAGACTTTGATTTAAAAATCATTTTTTTTACCTGATTTACCTGATGATTGGATTTAATGTTATAACAAGAATCGTTTGTTTTAGTATAAGCTTTAATCTAAAAATGTATTCAAGCTAAAACAACTTAGCATTTCCTCTAGAAATTGAAAGAACGGAGCAAAGCTTTATATAAGTCGAAATTTAAATTTCTTAAATTTTGTTTTCAGGCATGTAAACCGAATGCGTATACTTTAATTTGATTTTTAAAGCTTGAATCAAAAATTTTAGAGTTAGATGCTAAGAGCAGTTCGAGTTTGGTTAAAATTCGTTCTATCGTCGATCTTTGATGATCTACGAAGTTCTGGTGACCGGGATCGTGGCGGGTGGTAGAGGAGTGTTAGTAGATGCTAAGAAAAATGGGTAATGGTGATAAGATTCTTCAGAGAGGTTGCGGTAGTGAAATCCTTTTTAGAACCCTAGTTTTAGTTACCCCTAAGTAGTCGATCATCACATCTTCTACAATTGACCGAGTGTCTCAGATTTTTGGGGAGTGGAAGCTTGTCCCTGGTTGAAGTCAATGCCGGAGTTCTAGGGGTTACGGTGGTCGGAGGGACGAGTGCGAAGCGTTGCCAGGTTTGGGTTGATGTGGTCTCGCTGTTTCCAGGTTTCGACTTTGTCTCGATTTTGAATGCGAGAAGATGGAGGAGTTTAGATGATCAGGGAGTGGTTTGTAGTCGATCGTTGACTAGACTCGATGATCTAGAGTCGACCAGAGGTCACGGCGGCGTCGTACACGTGCACGTGCACGATATCGTTGATATCAGAAAACTGGTGGGGGTAAGCAACTCGAGTCGTTACTCGAGTAAAGTGGTCGATGGCTTCGAGTTCTAACCTGAGCACGAGAGCATGTTCGCTTGATATTAAAGTTTGAATTTAAACTAACTCAAACTAACTGGAATGAAAGAAAAGAAAAAAAGAAAGAAGAAGAAGGGACGAGGAGGAGAGGAGGCTCGGGAAATAGAAAGGGACACGCGAGTTTTTGCTCGAGTAAATGGATGGGTTTTCTCGGGTGTAGCTTTCAAAAACTTTTAGCCTAAATAAATTTTTGAAGTCATATCACCATAAATAATTCTGAATATTAATGACTTAATTAACGTTTAACAAAGTAGGTTAAGGAATTATTTCAAGTTTAATGAATTAAGTAAATACTTAACAATATTTTTAAATCTAATTAATACTTCAATTTGATAGTTAATGTTGTAAGACAATTTTTAAATTTGATTAACCTTAAAGCCTCTTAAGTTAGTAACAACTTGATTTCAAAGTGATTAATGAGAATTTAAAATAGAATTAAGGTAAAAAGTCATTTAAACTAAATCTTAACCTTTTAAAAATAATAAATGTGATTAAGAAATAATTAATGATAAATTAATTAATGATTTAAGTTTGATTTATCAATTAATTAAGGATAATCAATTTATTAAAGGTTAATTAAATTAATGTGATTTGTTAAGAAATAATTAATGATAATTAATTAAAGATTTATTAATCAATGTAAGAGGTTAGGAATGATCACTTATTGAAATTTTATTAATTAAAGGTTAATTTATTAACTAAAGATAAATAATTAAATGGTAAATTAAATAATTAAAGGTTGATGAATTTTAATTAAAGGTTAATTAATTTATTATTAATGGTTAATTAATAGATGGTTAAAGAATAATTTATCAAGATGATTTGTAATTTATTAATGTTAATTAACCCGGATTTGAAATTCATAAGTAATTAATCTAATTTGAATAAATCAGATAATTAACTGACCTTACTTATGAATATTTGGATTTGATTTGGATGATTGAATTGTTGATATTTCCTGATCTGTGATGCTTCGTGATGTATTCTGATTTGTGTGAAATCTTTACTGTAGTTTGTTTATCTGAAATTTATATATATATATATATCTGTGATCTGTGAATAAAAGATAAGCGATATAGTTTATATCGTTTATCAACTATATCCTATATTTTGATCTGTGATGATTCATCATGTTGCACTATTGTGTGTAAAACCCCTGGACCACACCTATACACACACAAATATGGATTTCACGTGGAAATCGGTTAAGTCACAGATAATTTAAATTTGATGTTTTTGAAACTGAAATTTTAATTTCAATTGATTTTGAAATTTGAAATCGGGTTTAAAGTGAAAAGCTTTTGAAATGGAATTTCAAAGATAAAAGTTATTTTGAATAACTTAATCGAGTTTTGAAAATTTAAATAATTAGATTTAAATTTGAATTCAAGTTTGAAATTAAATCTATGATTTGGAATCTTGGGATAAAAGATGATATAAATGTGTTTGTATGAATTAAACCATTTTAAAGGTATAAGCTGGGAATTTGAATTTAAACCAAGGATTTTAACTCATATAAATGAATCAGATTTCCAGATTGAAACTGTTGGTTTAAAATGATAAAAGCTTTTAGATAAGAAAAGAAATTCCAGTTTAAATTAAAGGAATTTCAAGTGAATTGAAAAATGGATTTTCCAAGATTATGAATGAATTGTTTTGAAAGCTATGAATTAAATCTGTTTGTTTTTAACAGATTTAAAATGATGATTTATTTAAACCATTCGAAATGAAATTGTTTTGAAAGCTATTTGTTAAATCTTTGATTTAAAGATTCAACGAATTAATTAAATTAAAATGGAAATCGATTTGGAAAATCTGTGAATGAATCCTTGTGAAAACTGAGTGAACTTGGTGAATTGAATCTTTTTATTTAAAAAGATTAAAATGGTAATTTGTTAAACCATTTGAAAAGAAAGTTTGGGTTTAAATTGTGACTTAATTGAAATCCCATTATCCATTTGTTTTTGAATATTGCGCTCACTATTCGGGTTAGCCGGGAAAAGACATTTGTGTCATATAACCCATTCCGAATAGTGATACGTCGTATATGGATCGCATTTGAAGATCGGTGTTGAAGACCGGATATTTTCGAAAATGAAAGGACAACCTGTCGAATGTCTCTGCACTGGGTAGCTCCCGGTATAGAGATTTATATCACTCTTTTGTGACGGGAAGTCCGGACGTGATTGGAAATTATCCGGATTTGCAAGGGCTTCGTGAGAAGTGCCTTCGGTTCTGTTTGATCCCGGAACAGACTTGTATGGATACATGTCTGACATTACACTTTGAGATATAAAGCCGATTTCTTTCAAATACATATCTGTTGGTGGCGGAGAATTTATTCTCTTAGCTTAACACCCTTCTCTGAGACGTACGAGCTCAGAGGTTATGTAGTTGAAATTTATCAGCAATATATCTCAATTTGGTAATGTGACATGCTGAGTGTTGCTGTGTAATGATCAGTGTTTGATCATTTGCGATATGATCATTTGTTTGATCTTATATCTTTGTGATCATAGGTTGATCATTTGTTTGACCCGAAGCATGGCTTTGTGAACAAAGCGTAGCTTTGTGGACGAGACTTCATCGGACCTCACACCCCGGAAATGGTCAAAACAGGAAAGATGCGGCAAGGTTCTAGGGAGTAGCGCCCCTTAGTGTATGTCATTCCTTCTGGATAAAGGTGGTATCATGGTATGGAGCCCAGATACTTAACCTCTGTGGTTGCTGCAAATTTATTACTTTGTGGTTTGTTGGAAATCGGGGATCCTCGGGAAGATCGGTAACGATCGGGGGATGGCATACGCGTGTCAGTAGTTACCTATTTTTGCAGAGGTAACCCGGCCTTGTGTTGGCAGAGATCCGGTTAGGTTCTCGGGTCGTCTATTCCAGGGACGTACCCATCGTGGATAGGAAGTTCCTTAGCCTGATCATTTGTTGGAAATCCATCTTCCAATACGAACTTTGTACGGTATTAGTTGTAGAACCTGCCATTTACGTACGGTGGTCACCACTGTTTAGATGGTAGCTATAGTAGGCATACGATACTGGTCGTATGTTGGCTAAGATTGATATTCTATTTTCGAAATGTTTTCTACACTATGCACTAATAATAATATCAAAAAGAATTTGATTTTGCGTAGTAAGCATCTTTGACTGTCATAAGAAGAAATCTCCTCCAATTCTGCGTTTGCATTGTGTGTGTGGTGGGAGGTCTTATGGTAGTTTCATTTTCCAAAAGCATTGCGGATTTTAATGTTAAACAGCCTTTTTGTGTTTGCTTAAAGATAAACTGTTTTGTTGCTCACACCAGTCCCATGACTGATCCGGAGTTTATTGTTCCTTTCCTAAACTCTGGGTGCTCATAATTTCCTACACGAGCAGTCTAGAGTTGGGGTTTTCAGAGATTCAGGTTTAGTAGATTTTCTGGAGTTGGTTCAGTCTTTGGATCAGACTGCACTTGCTTATCTTTGTGCCTCGTTATTGGGAGTTCGAGCTATTTCTGGATCGTGCTTTGGAGATGAAGATTATCCGCTGCTGATGTTATCTATTTTTCTTTCCGCTGCTATTTATTGTATCATATCTCTGATGTATATAGATATTCATTGTATCATCATTGTATCTGGATATTGTATCAGATGTTGTATATCTATATTCTTTTTATTCCGCTATGTTATTTACTTAACTGTGTTATAAGCTCCGGCGAACCGGATTTGAACGGTCGAATCTACGGCATTCGAGTACGATGTAAAGTATGGATGTCGATTTTCGAACGCGAAAATTCGGGACGTTACATTTGGTATCAGAGCTAAGGTTGAACTTTAGCTCAGGAGTATAACACGTTAAGTAGCTCATTAGAGATAGAGTGAAGTAAACTCTAGAATGAGTAATCTCTCAGATATCCGTTCGAACGTCTCAGTAAATTCTCTTGCTATCCACTGATAGTGAGTATGAGTGCAAGAAGAGGACGAGATAGGGGACAAGGGAATACGACTATAAATGGTCAATACCCTGCAACAGTGGAAACAATCTTTCTCTATCAATTTTCTTTGATTCGTTTCCAAATTCTTTTGATTCCTTCGGGACAGCTCCAGGAGAAGTTTCGGTGTGATGATGGCTCTACGAATCGTTGTAGAAGATTCTTACTTCGTATCTTCATCGGGTTCTTATCAGCTTTTTGATTTAAACCTTAATGAAATTTGGAATTGGGAAATATAAATTGAGTTAAATTGATTAACAGGATATGAAGCTAATTTGAATTAAATCAATAAAACGATTTCGTTTGAAAACCGAATTTGAAATTCTATTGTAATTTCTTTTGAATACCAAAGTCCGAAGAGGGATAAATTGGTATGTATTCTGAGATATTCCGACTTGAGTTTGGAATTCGTATCTTGTGTTCGAGGAATTATAAGAGATCGAATCTGTCTATCTCTGTCTTTGTTTTCGTGCCTGCGAATTTCGAGGACGAAATTATTTTAAGGGGGGAAATTTGTCACGACCCCGAAATTTAAATTTATTTAAATTTATAATTAAATGAATTCTTGAGTTAAATTTATGATTAAATAAATTTTAGATAAAAATTTGTAAATTTAATTGATAAATTGAGAGCGAGTTTCCCCGATATCCAAGTATATTCTGTATAAATCATTTGAGATTAAAATATTGTAAATAGTGTATATGTGAGTAAATTTGAAATAATATATATATATAGGAAAATACAAGAAAAATATTAAGTAAATACAATCGTTAGAAATTAACAACATATTAAAAAATAAATCTCATGTATATTACAAAACGATATAACAAATTATAAAAGAAGATGATAAAACAAAATATCTACAAGCTTGAAGAATAAGATAAAGTAAATATATATGTATATATATGTAAGTATATATGTAAGCATGAAAGCTGCCAGGAAAATGAAACAAATTCATTTATATTGTAAAGCAAGTAAACAAGGCCAAAACAAATAAAAGGTAAATTATAACATAAAAAGTAAAACCTGTACATCAACTTCTCATATCATCTCAGCCGAAATGCAATGTATAAAGTAAAGTAATAAAATAAAAGGAAAAAGTAAGAAAGAAGTAGAGACAAGTTAATACACTCAAGTATATAAACAATATCACCTGCACAGTATTAAGCAAAGCAAAATAGTAAAACAAAGTTGAAAACAATCAACACTTAAATACAAAGCAATAAATGCTTGGATCTTTAGCCACCCTATAGCAATCCATCTCAGCCGAATTGAAGGAAAACAAATACACTTATATATTTGTTTGTACAGCAGCATTAAGGCATGCCACAGCTATATCTTTAGCCATGCTTATTTTTGTACAAGCATTTATTACCCTGTACAACACTGCCTTCTCCATATATTCACCTATTCTATTTCGTTCGGTAAGAAAATAAATCTGAAATGATATCATCTAAAAACTTAAAAACAAAGCTTCAATTAAAACATCAAAACAAATCAATACAAACCAAGGAAGAAGATTGTAGCCTGCAGTTTTTCAATATATTGGAGCAGGCTCTGTTCTTCAAAATGAAAGGTGAGTAACTTATGTTTTAAAAATTTAAAAGTTGAATTGATTGCATATAGGTGTCTGTTGCTATATACATATATCCTTTGTATATATTTGGAAAACTGGAAAAATCTGGTGTACAGGTTATTGCTATACATGTTCTGTTCTAATATTTGCAGATATCAGACTTTGATTTAAAAATCATTTTTTTTACCTGATTTACCTGATGATTGGATTTAATGTTATAACAAGAATCGTTTGTTTTAGTATAAGCTTTAATCTAAAAATGTATTCAAGCTAAAACAACTTAGCATTTCCTCTAGAAATTGAAAGAACGGAGCAAAGCTTTATATAAGTCGAAATTTAAATTTCTTAAATTTTGTTTTCAGGCATGTAAACCGAATGCGTATACTTTAATTTGATTTTTAAAGCTTGAATCAAAAATTTTAGAGTTAGATGCTAAGAGCAGTTCGAGTTTGGTTAAAATTCGTTCTATCGTCGATCTTTGATGATCTACGAAGTTCTGGTGACCGGGATCGTGGCGGGTGGTAGAGGAGTGTTAGTAGATGCTAAGAAAAATGGGTAATGGTGATAAGATTCTTCAGAGAGGTTGCGGTAGTGAAATCCTTTTTAGAACCCTAGTTTTAGTTACCCCTAAGTAGTCGATCATCACATCTTCTACAATTGACCGAGTGTCTCAGATTTTTGGGGAGTGGAAGCTTGTCCCTGGTTGAAGTCAATGCCGGAGTTCTAGGGGTTACGGTGGTCGGAGGGACGAGTGCGAAGCGTTGCCAGGTTTGGGTTGATGTGGTCTCGCTGTTTCCAGGTTTCGACTTTGTCTCGATTTTGAATGCGAGAAGATGGAGGAGTTTAGATGATCAGGGAGTGGTTTGTAGTCGATCGTTGACTAGACTCGATGATCTGGAGTCGACCAGAGGTCACGGCGGCGTCGTACACGTGCACGTGCACGATATCGTTGATATCAGAAAACTGGTGGGGGTAAGCAACTCGAGTCGTTACTCGAGTAAAGTGGTCGATGGCTTCGAGTTCTAACCTGAGCACGAGAGCATGTTCGCTTGATATTAAAGTTTGAATTTAAACTAACTCAAACTAACTGGAATGAAAGAAAAGAAAAAAAGAAAGAAGAAGAAGGGACGAGGAGGAGAGGAGGCTCGGGAAATAGAAAGGGACACGCGAGTTTTTGCTCGAGTAAATGGATGGGTTTTCTCGGGTGTAGCTTTCAAAAACTTTTAGCCTAAATAAATTTTTGAAGTCATATCACCATAAATAATTCTGAATATTAATGACTTAATTAACGTTTAACAAAGTAGGTTAAGGAATTATTTCAAGTTTAATGAATTAAGTAAATACTTAACAATATTTTTAAATCTAATTAATACTTCAATTTGATAGTTAATGTTGTAAGACAATTTTTAAATTTGATTAACCTTAAAGCCTCTTAAGTTAGTAACAACTTGATTTCAAAGTGATTAATGAGAATTTAAAATAGAATTAAGGTAAAAAGTCATTTAAACTAAATCTTAACCTTTTAAAAATAATAAATGTGATTAAGAAATAATTAATGATAAATTAATTAATGATTTAAGTTTGATTTATCAATTAATTAAGGATAATCAATTTATTAAAGGTTAATTAAATTAATGTGATTTGTTAAGAAATAATTAATGATAATTAATTAAAGATTTATTAATCAATGTAAGAGGTTAGGAATGATCACTTATTGAAATTTTATTAATTAAAGGTTAATTTATTAACTAAAGATAAATAATTAAATGGTAAATTAAATAATTAAAGGTTGATGAATTTTAATTAAAGGTTAATTAATTTATTATTAATGGTTAATTAATAGATGGTTAAAGAATAATTTATCAAGATGATTTGTAATTTATTAATGTTAATTAACCCGGATTTGAAATTCATAAGTAATTAATCTAATTTGAATAAATCAGATAATTAACTGACCTTACTTATGAATATTTGGATTTGATTTGGATGATTGAATTGTTGATATTTCCTGATCTGTGATGCTTCGTGATGTATTCTGATTTGTGTGAAATCTTTACTGTAGTTTGTTTATCTGAAATTTATATATATATATATCTGTGATCTGTGAATAAAAGATAAGCGATATAGTTTATATCGTTTATCAACTATATCCTATATTTTGATCTGTGATGATTCATCATGTTGCACTATTGTGTGTAAAACCCCTGGACCACACCTATACACACACAAATATGGATTTCACGTGGAAATCGGTTAAGTCACAGATAATTTAAATTTGATGTTTTTGAAACTGAAATTTTAATTTCAATTGATTTTGAAATTTGAAATCGGGTTTAAAGTGAAAAGCTTTTGAAATGGAATTTCAAAGATAAAAGTTATTTTGAATAACTTAATCGAGTTTTGAAAATTTAAATAATTAGATTTAAATTTGAATTCAAGTTTGAAATTAAATCTATGATTTGGAATCTTGGGATAAAAGATGATATAAATGTGTTTGTATGAATTAAACCATTTTAAAGGTATAAGCTGGGAATTTGAATTTAAACCAAGGATTTTAACTCATATAAATGAATCAGATTTCCAGATTGAAACTGTTGGTTTAAAATGATAAAAGCTTTTAGATAAGAAAAGAAATTCCAGTTTAAATTAAAGGAATTTCAAGTGAATTGAAAAATGGATTTTCCAAGATTATGAATGAATTGTTTTGAAAGCTATGAATTAAATCTGTTTGTTTTTAACAGATTTAAAATGATGATTTATTTAAACCATTCGAAATGAAATTGTTTTGAAAGCTATTTGTTAAATCTTTGATTTAAAGATTCAACGAATTAATTAAATTAAAATGGAAATCGATTTGGAAAATCTGTGAATGAATCCTTGTGAAAACTGAGTGAACTTGGTGAATTGAATCTTTTTATTTAAAAAGATTAAAATGGTAATTTGTTAAACCATTTGAAAAGAAAGTTTGGGTTTAAATTGTGACTTAATTGAAATCCCATTATCCATTTGTTTTTGAATATTGCGCTCACTATTCGGGTTAGCCGGGAAAAGACATTTGTGTCATATAACCCATTTCGAATAGTGATACGTCGTATATGGATCGCATTTGAAGATCGGTGTTGAAGACCGGATATTTTCGAAAATGAAAGGACAACCTGTCGAATGTCTCTGCACTGGGTAGCTCCCGGTATAGAGATTTATATCACTCTTTTGTGACGGGAAGTCCGGACGTGATTGGAAATTATCCGGATTTGCAAGGGCTTCGTGAGAAGTGCCTTCGGTTCTGTTCGATCCCGGAACAGACTTGTATGGATACATGTCTGACATTACACTTTGAGATATAAAGCCGATTTCTTTCAAATACATATCTGTTGGTGGCGGAGAATTTATTCTCTTAGCTTAACACCCTTCTCTGAGACGTACGAGCTCAGAGGTTATGTAGTTGAAATTTATCAGCAATATATCTCAATTTGGTAATGTGACATGCTGAGTGTTGCTGTGTAATGATCAGTGTTTGATCATTTGCGATATGATCATTTGTTTGATCTTATATCTTTGTGATCATAGGTTGATCATTTGTTTGACCCGAAGCATGGCTTTGTGAACAAAGCGTAGCTTTGTGGACGAGACTTCGTTGGACCTCACACCCCGGAAATGGTCAAAACAGGAAAGATGCGGCAAGGTTCTAGGGAGTAGCGCCCCTTAGTGTATGTCATTCCTTCTGGATAAAGGTGGTATCATGGTATGGAGCCCAGATACTTAACCTCTGTGGTTGCTGCAAATTTATTACTTTGTGGTTTGTTGGAAATCGGGGATCCTCGGGAAGATCGGTAACGATCGGGGGATGGCATACGCGTGTTAGTAGTTACCTATTTTTGCAGAGGTAACCCGGCCTTGTGTTGGCAGAGATCCGGTTAGGTTCTCGGGTCGTCTATTCCAGGGACGTACCCATCGTGGATAGGAAGTTCCTTAGCCTGATCATTTGTTGGAAATCCATCTTCCAATACGAACTTTGTACGGTATTAGTTGTAGAACCTGCCATTTACGTACGGTGGTCACCACTGTTTAGATGGTAGCTATAGTAGGCATACGATACTGGTCGTATGTTGGCTAAGATTGATATTCTATTTTCGAAATGTTTTCTACACTATGCACTAATAATAATATCAAAAAGAATTTGATTTTGCGTAGTAAGCATCTTTGACTGTCATAAGAAGAAATCTCCTCCAATTCTGCGTTTGCATTGTGTGTGTGGTGGGAGGTCTTATGGTAGTTTCATTTTCCAAAAGCATTGCGGATTTTAATGTTAAACAGCCTTTTTGTGTTTGCTTAAAGATAAACTGTTTTGTTGCTCACACCAGTCCCATGACTGATCCGGAGTTTATTGTTCCTTTCCTAAACTCTGGGTGCTCATAATTTCCTACACGAGCAGTCTAGAGTTGGGGTTTTCAGAGATTCAGGTTTAGTAGATTTTCTGGAGTTGGTTCAGTCTTTGGATCAGACTGCACTTGCTTATCTTTGTGCCTCGTTATTGGGAGTTCGAGCTATTTCTGGATCGTGCTTTGGAGATGAAGATTATCCGCTGCTGATGTTATCTATTTTTCTTTCCGCTGCTATTTATTGTATCATATCTCTGATGTATATAGATATTCATTGTATCATCATTGTATCTGGATATTGTATCAGATGTTGTATATCTATATTCTTTTTATTCCGCTATGTTATTTACTTAACTGTGTTATAAGCTCCGGCGAACCGGATTTGAACGGTCGAATCTACGGCATTCGAGTACGATGTAAAGTATGGATGTCGATTTTCGAACGCGAAAATTCGGGACGTTACATTTGGTATCAGAGCTAAGGTTGAACTTTAGCTCAGGAGTATAACACGTTAAGTAGCTCATTAGAGATAGAGTGAAGTAAACTCTAGAATGAGTAATCTCTCAGATATCCGTTCGAACGTCTCAGTAAATTCTCTTGCTATCCACTGATAGTGAGTATGAGTGCAAGAAGAGGACGAGATAGGGGACAAGGGAATACGACTATAAATGGTCAATACCCTGCAACAGTGGAAACAATCTTTCTCTATCAATTTTCTTTGATTCGTTTCCAAATTCTTTTGATTCCTTCGGGACAGCTCCAGGAGAAGTTTCGGTGTGATGATGGCTCTACGAATCGTTGTAGAAGATTCTTACTTCGTATCTTCATCGGGTTCTTATCAGCTTTTTGATTTAAACCTTAATGAAATTTGGAATTGGGAAATATAAATTGAGTTAAATTGATTAACAGGATATGAAGCTAATTTGAATTAAATCAATAAAACGATTTCGTTTGAAAACCGAATTTGAAATTCTATTGTAATTTCTTTTGAATACCAAAGTCCGAAGAGGGATAAATTGGTATGTATTCTGAGATATTCCGACTTGAGTTTGGAATTCGTATCTTGTGTTCGAGGAATTATAAGAGATCGAATCTGTCTATCTCTGTCTTTGTTTTCGTGCCTGCGAATTTCGAGGACGAAATTCTTTTAAGGGGGGAAATTTGTCACGACCCCGAAATTTAAATTTATTTAAATTTATAATTAAATGAATTCTTGAGTTAAATTTATGATTAAATAAATTTTAGATAAAAATTTGTAAATTTAATTGATAAATTGAGAGCGAGTTTCCCCGATATCCAAGTATATTCTGTATAAATCATTTGAGATTAAAATATTGTAAATAGTGTATATGTGAGTAAATTTGAAATAATATATATATATAGGAAAATACAAGAAAAATATTAAGTAAATACAATCGTTAGAAATTAACAACATATTAAAAAATAAATCTCATGTATATTACAAAACGATATAACAAATTATAAAAGAAGATGATAAAACAAAATATCTACAAGCTTGAAGAATAAGATAAAGTAAATATATATGTATATATATGTAAGTATATATGTAAGCATGAAAGCTGCCAGGAAAATGAAACAAATTCATTTATATTGTAAAGCAAGTAAACAAGGCCAAAACAAATAAAAGGTAAATTATAACATAAAAAGTAAAACCTGTACATCAACTTCTCATATCATCTCAGCCGAAATGCAATGTATAAAGTAAAGTAATAAAATAAAAGGAAAAAGTAAGAAAGAAGTAGAGACAAGTTAATACACTCAAGTATATAAACAATATCACCTGCACAGTATTAAGCAAAGCAAAATAGTAAAACAAAGTTGAAAACAATCAACACTTAAATACAAAGCAATAAATGCTTGGATCTTTAGCCACCCTATAGCAATCCATCTCAGCCGAATTGAAGGAAAACAAATACACTTATATATTTGTTTGTACAGCAGCATTAAGGCATGCCACAGCTATATCTTTAGCCATGCTTATTTTTGTACAAGCATTTATTACCCTGTACAACACTGCCTTCTCCATATATTCACCTATTCTATTTCGTTCGGTAAGAAAATAAATCTGAAATGATATCATCTAAAAACTTAAAAACAAAGCTTCAATTAAAACATCAAAACAAATCAATACAAACCAAGGAAGAAGATTGTAGCCTGCAGTTTTTCAATATATTGGAGCAGGCTCTGTTCTTCAAAATGAAAGGTGAGTAACTTATGTTTTAAAAATTTAAAAGTTGAATTGATTGCATATAGGTGTCTGTTGCTATATACATATATCCTTTGTATATATTTGGAAAACTGGAAAAATCTGGTGTACAGGTTATTGCTATACATGTTCTGTTCTAATATTTGCAGATATCAGACTTTGATTTAAAAATCATTTTTTTTACCTGATTTACCTGATGATTGGATTTAATGTTATAACAAGAATCGTTTGTTTTAGTATAAGCTTTAATCTAAAAATGTATTCAAGCTAAAACAACTTAGCATTTCCTCTAGAAATTGAAAGAACGGAGCAAAGCTTTATATAAGTCGAAATTTAAATTTCTTAAATTTTGTTTTCAGGCATGTAAACCGAATGCGTATACTTTAATTTGATTTTTAAAGCTTGAATCAAAAATTTTAGAGTTAGATGCTAAGAGCAGTTCGAGTTTGGTTAAAATTCGTTCTATCGTCGATCTTTGATGATCTACGAAGTTCTGGTGACCGGGATCGTGGCGGGTGGTAGAGGAGTGTTAGTAGATGCTAAGAAAAATGGGTAATGGTGATAAGATTCTTCAGAGAGGTTGCGGTAGTGAAATCCTTTTTAGAACCCTAGTTTTAGTTACCCCTAAGTAGTCGATCATCACATCTTCTACAATTGACCGAGTGTCTCAGATTTTTGGGGAGTGGAAGCTTGTCCCTGGTTGAAGTCAATGCCGGAGTTCTAGGGGTTACGGTGGTCGGAGGGACGAGTGCGAAGCGTTGCCAGGTTTGGGTTGATGTGGTCTCGCTGTTTCCAGGTTTCGACTTTGTCTCGATTTTGAATGCGAGAAGATGGAGGAGTTTAGATGATCAGGGAGTGGTTTGTAGTCGATCGTTGACTAGACTCGATGATCTGGAGTCGACCAGAGGTCACGGCGGCGTCGTACACGTGCACGTGCACGATATCGTTGATATCAGAAAACTGGTGGGGGTAAGCAACTCGAGTCGTTACTCGAGTAAAGTGGTCGATGGCTTCGAGTTCTAACCTGAGCACGAGAGCATGTTCGCTTGATATTAAAGTTTGAATTTAAACTAACTCAAACTAACTGGAATGAAAGAAAAGAAAAAAAGAAAGAAGAAGAAGGGACGAGGAGGAGAGGAGGCTCGGGAAATAGAAAGGGACACGCGAGTTTTTGCTCGAGTAAATGGATGGGTTTTCTCGGGTGTAGCTTTCAAAAACTTTTAGCCTAAATAAATTTTTGAAGTCATATCACCATAAATAATTCTGAATATTAATGACTTAATTAACGTTTAACAAAGTAGGTTAAGGAATTATTTCAAGTTTAATGAATTAAGTAAATACTTAACAATATTTTTAAATCTAATTAATACTTTAATTTGATAGTTAATGTTGTAAGACAATTTTTAAATTTGATTAACCTTAAAGCCTCTTAAGTTAGTAACAACTTGATTTCAAAGTGATTAATGAGAATTTAAAATAGAATTAAGGTAAAAAGTCATTTAAACTAAATCTTAACCTTTTAAAAATAATAAATGTGATTAAGAAATAATTAATGATAAATTAATTAATGATTTAAGTTTGATTTATCAATTAATTAAGGATAATCAATTTATTAAAGGTTAATTAAATTAATGTGATTTGTTAAGAAATAATTAATGATAATTAATTAAAGATTTATTAATCAATGTAAGAGGTTAGGAATGATCACTTATTGAAATTTTATTAATTAAAGGTTAATTTATTAACTAAAGATAAATAATTAAATGGTAAATTAAATAATTAAAGGTTGATGAATTTTAATTAAAGGTTAATTAATTTATTATTAATGGTTAATTAATAGATGGTTAAAGAATAATTTATCAAGATGATTTGTAATTTATTAATGTTAATTAACCCGGATTTGAAATTCATAAGTAATTAATCTAATTTGAATAAATCAGATAATTAACTGACCTTACTTATGAATATTTGGATTTGATTTGGATGATTGAATTGTTGATATTTCCTGATCTGTGATGCTTCGTGATGTATTCTGATTTGTGTGAAATCTTTACTGTAGTTTGTTTATCTGAAATTTATATATATATATATCTGTGATCTGTGAATAAAAGATAAGCGATATAGTTTATATCGTTTATCAACTATATCCTATATTTTGATCTGTGATGATTCATCATGTTGCACTATTGTGTGTAAAACCCCTGGACCACACCTATACACACACAAATATGGATTTCACGTGGAAATCGGTTAAGTCACAGATAATTTAAATTTGATGTTTTTGAAACTGAAATTTTAATTTCAATTGATTTTGAAATTTGAAATCGGGTTTAAAGTGAAAAGCTTTTGAAATGGAATTTCAAAGATAAAAGTTATTTTGAATAACTTAATCGAGTTTTGAAAATTTAAATAATTAGATTTAAATTTGAATTCAAGTTTGAAATTAAATCTATGATTTGGAATCTTGGGATAAAAGATGATATAAATGTGTTTGTATGAATTAAACCATTTTAAAGGTATAAGCTGGGAATTTGAATTTAAACCAAGGATTTTAACTCATATAAATGAATCAGATTTCCAGATTGAAACTGTTGGTTTAAAATGATAAAAGCTTTTAGATAAGAAAAGAAATTCCAGTTTAAATTAAAGGAATTTCAAGTGAATTGAAAAATGGATTTTCCAAGATTATGAATGAATTGTTTTGAAAGCTATGAATTAAATCTGTTTGTTTTTAACAGATTTAAAATGATGATTTATTTAAACCATTCGAAATGAAATTGTTTTGAAAGCTATTTGTTAAATCTTTGATTTAAAGATTCAACGAATTAATTAAATTAAAATGGAAATCGATTTGGAAAATCTGTGAATGAATCCTTGTGAAAACTGAGTGAACTTGGTGAATTGAATCTTTTTATTTAAAAAGATTAAAATGGTAATTTGTTAAACCATTTGAAAAGAAAGTTTGGGTTTAAATTGTGACTTAATTGAAATCCCATTATCCATTTGTTTTTGAATATTGCGCTCACTATTCGGGTTAGCCGGGAAAAGACATTTGTGTCATATAACCCATTTCGAATAGTGATACGTCGTATATGGATCGCATTTGAAGATCGGTGTTGAAGACCGGATATTTTCGAAAATGAAAGGACAACCTGTCGAATGTCTCTGCACTGGGTAGCTCCCGGTATAGAGATTTATATCACTCTTTTGTGACGGGAAGTCCGGACGTGATTGGAAATTATCCGGATTTGCAAGGGCTTCGTGAGAAGTGCCTTCGGTTCTGTTCGATCCCGGAACAGACTTGTATGGATACATGTCTGACATTACACTTTGAGATATAAAGCCGATTTCTTTCAAATACATATCTGTTGGTGGCGGAGAATTTATTCTCTTAGCTTAACACCCTTCTCTGAGACGTACGAGCTCAGAGGTTATGTAGTTGAAATTTATCAGCAATATATCTCAATTTGGTAATGTGACATGCTGAGTGTTGCTGTGTAATGATCAGTGTTTGATCATTTGCGATATGATCATTTGTTTGATCTTATATCTTTGTGATCATAGGTTGATCATTTGTTTGACCCGAAGCATGGCTTTGTGAACAAAGCGTAGCTTTGTGGACGAGACTTCGTCGGACCTCACACCCCGGAAATGGTCAAAACAGGAAAGATGCGGCAAGGTTCTAGGGAGTAGCGCCCCTTAGTGTATGTCATTCCTTCTGGATAAAGGTGGTATCATGGTATGGAGCCCAGATACTTAACCTCTGTGGTTGCTGCAAATTTATTACTTTGTGGTTTGTTGGAAATCGGGGATCCTCGGGAAGATCGGTAACGATCGGGGGATGGCATACGCGTGTCAGTAGTTACCTATTTTTGCAGAGGTAACCCGGCCTTGTGTTGGCAGAGATCCGGTTAGGTTCTCGGGTCGTCTATTCCAGGGACGTACCCATCGTGGATAGGAAGTTCCTTAGCCTGATCATTTGTTGGAAATCCATCTTCCAATACGAACTTTGTACGGTATTAGTTGTAGAACCTGCCATTTACGTACGGTGGTCACCACTGTTTAGATGGTAGCTATAGTAGGCATACGATACTGGTCGTATGTTGGCTAAGATTGATATTCTATTTTCGAAATGTTTTCTACACTATGCACTAATAATAATATCAAAAAGAATTTGATTTTGCGTAGTAAGCATCTTTGACTGTCATAAGAAGAAATCTCCTCCAATTCTGCGTTTGCATTGTGTGTGTGGTGGGAGGTCTTATGGTAGTTTCATTTTCCAAAAGCATTGCGGATTTTAATGTTAAACAGCCTTTTTGTGTTTGCTTAAAGATAAACTGTTTTGTTGCTCACACCAGTCCCATGACTGATCCGGAGTTTATTGTTCCTTTCCTAAACTCTGGGTGCTCATAATTTCCTACACGAGCAGTCTAGAGTTGGGGTTTTCAGAGATTCAGGTTTAGTAGATTTTCTGGAGTTGGTTCAGTCTTTGGATCAGACTGCACTTGCTTATCTTTGTGCCTCGTTATTGGGAGTTCGAGCTATTTCTGGATCGTGCTTTGGAGATGAAGATTATCCGCTGCTGATGTTATCTATTTTTCTTTCCGCTGCTATTTATTGTATCATATCTCTGATGTATATAGATATTCATTGTATCATCATTGTATCTGGATATTGTATCAGATGTTGTATATCTATATTCTTTTTATTCCGCTGTGTTATTTACTTAACTGTGTTATAAGCTCCGGTGAACCGGATTTGAACGGTCGAATCTACGGCATTCGAGTACGATGTAAAGTATGGATGTCGATTTTCGAACGCGAAAATCTGGGACGTTACAGTTACATTTAACATGATAAGATCATTACTATAACCAATCATATTGAATACACAATCTCACACTATAGTTTACTTTGTTATTTAAATAAACTAATTTCATAAAGATTTCATACATTACGAATTGTGACCATATTCTTACAATATTTAAATAAACATATTATGATAACATGATATGATTGTATATGGATCAAATATCCATATTCTTCTATTACTTTTAGATTTCAAAACTAATTAAAGACAATACACGGTCTCAGGAAAGTAAACTCATAAGTGATCAAGTTACAAATCTATTTTGTAATTGTATAATTATGTGCTTGCATGGGTCAACATGCAAAAATTTATTGGTAAGTATATTTTATATTCCTATTAGTCAATATTAATTCAATTCAATTGTATAATGTAATTGATAAACATTTTATCAGTTATATTAATTGCACAAATTTATCAATGTTGATTATTATAACTTTATACCGTAGATATTCTTACAATATTAGAAAGATTAAATGTTACCGTTTCATTTTTCTAATAAGGCTCCTACTAGTCTTTTATGTTTATCTAAACCCTAAGATGAAATATATAAGTTTTCTGAATTCACTAGTTGGTGTTAGGACTCGTCTGCCTTGGAATTCTGACCTTTTGTTTGCCCAACATGTCATAGCCACACGAACAATGGATAACTCCTTATCGTTTGTATTATATACAACTCCTAATCCATGGTTCCTTGTCCTAATCTGATTTTGGCTTTAAGTTTGCTCAACAAATTAAAAGAAATTATTCACTTGTACATACTGTTTCACGATGACCTAATTATAATATATTTACCTTGAGTTTGATCAACAAATACATATAGTTATCTTACCTCGTCTAGTCAATATATTAATAATAATATGCATAACATCTCTAGCTTGAGTTTGCTGAACAACCAGAGAATATGAAAGCAATTATTAAATATATAAATGGTAGAGGACAACACTTATATTAGAGATTCATAATCTTTAATATATTTAATTAAGTGATATTGACTTATAAAATAATGTACTTCTTATGAAATACCCTCGTAATTCAAGTGTCAAACACATCAGAAATCACGGTAATGTACCTTTATATATGTATTTGTTCCTTGAGTCTATTTAGGATTTCTTTAATGTTCTACCTTTAGTTTATACAATCATATTATATAAGTTTTATTATTATATAACTTTTATACTTTATCTAACTCATATAATATTTTATGCATAACATTATCTTAATTAAATCTTATTTAATTAAATTAATTAACATTTTAATTAATTATTATATTATTTAAATATGACATATTATATTGAATATATATACTATAACCTTTATAGTAATACACATATATCTTATATATGCATTTTAATTTATCAATTAACTTTTAACTAATTTATTTAATTAAATGATTTTAATTAAATTTTATTAATTTCAAAAATTCTTTTAGACACACATGTATACTCATATTACCTTAATCAATTCAAGACTTATATCTTTATATATATTATACATGTATATTTAATTAATTAATTAACTTATTTAATTAATTCATTTATTTTATTTTTTGGCGAAGCCAGCCGGTTTTTATAGTGGACCGTCCACTTTTTATTACAACAAGTAATAATACAAATAAGATACTGGAGTTAGGCCGATTGCCTAAACTACAAAGCAAGGATTTTATAGTGGCCCGACCGCTAACATCTCACACTTGAGTACACCACACAAACAGAGTTTCACTGGCACCATGCAGGGTACTAATTAAGACATTCAAGTTGCATAAGGCAATCACATAAACACACACCTTACTAAATCACAAGACTCTGAAACGTACAAATTTCAAAAAAGGAACAAATAACCATAGAACCGAACTCAATCCCTAAAGACCATCCACCATTTCCAATCCACTAGCGTAGCAAAACGAGATGCATCATACCACAGCAATGTAACGACAATAACATAGCAGCTAGGAACAACAAGCTCCAAAATAACAAGTAGAAAGCAAAAACAACCTCGAGCAGACAACGATACCAAGTCAGCAATGAACAACGCAAATGATACCCAATACCGAAAGCAAAGATAGAGCACTAAGTGCATACCATGCTAGCAACTAAAATAAGGCGTACAACAAACCGACATAACCACAAACCCACAGACAAACCGCCCGGAGCATAACCAATCACCAACGTTCAAACACCAAGACCAGGCTACCATCGCAAAAACCCAAATAACAGATCGAACAAAAACCGCACAACCAAACAAACAAGCTTCGAATACCAACAAGACCAAACCGAAAGCACGTACCATGGCTAGGAATGATGACAACCGAAACCCTAATCGCCATGACTAGATAGAAAAATAGACACTTCCGCCATAGGCAGCCAGCAAGAGCAAATTGATAGGTACAAATGCACGGCGAGTTGTCAAGGAGAAGGACCAAAGCACAGCAGCCTGAAGGAGGTTGAAAATGAAGCAAGAAGGGAGAAGTGGATCGATGGATCTGAGCAAGGAAAAAGAGGGGTTTAGGAAATGGAAAAGATTTCAAGTCACAGCAAAGGGGAAAGAAGGAGTTAAAGGAGAAAAAGAGCGAATAAATACGGTAGATAAAGAAAGGAACGAAAGAAAAGTGGAAGAGGCAGCGGGAAGAAAAGCCTTAGTCCTCATTGATGAAGACTTGCAATCTTGTATATCAATATGAATTCATTTATTTTATTAATCTTATTAATAAATAATATTTTTGAAATCAATTTTATAACATTTTCAAATGTTTTTGAAAAATTATATTATAACTATTATAATATGTGTTTTATTTTAAATTTAAAACTTTTATTTAAATTTCAAAACAATTTTGAAATTAATCCAAGGTCTAATTCAAATTGGGCCTTTTTATTAGGGGCAACCTTTGGGCTCAATTCACTTTTAAGGCTTGGGTAATAGCCAGGGAGGGCAGGGCACTTGATTATCCAAATCCAAGCCTAGACATTACTTTTCTAGACACCCTACTAAATTGGTAAGCTTAATTGGTTAGTCCTAAAATGATTAATTTAGACCGCATGGACTATTAGGCTATGATACCATTATTGGATATGGGGCGGTTGGAAGTAGGTAAAATATGTAGATTCCAAAAAAAAATTCTATCTAATCTAACAAGGTTTTGAATAAAATCTTATTTTATTTAAATGATTTAAAATGAGTTTTAAATTTAATTTGAATTTAAATTTATAATAATGAATGTATCAAATACATTCATGTATGTATAGCGCAAGTGCAACATATAAGTAATGTACATAACTCAGGTGTATGTATATAGCTGTTGAGATTTACACTACAACGGACACATTCGCCATTTATATATGCCTTTTTTGTCCATGGTTCATTTTATAATTATAAATAATAATAATATGTATATATATAGTTTACTTATATATAATATGTTATAAAGTTATTTTAACTAATCTAAAGTTTACATATATCCAAAATGATAGTCAATTATGTTAAAGTAAGTAATTAATAAGGAGAATAAAAGGTGGAGGAGTTATCCCCTTTCTACTTATCTTTATTGCCATTTAAAAACAATTTGAACACTCAAACACAAATATGTATGCATATATTAATAACTAAAACTATGTTTTAAATTAAAATAAATCATTTGTGTATATATAAATAAACTTTGTAATCTATTATTTGTTTTAAAATTAAAGTAACAAATTGAAATCTACTTTAACTTAAGATGTATTCAAATGGATATAATGTTTTACATAGAAGTCCACTTATGTTTGTTCCTTTTTTAATCAAAACAACTTTTAAACAAATGTCAACAACCAAAAATTACATTCAAAACAACAAATATGTGAAACATGTATTCCATCTCCAAAGTAATTTTAAATAATTTACATATATAGTTAAATTATATTTGTGTATATAATAAGGTACAAAATACATCAATTAGTTGAAATTAGATTCCAATCCAAAATTGTTTGTTTGCTTGCTTCTTTTGTATTAAAAAATAATTTCTAAAGCAACGACAAAATTATATTGAACAGCTTAGGCATATATAAATTCGTTATAAAATGAAATAGATCCAAACTATACCTACAACACAAACATATGATGAAAAAGTTGTGGAAAATGTCGGATCTTATTATATTATCATAATGAACATACAATCAATTAACATATATCATATTTAAACTTTGGGTCAACATAATAAACAAGAAATGAGATTAGATGCAACATGTATAGGATTTAAACTTCATTAACATGGTGAATATATAATACAATAAAATTAGAATTACCTAAGGATGAAGCCTAAGATTCGAACATTGAATGAAGAATAAAACTTCGATTTGATTAAATCAACCTCTGGATTTCACAATGATCTAGAGGCAAAAAGCTTACTGAATGTTAATGATTTTATTTGAATTTGTTTTGGGGAATTTTTTTTATCATGGAGGCTATTAAAGGTGTGGAGGAGAGCAAGAGAAAGATAAAAAAATTGTGAGGAAAAGAATGATGGATTGAATAAGAGAGAATATATTTTAAAGTAAATATTGAAACCTTTCAATTATCTCCTTTAAAACGTTCCCTATTTAATTTCTAATTAAATATCATCAAATTTTCTCCTAGCTCTTCATATTTTTGGCAGAAGAAATTGAATTAAAGAGAAGGGTAAAAATCATTTCATAAATGAGATTTAAGTGAGTCATAAAGAGGAGTAAAGGATAGAGATTCAATTTCTTCTTTTAATTGCTCCATTAGATTTTCAAATCGCATTTGTAATCTCTACCCTTTTTCATCATACATGTGGGCCTAAATTTTTCCCTAAAACCACTTATTAGTTAATCCATTTAAACCCAATTTAAATATTCTATCGATACCATATATCAATACATGCGTTTATAACTTTATACACACACTTCACTAATGGTATTCAAACAAATCAAATGAAGTTTAATAATTAATATTTCATAAATATTATTTAATTTACCAGAATTTATAAATTAATTAGATTGTGTTGTTTTTTCAGAGTATTCATCATTACGGTTGTGCATCTCAAAGGTGTAAATCTGGTCAGCAATTAATATCGAACAATTCAAAAATTAACATTTACATGTCACCTCAGCTAGTGCTGTGATATTTTGACTGAATTTATTATTTACACATCTTTTTGGTAAAATCCAGTTTTAGTTATTATAAGTGGTATCTGATAGTGCCAATCATTTACAGCAATTCTCTACGTCAACACTATATCACATTAGGACTTATGGAATTTGGTAATGGTGTTTCACTTCCATCGATGGACGCCATGCCATAATTTAACTATAATCGAATAAAGTTTCAATATCGAAGCTCAATAGTATTCTCAAGTTGGGGGAATTGTGTAATATTGTCATAGCGATATTTTTTGTTTGATCTTAGTTATATTAACCAACAGAAAACTATCGAGCGAGTCATTCCCTAGTTATCCAATAATTATCGGTATGTAACCCCTTGGTTCCCCCAACAGCTATGAGTAATACACTGACCAACATTTGGGGAGGATTACATACTCTAGTCTCAATGGATGCGTCGATATCCATTTTTGATACATCTTGACTAGGAATTTTTTTAAAACGATATGTCATTTTCAATGTGATAAAATTCTCATGATTACAACACTTTGTAGTTGCTATCACACAACAAATCATTTAAGGGTTTTCCATATATATAATTTAAATTAATTATTTATATCATTATATAATAAGCATATGATAGAAAGAAAAATACCATTTATTTTAAACAAAATTGGTCATAAAATTAGATATATGTAACAAATTAAATAGTTGCACCTAGAGCATATCCCTAACCCTATCAAAAGGAGGAGGTGATAATACGATGAGGATGGGGGTGACATCGAATGTGAACGTTGGTCATGAGTGTACGGGAATGACGGGTGGTGATGGTCAAGTATCGCTTATTCCCATCGTCTAAAGTTAAAGATCATTTTGCCTTATCCTATTCCATAGCTACATCAGGCTCCATCCGAGGAGGCAACTCTGTCTCAAACAACTGGCGATATATATGGTTCATTTGGGAGAATTCCATATAAAGTTCCTTCTTGTGGCCTTAACTATCCCAATCTCAACGATATTGATTCTACCATTCGTATGACTACAAACATGCCTTCGACTGTTGCGGAGGAGATAACTCCACATAGTAAACTTCATGAGCACCATAAGGGGAACTAAGACACCTGACACTTTATACGACACTTAAAGTCGCCGCACATTTACACTGCACATGTTGTTCCTTGACCTCAAAATCTTAACTTGGCCATGTTTTCTTTATAGGTACAATATAACATCTACATTTTTTTGGATAAGCTTTAAGGTCATTCTTTTAGTTATCATGCATCATGCATGTGATTCCTCGTGCCGATATAAGGAGTCATCATATGAATCTGAATCGATAAGGCATTACAGGAAAGAACAGAAAAGGTGAGAAGGAGAATACAAGCATCGTGATGACTGTGATCGAGGTTCACATGATTGTTCAAGATCAGGTGGGACATCCCCTATTCAATATCGAGCTCGCTCTCCTCTTCCCAAAAGTATGGATTCACACTCTTCAAAGTCTGATTGTGTTCCTTCGTCTAAGACTCTTACTGCGCCACTTGTCATGCAACCAACAATGTGTTCTAAAAATCCAAACAGGCTACTCAACCATTTGGGTTTGCAACCTCGGATCTCTCAAAGCGAAGATCCGGTAAAGAGCATGCTCCTGCCCTTATTTCCATGATACTTACAGAGTCTTCCTTAAATCCTTAACTCACCGAGCTTTAAAGGGATTTTCCAACACTTTGCTTCGATGGGTTTAAATTCACTTATCATTTGAAAGGCAATCTTATTAATATGGCCAGAGACGTCATAGCTTATGTGAAAGATGTATATGATCAGTATTGTATTTGGAGGAGACTCGTACATGCTCTATCTAACGTTAATAAGGAGAAGAAACCAGCTCTTCAAGAGAAGGAGATAGAAAAGAATGACAATGAGCAAATCATCGCTAATTTGGATAAGGAGGAAGAGGAAATCAAGAGGTCCCATGAAGCCATGGAGGAAAAGTTAGAGGAGGAAAGAAAATCATTCGAAGATAAGTCCTAAATGCAACGGACTCAGCTCGAGTCCGCACATCACAGGAGACATAACCTTGCCGTAGAAAAGGAGGCTCTTCAAAAGACTATTGATGAGCATACTCCCAAAATCCAAAAATTAGAGGTTGCATGGAAGCCGAGAGACGAAAGGAGAAGGATGAAAATCTTAGTCATACCCAAGTGTATATGGAGAAAATGCTCAATACTCGGTAAGCATAGAAGGATGCGGAAAATTGTGCGGAAAATGCTGAGTACATAATCAAGTCTGAGATAAAGCCTACTTTTGTTCACTACTATGCAAACATTATTAAGTTTGGAGATTTACAATGGCTTGATGAGGGCTACCCAAAAGAATTAGTCATAGTTTAGGAAGAAATAGTCAGGCAAGATAGAGAGAGCACTCAGGTACGGTGGACGGAGATCAATTGAAGGTCGACCTCTCAGACAATTTTGATTTGGTTGTTCTTGTAGTAAGTAAGATTATGTTAGATGTTGAGGCCTCTACTTCTACTGATGTGCATACTAGGATCCTTCCAAAATCTAGCTCCAAAGATTTGGGAAAAAGTTCAATTCCTGTTTCTTAAGGATTACCAGTAGAGACTCGTATCATAACGACAGCTACTTCTGGTGCCTTTGCTTTTTCCACATTGGGGCTTCTTATTTCCAAGTATATTATTCCTCCTTCTCGTATTTCTATGAGTTCGATTACCATGGTGACTTTGGGAACAACAACTTATTCAACATCCTTAGCCGATATTCAATAAAATCCTAAAGCCTAGTTTTGCAGTGCTCAAGTCTGCTCCAAAGTTAGTTGTTCTATCCTTAATCATTAAGGGGAGTTTTAAGGGGATTCCTTCCCAAACAATCTAGGCTTTTCCTAGAGGTATATTAGTAACTTCTCCTTTATTCGAGAAGGCTTAGATGACACCCTTCAATATTTTAATCTCTATTTTTCACTTCCTCAAGTTTCAAGTCCACCTGCACATGCCTCCTTACTAAAGGAGAATCTAGCTTCGGGCACTTAAGCTTAGGTGACTGAGTCCATCATCTTTTTTGCCCCAACTCAGATTCTAACTTCTTCAGCCGGTCCTATTCCCAGTCCCGATGCTGAAAAGATTCATGCGTTGGATGATGAACTATAAGTGAACCTCACATGTCTTAAAGCGATGAAGACGTAGCTATTACTAGGGCCATAGAGCACAAATCTGGGTAGTCAATGTTAAAGAAGCAGGCTTCACAACTTAAGAAGGTAAAGGAGATTAGAAAAGTTAAAATTGACGATGTTCCTCCTCCACTTTTGGTTTCTTGGCCCACCGACTCAACTATCATTTCGATTTCTAGTCTTACAACAGCTGGTGTTCATACTGACACTCCCGAGTCCTTGGGAAGCTACCACGATTGGGACAAGTACCCTAAGGGCTACTTATCTGGGAGAGAAAAGGTAGATTTGGGAAACGGTCAACTTCATCCTCACTAGTGGGAAAGAAGAGTAGGATGAAGAAGAAGGGAAATGCTTAAATGTCGTATTCTTGTGCAGTTGTTTGTTTTAGTTTCTTTTATTTTGGTATGTGTATATAGGTCATCGTTGTGCGGGTATGACAACCCATATTTTCTTTTGAAATTCTTCAATTGTGAATAAAATTGCTTTTTCCTTTCAGACTCTCGTCTTATTATGTTTAGTGCTTATATAGTAAGTTTACTTATGTCTATGACAGTCGTATCTGAGTCAGTGCAATGATGTCATCCACCATAACTTTGTTTGTATGAATAACTTTCACCATTGCTTAGTAGTACTTCATCATTTTATCTTTTTATCACTGCCAAAGCATTTCCTCATTAGCTAACAAAATTGTAATTGTTTGCCAACTCCATGTCCTATCTTGCTCCTCTTTGGTTAACTTCCGTTTGACTGAACAAGGCTATAACATCATACCGCTTCCTATCTCCAGGAAGTGATTTTTTGGACATCTATCTATGAACATCAGTGCTCGACCTCGCCTATCTCCGGGCTTTGATCGTAAATGTTAATCATAATTGCAAAATGAAATTCAATCTTATGCTGGGTGCCTCTAGGACCTAATATTTCATATGCCTACCTCCAGGCATCACATTAGACCTTGCCTATCTCAAGGCTATGGTCGAAGATTAAAGGTATAAGAAAATCATCATGATCGACCCTAGCGTGATTATAATGCCATGACCCGATTATGGATTGGAGGAGTCTAATGATACCTATCTTCGGGTACCTAGATATCTGCATTTCAAAATACATAATATTTCAATTTTGTTGTTGTTCACATAACATAAAGTCAGGTTTTCAGGAATACGGTTCTATTGATTCCCAAAGTCAATTCCTTTTATAGACATAAGAATGGCAGACTCTGCCTTTACATTAGAGTCTAATTAGGTATTTACAAAGATACGTCTAAGTGAAATAGCATCTCAAGTACTCACTATTCCACGCTATTGGAATCAAATTTCATTAACTACCGCCAGCTTGAATGTTCCATCTCCAAGCTTATGTTCAATTGCAAAAGGACTTTCCGAAGTTGGGCCAAGTGCCCTCGGACCAGGAAAGATTCATTTTAAAATAAGATCGCTAATTTCAAAGGTCTGATTCTGACCTTGGCTTTGGATTGTCGTGCTACTCTTTTCTGGTGGGAAACTACCTTCAAATTAACTTCCTCTCACTTCTTATCGATTAAGTCAAGAGACTCAAGCAAGAGTTCCTCACTCATTTTGGGCTCATATTTAGTTCTTCGATGAGAATGAACTTCAAATTTAATTAGAATCATGGTCTCTGATCTTTAGGCTAAAGCGAATGGAGTATGGCTAGTCATGGAATTGTGAGTCCTTTAGTGAGCCCACAATGCTAAGGGTAATTCATAGATCCAATTGCGTCATGGTCTTTATCAGTCATTTTTATAGGATGAATACGATGATATTGTTTTCCCCTCCACTTGTCCATTCGCTTGAAGGTGTGTCGGCTGCAAATCTCCTTTCAATTTGATATTTATTACAGAAATCTTTGAATTCCTCGCTTTCTAATTGGGTTCCATTTTTGGTGAAATATTTTAAGGAACTCTAAATCAGCATATAATCTTTTTCACCATAAAGTTGATCCCGTTCTTCGTAGTGATCATGGCTAGCGATTTTGCTTTGACCCACTTTATGAAATAATCAACCGCAACAATGGCTACTTCACTCCTCGTTTGGATATCAGTAGTAGACTAATCATATCAAGTCCCCAAACAATAAATGGCCATGAGACCATCTGCATGAGCTCTGCGGATGAGGCTCTAGGAAACATCGTAAGTCTTTGGCATCTATTGCACTTTTTGGTGTGGTAAATTCATCCCGGTTAATCGTCGGCACAATTAAGAATCTTCCATGCCAAAGTCTACCCCAATATGATCTCCACAACTTCCCTCAATGACATCGGCATGTATCTTCTTGGCTTCTTCCTTGGTGACACTTCGTATTAGAGGAACGGATAATCCTTTCCTGTATAATACTCCTTTCTGGATAATAAATCATAGTACTTTATGCTGGAGTTCCCTTCATTCATTTCTCCCATTCAGGAGAGTTCTTTCCGCAAGTATTCCTTGATCGGATTCATCCATGAAACCTTTTCCACTTTTACCTCCAAGTTCCAATTGACATCTGTTTGGTCGATGCTCAAATCCAATAAAACCTCCACTAGAATCAATCCTATAAACTGTGCATCTGTAGAACTGGCCAGTTTGGCTAATGAATCAGCTTTTGTGTTCTCCTATCCGAGAATATGTGTTATTATATAATGTTCGATATCATTCAGCAGTTCTAAAACCTTCGTTGGGTAAGGTGCAAGCCTTGCTCCCTTAGCCTAAAATTCCTTCTTCACCTGACAGACCACCAATTGTGAGTCGCCAGATATATGCAACGTTTTGACTCCCATTTCTTTTGCTGTCTTAAGTTCTGCAATCAACGCTTCATTATTTGTCGTGGGGAATTCAAGGTTTAAGGCATTATAGATCATCCATTCTTCTGGAGTTATTAAGATCACTCCCATCCTAGAGCTATGTTCATTAGATGCTCCGTTTATATATAATTTCCATTGAGCAAGCCACTTCTTCCACTATTTCTCCATCTTGGATGGTAAATTTAGCAAAGAAAGCCACCAATGTCTGTCCTTGTATCACTCTCCTAGGATGGTAGGGTATATCATACTGGCTCAGTTGATATTCCACTTCAATATCTTCCCAAAATTTTGGATCAGTGTAACACTTTTCTCAAGGGTTGATCAATCAACACTTTTGTTAGATGAGCCTAAAAGTAGGATCGCAACTCCCTCGAAGCAATCAACAAGTAGTATACAGGCTTTTGAATTTGGAACTCCTTATTTACCAAAGCTGCACTCAGTGCATGAACATACACTGCCAAGTAAATAAACAGGTCCTCTCCTTCTAAAAGCTTTAATAAGACTAGTGGTCTTTCTATGTGGTCAAGTAAGGCATGTAAAGCTTTTCAATATTCCTCCATCTAGACAAATTTCCCTTTCTCTTTCTTGAGGGCATCAAAGAATGACACACACTTATTTGTCGCCTTTAAGATGAATCGATTAGCGTAGTGACCTTTTCATTCAAGCTCTACATTTCCCTCCTTGTCTTTGGGGCTTCAACATCTTCAATGCTTTAATCTCCTCTTGATTAGCTTCCATGTCCATTGAGTTTACTATAAAACCCAAAAATTTGCCTGATATTACTCCTAAAAAACATTTCAATGGCTTGAGCTTCATTTTCTACTTCTGAAGCACACTAAACTTCTTTGAGAGGTCTCACACGTAATCTATCGATCGTTGTGACTTCACTAGCATTTCATCTACATAGACCTCCATCGATCGCTGTGACTTCAATAGCATATCGTCTACATGGACCTCCATCGTTCGTCTGATCCGATCCTAGAACATTGAATCACTAATGGTTGGGAGGTAGCCCCAGCATTCTTCAGACCGTACAATACAGTCCCAAATTAACAATGAAGCTGGTGTGCTTTTGATCTGGAACATGTATTGCTTTGTGACTGTAGCTAAAATACAAATCCATGAAGGATAATAGTTCATGTCCGACGATAAGGTCCACATGTTAGTCAACCTTCAGCAGCAGGAAGCTGTCCTTTGGGCATATTTTATTCAAATATGCAAAATCGATAAATGTTTGCCATTTTCCATTAGGTTTCTTGACCAATACCAAATTCTATACCCATTCAGTGTATATATCATCGCAGATAAAGCCGCTAGCCTTTAGCTTATCCACTTCTTATTTTAACATAGCAGATCGCTCTAGACCCAGGTTGCGTCTCTTGTGGTTCACAGGAGTGCATCATAGGTCCACATTCGATGTATGACACACTATATCTAGCGATATTCCACACATGTCGGAATGTGTCCAAGAAAATACATCCAAGTTTGCTCGAAGAAACCCTATAACTCCTTCTTCATCTTTATGCCAAGTCGAGAAATGATCTATAAGACCCGAGTGGTGTCATCCTCATCAATTGGGATGTTGATCATTAACTCCACTGGGGCTGTCGTTGCATCATCTGGTTCTTTTCTATGGTCCATAATTTTTTTGAAATTTTAATGCCATCCGAGATAGGGCTTAGGTGGTGGTTGCTATGCATCAGCTGCCTTGATGTAGAGATCCATCTCCGCACCCTTTCCCCTCTCACGTCACTTCACCTCTCTAACCTCCATGACGAAGCACTCAAATCCAATATTATAATCCCCTTAAATAGCTACTTCCCCATTTTCCATAGAATATTTCATTACTAAACACCATGGGGCCAGGGCCACTATGAAATTGGCAAGGGTCGCTCGGCTCTAGAAAGTGTTATAAGCATAATACGTATCAGTCACAATAAAGGTCTTTGTAACATGCACTCTCTTACGACCACCTCCACCAAGCTCTACCAATAAATCAACATAACCAATAAGCTCTATAGCCTCTTCGATAAACCCCTATATATAGGATTTACATAGCTTCAGATCCTGCCTAGCCAACCTCGTTTGATCAAAAAAATTCTTAAATAGAATATTAATTGAGCTCCCACAATCAATGAGAACTCATTTCATAGAAGACGATCTAATCACAACCATAATCACCAATGGGTTGAGTGTCAGTGCTTGCACCCCGTCTGCATCTGGATTTTGAAAATATCACCAGTCATCGTTTTTCATTGCTTTGCCAGAGTTTTGTCTTCTACAACAAAATAACTCCCCTAAACAACATGCCTTAAACAACATCCGTACCTTTCCGTCTCATTCCAGCTTCCGAACTGTTTCTTCTATATTGTGGATCGTCAAAATAAGCAAGAATACTATTTCTATGTAAAATACCATTTGTGGGTATTTCAATCGAAATACCAAAAGAGGGTATTAGTTCTTTCTCTCCTTCTGGATTATATTATAATGGAATGCTAAATCTATTTCTTCGCCTTTTCGCCAATAAATCAGAATTCTCGGCCGAATGAGGTCCATTGGGAATGGTATTGATCACTATTCTTCTTTCAGGCTGCATAGGTCCTTCACCACTAGGACCAATCAGATCCCATTGAGCCATCTACCGTTAGGATCGATTGTTCATCTACCCGCTATCCTGTATGTTTTTCACATACTGTTGCGGTTACTTTTTTTGATTAGATCTTCGATAATATCCCTTAAATCCCAACACTCAATAGTATATGCTCATGAATCTCATGGAAGCGACAATACTTCCTTGAGAGCTTTTCTTGTTCAGTCAACTCCCTCCAAGCCGACTTCTTGTAAATCTTCGTACCTTATGTCATAAGGTTAATGCTCTTGATAGTTTCGTTCAAAGGGGTATAATCATCAGGCCTCAAATATCTCGAATGCTTCTGGAAATCCAGCTTCTTTCCTCCACTACCCCGGTTTCCTCTCTTCTGATTATTTTTCTTATTTCTAATATTTACGCAACATTTTCGACGCTCTCACTGGTTTGCTTTACAGCAACATTACTCTGCAAACCTTCAGTCGACATCTCCCACCAGCCATATTTGCCTCTTCCAAGGGCAAAAACTGGTTTTCCTTTAGATAGAATTCCTCCATGGTGAGTGGCTACTTCATCTTCAGCCAGCTACCAAAATATGTATCCAGGTGTATCCCTTGGATCAATACCATCAATATGATTCGCATTACTCACTTCAGTCAGTGGTATTGAATCTACTCAAGAAATTCTTTAGATTCTACCCAAGGCCATGAAGGATAATCGATAAGGACATCATGTCCTTTGGCTAAGCAGCATGGAGTCTAAACCACTCAATAAACTTTTTAGCCAATTGATTGAACAAAGATATGGACCTCGATGCGAGCCAAGTAAACCACATCGTAATTACTCCTTCAAGGAATATTAGGAAATATCCATACCTCATGGCATTAGTTTCCCTGGCACCATCCATGTGCCACTAGTACTTTAAAAGATGCTTTCTTGGATCCTTTATTCCATTGTACGATGGTATTGTTGGCATCACAAATCTTCTGGGATAATCTTCCTGCAAAATATTCTTTATGGATAGGGCCTTACTAGGTGATCAACCTGAATCATCATTGCTCCTTTGTTGTTTCTCGTTCACCAGCCTTCTAACCATATCGATGATATATTTCGGATCAACCGCATCGATTAGACGATGATCGTTTTAGACTATCCCAAGCGTTTTGTTCTGCAAATGCTCTTGGTTTGTCCCAAGGCATTAGGTTTCCCCTATCTCAGGGAGAACCATTTGATCAGCCATTCTTTGTCTACATTCTCTCTATGATGGTTTTTGTGGCATCTGTCCAAACAACACCACCCTGACCACTAGCAGATTTCCTAAGATCAGCACTAGCTGAACCTCTATAAATTAGGATCTAGGGCTTCACTTCCTACTCATTATTTTTCTATTGACCGTAGAAGCTCTGCCATTTTCCTTTCTCCTCCAAAATTTCTAAATACATAGAAATAGATCTGGATAAATGGGTACACTTCAAATATGAATAGAAAATAACAAAGGATAGAAAATAAGTTCAAATCAGATTGCTACATCAAAGGTAAACTTTTAGATCTGGTTCTAATTAATAAATCTAAATCAATCTCTTCCCTCTAATCCAATCTCTGATAGATCTATATAAAATATTGTCTATGGATCCAAATAGGGAGCCAAAAAGTGGAGAATATCGATAATATAGTCATATCTGAATTAAATCTAGAGATTTGGGAGCGCTAATTAAAGGTGAATTGGAATATTATATGTTTTCATATAATACTAGATTATATCATTGTATATCTATTCCTATATGCTTGAGTTTGATCATTTAATTTCAAATGAATCCATATATATATGAAATGTTGAAAACTGTAAACTTGCCTATAAATCTATAGTGATAATAATAGAAGCGTAAGATTATTTTTAATTTTGCAATTACATAATGATTAGTTTTATTTCTATAATTACGTAATGATTAGATTTAATTTTGTAATTACGAAATGATTTTAATTATTAGTTTTACATTATATTTATTAACTAAAAGTATAATGAATTGAGATTCCATTTTATTTGATGTTGATGAACGAGACTGAAAATAAAGCTAACCAAACTTTTAGGAATTTAGTGATAATTTAATTTATTGAAATGTATGTTATTAGAGGTGGATTTCCATATATTATCAAATTCAAACTTAATAAAAGTGTGATGTTTGAAATTACAAGTGATCAATATATACTTATAAAAAGAAAGAGAGGTATAAAATAGAGATGATTACTGTATTTTATACTGTTTATTTAAGTAAATAAAAGAGATTTCTTATAATTACAAACATCGCATAAACCACTTCTTTAGGATAAGATATGGAAATTTATTGTGTAGCAGTTAAATTGTTAAATTTTGATTCTAATTTATTAAAATATAGTAAACCCCAAAAGTGGATTATTGAAATAAGAATATAATTTAAAGGTTAATTAAATGGAAACTATGAAAAAGTAAGTCTGGATTATAGGCATGGAAAAGAAATAAGAATGGGAATAGAAATCAAAGGCTAAACTAATAAATGTTGTAGCAACAATATTGATGTCTGAATTTGAGAAGCGGTAAACAAAATTAATGAAATAAAAGATAAATGAATAGTAACTGGAGACTTAAAGTCGAACATAAAAGTTGTTGAGGAAATAAAGAAAATAAAAGAAGAATAAGTATACATAAGTCTAAATATGTATATAAGTAGCCTCAGATATGCGTTTATGATGGGTGTGTATATTGTAAATTATATGTTTTAATTATAGTGGACCAATTTCTGAAAGTCGTTAGACTGGGTTGGGAATGTACTGTAAGATTTCGTACTAGAGGGGTAACCCCAGGTCTGTATTATGCTTATTACCTTGATTATAAATTGTCTGTCATAATTATAAATATTTGTTATAATTATGTCAAGCCGAAGGTGCACAGTCAAATTACATATGCTACAAAGTTTTTATATTTTTAAGTAGGGGTCTTGCCTTAATTGCACTAGGTAATCTAAATGGACGGTGAGGTTATCCCGCCTTTTGGCAAGGCCGTAACACCAAGAACTTGACTAGAAACTAATGACTGTTCGTCTTAGAGATCGGTTATACGCAGGTTCACCATGGATATCGGTGAATTTTGTCCGAGTCCGGATCGAGCTACAATCGACAAGACACGACCAGGGAAGCCATAAAAGTCAACGTTCCAAATTTCAAGTCAATCCGAGTTCGTATGCTCAAGTTACGATCGATGCAAGATTGGATGAAAACTAGCCACTGTTCGAATCGATCGAGTTCGAATCCATCAGGGAAGCTTACTTCGACTCGATCAGCTCCGCATCGATCACCAGGGCCTACTTCGAATCCATCAGTGCTGCATCAATCTCCAGAGTCCACTTCGCATCCATCGCCTGAAGAGCTTTGTTCGAATCCATCAAGCTTCTGTAGTTCGTATCCATCAGTTGACCTTACTTCGTATCCATCAAAGGACCACTGTCCGAACCCTTCAAACCCAGCTGCTTCGTATCCATCATGGAGTCCCTGTTCGTGTCGATCATATAATGGTTATTCGTATTGATCGGCAAGCCACACCCCTTTTTATCGACACGAACAGAACGTAACCATCGATACGAGCCGAGGAACCTTCATTGAGGCGAACTACGCATCTTTTATCGATACAAACAAGGAAATACCATCGATACAAATGAGGCGAAGTTCAAGGACAACTCATTCAACTTGGCATCAAAAGCGGAGTGATCCAGAGATTCAAGTGCCATGTCATCTCACAGTCACTCGCAGCTATCGATTCGAATAAGATCGAGTCAATGTGATCGAGTCGAACGAAACAACCTGCCGAAAGCCTCCAATTTGAATCGATCATAACTCGAGATCTACAAGTCCAAATGCCACCAAATTTTCACAGGAGCTTACGCACGCGCTGGAGAATTTCCACGCCAAATTTCGACTCCATCGGACACAATCTTGATCGATGCGAAATTGGTTCGTATCGATCACGGATCGGGCCGAAACTTCGTGGGCTTGGGTGTGCGGGCCTAGTCACATGCCAGAGGGAGTCTCCCGAGATCTGAGCGAAATATCAGCCTCCTACACCTATAAATAGAGCCCCAGGGCATACAGAAAAGGGATCTTCTTCTTCTTTGAATTCTCCAACGCCCAGACTCCGCCGGATCCAGTTCTAAACTCCATTGCTGCTGCTACTAACGAATTTCACTGCTGTAAATCATCGCTATCTGCTGTAACTCGCTGAAATCAATTTTAATCATCAAAGAAACATCGATAAAGCAATAAATTTAATAGTGGACGTAGGCAGCACGCCGAACCACTCTAAATTCTTGTGTTTCTGTGCGTTCTTATTACTTTCATTATCTTTTTTTGGAGTTTTTGTTAGATAATCCTCTTTTTCCATTTTAATTTCTTCACTTTATCTCTTCAAAAACATCCAAAGAGTGTTGTGCCCAATTTTGGTACAAACATTTTGGTGCTTTCATTGAGAAAAAACCCAATTTTTCTCCTGCTCCTTGGATCTCCTATCGATACCGGATTGCATAAATCCAAGAAGAAAATCCAGATCTTAGACTTTGAGGCCCTTCCATTCTATTCGGATTTGCATCAGATTTAGGAATGGACTTTCATTAATTCACCATGGTGAGTACACGAACTACCTCTATAGCTGCTGATCAGGGAGGACGGGACAGGCAGAATCCCACGCAATTGCCTCCATCAAACCAAGATGGAGCCGAACCTTCAGATCCATCGGGCCCAGTTACCAGACAAGAGTTTCAGATGCTGCTCCAAGAATTGACACAGAGTCGACAACAGCTAACCGAACAACTACGCACCAACACGGAGTTGACCAACCAGCTGAATCGCCAAAGGCGCAGAAGATCCAGAAGAGACCAAGGTTCTTATTCTTCCACAGAGAGTTTTGCCTCATCCGATGGTCATCACCGATCCACGCGCCCATGACTAGATGTAAGCTACACCCAGGCCACAAGACACCAACCTGCTTCGAATCTTGGATAACCCAGAACTGGACCATCCACTAGTCATCATACAGGACCTTCATCCTGAGGAGGTGCCGCTCCTTATCATATCATAGGCAACCTTGCTACCACCACCACTACCGAACAAGGGGTTAATGTTGGGAACCAAGCTGATCCTCGTCGTAGCCAACGAGATCATACTCCAGAGCCTTATGTCCCAGAAAATGTTGAACCAAGGAGGCGAGGCACGGACCGTCGACCGCGTCCGGTCCAGACTCGCGCTGTGGAACCCGACCACACCTTGGCGCAGCATGACCCTAATACCCGGATGACGGATATACCAACAATGATTCGTCAAATGATCCGTGAAAGTCAGGGTCTCACTAATGACGACTGGGGAATCTCCCAGAGTCATACCCCTTTCACCGATGACATATTGTATGCTGAACCACCTCGGCGCTTCAGGATGCCAACTTCGCCAGTATATGAAGGAAGTTCTGATCCCAATCAACATATCCTGAAATACGAATGGCTGATGAATGCTGCGAGAGCTGATGATGCAGTAAAATGCCTTAGTTTCCCCATTTCCCTGGGGGGCATTGCAACTATGTGGTTTACTCGTTTGCCACCGCGATCTATTTCTAATTTTGACCAGATGGCCACCAAGTTCGTTGAATAATTCTGTATGCATGTAGCAAGGCCTAAAGATGTTAACACTATGTCTAGTGTTACTCAAGCTCCCGGAGAAACACTTAGACGTTACTTGGAGCGATTCCATGCTGCGTGTGCAGAAATAAGCAATCCCAATGATAACTCTATCCTGATGGCATTGACTAAGGAGATTGACCCTGATTCCGAGTTCGAAAATTGGTTAGCTGGAAAACCACCTGCGTCATTGGACCGTTTCTATTCCAAGGCAGCCCAATTCTTGAGAAGGGAGGATGCGAAACAGTCTAGGAAGCAGGATGACGCAGGGCCCAACATCGAAGGAATTCAGAGTAACATCGCCGTTAAACAATCCGGGGAGAGTTCTGGAAAAGTTCAGTTGAACATTCAAAATAAACAGAACCAGCAGAGGGATAGTGGAAACTAAGCTAAGTAACGAGATCAGAATCGTGGTCCACGACGTTGAGCTCCAATGTTCGACAATTACACACCATAGAATACGTCGCTGGAAAATGTCTATTTACAGACCTGTAATACTATGCAATACAAGAATCCTGCCCCGAAGCCGCCGACAGAAAGACAAGTCCAGACAGGGAAGTTTTGTAGATTCCACGAAAGTTATGGCCATAATACAAATGAGTGTCATCATTTACAAGATCTCATTGAAAAACTGATACGTGAACGAAAGTTGGATCAGTATGTGCGGGCACCGCAGTCAGGAGGTGCGGGCCCATCAAATCAGAATCGTGCACCAAACCAGGAAAGGCAGGAAGAACCCGCTCGAACTGGCGGGAGGTTGGTTATTAATACAATAAGTGGTGGTCCTCATCCAGTAGACCGAAGCTGGAAGGAATTGGAGTCGTATGCCAGCTCTATCAGGCATGCAGACTTCGAGTGTTATAGTAATATTGATGAAGGGGCTCCGGCCAAACAACAGAAGACGATGATTGATGACATCGTATTCAGAGATAGAGATGTTGATAAGGTCGAAGCTCCCATTATTGATCCACTGGTCATCTCAGCTCAAGTAGGTCCTACTTGGATGAAGAGGATCTTAGTTGACAGTGGAAGCTCTGTGAATATTTTGTTTAAACGAGCTTACGACCAAATGAAAATGGAAGCCAAAGATTTGAAACCTTGTCAGTCCTGAATCCACGGTTTCAATGGGAGCGCTACTATACCCACTGGAGTAGTGGAACTACCAGTGGAGTTGGGAGTTGGAGAACGCCGGAGAGTGCGGATATTACAGTTCGTTGTGTTAGACATAGACTCCCCTTATAATGCTTTTTTGGGCCGACCGGACCTCGTTGAGTTCAGGGCAGCTATTGCCCCGTGGTGTTTAACCCTGAAGTTTCCCACTGATCGGGGAGTGGGAGTCATCCAAGGAGATCAGGCTGCAGCAAGAGCCTGTTATGTTGCCGAGCTATGAGAGGCGCAGCAAAAGGAGAAAGGAAAGGGCATAGAGGAATCTCTCTGCGTCTGTTTTGCTGATAATTGACAATTAACGCCTGGGCCTAGGCCCGGGCACCCCAACCAATTCCAAAGGGATCTTGACCCAAGAGAGACTGAAAATGAAGGACAATCTAAAGAAAGTCAAGCATCCCCAGCCGAACTGACGATCGATGTCCCGATTGATAATGATGATGATTCAAAGACGATAAAGATCGGATCTCAGCTAAGCCAACAAACTCAAGAGGAATTGGTTGAATTTTTACGGGCGAATCTTGACGTATTCGCCTGGACGAATTCTGATATGTGTGGGATCTCGTCGGACATCGCGAGCCACACCCTGAATATTGACCCACGGCATGATCCGGTCAAACAGAAAAGGCGTGGTATGGATCCAGAGAGATCTGCCGCCCTTAAAGAAGAGGTAGAAAAGCTTAAAGCGAATGGTTTCATTCGAGATGCGCTATACCCCGAATGGGTGTCAAATCCCGTGCTCGTCCAAAAGTCAAACGGAAAATGGAGAACATGTGTTGATTACTCCGATCTGAATAAAGCTTGTCCCAAAGACAGTTTCCCACTTCCCAGAATTGATCAGCTCGTAGATTCAACAGCTGGACATGAACTCTTATCCTTCATGGATGCGTATTCTGGCTATAATCAGATACCAATGCATTCACCTGATCAAGAGCATACCAGCTTCGTAACCAATCTGGGACTTTATTGCTACAAAGTTATGCCATTCGGACTCAAGAATGCCGGGGCTACTTATCAACGATTGGTCAATCGAATGTTTGCCAACTAAATTGGGAAAACCATGGAAGTATATGTAGACGACATGCTCGTGAAGTCACGATTTTCCACTGATCATGATAAAGACTTGGAAACTATGTTCAACATACTTCGAGAATACATAATGAAGCTAACCCATTGAAATGTCATTTTGGAGTTGCATCCGGAAAATTCCTTGGGTTCATCGTCAATGCTAGAGGGATCAAGGCTAATCCTGAAAAAATCTGGGCTATCAGAAATCTTGAAACTCCAAAAACTATAAAGCAAGTCCAGAGTCTCAATGGGAAAGTAGCAGCATTGAGCAGGTTCATTTCAAAGTCCACAGACAAATGCATTCCCTTCTTCGATCTGATCCGAAAAGGAAAACGAAACTTTGAATGGACCACAGAGTGTGAAGGCGCATTCCAAGCACTAATCCAGCATCTATCCACACCACCTATCTTGTCAAAGCCTATTGATCATGAGAAGTTGTACGTATACTTGGCGATATCAGAAAATGCTATCAGCGCTACTTTAATTCGGGAAGAAGAGAAGGTACAGAAGCCAGTATACTACGTCAGCAAGCGATTGACTAGGGCTGAAAGGAATTATCCAAAATTAGAGAAGTTAGCTTAGTGCCTTGTTATTGCATCAAGAAAATTCCTACCGTATTTCCAGGCACATCCCATTATTGTTTACACCGACCAGCCGTTACGACAGGTCCTTTCGCAGCCTGAGACGTCTGGTAGGTTACTCAAGTGGAACATCGAACTGAGCCAGTTTGACATTACTTACACTCCAAGATGAGCCATTCAAGGACAAGTCCTTGTCGATTTCATAGCTGAATTTACCATTCCAGAGGACTTTCCCGAAACCAGTGAATCTCCCGAATATGTCTGGAAACTATATACTGATGCTGCATCAAACGACCGGTGTTCGGGCGCTGGTGTTGTACTTGAAACTCCCGAAGGCTGATCTATGTTATGCTTTGAAGTTCAATTTTCATGCAACCAATAATGAAGCTGAATATGAAGCCCTCTTAGCTGGACTAAAGCTTGCCAGAGATTTGAGAATTATCGCTGTGGAAATTTACTGTGATTAACAGTTAGTTGTGTGTCAGGTACGGGGAGAGTATCAGACGAGAGATCGAAGGCTGGCTGCCTACTTAGCTCGAGTTCAGGAAATACTGAATCAGTTTGACCATTTATTGTATACCTCGAGAACGCAATCAAAAAGCCGATTCATTGGCGAAGTTAGCCAGCACAGGTGAAGCTCAGCAAATGGGGCTCGTCCCTGTAGAGACGTTAACTTCCCCAAGCATTGACCGGGTAGAAATAGATTGGATATGTGAAACTGTTCCCGATAAGGAGTCATGGATGACTCCATTTAGAAATTACCTTAAGCATGGAACCCTGCCAGAGTGCAGGAATGAAAAGAGACAAGTCCTTCGGAAGGCCTCACGATTCACCATCCAAGATGGAGTCATGTACAGACGAGGGTATTCTGTTCCTTTACTCCGGTGTATCGCTCACGATGAAATTAAACGAGTATTACACGATGTACACGATGGAGAATGTGGAGATCACACTGGGGGCAAGCACTTGCTAAGAAGATACTTCGGTATGGATATTACTGGCCGACTGTGAATCGCGATGCATCGGATTATGCAAGGAAATGTGATAAATGTCAAAAGCATGCTCGAATTCCTAGAGCCCCACCTACTGAGATAACGCAAATGGTCAGCCCATGGTCGTTTGCAATGTGGGGCATCGACATCATTGGTACTCTACCTCTGGCAAAGCGATTGGAAAAGGTCAATAAAGTTATAAAGTCCATTCTGAAAAAGCGACTGGAAAAGGTCGGGGGAAAGTGGGTCGATGAACTTCCTATGGCTTTATAGGCTTACCGAACAACCCACAAGACCGTGACCGGTCACACTCCATTCTCTCTCTCTTATGGTTCAAAAGCCGTTATTCCAGTTGAGCTAGAAGTACCTTCTCATCGTGTGACATACTATGATCCAAAGACAAATGCTATATTGCTTGCTGAATCTCTCGATCTACTAGATGAGAAGCGGGAAGAGGCTGATTTGAGGGCAGCCGCGCATCGAAGTCGGGTGGCCCGATTGTACAACGCCAAGGTCCGCCTGCGAACCTTTGAACTAGGCGATCTCATCCTGAAGAGAATTTATCCGGTTCCTTCGCATATGAATCCGACATGGGAAGGACTGTATATTATTGAATGGAGGCTCGGAGATGGCACATTCAAACTATCGACCGTTGACGGTCTTACTCTGCCAAGAGCCTAGAATAGCGAGAGTCTTCATCGCTACTACACATGACAGCCTATGTTTATTCATTTAGTTTATTTTCCATTTTGCAATTTGTTTCTGCATTTCGAAATTGGAATTTGTAATAGGGCAACTGACTTTGCCATATTTTCTTATTTCAGCAATAAAATGCAATCTCTTCGAGCCAGAGCTGTGATTTACTTGAAATGCTTCATAAGATCATCACTATGCACGTAGAGCTAAGTCTCACCATACGGTGGGAATTATTCCAAATAGGGAGTGACTGCGATGCAACCGGTCACTCGCTAAGTGAAACCCATGCTCGGGGATAAGCCGTCACACTAAAAGTCAAAAATGGATTGATACATGACAATCCTTCACTTAGCTCCAGATTCCCAAAGTGCGAACTGAAGCATATAAATACGTCTACGAAGAGGGTGGATCCGTCTGCCTAACGACTTCGTCCGTATCCAAACCAAGTTTGAGGAGGGTGGACCCATCCATCTAACGACCTCGCTTGTTAACTCGGGGTGGATGTGATCCGACCGTCCATGATCCTGATACGCCTTTCGTTCCCAGAGTGCGAACGAAACCCAAAACATGCAGCAGATGTGACTGACCATCTGTTCACCAACTCCGGATTCCCAAAGTGCGAAACGGAGTATAAACATCAACTCTGAACTCCCAGAGTGCGAGTTGGAGTATAAACACTAACTCCGAATTCCCAGAGTGCGAAACGGAGTATAAATGACAACTCCGAACTCCCAGAGTGCGAGTCGGAGTATAAACATCAACTCTGAATTCCCAAAGTGCGAAACGGAGTATAAACAACAACTCCGAACTCCCAGAGTGCGAGTCGGAGTATAAACATCAACCCCGAATTCCCAGAGTGTGAAACGGAGTATAAACATCAACTACGGATTCCCAGAGTGCGAAATGGAGTATAAACATCAACTTCAAGTTCCCAGAGCGTGAATTGAAGTATAAATATCAACTCCGAACTCCCAGAGTGCGAGTCGGAGTACAAATGTCGATTCCGAGTCCCCAGAGCGTGGACGTATGATTTAAACTTAAGTCGGCGTGACCAACCGCCAATAAACAAATGAGGATCCCCGGAGTGCGGATATGATCATCGACAATCGGACAAGCGTGAATAAACCACTCAATCTCCGCTTGTCTCAAACATCCATTCAGTGGCACTAGACTCAACATGTTATAAGTGAGAAGCAATCGCTGACTGATGTTCCACAACTCATCCCCGAGACTGGGGGGCAGGACTAAAGCATCGACCATTGACTGAAGCGGTGCGACGTCAAAATTCAACTCGCTTCCCATTCGCGAACCATGTCCGCAGTTTCCAGACTTGGTGCAAAAAGACAAACTTGACTCGGAAGCTGAAACTTTACAAGTGCATTTCAAACATTGAAACACTTAAACAAATACACAAGAAGCTAAAAAAGAAAAAGTTTTATTTCTACTATTTATGGAAGAAATTCATGTACAAGTTTGTTCCTAAAAGATTCCTACTAGCAGGAGCCGAACCCGCATCTATACACGGCCAGCAAAATGAAAATCAAAATAAACCGAAGAAGCGTGTCTAATCTTTCTTCTTCCTCGGCTTCCTTCTCGGTGTAGACCCGCTGGAGTCGCCACTACCCTTCCTCTTTGAGCCTTTGCTTTTCGGTGGCCGGTCTCCAGGCGGGGGCATGATCTCAACATCCTCCTCCGAGCTCGTATGAATAGGAATGCTACCTGCGGGTGGAGTAGGAGGAACAGGATCAAGTGCAGAAGGTGGAATGGGCACGCTGGTGATGAAAACTGTACCGCCAGGAGATATCATTCTGAGCAGAGCTGGACCGGGCACCGCCATCCCACCTCCAAAACTGCCACCATGAGCTGCTGCTTCCATTTCAGCGTCGATTTGTGCGAACATCTCCTCTTCAGTAACCGCTCTGGCCTCGCTGGGAGCGTCAGCAGTTGGCATCAAAAAACTTGTAGCAGGAACGCCTCCTCCCATGAAAAATGGTAAGTCAGCTAAAGAATCGCCATGACGGCGAAAGAGATCCTCCATCAGCTGCTCATCAAAAACAAGTGTGCTTCCCAGCGTATCGTCAAGTGGGGCAGTTGTAGCTATAGTGATCGCTTCGGTAACGATAGCCTCCTGCGTCTGATATGATTCTTGAGTAGCAGGAGGCCCGGCAGGTGCAGCGTCGATCACTGGATAAAGAATAAGAGAACTGTCAGAATTTGATTCAAATAAAGATTCCGACTTAAGGCAGATATGTGGAATGTTCAGAATACCTTCCTCAGTTTGACTTGTAGGCGGCTGAGTGACTTCAGCAACTTGCTCTATAGCCGGAGACATCTGCAGTTGATCCGGATTATAGGCACGAACAGCTTGGGGATCGACCGTAGACGAGGATTCGGGCTGGGTTGACACTGGAACTTCAAGACTCGCCTCATGATGGTCAACCCCTGAACCCTCTCCTACTTCGAAGTGCTGGGCACCGAGTATTTCCTTTTCATGCAGAATCATTGACTCATGAAGAATTTTCCTTTCATCTTCATTCAGAATGCGATTCTCGAGTTCAAACTCATCCACAGACTCACCCAGATGTGCCTCCTTCTCTTCTTCAACTAATCGGCCCCAGGCGTTGTATAGATGCGCCAGATAATCATCGAGCCAGGCTAGACCCTTGTGCCTCAGCACGTTAGCGTTGTAAACAACGAGAAAGTCCTCGATATCAGCCTCTAGCATGGACTCGGCTGACTTCACTTTCTCCTTGACCTCAGTCTCCACCTTGCGGACCTTAGCCATGGCCGCATCCCTCTCACCCCGGAGCAAAACAGCCTGCTTGCACGCCTCCTGGGCCGTATTGTTCCCATCATCTCTTTCCTTAGCCATGTCAGCGAATTTGGCCTTAAGCTCGTTAAGTTCCTTAACCGCCGCATCCCGTTCGGTAGTGACTGTGGTGTTCCGATGGCCCATCTCCTCCACCAAGGCGACATGTGTCTGCCTCAACCTCTCCATCGCCATGGTCGCTTCGTCAGCTTTTTTGGTGGCCTCAATTTCAGATATCCAAGAAGACTCGGCCTCGGTGTTGAGCACCTGGATGATTTGGTCCTTTTTGGCGAGTTTGGACTCCATCTTCTCAATAGCTTTGGCTCGCTCGAAGGCCAACTTGGAAGCTTTCTCTGCAGCCTTTACCCACTCTCTATACTGGGTGTAGACGTCATGAATGTAGTCATGCATCGTGTTTTTCACACCAGATGGGATTCTCTTTAAGTGAGGTGGAAAGACGTAGCCGTCAAAGCATATGTTCGAAAACTCCTTCCTCAACTAAGCAATTTTAATAGCCCCTTCCCCCGTGGGCTCAGTGATGGCCTGCTCTGCAGTTATGGGGGGGCACGGGTTCAACTCGCTGGTTTTGAGTTTCGAACCTTTAAGTTTGAGAGGACGGTCTGTGACGAGGAGGCTCTGGCGGGTGTGGAACAAGAACAGGAGGTTGAGATGGAAGTCTAAGAGGAGGAGAGCGAGATCTAGATCGATGTCTGTATTCTCTGCCCCTGTCCCACTCATACCTCTCCTGACTAGAGTGTGAGAAATGCGGATTAAGGATCTTAAGGCTAGAATTAACACTAGAGGGGGGTGAATAGTGTTTTAAGAAATTTATTAATCTTTTTGAGTTTATCTAACTTTATTAACAATGTATACACTAATCAGACACAGATATAAACACAGATGCAAATATAAAGTAAAAGCAGTAAAGGAAAGAACACACCGGATTTTATATTGGTTCGGAGTTACCCTACATCCAGTCCCGCACAACCAAGTACGGATTTTCTTTCAACAACAATTCAACAATTACAACCCTCGGTTTCAAGGCTACGAGGTACACCCTCCAGAATGACAATCCTCTGGGTAGAGATACTTGATTTCCGGGGCAACAAGTTCACCCAATTGATTTCCAGGGCTACAATCACACCTTTTCTCGCTTGATTGATTTCCAAGGCTACAATCACACCGTCTCTCGCTTGATTGATTTCCAAGGCTACAATCACACCTTTTCTCGCTCAATTGATTACAAAAAGTCTATAACTCAGATTAGCACTTGGATCTTGTAGAGATAGTGGAGAGAATCAAAACCAGAAATAATCGAGTATGATTCGATGTTGATTTCGGCAGAGTAATTGTATGATTTTGTATTAAGAAATGTGGAAGAAGAAGAGAAGTGAAAACCAGAAAAATATGATTAAAAATTCATTGAAACTGACCCCTATTTATAGAAGATCAACGGCCATGACAATTCATGAAGAGTTATGGCGAATAGACACTTCTTTTGAAATTTGAATTTGAACTTCAACTGTCACTATGTCGACATAGTGCCTAAGGGCATGTCGACATCCCTCATCCAAAATTGATATTTTGAATTTCTATAAAAATAATATTTATCTTATATAAAAACTATTTAAAACTTTATAAATATACTTGAATATAGTTGAATTTCATAAGTAAATATAAAGAACAATATATACATAAATTAACTATAATTTTATGTTTAAATCTAAGTATAAATATTAAAAGTTAAATATATTATTTGAAAAGACATTTAAAATCAGGAGTAATTTGACTTTGAAATTAAAGATGTTTTGAGGCTAAAATTATTTAAAATCAGGATAGAGAGTTTTGAATCTTTTAAAAGGAAAGTTTTGAAATCATTTTGAAAACAAGATAATTTTGTAAAATCATTTGAATTAAAATTATTGGATACAAAACAATGTCCCACTAGATGTTTGTAGGTTCCATCCTACTTAGGGTTCCATCCCTTTAACGGGCTCGAAGTGGATTCCATTCCACGAATAAATTGGATATTAAGATGCCAGTGCTTTTCTACGAGTTTTAACAAATATTCCTAATCAAACAAACTTAACCTTGAACTCTTGAACTCTTGATAATCTTGATACTCATGAGTCTTCTATCTCTATATGTTGAATCTTTATACTGTACAGTCTTCATTCTTGATACCTGCATGGTTAGATCCTGCGTATACATATATATCTAAACTTGTAATGTTAGTATTTATATTTTATAATCTATTCTAAGGTTGTTGTCATCAAAACCATCATCTCATGGACTAACAATCTCCCCCTTTTAGATGATGACAACCTTTGTTTATAAAATATCACTTTTATCCTAATTACTCCCCCTAAAATTAACAACTCCCCCTTAATTTATGCCTAACTACCCTATTTTATATTTCTCCACCTTTGTCATCAAAAAAAACTTACTCTAAACTAGATAACTCCAAACTATATAACTCCCCCTTATTCTTGGACTTCAGTACCTGCATTGATAAACTATACAACGGAATATATAATATATAGATTAAGAAATAATGATACTTATGAGCATAATAACTTAATTAAAGATTATATTCATTTCAGTGTATATATGTATATGTTTCACACACCAAACTTCAAACCAAATAAAATCAATCCACACAAAGTATCAATCCAAACCAATTTAAATCAAACAAATTAATTCAAACAAATCAAACAAAGAAAGAAATTTAAACGTTACGATGAACATCAACCCATCCTTCTTCTCCAAAGATAGGGTCTTGTTTGATGGCATCCCAATTTTCATTATCAACAGATAGAGAAACGGGAGGATGTGCTTCGTTATCATCCTTGTGCAGGGAGGAGATCATCTATCGAATTGCATCGAAGTGTCTCTCTTGTTCCTTGATCATCTACATTTGACTCAATTCTAAGTAACGCTGATTACGGAGGATGATAGAGAGAATGTTCTTGAATGAATTGAGTGTTTCTTCAAGATTTTTAGATAGATTGTGAATAGGATTGGCCATAATTGAATTAGAGAAAGAAATGAAGGATATAGATAATGAGAAATAAATTTCAGTGAAGATTTCTGGAAGAAAAAGGTATATATATAGGTGTAGAAATTCGTTTGAAATGAATAGACATTTGGTAGTTATTCAAATTTCAAATTCAAAATCAATAATCACTTCTGACCAGTACATGTCGACATGGTCAAGGGAGGTATGTCGACATACTATAGTGAATTTTGATGATAATTTTATTTTGTGAATAATGATGTGTATATATTTCTATAATATACTAACATTTATTCTAGATATAAAATAATCTAGATGACAGGAAGGAAATTCAATTTCATTGCATAATAGGATAATACAATGATTAAACATAAAGAACTTCACGAACATTCAAAACAAAACAAACTAGGACAAATACAATAAGATACTAAAAGATAAAACTAGTTAGAAGATGAAGATGATGAAGATAGTCCAAGTTTCTTGCTGACTTTTGAAAAGAACTTGTTCATCTTCGAAGACATGTTATCCAACTTTTTACTAACGGATCGTTTTAAAATCTGTTGATTCTCCACAATTATCTTTTGGTTTTTGAGAAGGGTTTTGTTGGATGGATTGGAAGGATATTCAATACTTTCTAAGGATGTTTCACCTTCTTCTTCTTCTATTTCCATTTCATCCCTTTCTTCTTCTTCTTCTTCTTCTTCTTCTTCTTCTTCCTTTTCCATTTCTTCATGAGCCAAATGCTCTTCCTTTTCGGTAAGAGTCTCATAAGGTTGAAAAAAATATGGGATTTTCATGAGAGAAATGTTTGAGATATTAAAAACTTTTCTAGAGACAAATTCTTCACCTTTGAAATCCACTCCAAAATAGTTGAAAATCCGAGTAAGGTAAATTCCATGATATAAAGTGTTTTCTCCCATTTCAAAATTTTTAGGACGAAGTTCATCCAAAATAACTTGCGCCCAATTGATATCATAATTTCCGAAAATACCAAAAAGTGCTTTGCACACTTTTGAAGTAGGATTGTTAAAATTTCCCGATCTTGGAGTCAAAGTATGTTGTAAGAGAAGATTGACAATTCTTGCTTTAGGACGAAAGTTTCGGTTTTTAAATTCAAAGTTTTCATCTCCTTCAAAAATATTATGAAATGTCTCACGATCATGTTCATCGGTTTTAAAACTAGAAAGATCCATTCCCGTGCTTTTGCAATTGAGAATGGTACCCAAAAGATCACAATTCAAAACAATTTGAGTGCCTTTGACACTACTCCAAATTTCATTCTCATTTCCAATATAAAAACCACGGTTTAAATTAGCATAGAAGATTTTGACAAGATTAGGATAGCAAACAAAATCATTTTGAGAAGAGTCAATAGGACTTAAAACGCCATTGTTTGCAAAAAGATAATCAATTTCATAAGAAGAAAAATCTTGAAAAATAGCAAATTTTCTGGGATGGACTTTGGCATAATTAGCATAATTGATGTATGCTTTAATTGCCTTCGGATCATTGAATAATTGCTCTTTGATTTTTCGGGAAATTCTAATGGTTGAGTGGTTGCTTGAAGAAGCCATTAGAGTAGTGAGTAGAATGCTTGAAGATAAGAAGAGAGAGTTTGAATTTGAAAATGAAAGTGAAAAGATATGATAAAAGATAGTGGATAAATAGAATTTCAAAGGACATATTCTTTAGTCAAAAGGTATCTTTTCAGAGAAATAAATGAAGTGAAAAGGTGGAGGGAAATTCAAACATTTGAATTCAAAAATTTGAAATTCAAATTCAGGTAGGCATGTCGACATCGTGGTAGGGGCCATGTCGACATGTGCCTTTGAATTTTCATGACATGATTTTCCTAAGTTATCTAATATACATATATATAAATATTATTATTAATGTCTATATTTCTGAAATATTATTGTACTTATAATATATTTCAGAATGTGTCAAAAATAATAAAAATAATAATAAAATAATAAAAAATAGAAAATAAATTTTAAAATTCAAACAGCATATCAATTCAAAATCAATCAATCAAACAATCAAGCAACTAATTCTATGCAAGCAATTTCAACCAATTGTATTGTAAACTTGTACCTTTTTCTGAGTCCGTTTCTCTGAATTCGTCGGAGTCGTGAACTGCAGTGAAACACAAAGTCGAATTATCCATCTTCTGATCATCATCACTTGAGGACGAGTCTGAGTCATCTAGAGTAGCAGTAAATGTATGCTTTCGTTTCTTTGATGGTTCATTGTTCATAGGAGGATTCTGCTTATCTGGATGCGGACAGTCTCTTTTGATATGTCATGGTTCGTCACAATTGAAGCATTTGATAAAGTTTGGTACTATAGTCTGATTACCGGAATTCTTAAAGTTGTTTCTCTTGGAACTATTCAATTTTTTGTACTTCAGAAATTTCCTAAAATTCCTGGTCATAAATGCTATCTCTTCATCATTATCACTGTTTGAGTCTGATCCATCGGTCAATGCATTGAATGCCATTGATTTCTTTTCATATGCTTTGCTTTCTCTTCTCCCGATCATTTGAACTTCAAACGACATTAGATTTCCAATCAATTCTTCTATCTTTAAAGTACTGATGTCATTTGCCTCTTCAATTGCAAGTGTCTTTTGATCCCATTCTGGAGTGAGAGAATTTAAAATTTTTCTGACTTGATCTTCTTCCGAAAATTCCTTTCCCAAAGATATTAAAGAATGCACAATACCTTGAAATCGACTATACATATCTGAAATAGACTCATTAGTATTCATTTTAAATAACTGAAACTGATTTGTGAGCATGGAAATTTTGGTCTGTTTAACTTTGCTTGTTCCTTCGTGAGTTACTTGCAAAGTTTTCCAGATTTCATATGCAGACTTACAAACTGACACTCTATTAAATTCATTTCTTTCAAGTGAACAAAACAGAATATTCATTGCCTTAGAATTATTTTGTGCAACAGTCTTTTGCTCAGTGGTCCACTGTGCAAAATTAGTTGTGGGTTCGGAATATTCAGTTTGTGTGATATTCCAAGTATCTAATCCTACAGATTGTAAATATATTTTCATCCTACATGCCCAATATGTATAGTTACTGCCATTAAAAAGTGGTGGTCTGGCAGTAAACTGACCTTCTACAAATGAACTAGTGTTGGTGGTAATAGCAGTACTAGTGTTAGTAGCCATTTCGAAATTTTTCAAAATTCAGATAATGAAACTTTTGAAAACAAAGCTCCGATACCAAATGTGAGAAATGCGGATTAAGGATCTTAAGGCTAGAATTAACACTAGAGGGGGGTGAATAGTGTTTTAAGAAATTTGTTAATCTTTTTGAGTTTATCTAACTTTATTAACAATGTATACACTAATCAGACACAGATATGAACACAGAATCAAACACAGATGCAAATATAAAGTAAAAGCAATAAAGGAAAGAACACACCGGATTTTATACTGGTTCGGAGTTACCCTACATCCAGTCCCGCACAACCAAGTACGGATTTCCTTTCAACAACAATTCAACAATTACAACCCTCGATTTCAAGGCTACGAGGTACACCCTCCAGAATGACAATGCTCTGGGTAGAGATACTTGATTTCCGGGGCAACAAGTTCACCCAATTGATTTCCAGGGCTACAATCACACCTTTTCTCGCTTGATTGATTTCCAAGGCTACAATCACACCGTCTCTCGCTTGATTGATTTCCAAGGCTACAATCACACCTTTTCTCGCTCAATTGATTACAAAAAGTCTATAACTCAGATTAGCACTTGGATCTTGTAGAGATAGTGGAGAGAATCAAAACCAGAAATAATCGAGTATGATTCGATGTTGATTTCGGCAGAGTAATGGTATGATTTTCTATTAAGAAATGTGGAAGAAGAAGAGAAGTGAAAACCAGAAAAATATGATTAAAAATTCATTGAAACTGACCCCTATTTATAGAAGGTCAACAGCCATGACCATTCATGAAGAGTTATGGCGAATAGACACTTCTTTCGAAATTTGAATTTGAACTTCAACTGTCACTATGTCGACATAGTGCCTAGGGGCATGTCAACATCCCTAAGCCAAAATTGATATTTTGAATTTCTATAAAAATAATATTTATCTTATATAAAAACTATTTAAAACTTTATAAATATACTTGAATATAGTTGAATTTCATAAGTAAATATAAAGAACAATATATACATAAATTAACTATAATTTTATATTTAAATCTAAGTATAAATATTAAAAGTTAAATATATTATTTGAAAAGACATTTAAAATCAGGAGTAATTTGACTTTGAAATTTAAGATGTTTTGAGGCTAAAATTATTTAAAATTGGGATAGAGAGTTTTGAATCTTTTAAAAGGAAAGTTTTGAAATCATTTTGAAAACAAGATAATTTTGTAAAATCATTTGAATTAAAATTAGTGGATATAAAACAATGTCCCACTAGATTTTCGTAGGTTCCATCCTACTTACGGTTCCATCCCTTTAACGGGCTCGAAGTGGATTCCATTCCACGAATAAATTGGATATTAAGATGCCAGTGCTTTTCTACGAGTTTTAAAAAATATTCCTAATAAGACAAACTTAACCTTGAACTCTTGATAATCTTGATACTCATGAGTCTTCTATCTCTATATGTTGAATCTTTATACTGTACAGTCTTCATTCTTGATACCTGCATGGTTAGATCCTGCATATACATATATATCTAAACTTGTAATGTTAGTATTTATATTTTATAATCTATTCTAAGGTTGTTGTCATCAAAACCATCATCTCATAGACTAACATAGAGTACCCGCGATCGCGGTCTCTATCTGAGTCTCTCCTGTGGGAGTCATAGTAAGTAGAATATTTTCGAGCCGAGCGAAGGCTCCATAGCATCGATCCTCTCCCAGACATAGTACCTGTGAATAAAGAACGAAAGAAGAGTTAGCGATCTTTTGAGTTGGACAATTTGCGATTAGAAAAGCGTATAGTACCATGAAGTATATGTATTTGCAACCCCCCGACCAACCGAAAATGTCGGTCGCACTCGTAGCAAGCGACCCGCTCAGCTCAAGAGCATTGTCAAGCTCCTCCATCCCGGTGTCGTGTTTAAATGACACATAATCTGGAATTGGAATATCAGCGAGCCCTTCGAAAGGATTCTCTACTTGCGGGGGAGGAGCCTTCGAAATTCTAATCCCCTGAACAGGCAAAGACAAAACCACGGATTTCAATCTCATGGAATTAGAGCGTTTATGAGCAACTGCCTTGCCTTTTCTCCTTCCTCCTGAATCTTGAACGTTGGAAGGAGGCCCAGCTTGGAGTTCATTATCAGTAGGCGTTCTCTCCGGATCAACTTCTTCAGTTATTATGACGCTGGGCGCTTTGTGTTTCACCCGCCTCTTTGAGACCGCTCTAAGTGTCCCTTCCAACCGTATGCTTTGCCTACGTTCAATCAGCCCGACGATTCTCAAGTTTCTGTCGGTCAGAACTAAGTCAATGTGCCTCTCTTCACCCGGAACCGCTTGGAGGATCCGAACTAGTTCTCTAAAATATCCACCATCGGGTCGGGAGATTGCGGCTGTAAAGGAAGAGAAGTATGTCAGTTTTGAGGTTGGTTATTATTATCTCGAATAATTCAAGAGAAAGATTTCAACACTTACGTCTATCCAGCCATCGCCTAGCGAATCCAGAGGGGCATCGAACATAGAACCATTCTATCTTAAAATAACTCAGCCTTCCTCAGGACCCAGTTACTATTTGACAGTTCCTAACCGCTTCCAAGAAGTTGAAAGAAGGGCTGTCTCCCCGACTCTTAATGTTAAATAGATATCTAATCTCGATCGGATTTGGCAGTCGAAAGAGAATTTCCATAAACAGAATGAAGGTGCTATTCAACAAAGCGTACCCGTTGGGGTGTAGCTGGGATGAAGCTATTCCGAGGAATGATAACATCTCCCTTATATATTGATTGAAAAGAGGAAGTGTCCCCGCTGTGCAAGCGTGACGGTTGAAAGCAGTAAACACCTCCGAGGGAGCATGTGGCCTGTCATTTGGCCCAAGCAGTAACACATCGTCAAGCGACAAGCCGTGCCTTAAACAAATCCGTCCCAGCATATCTTCGAAGATGCCGGAGGCACAGAATCTTGTGGACGACAAATGAACCGGGCGCCTGGAAGCTCGTCCGGAGCTGGATTTATAATTTCGGCTTCAATGACCGGTATCTCGATGGTTGAAGGAATTGAACTCGGGAGTTCCTGCTGCTGTGAACTTGAAGGTTCCATGACTAACTAGCTTATGAAAAATCATTGTTAAATAGACAATAACGCTCATGCATCCCCCAGTGTAAGGTGTGTGAGTGTGTTGTGCAGTGCAGTACTGTATATCACTTGAGAAGTTCTACAGAATTGGAGAAAGCATATAAACGACGAGACTTCGAAATTCAGTCGGAATGACCGTCATCGCTGACCATCACAACCGTGCAATCCAAAAATTAGCAATCAATCCAAGTTAAAGTTTGTTAAAATTTTGTTAAAGTCGCAGTTCCATCGACAAGGTTCGAAGGGAAATCAAATATGCAGTCCAACGGTCAAGTCCAATTATGCCAAAATGAAGCTCGTCCGAGTTAGATGTTCAAATGCACAAGAGTTTTCGATATCATCGAAGTTAGGTTCATTGTCAATCATCAAAGTTCAAGTTCACACCGATCCATGAAGTTGTTCGTATCCATCAGGGATACAGGTTCAAGTTCGTATCGATCATTCAGGTTCAAGTTCGTATCGATCGTTCAGAGACAATTTCGTATCGATCCCATGGCACGTAGTTCGTATCGATTAGAGAACATCTACTTCGTATCGATCCCATGGCACGTAGTTCGTATCGATCAGAAAACATTCGGTTCGTATCGATCAATAATGCCTACTTCGAATCGATCAATATCGTTTCGAAACAGCCGATGCTACGTAACTACTCCATGATCAATACGAAGCCCAAAGCAAGACAACGATACGAGATTTCCCTTCGAGATCGATACGAAGCAAAACACCTTCTTCAATCGATCGATATGAAATTCGGAACGACCATTTCCTTCGTATCCCTCCTTACTCCTTCTTCCCCAAGCAATTAACGTGTCGTTACTCCTTCTCGATTCAACGTCGACCAAGTCCCGGCATCAACAGTGATGGAATCGGCAACGACACCGAACGAACTGGCACCAAGATTCGAGTCTCATCATTTTCAGATTGGATTCATTGTTTATTTACCTAAAGTCAGATGTTGTCGCGCTAGATTAAGGAATAAGTTGGATCGATTCGAAGGATCGATGGATTGTTTGGTTTGAAGGCAATGTTTCTTTCTCGAGTTCTTTATCGATACGAAGACAAGGCAGAAGAGTAAAGAGTAAAAAGTGAAAAGTGGCTAAGTCCATAGTATTTATATAGACTCGAGCGTGAAGGTAAAAAATGATTCGCATCCCAATAGATCCGACCGGTTGCAAAACATCACCACGGGATCGATTCGAACAAGCCATTCGAATCCATCAACATGAGCCTTTATCGAAGCGAAGTTGCCAACGAAGGCTTTTCTGAGTGACCCAAATCCATCGATACGAAACCACTATTCATATCGATCATCTTCGACTCCATCTCCAGTACATCGATACGAACGATCAGTTCGAACCCATCGATATGAATTGTCTGTTCGTATCCAATGACACCAGATCCATCGATTCGAAATACACAACAGGGGCTGTTCTGAAGGCATTGAACTCTATCGATACGAACAGCCGCGTCGTATCCATCGAACCCCACATCCATCGTTTCGAAATGCTCATTTCGTATCCATCAATACAATGAAAATCGATGCAAAGTCCATATTTCAACCCTTCACATCGATTCAGGAGAGGATCATTACGAAGGAACATTCAAAAACAACCATCGAGCGTTGTTACAACGAATTTCACATCGGTTCAGGAGAGGATCGATACAGAATTCAATATAAGATAAACTGACAATGACTAGTGAACGTCAGCGAGAGTCAGATTAACATATATGCATATATGTCGGACTAATCTTCAATATTCCAGATTTACAGGAATTGGAAACTCATTTGATGATGATTACAACAACAAACAGCTAATCACTAGCATACAGCAATCAGTTGCAACAATACAGGGTACAGCAGTTGACAGTCAACAGTTTACATTATCGAGAAAAATCAGTCAAAGATTACAGCTTTCATCGAAAAGACGATAACTATTTAGAATGAAGATTGCAGCATTTCAAAGCACATCATGTTTCCACAAGACGTACTTTGGAGGGCAAATGTTATCCCGCCTTTTGGCAAGGCCGTGACACCAAGAACTTGACTAGAAACCAATGACTGTTCGTCTTAGAGATCGGTTATACGCAGGTTCACCATGGATATCGGTGAATTTTGTCCGAGTCCGGATCGAGCTACAATCGACAAGACACGACGAGGGAAGCCATAAAAGTCAACGTTCCAAATTTCAAGTCAATCCGAGTTTGTATGCTCAAGTTACGATCGATGCAAGATTGGATGAAAACTAGCCACTGTTCGAATCGATCGAGTTCGAATCCATCAGGGAAGCTTACTTCGACTTGATCAGCTCTGCATCGATCACCAGGGCCTACTTCGAATCCATCAGTGACGCATCGATCTCCAGAGTCCACTTTGCATCCATCGCCTAAAGAGCTTTGTTCGAATCCATTAAGCTTCTGTAGTTCGTATCCATCAGCTGACCTTACTTCGTATCCATCAACGGACCACTGTTCGAATCCTTCAAACCCAGCTGCTTCGTATCCATCGCGGAGTCCCTATTCATGTCGATCATATAATGGTTATTCATATCGATCAGCAAGACACGCCCCTTTTTATCGACATGAACAGAACGTAACCATCGATACGAACGGAGGAACCTTCATCGAGGCGAACTGCGCATCTTTTATCGATACGAACAAGGAAATACCATCGATACGAATGAGGCGAAGTTCAAGGACAACTCATTCAACTCGGCATCGAAAGTGGAGTGATCCAGAGATTCAAGCGCCATGTCATCTCACGGTCACGCGCAGCTATCGATTCGAATAAGATCGAGTCGATGTGATCGAGTCGAACGAAACAACCTGCCAAAAGCCTCCAATTCGAATCGATCATAACTCGAGATCTACAAGTCCAAATGCCACCAAATTTTCACAGGAGCTTACGCACACGCTGGAGAATGTCCACGCCAAATTTTGACTCCATCGGACACAATCTTGATCGATACAAAATCGGTTCGTATCGATCACGAATCGGGTCGAAAGTTCGCGGGCCTAATCACATGCCAGAGGGAGTCTCTCGAGATCTGAGCGAAATATCAGCCTCATACACCTATAAATAGAGCCCCGGGGCATACAGAAAAGGGATCTTCTTATTCTTTGAATTCTCCAACGCCCAGACTCTACCGGATCCAGTTCTAAACTCCATTACTGCTGCTACTAACGAATTTCACTGCTGTAAATCATCATTATCTGTTGTAACTCGCTGAAATCAATTGTAATCATCAAAAAAATATCAATAAAGTAATCAATTTCATAGTGGACGTAGGCAACATGCCGAACCACTCTAAATTCTTGTGTTTTTGTGCGTTCTTATTACTTTCATTATCTGTTTTTGGAGTTTTTGTTAGATAATCCTCTTTTTCCATTTTAATTTCTTCACTTTATCTCTTCAAAAACTTTCAAAGAGTGTTGTGCCCAATTTTGGTACAAACAATTATGTCAAGCCGAAGGTGCACAGTCAAATTACATATGCTTCAAAGTTTTTATATTTTTAAGTAGGGGTCTATCCTTAATTGCACTAGGTAATCTAAATGGACGATGAGTGCGATCAGACATATGCAACGTGGCATGGAAAGTCTGTTGCGCTTAGGTACCAGAGTTGCAACAAGTGTACGTTAAAGGCTGGCATACATGGGTACAATAAACTAGGGTAGGAGTTGCATATTTCTCGAGTTCAACATCTGCCTCTTACAGCCAATGGGAAAGATAGGTTTACACATAACTGATCTCTTTTGCCTACCAGGATTGGTTCAGTTGGGCTATGCAATACCACAGTTGTTTGTTAGTTTTTTTGATAGGGAAAGGCTAGTTAACCCACACAAAATTTCCTTCAAAACATGGACGGGGTGGTGGTGCATGGAGCCTAAATTCCATGATAAGAAGAAGATGAAGGTAAGCAAAAGGCTAGCATACGTGAAAAATCCCCAAAGTATTAGGACCTCGTGGACTGGAGGTCGTCGGTGCGTATGGTAGGATTTCCTCGGTGATACGATGGCGATAGTTCTTTACGAGGTGTTGAGCGAATGAGACTAGTAGGGATAGTATCTAGGTCCATTAGTTGACTTGGGGTACATATATATATATATATTTACCTATATAAACATAGATCTATATTATGTAGATGGGTACGGTTCCTATGTAGCAATGGAGTCATACTGACTAATAGTAAAATCTAACATAATAGTATGAGCAATCGCAATAAGCTAGGGTTATGTATAAGATGTATGATAAACCAGTCGTCAGAACGTTGTTCTGACCCCCTCCTCATTACAACCCATAGGAATTAGAAGGTTAGTAGCTAGTGTTGATTTGTAGTAGTTGTTTGGTTGAGGTTCTTGACATTTGAGATGTTAATTTTTGCTCAGTTATTATATTGATCTATTATATTTTCTTATTTCCACTATGATTTATTACCATTAGTGCTCTAATATACTTTCCTTTTTTAGGGTACTAAACCAACGATCTGTATTTTAGTGGACTTGGGTTTTCAGATTAGTGAAAATTTGGGCCTATTGAAGTGCGGGTTGTTAGAAATATCCGATTGTTATAATTTAGGGTTTGATTTTTTAGTGCCCCAAATTATAATTTTCCTTTTGAAAACCTAAATTCAGCAGATAGTAATTGTGGGAACATTGTAATGAACACATTGTGAATTAAGTTTCACAATTTGACTCTAAGGCATTTGATGGTAATGTTGGGTTAAAATTTGGATTTTAGCAAAGATGTGTTAAAGGAATTCTAGAATATTTTGAAATAAATGTTTGAGAAATGATTTTGTAGAAGAAGTTGATTTTATAAAATTGATTTATAAATATGTGGTTTATAAATAAAAGAATATAAGTAGAGAATTTGAGGAATTAAATTTCGGCGCCTTTAAAAAATTATTTTCAAGGTTTTGGGAATAATAATTGTATTATTTGAAAGTATTTATGAATAGAATATTTCTAAGGGATTTTAAAGGAGATAGAAAGCACTGAACTCACTTTTTTCACTGGGAAATAATTCAGATGATGAATGCAGCATCCATGGTGTTCATTTTCGACTTCTTAAATGAGAAAATGCTACCATATCAAACTGCTATAAAATTGTTTAATAAAACAGATTTTGATTTGATCCCTAAAGCATGATTTGATCTACAAAAGGAAATATTTATATTATTATTATTTCAAATGGTTTTTGGAATAATAGTAATGGTTTACTTGAAAGTTTTTACAAGTATAAATATTTTGGAAAGAAAATTTTAAAGTAAGGAATATTTTTCTTTGGATTGGTTCGGGAAATAAGTCTCGATTTGTTTTGTGATGTTTAAATAATCTTTTAAGTGACGATCAGATGTTTGCTTAGTTGAACGTCGTAGTACACTTAATAAATTATTCTCTTTATTATTATACAATCGAAACAAGTTTGAATACGAATGAACCCAAAGCAAGTTGGAAATTGACATTTTGTTAAACATTTTTATGGAAATATATACAGTATTGTTTCAAAATGGGAATTTTGAAATAGAAAACGTATTTTATGTTAACAAGTTCGAGCGGCCTGAAAATAACTAAAAATGGGAGAAAGTTGTGTTCAGATGGTAAACACCCTCTTAATTATTACCCTTTGGTAAGGGAATGTGTGATATTGTGTGGTAGTACCCAATTCCTTGGTATCATTTTGGGGTTACTTGGGCTATATGTATATTTTTCATGATTAAAATATATAACATCATTTCAAAAACGGTTTTGAAATAAAACCGGTTATTTAAATCTTAAGTTTACTGAAGGGAAATAAAGTCAAAGTAAAAAGGTTTGAATCAGATAGTGGTATATACCCTCAGGATGTTGTAGGGTATTATATAAGTTTGTGAACTTAAGTTGAGTTTTTATGAAAGTGTTTTCACAAATAGTTATGGGAACAAAAGAGGTTAAATTTTTATGTGTTAACTGGTTTTCCTCTTTGTCTGATTGAGATTATATTTCGGGGTTAAAATTCTTTTAAGGGGAGGAGAATGTAATGACATGGAAATTTATCGATTGATTTGTAAATATTTAAGTTATTTTAAACATTCAATTAATTGTTTTTAGAAATCAAATAACCCTCTTTTAATTAATAACCAAGAATACAAAATTCATTTTTTAATTTTTTGTACAAAAATGGGTAGTTCGATGAAAAATAGAAAATGTGACCGAAACACATTTTTCGAATTTTTGACTTTTTATCGAACGACAAGTTGTAAAAAGTTGTTGAACCTTTGTATACATTTTAAACAACATTTAAATTCTAGGTTAAGTTAAGAAAATATTTTACTTTGAAATGAGTAAATAAGTAATATAATAATGATAAGAATTCATAATTATAAAAAATATTATTGAATTTGAAAATGAAGTGATGGATATGAAATTTGAATTGAAATTAAAAGATTCCTTAAGTATAAAAATCAACTATCGTACATGGAATATTTAAATATCCACCATATTTTAAAATGACTTGGTACGTTGGAGGCTTGGATAAGGTGAGAGAGTTGAAATTGAATTAAAGGGCATTTTAGTTTTTGGCCATTTCTACTTTTATTTTTATTTTATTTAACCTCATATATATACACTCTTCCCATTTCTTATCTTACTTCCATCTCTCATTTTCATATTCATATATATTAACTTCATCTTTTTTTCCATCTTCTCCACTTCCTTTTAATTTATGAAAAAAAATACATCTTTTAGCTCAAAATTTATCACTTTACTCATATTTTTTCCTTCTTCTCACTATCTTCGGTATTTTATTTCTTCATCTCTCTATGTAATTCAGACCAAAGAAAACAAAGCTCCTTCTTCCTTTCAAAAATCCATATCTCACAATCCTCTTTATATTTGCAAAATGTTCCAACATGAAAAGTGTTTGTTTGGACCTCTAGTACTTTTAAAAAATGATAATTCGACGTTGCATTGGGTATCATTATGGCCAATGCTTGAAACTAGTAGAGGTCAAGAAAATACAGTTTTTCATCGAGCATGGAATGACGAACAGATAGCATGGATGAGTTCGTATTATCAAGTTAAGATTTTTAGTGGTGGTCTCATGATTTTTAGTGGATTAGGGTAGTTAATGTGGTGGTTTGAAAGGATTTCATTCATATGTAGGAAATTCCCACAAGGTAGTGGTCGAGTGGGTCAATGGTGGTGTTTGGAGCAGCGTTGGGGGATGGCGGTGGTGTTGGAAGTAGTCACAGCTTCTCCGGTGGTCGTAGTTGCTCAGTCAAGCTTAATCTAGGGTTTGGGTGGCAATTCGTTTTTGTGTTTGATAATGCTATCATATGTAGCTTTTGGGGTTGTCGAGTTGGACGAAAGGGTGCTTGGAGGTACGACGACGAGTCATGGAGTTGATGGAGGTGGTGGTGACGTTTAGCATTGACTGAGGAGTGCGGAGGTATGCGATGGACGAGGTTGTACATTTACTGGAAGCATGAAATTGAATTGGGAGGCTCGGTCAATTTTCGATGGGGGGGCAGAGAAGGATGTGAGGGTGCTAGCATGGCGAGTGTGGCGAGGCGATTTTGTGGGTGGCCGGAGTTTGGTGCACTGGGATGGAGTTAGCCTATGCATGTGCTCGACGTGCATGCCTAGTGTGGGTATAGGATATTGATTTGGGATTTGAATTATAGGAAGGAGAAGGAGCTGTAGCTTATGGGTTTGGATATGGAGCGGACCTTGGGCTATGAGTTTATGGTGAGGAGTTAATAGTTTGCTTGTTTAAATTATTAAAATAAGCCATTAACTTTATACCGTGATAACGCGCTCATTTTAAATCCGTTTGACCCATGGATTTTTGCATTCGACTCATAATAATATCTAGAACACTGAGGTATAACTTGTTGATTGTCCGAATGAAGTATAATTTATGATATTTTAATATTGATTAAATTTAATTACGTTGTTTAAATAATAACGTAGCTAAATTTAGTATACTTCATTAGTGTTATCTATTTGGCTAAATAAAAACATCGTTCAGCTATTATAAATAGGATATATTATTTCGAACATCTATTTAGCAGAATAAAACATTGTTCTGCTAAAATCAAATTTAATAGTTTATTAATGACATCTGTTAGCAGACTAAATCCCCGTTCCGCTATTACATTAATTTGGACATTTATTCAAATGTCAGTAAGTAATATGTAGATTAATTAATATTGGATAAGTGATGGATTATTTAGTAATTGCTAGTCGATTATATTTACATACATGCTTGCTTATGTAAATACCAGTTATGTGACTTGAAAAGTTAAATTGAATTAAATGATAGCTTGATTAAGTACCATTGTGGTCGCTAATTCTTTTCCCGAATTTGGAAAGCTATGGATTTAAATTAACTTCAATTTTATAATAATTTGAGGTTAAGTGTGTGTATAATTATAAATGATGTTTTAAAGTTAGTTAATAAATTATCTTATTAATAATATTTTGTAAGTAAGTTGGTTAATTATTTTAGTAAGGATGTTTAAAGTTATTTAATTATATTATTAAAAAATGTTTAGAGATATTTGATTATATTATTAATGTTATTTAAAGTTACTTAATTATATGAATAATGTTGTTTTAAGTTAATTCATCATTCTAATTATGGCTTAAGTTAATTAGTTGATTTAAACTAATAATGAGTTAAGTTAATTAATTATTTTATTAAGGATGTTTTAAGTTAATTTATTTATTTTATTAATGCCGTTTAAAAGTTAATGACTACTTATTTATGATGTTTAAAGGTAATTGATTAATTTAATAAAGGTGTTTATAAATTATAAATTGTTTTATAGATGGAGTTTTTTACTTAATAAAAGGAATTATGTAAAAATGGGATTTAAAATGATATCTTTTAAAAAAACATTTAAAATGATATCTCGTAAAGGGGATTTATAAATGATATTTTGTGAAGGAATTTTATATGTGATATTTGTAAAAGAGATTTATAAATGGAATAAAAGAATAGATTTATAAGTGGTATTTTAAAGATAATGTAGATTATATTAAATATATACAATTTATAAAAATAATTGGATTTTGGATTTACAAAAGAATTCTTATTAAGGATTGTATAAAAGGTTTGTATAAAGGAGTTTATAAAGGGAGATTTATAAAAGAGTTTTATGAACATAAAGTTTTATTAATAGAAAAGGGTTTTTTGAATAGAAAGGAAGTTTATAAATCATTTTAGACATTTAGAAAAGAAGCTTTGTAAATTAATTTGGAGGTTTGTAATAGGATTTGTAAATATTAAATGAGCTTATAAAAAGGGAATTTTATAAGAAGAATGAGATTTGATTTTTGATAAAAAAAATCCTTCTTAATTATGGTGGTATGGAAAAATTCTTTTTCCATACTTAACACCGAAGGATAGAGGTTTGGTTTATAGTAAGTAATGTTTTAAATGATATTTGTTTTTGGTCAATTTAAATATGATATTGGAAAAGAGAAAATCTTCCTTAAGTTTTTGTTAATATACTTATACCGTTGAGATAAGTATATGGATATATTTTCCAAGTTTTGAATGTATAATGTTTTGTTAATATACTTATACTGGTAAGATATGTATATGGATGTTTTTCATGTATTGAAAGGAGTATAAGGGGTTTTAAAATACCTTTTCGTAAAGATATTTTGAATCAAATAATTTTGAAAAGAAATTTAAATAATGAAAGATTAATTAACAGAGGTCGAGTGGATCCCTCGTGAAATTTAACTTATGTTTTGTAACAACTCAGGATTTTCGACCCTTGAAAATCAACATTGATACGTCCATTATATTGCATGCTGAGATATCGAATGCCGGAGAACCCAATTGTTCGGGGAAAAGAAAGAAAAAGAAGAAGAGAAGAAGAGAAAACTAAAACTAAAACAACATAGAATTTCACAATTGCAGCAGAACAATATGTAATATAATATCAATGATCTTTAAAAAAGAGAAACTGACATATACATACATCAATCAGAGTACAACAACAAATCACAATCATCGGCTTGGATTGTTATAACAACCTGTCCTCACAAATGCTGATGATTTCAACAACAAAACAATGGAAAATAAACATTTACGTGAATACGGCTTGAAGACCTCCAACTCGTCTACTGAGCTCAAATGTATCCAAAGCAATCTATAAATATGTTCGGTTTGACCTAAGCATTATAATAAAATAACACCCGAGTCAGTCTGGAAACCGGCGTGAGAAAACACACCCAATTGGATTTTTAAGTTATAGAAAACCTTTGAAAATCAAAATTATCTCGTAAGACCACACCGCACATAAACACGGACGGGTTTTTACCTTACGATAACCAAAATATTTTTATAGAAAATCCTCTTATATTATAATAATGTCTAGAATATAAATACTTTTTAATCATAGCTGAAATTGTTACATTATTAAAATCCAACATACTAGGTTCTACATCTAAAACCGTAAAGGTTCGTAATGGAGAATAGATTCCATACTATGATAAGGTAAGGAACTACCATCCGAAGGTACATCTCTAGATAAAATGCACCGGGATCTAACAAGAATATCTTGTACCCCAGCTACACAGGACTGGCCTACCATTTGACTAGTAGTACCAAATATGATTACCCCACTCGTTAATGGGCCCCAAAGCATACATGAGTAGATAATAACCAATCTAGATTTGAAAAGACCATACCCTGATGGGAGCGATCCACTTAGCTCTGATGCATGCCCGATTTTTTTCATTTCCAGGTTGATGAGGCATGAGGTTAGTTTTACCTTTATGTAGCACTTGCCACTTGGAATGTTAACACTGCCCTCCAGGAAACAATGCAATACTAGCATTCATCCATACAAGTTCATTCTAGGACTGAACGAAACGCTTAAGAGCTTCATCTTTAATTTCACCATCTTCAAGATATCTTCACTTCGAAATGCTTAAGTTGGATTGAAGTGGTTTTCGGACAACATATTCAATCCCAGCACTTCGAAACAATATTAGATAGTTTTTGTTAAACTCAACCCCTGTTCTTTAGGAAATAAACAGTCAAAGACAAGAGCAGAGATCATTTCCGAACCGTTAGTGGATGGATTTCCTTATCATTTGTCCTAGGAGAACGAAACGAGATTTATATACATAGTACAACATCATCGGAGATGACCGTGCCATATAACTCACGTGTTTGTCCTAGATATTTCCAAAGTTACGTTTTGGGTCCAAATTTGATAGTCGGTTGTCTAACTATCCACAAACACACATCCAAATCATGGATTTTTCCATAGGGAAAAAACAACATTGGTTAAGTACATAAGCAACCACTAACCTCTTTTAATAAATCTTTTCATTAACTAAAATCACCTTGTAAATATTTGTACCAAAATACTTTTACAAAGATTCATCCACAAACCTTTATTTTTTTGATACTTGGAAAATATCTATATACTTATCTCAACGGTATAAGTATATTCACAAATAGAGAAAAGATTTCCTTTTTACACAATTCTAGAACAGATTTATAAATTCCTTAATAAATCTCTAAAACCCATTTATAACTCTACTCATTTATCTCTGAAATCATTTATAAACTCCACTTCAAACATTTCTAAAATTATTTACAAACCCTTTATAAATCCATACGACCGCTTATAAAACTCCTTTTATAAATCTATAAACCCATTTCAAAAATTCTTTTATAAATATCTAAGACCATTTATAAAACTCTTTTTATCCTTTAACTAAGCTTCCTTTAAGTTTTTCAAATCATGTTATAAGATTCCTCTTATAAAACCGACATCTGTTTATAAAACCCAATTTATAAATCTAAAGAAAATTTAAAAATAAATTCTAATCATACTTTAAAACACTATTATATAATAATAAACATTATAAATGAATAATAATTAACTTCAAACATCTTAATATATATATAATTAATAATTTCAAAAACATTCTTAATAATACAAAAATAATTTATCTTCAACATCGTTATAAATAATAATAATTTATTTCCAAAACCTTATTGATAAATAATTATAATTAATTTTAAACCATATTAATAATTTAAATAACTAACTTTTCAGAATATTAAAATATTGATAAACAACTTTAAAGCAACATTAATATGAATAATCAACCTTTAAATATAAATATATTTCCTTGATAAATTCGATATTAAATTTCAACATAATCATTTCCATATTTATAAAACTATATTTATAAATCTCTTTCAATTTTATAACATATCATTTAACATCTCCAAATCTATCCTCACTTTCAATTTCCAAAATAGAATCAACAATTTTCCTAAACAACATCCCACATCTTATTATAAATCTACAATTGTGATTCACTTTTCCCAATTTATCCAATGATAAAAGTTTCTATTCATTTATAAACACCGTTTATAAATCTATTCTTTTATCAATAAAATATGATTTTACAAATCTTCACTTAAATTATAAAATATCAACCTTATACGTTATCACATTTATAAACTTCCATATCTATAAATAAATCTTAATAAATGTATACACACACACACATATCACTTTATATAAAACAGTTAATAAATATTTATAACAAAATATTACTACCTTCTTTTTAAAAACCGTATTCTTTTATTTTAAAAGATGGACTTATTTTTAAGATTTTAAAAATCTTTATTTTACAGTTCAAAAATCTCTAGTTAAAATATTTTATAAACTATTAATTTATAATATCCAAAAATCATACTTTTTATTTTAAAATAAAATTTCTTCTTTTAGTAATTCAAGAGTAACTATTAAAACATATAAAATTTTAAAATCATTTAAAATCCTTTTAAAAACTAAATCTTCCTTTTTATAGTATTTCAAAATACTAAAAATATTGTCCAGTGCTACTATAGCACTAGATAGGAAAAAAATCATCCACGTCATCAAATATGGCATCCAACACATCATATCTCAGAATATATGAAAAATAAAATCAACAGTGTGAGAAATCTAGTTGGATCCCTCCAACTTGTCCCTCTGCATCACATACAGTATATAATCATGAAATATAAATCAACCACTTTGAGACAGGATCGTATACAAAGGGCCATCCACTCATACACAGGAACGCAATAGGGGCTCATCCGCTCCAAGGACGGGAATATATCTAAACCAACAAATAAAATAGTAAATCATCCAATCAGTCAATAACAATCAACAATAAAATATCCACACATCAAATAAATAATTTTTATTTTGACTATATAATATTCGGGTTAACCAAAAAGGTGAGTTTAACTCACCCTGGTTCCTATAGTCGCCAAAGCGCTCAGGTTCGAATTAAAATTGAATAGGCATTCAATTTTAACCAAAATTCCTATAAGCTCCAAACCCATCAAGCTCCATATCGTAGTATCCGTCGTAACGAGCGCAACACAACTTGTCGGTTCAATTTGGACCTCGTATGGAAAAGTTATGAATTTATAAACGATTAAAATAATTAAATTATAATTAACTTATAATTAATAAACTTTTAAACTTAATTACCCTCCCTCTCGATTTCTTATTCCAGGCTGCGAACATTTCTAGGCATCGCGACTTACACGCAACTTCCTCGACCACTGTGCCGCCATCATGGCCTCTTCGACCATCGCACCACGTCCCGAGCACCCCCATGCCAAGACGTACCTATCGACACCACCCTCGACAACTCCGCCGCCCCCAAAATGCCAGAAATCAGCCACGATTTCGCACCTTTTGATGGCCATAGCCACTGCCACCCCTCGCCGTTAGAAGATCAGCCACAATGGATGAACTCTTGATGACGAGCTCTACAAGTTTCATGTTGAACGTTTTGGCCGATATGGCCTTGATTGACGTGATGAACGTGGGCCGTTGATTAGGGGAAAGAAGAAGAATGGCAGCTGTTGTTTAGAGAGCTAAGGTTTTGCAAATTTGTGAATTATGATGGCTTTATATAGAAAATTTTCAATGCACAATTCATTTGTTAAAATTTTGAATTCCAATCGAGGCGTGCCATCTGGCGTTCTATATGTTATACCCCTATTCCGAATGCAATGGAACTAGTATTGAGATCCAATTCCACTATATATAGAGGTTAGCTCTCAAAGTCGAATTACATTAAATTAAATTCCTTTAATTAATTTCTACGTATTTCGAATTCGCACGACCAAACGGTACGTCCAATCACCCTAAAATTTGACGGCATACTAAAATTTTCTATTACGGATCCAACGGAACTAGTTTCGTCAAAATCTGAGACGGTGCCCCGGAAGGCCATTTTTACACGTTAATTAAAATGAATTATTATAAAAGCCAAATTAATCACTTTTAATTATAAATTAGAAGTTTACTATCTTTATTCTTATTAAAATAGAATTTAAATCAACTTTCGAAATCATTTTTATTCACATCAACTTCAAAATGTAATTATTTAAACAATTCCAAATATTAAGTTCAACAACTTAAATACCCAATAAATCGCTATATTTGAAATTCAAGTTATTTAACTTATAAAATTAACTTTTAAATATTTAAAATCAATTAAGTAATCCAAATTCAAATGATTGAAATTCTGGATCATTACATTCTTCCCTCCTTAAAAGAATTTCGTCCCCAAAATTAGCAAGTAAGAAAAATACCCTAAACCCATTAACTTTTCAAAACCAATTAGCTGGAATAGATTATAAAATTTCTAAGTCTTTTTATTTCATCCCCTTTATACCAACTTATTTCCATCCATTCATTCATTCCAAGTTTATAACTCAAAATCAAATTTTAGTTATCAAAATTTCCCTTTCAAAATTCTCAAAAAATTTCCAATACCTTAAATTTACGGAAAATTTTACCAGCGTCTCCTTTACGCGGCTCGCTCGAATTTTTTTACAATATACATATATATATATAATCACAAATGTACATCTCATCTTCAAGGATGAGATATCCCGTAGGTAAAAATATAAAAATACGGTATGCAATCCGAGATGTGCACCTTATTTTAGTATTAGCAAGCATATACAGCCAATGAAATGCGAAAGCGAGCTCCAAGTGCGAAGCATACGCCATCCACACTTATTAATCACTCAACAACCAATGAAAACAAGTACAGCGGAGGTAATATCAATATGTATAACATGGACAATACAATATCATATGCAAATGTAACAAGAGAAACCATCAAACGAATAATATCCATCCAATTTATTATCATCATATCAAATTGGAATTTCAAATATCAACATTATATTATACACTTTCATTTCTTGTTAACATTCAATTGATTTGTTTTCAATTTATTTACATTCAATTAATTTACATTCGATTTATTCCCATTCGATCGATTTACATTCAATTAATTTAATTTAGTTCTTTTAACCAAATAATGCTAGGAACCATTCTGTAGAATTTTACTTAAGTTTATTATAAACATTTTATAATACACCATTAATGTTTATTATCACTTCAATACTTAAGCTCGTATTCAAGTTTATTAAACAACATTCCCAAAACATATTCAATTCATTTTACAACTTAAGTTGAATTTCATTCCACAACTCAAGTTCATATTCATTCCATGACTTCATTTCCTTAATTCACTTAATTCATTTCAAAACCAATTCAATTTCATTTATCCTTTCTTAAGTTAAACTTCATTTCATTCAATTCCTTTCCTTAACTAAATTTATTTAACTTTACTTAAATTAAATTTTAATTTCATACCTTAACTCCAAATTTTACTTTCTTATCTATACCATTTCAAATTATAAGTTCAAAAACTTATTTTTATTATATTTATCAAATCATACTTTGGATTTTAAAATCAAAATTGTTTTATGAAAACACAACTTCGATGATAGCAATCAATCACTTAGAAACTCGAAAATGAACACCGATGATCCTACAGTCATCACCAGAATTATTTTCCAACGACTGGAGTGAGTTTAGTGCTTTCTATCTCTTTTAAATCCCATTTTAAAATATTTCTAACCAAAATATTTTCAAAATAATACTATTATTATCTTTCCAAAACCTTTAAAAACTATTTTCAAAATCAAAGGGATTCATATTCTCAAATTTCTTGCTTTAAATCCATTTTTATTTACAAATCATATTTATAAATATATTTATACAGTTTAATTTCCTTTCCATTTATAAATCGCATATATAAGTCATATTTATATAATCTCACTTCTTATGTAATATTAATTCACAAATGTTGATTATTTTAATTATAATCAATACTCTATAATTCATATTTATAAATTCACTTTCTTATATAACTCATTTTACAATGTTCATCTTTGTTTAGATTATAAAAAAAAAATTATTAGCACAACAACAAATAATAATAATCAAATATTATCATTCACTAAAAACCAAACACACCATATATATAATTATAATAATTTTTGAAAAATTATTCCTTTCCATACAAAATATAATCAAGGCAAAAAATTTCATTTACCAATTCTCAAAACAATACTGTGTCAGTTTCCCTTGTTTAAGTGTTTAGAAACCCCTATCGATATCGTGTCGTCCCGCGTACCGACCAAAATTCATAAGCTACTCGACAGAAAAATCAACACAATATAAGACATTTTTATAATCACTAACAAATAAGCTCTCATACACACACACACGCACACTCAAAACTCATAATAAGGCATTCTATTACCTTATCTCTTAATGAGTTACCCCACCAAAGCGAAGGTTCTCGCTTAACCTTCAGCTTTGATACCAAGTGTAACAACCTAGGATTTTCGACCCTCGAAAATCGATACTGATATGTCCACTATATTGTGTGCTGAGTAATCAAATGTTAGAGAACCTGATTGTTAGGGGGAAATAAAGAAGAAAGAAGAAGAGAAGAAGAAGAGAAAAAAATTGAAACAACACAGAATCTCATAATCGCGGTGGATGAGTATATAATATTAATGATCTTTACAAAAGAGAAACTGTCATATACATACATCAATCAGAGTACAACAAAAAATCACAATCATCAGCCTGGATAGTTATAACAACCTGTCCTCACAGACGCAGATGATTCCAACAACAAAACAGTGAAAAATAAACATATACGTGAATGCAGCTTGAAAACCTCCAACTCGTCTCCTGAGCTCTAATGCATCCAAAGCAATCCGTAAATATGCTCGTTCTGACCCAAGCATTATAATAAAATAACACCCGAGTCAATCTGGAAAACCAGCGTGAGAAAACACACCCAACTGGATCTATAAGTATAGAAAACCTTTGGAAATCAGGAGTATTTCGTAAGACCATGCCGCACATAAACACGGACGGGTTTTTACCTTATGATAACCAAAACATTTTTATAGAAAATCCTCTGATATTATAATAATGTCTAGAATACAAATACTTATTAATCATAGCCAAAAATTTTACATTATAAAATTCCAGCATACTAGATTCTACGTCTAAAATCGTAAAGGTTCGTATTGGATGATGGATTCCATACTATCACAAGAAAAGGAACTACCTTTAGAAGGCACATCTCTAGATAAAATGCACCAGGGTCTGGCAAGAACATCTTGTACCCCTGCCACATAGGACTGGCCTATCACTTGACTAGTAGTACCGAATATGATCACCCCCTCGTTAATGGGCCTCGAAGCAAACATGAGCAGATAATAACTGTTGGCGTCAAAATTGACCGCCAACACCCAATTATACGTGAAAGCATGAATATCCAACCACATATCACATATAGTACATGATGTAGAGAATATAATATGAAGAATAATCAAAGTAAAATGAAAGCAAGTAAAAGAGACAAGATTTATAGTGGTTCGGCTAACTCCGGCCTACGTCCACTCCAGAACAATCCTTTTTATTATACTGAAATTTGATTACAGTTACAATCCAAGATTCCAGAATAAAAATGGTAGAGTATCCCTAGGTAGAAGATGAAGAGAAGTAGAATGAGGGTCGTTTTTTCGAAGCCAAGCCAATTGTATTTATGGGCGAAACTTCAGTTATAGCGTCTTCTCACCTATATGGGCCAACCATAACAATCGGCAAGCCCAACTCTCCCATAAATAACGATCGGCATAGTCATACCAAACGTTATCCCTTCATCCAAATCAATGCCGACCCCTCTTCCTTCAAGAAAATGCTGATCGCTTTCGAGGAGTCCTTCATGCCGACCCATTTTTCACGAAGACGTGCCAATTCATCTTCTCCATGAAGAGATGACGATCCATTCTTCCATATGAAGGTACGCTGACCCTTCCCTATGAAGCCTAGAAGGTGTGTCGGTCCCTCTAAGGCATGCCGATCCATATTATTTAACTCGACATGCTGACCACTTTAGCGCAAGAGATGTATGCCGATCCTTCCATACCCTGAATGTTATACCGACCCTTCCTATGCCGATTCCTACTATGTTTCTTCATGCCATGCTGATCCCTTCCATGCCGACCTCTACTACGCCACTCCAAGTTATGCTGATCCCTATACATATACATTGGAGCACACCTACCCATCCCAAAAGCTAAACTCTGCTGAACCCTCCATGCCGATCCATCCATATGCCGACCCACCACCATGCTGAACCCTCCTATGCCGATCCATATTACATCAAATCATCTTATGCCGATCCTTTCTTATTCAAGCCAATATTCACCTTTCAAGCACACTGCATTGTTTATCCACTAACTATGTTTAATCCTGGCTTCATATTATTATCCGTAGTGGATTATCCATCCATCCATTTGAGCCAAATCCATGATATCTCAGTCTTGATAACCGTGAAGTCTATTGGGTTAAATCCACCTGTGTACGGCCTTGCCGAAAGGTGGGTTAACACTTTTCCCCCTAAAACATGCCTTGCGATAGGAAGGCGTGTTTTGTATTACCATACATCTAAAATTCGAAACCCGTAATCCTTTGATCGCCATATTATTCAATGCAGAATCCAGTCCATGGCCACTCCGATCCCATGGTCTCTTCGGATCATTAGCGAAATCCATGACTGTTCCGAGTCGATATCCAATTTCGGATCCATCCCAAATCCATTAACCGAATCCATGATCTCTCCAGATCATTTTATCCAAATCCGAGACCACTCTGGGTCCAAATCCTTAGACCTTTTCGGGATATTTAATCCAAATCCGGGACCGCCTTGGGTCCGTATCCAAATCCGGGATGGCTTCGGGTCCATATCCAAATACGGGGCACTCCGGGTCCATATCCAAATCCTTAGACCTTTCCGGGTCCATATCCAAATCCGGGATCGCTCCAAGTCCATATCCAAATCCTTGGACCTCTCCGGGTCATTTTATCCAAATCCAGGACCACTCCGGGTCCATATCCAAATCTTTAAACCTCTACGGGTCCTTGTCGAGCATGATCCATACTCGATGATCTGAGTAGACTGATCCTATCACTCTCCGGTGAAGCGACCTACCCTTTGTCAGGCATACTCCATATCCAACGATCCGTTATGTTCTATTCTTCGGCCTCAACTCTCTGATCGAGGGCTTAGTCCATGGGGTTTCCTACTTCTGCCCCGATCCCCAATCGAGGACTTAATCCGTGAGGTATCCTACTCCGGCCTCAATCCCCAATCGAGGATTTAATCCATGAGATATCCTACTCCAGCATCGATCCCCAGTCGAGGGCTTAAGTGTTCAAGTCCATCCCGTCGCTCTTCGACGAAGGGACTTGTAACTCGCAGTTATTACCCCGTCTCTCTGGTCGAGGCCATAACCGTGACCTGTATTATTTATTACATTAATCCAGATTTTATCACTCCAAAGTCCAGTTGGTAAAATATAAAATAAAAGCCTGTACAACCGAAAAAACTAAATAGCTATAGTATCAGAAAAATCACAGTTCGTAGTAAATGGAAAAAACAAAATTTCATAAACCCAAGCATCATGGTTCATCGTCATCTCAGAGCATGCCTAGGGACCGTCCTCGATCCCGTACATGTGTAAGAGACTTAACCGTACTACTACAGGGTTTATTACTTATTATATGCCATAAATCCAATCAATTAATGATAAGATGACAATGATGCCTTGATCTAGTGCCATTTTCATTCGAGGTGGACGGTGTCTGCTTTTGTTCCACCGTCGTAGCCCGAGTCCTTATGTATTGTTGCAGCTGACCATTCCTCACGTGTTACTTAGTGATATCCTTCAAATGCCTATGATCATTTGTATTGTGCCCGTCCAGCTCATGGAATAGGCAATGCTTGGCTGATGCCTGCTCGTATTCGGAGGGTTCCCTTTTCGCCGGCCTTCGATACTGAAGGCGCCTTCGAGTATCCAAATAAATCCTTTCCAGAGTTCCGACCAAATCCGTGTAAGAAGAGAATTTTGGTTCTCTCTACTGCCTTTTCGACATATTACTACCATCATTCATTTTCCGCTTGCCTTTATCATTCTTATTTACATCTCCTGATGATCCTCCACTTTGCACAGCATTCACCTTCGGTTTGTTAGCTCGTGCGTCTTCTTGTCGTAGGAACCTCTCTACTTCATGGTAAAACTCCTCTAGATCCATAGGTGGATCTCATTCTAGTGAATCCTTGAACTCTATGCCATTAGCAATGCCAGATACAACTGCCATCAAAACCATGGATGGATCTGTACGATCTACCGATGCCGCCGCAGCATTAAACCGTGTTAGAAAACTCCTCAGGGACCCTCTGGTCCTTTGTTTTAGTGTTGCCAAACTCACCACATTTTTGGGTCTCGAGATGTGAACTCTAAACTATCTCATAAACCTTTCGATCAATTCTGTCCATGTGCCAATAGAATCGCTTTCCAACTGTTTGAACCATGGCGCAGCTATATTCATCAAATACAAAGGGAAGCACTATGCTATAACCTCCTCTGATGCCCCCAGTACTTCCATGTGCCTCATGTACCTCGTCAGATGAACAGCGGGATCCATTCTTCCATCATATGTCTCCAACGTTGGTAGTTTAAATTCCGGTGGATTCCTGGCTTGTCTAATCGTAGGAGCGAAGGAGCTCATATTCACATCTTCCAAATCTCTATTTACCAATCCTCCTTTCATGGCCCATCTGATAATTTCCGCCAACCTATCATTGTCATCAAGTGGCAGTCTTTCACTATTATCCCCAACCTGCCCCTCGAGTGCGCGAGGGAATCCTGAAATCTGCTCTTCTAGATGAGCACAAATATCCCAATCAATGCCAAACTGCACAGCACCACCCGAGATCCTGCCTAGAGCGGAGCCAATATGACCCGGGGGCATTCCCCCAAGTGTGGAACGATCGGCACCGATTGTTCTATAACGATCATCATTACTTTGGCCAATCGTTCCTGGTTGGTCAGGGGCTGCTCTCGGTGGCTCCACTCTATCCCGTATCCTGGTTGTTACGTTTCCTTGGTTCTGATTCTGGACTTCCTCAAAACCTGCTGCTCCAACTCCATGATCCACATTTCCAGTGTTTCCTGCTACTCCATTTCCCTGGTTTTGCACTCCAGCTTGTCCAATCTGTCGGAGTAGGTTCGACATTATTTCCTCCTGTCTCTTCAGCATTCTTTCCTGCATAGCATCCATCATTGTTTCCATCTCGTCTCTGGTAATGAAGATTGAGGCCTGATTAGCTCCTGAGGAAGCCTATTGACTTCCTTCCTGATGGCTCCTCTCTATTCTCTATCTCCTTGTTGATTGCCTAGCCATTGCTTCCTAAATCCAAGTTCTCAAGCTTTCAATTCCAAGATCCTAACTTTCAAATCCCTAAATGCAAGCTTTCTCAGTGAAAGCACCAAAATTTTGGCGTCAAAATTGACCACTAACACCCAATTATACGTGATAGCACCAATATCCAGCCACAGATCACAAATAGTATATGATGTAGAAAATATAATATGAAGAATAATCAAATTAAAATGAAAGCAGGTAAAAGAGACAAGATTTATAGTGGTTCGGCTAATTTCGGCCTACGTCCACTCTCGAACAATCTTTTTTATTATACTGAAATTTGATTATAGTTAAAATCCAAGATTCCAGAATAAAAATGGCAGAGTATCCCCCAGGTAGAAGATGAAGAGAAGCAGAACTAGGTTCTTTTGTCAAAGCCAAGCCTACTGTATTTATAGGTGAAACTTCGGCTACAGGGTCTTCTCACCTATATAGGCCCACCATAATGATCGGAAAGCCCAACTTATCCATAAATAACGATCGGCATAGTCATACCGAACGTTATCCCTTTATCCAAATCAATGTCGACCCCTCTTCCTCCAAGAAAATGCCGATCACTTTCGAGGAATCCTTCATGCCGACCCATTTTCCACGAAGACGTGTCGATTCATCTTCTCCATGAAGAGATGCCGATCCATTCTTCCATATAAAGGTACACCAACCCTTCCTTACGAAGCCTGGAAGGCATGTCGATCCCTCTAAGGCATGTCGATCCATAATATTTAACTCGACATGCCGACCCCTTTAGAGCCAGAGATGTATGTCGATCCTTCCATACCCTGAATGTTATACCGATCCATCCCATTCGGATTCCTACTATGTTGTTTCATGCCTTGCTGGTCCCTTCCATGTCGACCTCTACTACGCCGCTCCAAGCTATGCCGATCCCTATAGGTATACACTGGAGCACATCTATCCATCCCAAGAGCTAAACTATGTCGAACCTTCCATGTCTATCCATCCATATGCCGACCCACCACCATGCCAAACCCTCATATGCCGATCCATATTACATCAAATCATCTTATGTCGATCCATCCTTATTCAAGAAAATATTCACCTTTCAAGCACACCACATCGTTTATCCATCGACTATGTTTAATCCTGGCTTCATATAATTATCCGTAGTTGATTATCCATCCATCCATTTGAGCCAAATCCATGATTTCTCAGTCTTTATAACCGTGAAATCTATTAGGTTAAATCCGTCTGCGTATGGCCTTGTCGAAAGGCGGGTTAACACTTTGCCCCCTTAAACATGCCTTGTGATAGGAAGGCGTGTTTTGTATTGCCATACATCCAAAATCCAAATTCCGTAATCCTTTGATCACCATATTAGTCAATGCAGAATCCAATCCATCGCCACTCCGATCCCTTGGTCTCTCCGGATCATTAGCGAAATCCATGACTGTTCCGAGTTGATATCTAATTCCAAATCCATCCTAAATCCATTAACCGAATCCACGATCTCTCCAAATCATTTTATCCAAATCCGAGACCACTCCGGGTCCAAATCGAAATCCATAGACCTCTCCGGGTCATTTAATCCAAATCCAGAACCGCCCCGGGTCCGTATCCAAATCCGGGACCGCTCCGGGTCCGTATCCAAATCCTTAGACCTCTATGGGTCCATATCCAAATTCGAGACCACTTCGGGTCCATATCCAAATCCTTGGACCTCTCCGGGTCATTTTATCCAAATCCAGGACCACTCTAGGTCCATATCCAAATCCTTAGACCACCCCGGGTCCTTGCTGAGCATGATCCATAATCGATGATCTGAGTAGGCCGATCCTATCGCTCTCCGGCGAAGCGGCCTACCCCTTGTCAGGCATAGTCCATAACCGACGATCCTTTATGTTCTATTCTCCGGCCTCAACTCTCCGGTCGAGGGCTTAGTCCATGGGGTATCCTATTATGATCCCGATCACCAGTCGAAGACTTAATCCGTGGGGTATCCTACTCCAGCCTCGATCCTCAGTCGTGGACTTAATCCGTGGGGTATCCTACTCCGACCTCGATCCCCAATCGAGAACTTAATCCGTGTTCAAGTCCATCCTGTCGCTCTCCGTTGAAGGGACTCGTAACTCGCGGTTATTGCCCCGTCTCTCCGGTCGAGGCCATAACCGTGACCTGTGTTATTTATTACATTAATCCAGATTTTATCACTCTAAAGTCCAGTTGGTAAAATATAAATAAAAGCCCGTAAAACCGAAAAAACTAAATAGCCAAAGTATTAGAAAAACCAGAGTTCGTAGTAAATGGAAAAAACAAAATTTCATAAACCCGAGCATCACGGTTCATCGTCATCTCAAAGCATGCCTAGGGACCGTCCTCAATCCCGTACATGTGCAAGTGACTTAGCCGTACTACTACGGGGTTTATTACTTATTCCATGCCATAAATCCAATCAATTAATGATAAGCTGACGATGATGCCTTGATCCAGTGCCATTTTCATTCGAGGTGGATGATGGCTGCTCCTGTTCCACCGTCACAGCACGAATCCTTATGTATTGTTGCAGCTGACCATTCCTTATGTATTCCTAAATGATATCTTTCAAATGCCTGCAGTCATTTATATTGTGCTCGTCTAGCTCATGGAATAGGCAATGCTTCCCTAATGCCCGCTCATGTTCGGAAGGTTCCCTTTTCGCCAGCCTTCGAGTATCCGGATAAATCCTTTCTAGAGTTTCGGTCAAATCCGTGTAAGAAGATAATTTCGGTTCTCTCCACTGCCTTTTCGACATATTACTGCCATCATTCATTTTCCGCTTGCCTCTATCATTCTTGTTTACATCTTCTGATGATCCTCCACTTTGCACAGCATTTACCTCCGGTTTGTCAGCTCGTGCGTTTTCTTATCGTAGGAACCTCTTTGCTTCATGATAAAACTCCCCTAGATCAATTGGTGGAACCCATGCTAGTGAATCCTTGAACTTCGTGCCATCAGCAATGCCAGATACAGCTGACATCAAAACCATGGATGGATCTGGACGATCTACCGATGCTGCCACAGCATTAAACCATATTAGAAAACTCCTCAGAGACTCTCCGGTTCTTTGTTTTAATGTTGCCAAACTCATTACATTTTTGGGCCTCGAGATGTGAACTCTAAACTGTCTCATAAACATTTCGATCAATTCTGTCCATGTGCCAATAGAGCCGCTTTCCAACTGTCTGAACCATAGCGCAGCTATATTCGTCAAATACAAAGGGAAGCACCATGCCATGACCTCCTCGGAAGCCCCCGGTACTTCCATGTACCTTGTCAAATGAATAGCGGGAATCGTTCTTCCATCATATGTCTCCAGCATTGGTGGTTTGAATTCCAGTGGATTCCTGTCTTGTCTAATCGTAGGAGCGAAGGGGCTCGTATTCACATCTTCCAAATCTCTATTTACCAATCCTCCTCTCATGGCCCGTCTGATCATTTCTGCCAACCTATTGTTGTCATCAAGTGGCAGTCTTTGTCCATTATCCCCAACCTGCCTATCGAGTCTGCGAGAGAATCCTATCTTTTGGACGAGCACCCATATCCCGATCAACGCCAAACTGCACAACACCAACTGGTATCCTCCCTGGAGTGGAGCCAATATGACCCAAGGGCATGCCCCCGGGTATGGAATGATCAGCATCGATCGTTCTATAATGATCGGCATTACTTTGGCCGATCGTTCCTGGTTGGTCAGAGGCTGCTCCCGGTGGCTCCACTCTATCCCGTATCCTGGTTGTTCCATTTCCTTGGTTCTGATTCTGGACTTCCTCGGCACCTGCTGCTCCAACTCCGTGATCCATATTTCCAGTATTTCCTACTACTCCATTTCCCTGGTTTTGCACTCCAGCTTGTTCAATCTGTCGGAGTAGGTTTTGCATCATTTCCTCATGTCTCTTCAGCATTCTTTCCTGCATAGCATCCATCATTGTTTCCATCTCGTCTCTGGTAATGAAGATTGAGGCCTGATTAGCTCCTAAGGAAGCCTACTTCCTTCCTTCCTGATGGCTCCTCTCTATTCTCTATCTCCTTCTTGATTGCATAGTCATTGCTTCCTAAATCCAAGTTCACAAGCTTTCAAATCCAAGATCCTAGCTTCCAAATCCCTGAGTGCAAGCTTTCCCAGTGAAAGCACCAAAATGTTGGCATCAAAATTGACCACCAACACCCAATTATACATGAAAGTACCAAAATCCAGCCACAAATCACAGATAGTATATAATGTAGAGAATCTAATATGAAGAATAATCAAACTAAAATGAAAGAAAGTAAAAGAGACAAGATTTATATTGGTTTGGCTAATTCCGGCCTCCTCCACTCCAGAATAATCTTTTTTATTATACTGAAATTTGATTACAGTTACAATCCAAGATTCCAGAATAAAAATGGCAGAGTATCCCCTAGGTAGAAGATGAAGAGAAGCATAATGAGGGTCCTTTTTTCGAAGCCAAGCCTGTTGTATTTATATGTGAAACTTCAGCTACATGGTCTTCTCACCTATACGGGCCCACCATAACGATCGACAAGTCCAACTCATCCATAAATAACGATCAGCATAGTCATACCGAACATTATCCCTTTATCCAAATCAATGTCGACCCCTATTCCTCCAAGAAAATGCCGATCGCTTTCGAGGAGTCCTTCATGCCTATCATTTTCCACGAAGACTTTTCGATTCATTTTCTTCATGAAGAGATGCCGATCCATTCTTCCTTATGAAGGTACATCGACCCTTCCCTATGAAGCCTGGAAGGTATGTCGATCCCTCTAAGGCATGTCGATCCATATTATTCAACTCGACATGCTGACCCCTTTAGCGCCAGAGATGTATGCCGATCCTTCCATAGCCTGAATGCTATACTGATCCTTCCCATGCCGATTCCTATGATGTTGCTTCATGCCTTACCGATCCCTTACATGCCGACCTCTACTACGCCACTCCAAGCTATGTTGATTCCTATACATATACACTGGAGCACATCCATCCATCCCAAGAGCTAAACTATGCCGAACCCTCCATGCCGATCCATCCATACGCCGACCCACCACCATGCCGAACCCTCCTATGCCGATCCATATTACATCAAATCATCTAATGTCGATCCTTCCTTATTCAAGCCAATATTCACCTTTCAAGCACACTGCATCGTTTATCCACCGACTATGTTTAATCCTGTCTTCATATTATTATCCATAGTTGATTATCCATCCATCCGTTTGAGCCAAATCCATGATATCTCAGCCATGATAATCGTGAATTCTATTGGGTTAAATCTGCCTGCGTACGGTCTTGCCGGAAGGTGGGTTAACACTTTGCCCCCCCAAACATGCCTTGCGATAGGAAGACATGTTTTGTATTGCCATCCATCCAAAATTCGAATTTTGTAATCCTTTGATCATGATACATCCAAAATTGACCACCAACAATAACCGATCTAGATTTGGAATAACCATACCCTGATGGGAGCGACCCACTTGGCCCTGCTACATGCCCGATTTTTGTCATTTTCCAGTTGATGAGGCTCGAGGCTACGTTTTACCTTTATATAGCACGTCCCACATGGAATGCTAACACTGCCCTCCAGGCAACAATGCAATACCAGCATTCATCCATAGAAGTTTGTTCTCGGACTGAACGAAACGCTTGGGAGCTCTGTCTTCAATTCCATCATCTTCAAGATATCTTCACTTCGAAATGCTTAAGTTGGATCGAAGTGGTTTTCTGACAACATATTCGATCCCGATGACTTCGAAACAATATTCGATAGTATTCGATAAACTCAACCCCACTTCTTTAGGAAATAAATAATCAAAGATAAGAGCGAAGATCACCTCCAAACCGTTAGTTCATGGATTTCCCTATTGTTTGTCCTAGGAGAACGAAACGAGATTTATATGCACAGTACGGCATCATCGGAGATGACTGTGCCATAACTCACGTCTTTCTCCTAGATATTTGCAATGTTACGTTTTGGGTCCAAACTCAATAGTCGGTTGTTTAACTATTCACAAACACACATCCAAATCAGGGACTTTTCCATAGGGAAAAACAACATTGGTTAAGCACATAAGCAACACTAGTCTCTTTTAATAAATATGTTCATTAACTAAAATCACCTTGTAAATATTTGTACCAAAATACTTTTACAAAGATCCATCCACAAACCCTTATTTTTTCGATTCTTGAAAAATATCCATATACTTATCTCAATAGTATAAGTATATTCACAAATAGAGAAAGAATTCATGTTTACATAATTCTAGAACAGATTTATAAATTCCTTTATAAATCTCTAAAACCCGTTTATAACCCCATTCATTTATCTCTGAAATCATTTATGAACTCCCTTTTTAACATTTCTAAAATCATTTACAAACCCTTTATAAATCCATAAGATCATTTATAAAACTCCGATTATAAATCTTATAAACCCATTTCAAAAATTCTTTTATAAATATCTAAGACCATTTATAAAACTCTTTTTACCCTTTAATTAATCTTCCTTTAAGTTTTCCAAACCATGTTATAGGATTCCTCTTATAAAACCTTCATCTGTTTATAAAACCCTATTTATAAATCTCAAAAACATTTAAAAATAAATTCTAATCATTTACTTTAAAACCCTGTTATATAATAATAAACATTATAAATAAATAATAATTAACTTCAAACATCTAATATACATATACATATACATAAAACAACATTAATATAAATATATTTCCTTGATAAAAATCCATACTTAAATTTCAACATATTCATTTCCATATTTGTAAAACTATATTTATAAATCTCTTTTATTTTATAACATATCGTTTAACATCTCCAAATCTATCCTCACTTTCAATTTCTAAAATAGAATCAACTATTTTCCTAAACAACATCCCACATCTTATTAATAAAATACGATTTTACAAATCTTCACTTTATTTATAAAATATCACTCTTATACATTATCACATTTATAAACTTCCACATTTATAAGTAAATCTTAATATATGTGTGTGTGTATCACTTTATATAAAACAGTTAATAAATATTTTATGACATAATATTACTATTTTCCTTTTAAAAACTGTATTCCTTTATTATAAAAGACATACTTACTTTTAAGATTTTAAAAATCTTTATTTTACCGTTCAAAAATCTCTATTTAAAATATTTTATAAACTATTAATTAATAATATCTAAAAATATATAATTCTTTATTGATGATCTAACCCTTGAAATCATACTTAAAACAAGAAAATTATAGCCCTTTATTTTATCTAAAATATTATCCCAAGATATATGCTTATATAAAATAGCTTTCATTAACTTCAAAATCAATTTGAGGTCATCGCACTTATAAAACCTTAGGCTATAAAGCATACAATAAAACTAATTGTATTAAGCGACATTAATATTGCCTATATAAATTATCGCATCTCTTCTATGTCACTATTAATAAATAGTTTTGATTTAATAAAGCATAGGGTCATAAGGCTGGTATCATCCATGTCGCATAGCATATTATGTAAGTTATAAGGTTTGCATAGTATAAAGCTTTTAAACTTGGAAATATGGGAATGTCGACATTGATAACCTTCGGCATCAATATCATAAAGTCATTGCTAACGTTTATATAAAACCATGGCTATTATACGACCACTATAAAGAACGTCGATATAGAAAACAGGCGACATCATTGTCTCGATAATTTATCTCAAAGGTAATATTAGCGGCATTAATATAGCCGATATAAAAATATGCAGCATTTTTTCCATAATACCTTTATCTCGAAAGTAATACTAATGGCATTACTATAGCCGATATAAAAATATGCGACATTGTTGCCATAATACCTTTATCTCGAAAGTAATACTAGCGGCATTACTATAGCCGATATAACATATGTGACATTGTTGTCATAATATATTTATCTTGAAAGCAATACTAATGGCATTACTATAGACGATATAAAAATATGCGGCATTATTGCCATTATTTAAGAGTTGACGATATAAAACATGCGACATCAAAATCTTTGAGGAGTTGACATTGAAAACTATCGGAATCGTCAATGCCAACATAGATAAATGCGACATAAGTAAGCGGCATTGAAAGTTGCGGCATGTATGGACTTCGGCATTAATTAATAAAGACATGGCAATCTCGTAATTAACATAAAAACTATTTTATTTCTTTAAAAAACAATTTTTTTTACCAACTCCAATCCTTGTCAAATTGCTATTGGATGATAAACTTCTTTATCAAATCCTTTTTAGAAAACTGCTTTATATTAGAATTATCATTCTCAAAATAATTTGCAAACCATTAAATTGATATTATTATTTTAATACAATTATTAAGTCTTTCTAGCCTAATAAATTCATATAAAATCATAAACAATTGGAAAAAATCCTCAAAAATCATAATAAATTGGAATTAACATATCCTTTAACATATACAAATTTTGGGACCAAAAACTTTATTTAATTATTTTTAATAATTAAGCCCGAAATAAATCATTTTCCTCACTTAGGAAATTCATAAAATATTCATACTGGGTTGGAAAATTATGAAATTAAAAATCCACTTCTAAAATAATGTTATGAACATCATATCCAAATTTCAAGTCAATTTGATTTCATAAACTAGGTTTTCATTCTTAAAACTTATTAAATAATTCCATAATAAATCCAGTAATTCATCAATCAAGCACATAATCAACCAATCAATCATAAAATAGCACAATAACAACATATGATTCGGTTTAGGGATAAAACCAAAGTAAACAAGCAATAGTGAAATGGATAGCTATTATTCACCTTGATTAGATAAAGAGATTGAGATTTAAGTGTTGATTTGATCCCCCTAAGCTTTATCCTTTGATTTCCTAGCTTTTTCTCTTCTTAGATCTCTAGCAATGGTCGACCTCTCTTCTCTATTTCGTTTGTACGTAATGTTATGAAATGAGGATAATGAGAGAATAAGGGTTTGAGTTAGGAAATAAGGATATATTCACATTTTACCTTCATTTTATTCCTCCTTTCTTTCTATGGTTTAATTAATCTTATTAACCAATTAATCATGGCATGGCCAATTTAATTATCAATCTCATTCTCCTTATGTCAATACATTATTTTATTTTATTTATCTATTTAAATATCTTATATGATGTTAATTAAAATTAAGGGTCTTATAGTGTTTTTGTTTTTGTGTGTGTGTGTGTGTTTTTGTGTGTGTGTCCTAGTCTCACGTATGCCGAACAAATTATTTTTTATTCGGTTGGTTTCCTTTCTGAAAAATATTGACTTGGTTTCGTTTTTTAGTAAACGTTAATTTAGATTTATTATATTTTGTTGATTTTAAACCGAACTAACCATTTGCCCCACCCTACTGACTACAATTCAGATTAGATTGAGTGTGGTTGGATTGATTTGAATTATTGTCGGAGAATCGAGTGGGAGCAATAAATGTTGAAGAATGGGAACCGTTTAAGTTGAGATTATTGGATTGAAGTAGCATAAGTTGATGATTCAGTAGAAGATAATAGTGTTTTAAGCAAAGGTTAGAATGTGCTTATTAGGTATTGTTTGCTAACGTTGAACGTTGAATGTTAAATACTGATTGCTGAATGTTGATTGCCGAATACCTAAAATATTATTTGTTTGCATTCTGATTAGTAATTTGTTTTATGGACATAACTTACCACTTTGACAATACCACCCCTCATTTTAAAATTAATTATTTTTTGGTGCAACTGTCATACAAAACAACTTAATCACCTTGTCTTATGTCTTATGTCTTATATACAAACTAGAGAAACAAATGCTCGTGTGTTTAAGTATTACCAAATTCACAAAACACGATAAAAACAAAAAATTTGATGAGTTAAATATATTCATGAAAGCTTGGTCAAGATGAAAAAATTTACTTGTGATGCGTCTAAATTATCAATTAATGTTTTCAGCACTATTAATATATGTTCGACGTGTCAAAACAAATTATCATAAAATCATCACACGTTTTCGTTCAACTTTTCATGATTTTTTAATATGTTGAATATTTGCATATGTATTGCAAATTTTTTTTTGGTTTACATTTTAACTTATGATAAATCAATATTGTCGGGTTTATTTATCTATATTTTTTTCATACCTGCGTACAAATTTCGTTTTATTTATTTTAGAATAAAAGCTAATTTTTCATACCTGCATACAAATTTCATTCTATTTATTTTTGAATAAAAACTATATCATAACACACACAAAAAAATGAATGATAACATCACTTGTCATTCACGTGACTGTTGCAACACTTGCTCCGGTGTTGGCTGCCATGTTCATAGTGAGGTCTACTTTCTTTTAATGAAAAATACAAAAAAAGTGCTTGGCCAAGCAAAGAAAGCAAGCGAACGTAGAGCGCGATTGCCTTTACAATTCCTCATACATACACACACGTGTAGGACAAGGATCAATTACACATCATTCTTGTTGCACCTCTATTTCTCTGATTTCTACCCCGCATTCCGATATAAATAATATAAATTATATTATTTAAGTTCGAATATGGTTAAAATTATGGAAAAAAAGAGGTATAGCAGCGTATGTGTATATGTGTGTGTCATTTCCATATTTATAAATTACTATATTTAACTGCAAGACAGTGTGCTGCTATCAAATTTTTTTTTCCTCACTATATTCATTTTTAGTGATTTGAGCAGTTGAGGTCTTTTCTTGGTAAAGAAAGCATAAGAGAAGGAGTGAGAGTTGGAGTCCAAGCATGGACGCTAGCAGAGAACGTAGCTTGAAGACAGGTGAGCAGAGTTTCATGCACTTTACGCCATTGAAGAAAAAGAAGGATTGAGAAATTACAAGTTATCCGTTTCATCAAAAAAATCTATGGTAGGAAGTTAAACTTTGGAATCAATATACTGCGGAATACCAAGAGATTTGAGTAGTGAATTGATTTATTTCTTCCATACCATAAAGTTTCTCGTCATGATGAACTACAGTCGTTTTTCAAGATTCTGAATATCATAGGTTGTCGTGGAAGAATATTAAGGAGTGATTTATACTTATCGATAACGTTTATTCATTAACATACTCGGCAGCAATGGTTCCCTGCCAATTAAGATCCATGGTGTTAAAAGACCAAAACTAAAAAAATGTATCTTCTATAATTTGAGAGGCTCAGATTCATAAAAAGCTATAAAATAAATGTTATACACACAAGTCAACACAAAGGAATAACTGCTTGTTACAAAACTATATTGCCTTTCATTCCACATTTCACCACCAACTTCCCAATAAAACCAATTTAATGAAAGCAAAACATGAACTCGTCTTCTCTTCAACTCTATTTTGCACTAAAATGGTCGTTTTTTCATAGAGCATATAAGTATTTGTTACTCCCTTAAATTAAGGGCGTAAAAAAATGTCTCAAACATCATGACAATCTTCCTTTATCTTTTCCATTTCTCTTGTGTTTCGGCCTTCACTGCTTGTAGCCGAATACAATCGACCATATTGACCACTTGTTGGTGCACTGTGTTCACTGCTGCTATATTCTCTACTTGACAGTCCCATTTTTCGAATTTTTTTCTGATCTTTATTGTAATGGCTGGAATCATAATCGGATTCACCGGTTGAACTGTGCGAGGTACGATTCAGTTTAGTGTCTTCGCTGAGATCATCTAGAGATACGTCTCCCTCTAATGCACGAACAATCTACATGACATCACTAGTACTTAGAATATCATCTTATTTAAGTATTTAATATCTCTTCTAATGTTTAATTAATTCAAAAACAACAATCTTTCAAATTAGGATTTTTTTTTTAATCCATTTATGCAACTATTCAAAACTTATTTACATTCAAAATATCTCAAAAACTAATTACAAAAATAGATCATTTTATATTGATGAAAGAAATTGAATTTTTGTATTGATGCATTTTGAGAGCGCATAGGTTGGTGCAAATCCTTACCCTTTGAAAGTGGAGCAGTACAAAATAACACTTAGGTAGAAAATAATTTGTTTCTGTAATTGGTTTTCAAAAAAGGGTAAATGTGTTTTAAGTTTTAAAAAGTGGTCTAAATGGGTAAAATGGAATTCTTGAAATTAAGAATGATTAAGAATGCATGACTAAAGTGACTCTTTAACAGTAAGGATACTGATAGCGACATAGTATGCTTGTTCATCTATAACTGGTATATACAAGTCTCACATCACTAAAGCAGCACAACATGCCCGGTCATAATATTTTTTTGGCCGACGTACCCAAAATATGAATACATTATTCTACTTAAAAAGAGTTATTGAATGAGTAAATATCCACTGTTTATGAAAAAATATTTAATAATCGTCGTGAGTGATATGAGTTTGCTATATACTATTCCAAAATTATAATGAATATATGAAAGAATATTGAAGAATCTCTCAGGCTAGTTGTAATTGAAGGCTGTCTTAGTGCATGTGAATGTATGAATAAAGCACCTGGCTCATTTTTGGGCGACGCCTTGCAGAATGCCGCACACATGATGCAGCACAAGCAATCATTCTAGCCATCTCGTTAGGGTTATAATTCTTCCCTAACCTGTAATCCACAATTATATCATAATTTCCAAAATCCATAGCTCGCATCAACAATGGTCTTGCCTGCATTCAGTAAACCTAAGTGCTTTGTAAGTCCATAAAGTACACAACCAAACTTAAGTTACAGAATAAAGGCAAGAACACAAGAGAGGAGGACTAAAATATGAGATGAGGATGAGATAAGTAACATTTCTGTCATATATATAAGCATAGAGAAATTAGTTTATAAACAATAATGAAAAGGTAAGACTAAAGTACGCAAGTTTCCCATAATGCGATGGTCTAGGAAGGGCCACCGTCACCTTGGAAGCTATGTAATAAATAAATATTTGAAGGAACTAATCCGAAGACTTGAATCCATAAACCATGGAGACACATTAAATTTTATTCTATTATCAAAGGACAAATTAGTTATGCCAAAATTTGCGAAAGCTAACCCAGTCAACAAGGCTATCATCCATGTCATTTTGAGCGGGATCAACAGGTCTTTTCCCAGTAATAAGCTCCAAGAGCATAACTCCAAATGAAAATACATCTGATTTGTCAGTAAGTTTACCCGATGATGCATATTCTGGTGCCATGTACCTATAAACAAAGAAAGGGAAATATATAAACAATCATTCAGATTTCAGACTCATGCCAACAAGTAATCTGTGGAACAACAACAACAACAACAACAACAACAACAAAAAAAAAAAAGGGAAAAAACAGAAGAAAAAAACATTCTTCGGATGAGTCTAAGAACTACCGACTCTAAGTACTACCGAAAAGGGAAGTCCTACCCAAACGTTCCCATAACCCTAGTAGAAACATGAGAGCTATTATCAGAAGCGATTCTTGCAAGCCCAAAATCAGCAACCTACACCAAACAGATTCCTTTATTGATAAAAGGTTTATCATTAACTAACTGATCAAAATAAAAATTGTAGTGGGCAAAAGGGCGAGCCTACCATTGCTTCGAAATTAAAATCAAGAAGGATATTGGAAGCTTTAACATCACGATGAATAATCCTGGGATGGCCTGTAAATTAAATTAAATTCATTAAATTACAAATTAATGACTGAACTTAAATGAATTGAATTTGATAGAACGTACAGTCCTCATGCAGGTATGCTAACCCTTTAGAAGCACCCAGAGCAATTTTTAACCTTGTAGGCCAATCCATAGTAGGTAAGCCATCCCCTGCACAAAGCTAGTTTCATATTTACCTATTTTCTAGTTCATCCTTGAAAATGGATCCTTCCAAAAAATAAAATTAAAATAACTAGCAAGAACTAAAAGCGTATGTAAATATACTTTTTGTATCTGAGCATGGTAAAAGATTATTCAAGCACATGCAAAGGGAAATATGACACCTAAGGCTGTCATTGAGTACCTGAAAAATCCAAAATTTGTCTTTATCCGTACCCGAAATATGAAAATTATCCAATATCCGAAAAATGAATATGGATGCGGATATGGCCATATCCACATACAACAATTATTCGTTCGCTTTTATCAAGGTTATAGTTGTTATTTTTTTATATTTTAGTACATAATATGATTGTCATTTACTATTTTATCTAGATAAAAAATTTAATGTGTATAAAAATCAATATTTGCTGCTTAAAATTATTTTTCTTAGCATATTTATTATTTTTTATATTTTTCATACTGAAATGGATTTATAATGAATCAAAATTTTCTGTTTGTTTGTTTAGATTTATTAGTTGTGAACTGGACGAAGAATATCCGATAAATATATGATAATCATCTGCATCCATGAATACGGATATTCGAAAATAATTTCGGATACAGATACGGATGACACTATCCGAATCCATATCCGACGTTTACAGGCCTAATGACACCTGTCTTTAATCTTATTACAATTCAAGATTTCTAGCATTGTTATCAAAAAAATTTAAAATCCTATGACTTGAATCCCAACGGATACCTCCAATTATGGTTTGATTCTTGAATTCTAATTCAAACTCAATGTTTATTACAACTCAAAAATCAAAATATTTATTTAAATTTAAGATACAAATTTCATTTTTTTTGTTAAACAAAATAAAGATAAAACAAGATAGAAAATCAAGTTTTAGCTCAAGCATGAAAATTACTTTCAAAACCATAAATGATTACTATGAAAGAAGAATTAACGTTTTTACTTCTTACACAGTTAAAGGTTATTTGATAACCTAGATGACCAAAATTTCTAGCATTTCTCTTTTGTTTACCACAAAGTTGCTGCTTTGTCAAAAGCACCAAAATTCCAAGCATACAAACATGTAAAATCATTAAAATAGGAACTCTTTGAATCTAAGATTCACGATTTAAATCCAATTTCTATTTGAAAGTTCAAATTTAACGATTAGAATCACATTTTGGAAACCTTAATTTCCATCACATGACATTGATACTATATTGTACAATATAAACAATTGGGGGTGATTAGCCTTCTAGGAACTTATTTAGTTTGATATTTGATAACCTAACAATGTAAACTTTTGGCCAATGATTGATAACTGTGAAGTAGCTGTTCATGCTTGTCTCAAATCACATCATTGACATAAGTAATTTATCTTCAAATGCACAAGAATGTAATGCTGTCCCACAGTTAGCAAATTAACCCTCTGGTGTTAGTGGAACTCATCATAAGAGTATTTATTCAAAATTGTTAATATAGGTAATTTCAAAGCTCTATCTCTAATGTCACAACCGTCTTTAAAATATCACATAAAAAGTATAATAAAAGAAGCCAAACAACAAGTTACCATGCAAATGGTACTCCAAAGTTTTGTTAGGAACAAATTCATAGACAAGCAATCTTTGATCCCCTGAAATGCAGTAACCAACCAGTGAAACCAAGTGCTTGTGATGCACACGGCTAATGATTTCAACCTCTGCTTGAAATTCGCGTTCTCCTTGTCTGCTTCCTGCTTTTAATTGTTTGATTGCAACTTCTTGACCATTTGGAAGGATCCCTTTATGTACATAACCAAATCCGCCTTGACCAAGAAGATTAGACTCTGAAAATCCATTTGTCGCAAACGCCAATTCTTCGTACGAGAACATACATCTTGTTATGGTTGATAAACTTGGGGTTGGTAGAAGTAGTGTCCCATGCATTGAAGATTTAGGCATGGATCCACTACTGCTGTAAACCGGATGTCGTGGAGATCGAGAATCATACAATGGAGGGGTTGGAGATTGTGGAGGTAGTTTTATAACATGATCTTCCAATGGAGGAGTACTTTGTCGCCAATTTTGAGGATGTGCATATGGATCATCTAAAACACATTGAATATTTAGTCTAAAGTTGATCATAATTTTAGTTATGCAGTAGAAAAGATGTGTAGAACATGAGGAATTTCGTTGATCGAATCAAATTTTTCAGAGCATGAGTGCATGTTAAACTACACATTCCCCTATCACCCATGAGTACATAGAATAATACCTGTTTCAAGCCACACGCATGGTGTACCAATAAAGTGTGCAAATATAACGTTCAAGACAAATGCATCAATCATTTGTTTCACTTTGTTGCCAATTTTGAGGTTGTGCATATGAATCATCAAGAACACATGAATGTATATTTTAAAATAATCATAATTTTAGTCGAGATCGAAAAAATGTGTAGAACACGAAGAATTTTGTCGCTCGAGTGCATTTTTTCAAAGCATAGGTGGTGGGTTAAGTTACAATTTTCCAATCACCCCATTAGTACATAGAAGCAACGTGTGAGGTTTCGACCGAAGTACCGATATTCTATTGTTCCGTTTCGGTTTCAGTAAGGATCGAAACCAAACCAAACCGAAACTCCGATTCAATAAAAAATACAATTGAACTTCAAATTTTACGGAAGAAACTCAACAAAAAATTATTTTAAATTCCAAATATATGAATATTCAAAGTTTGAAATATTAACTTATGAAACATCTGAAATCACAAAATATATTAATGGTGTAACTATAAAAAGTTAAAAATGAAATAATAAACAATTTTTTTTTAATGTTATACATATTTATGGTTAAGTAGTATTCTTCGTCTAACCATATTTTTCAGTTAAAGATAAGTTATACATTTTGTTTCATTAAATTAAACAAATATATGTGCAATATTTCGAAATCAAAACTAAAATCGATATTTTCAAAATTTAAGAATTAGATCGAAATTCTTAAAATTACAGAAGACCGAAACCGAGATCTTGAACCTTGCACGGAAGGTAACCTGATTCAAACCAACCCACATGCTCTACCAATAAATGTGTATTATTTCCCTTTGCTTTGTAGCATACTACATGCTTACATTAGGTTGATTGAGTAAAAAAAGTATTTAATCATTTAATAAATAACAACTTGACGAGTCTCATGCAAATATTTATAAATTATATTCATGAATATTCCCTACTTATCATTCGTATGAAATCAACAAATATTAAAATATTTTTTAGTTTCAAGGTTTGAGGTTTTGACCATGGTTTAAGGTTTCGGCCGGAACCTCGAGATTCCGGCCACCTCGGTTCGGTTCCGGCCGGTGGCGGGACGGAATTAAGTTAAAATCCCGTCCCGCTAACTAACGGTTAAAAAAATCAAAAAAAAAAAGATGACGAAGAAGAAAAATCAGTAAATTACCTACCGGAATCGAGAGTCGAGATGCAAATTCGAGTATTGTCGTCGTCGATTTCATAGCACAAAGCAGCGATTGTCGTCGTCGTCGATTGTCGTCGTCGTCGATTTCATAGCACAAAGCAGCGATTGTCATCGTAGTCGATTTTACCGTCATCTTCGGTTTTAGAGTCGTAGAGATTCGAGGATCGAGATGCAAATTCAAGGTGAGCATCTCATTCGATTTACTGTCGTCTTGTTTGATTTTGCAGTTTGCCCTAGAGAGGAAGAAGCGGTTTTGTAAACTAAGGCTGAAGTGAAAGCCCTAGAAAGATGCAGTTTTGTAATTAAAGGCTGAAGTGCAAACAGGCTAATTAAAAATAGATTTTGGGCTGGGCTTTGAAATCAAACTAAACATCATTTAATTTTATATATTTAGGACTGAATATAATGACATAAATTGGGCTGGACTAATTTATTTAATTTAATTTAGTATAATTCTAATTTTAAATTAAATTTTTTTTGGTTAAGTATAAAAATATTAAATTAGACTATATTTTATATTTTATTTACCGTTACATTTTCATTAACAAACCATTGAAAACTGAAAGCAGAACCGAAACCAAAACCAAAACCGAAACTTCCGAAATCATCCGAAACTAAGAAAATTTCAAAAGAACGAAACCGAGATTTCAAACCTTGGTTTTGACCAAACACGGAGATTTTGGTCGTTCTGTTTAGGTTTCAGTAGAGACCGAAACGAAACCAAACCGGAACTTCAACTCGGTAAAAAAAATTATCGAACTTCAAATTTTGCAGAAGAAATTCCAAAAAAGAATTAATTCGAGTTTCAAATATATGAATATTCAAAATGTAAGATAGAAAACATACAAATTCACAAAATATATAAATGGTGTAACTAAAAAAATGGAAACGAAATAATGAACAAACATTTTTTGGTGTTATAAATATTTGCAATTAATCAGTATTATTCGTAATTATCTTATTTTTTAATCAAATATAATATGTTTTTTTAAATAAATACATGCGTAATTGTATGAAAAATAAATAACAAGATCCAAAATCGAAACTGGAATCGAATTCCTAAAATTTACGAATTACATCGAAATTCCTAAAATTTTACGAATTACGTCGAAATTCCTAAAATTACAAAAGACCAAAACTAAGATCTCGAACCCATGTTAGTTTCTGTTATGAAATCATATTAACTCACCGTAGCAATTAATAATAAACAACAAATGGAGGTTTTTTTGGCCAATTAGTTCAAAAACTGTATTATTTTCATTATCGAATTAACAAAAAATACCTTTTTTCAATCCTAAGTTGCTACCTACTTGTAAGATAAGACAAAAATAGTATTAAAACTTTTAAAAACAAAAGGAAGAAATATCTCATATTGAAGATTCACTAGATGGATAAATTTAACACATATATATATCACTGCACGCTAGTATTATCACCATACCACAGGAAAAAATCAGAAATTTTGGAATACAGACTTCATTCTCCATTTCAACATCAATTTTAATATCATTTCAACTACAGTCCTCGCCCTAGTACTAACTTAATCTATATCTAAAATAAATCATAATTGGTTCGTATTTGAGAAATCGTCTCATAGAAGAAAAAAAATTAAGTTCAATTCATCATGGCCTATCTTTTATCATATATTTTTACATATAATATATCTCTATATCTACTTCTACTATTAATAAAGAGAATTGAATGAATAGGATTTCCACCGTCTCTTTTTGAAATTCCAAAAAACCCTACACTTATCAACAGAGTATCGCCATCGGTTTGCAACCTCCACCATCATCCTCTTTCCGACCATCCATCGACGGAATTTTACTATCAATTTGCAACAGAAACCAACAAAATTGCTTGAAATATAAGTGTTGTAACCACCAAAACTTTTGCACTTATATCATACATCTGTCTATTAATTTAATATTTTGAGTGCGCTCATCAAATCAAGGATCGCTTTTATTCTGGAAAAACCGTGTTTGCGCACACACAGAATTCCTACTACGTTACTTATCACACCTTATGTTTTAAGCTACACAAGTATCATAATTCCAATTGTTACAATTTTATAGCAAGAATGTCCATTTCTACAAAATATCGTTTTGAAATTTATAATCCCTTCAAAATTATAAACCAGTATTACCTATAATAACATATATTTTAATTTTCTATATCAATTTCGTTTGTGTTAAGAATGAGCTTAATTTTTGTAGGGATATCTTGAATAAGAACCATTTCATATCAAAAATATCATTCGCTGAATGTAATAATTCTTAAAGCTAAATCTTGTACATGAGAAATGACCATCGTACACTCAGCATCCCAATTTTTTTGAGCTACACAATTCCTAATGCTTAAAATTTCAAGAATACTAAACTTACATTATAAATAAATGTCATTTACATAAATGAGACCAATTTGAAATATCTAATCACTTCAGAAACCGCTAAACCATTTATTTTATCCATTGATTTGAAATATTAGTTTAATTATGTTATTCAAATGAGCCGCATTTTCGTAGATATGATCTCAGATACTAAAAGAAATATCATGCTTCTTGAGAATCAAATCAAGAAAAGGTAGTTATTTACCTCTCCAACATATTTTTCATATTTTTCTGGATGTACAAAGTAAATCAAACACTATAGTGAACTCGAAAGAAAAAAAAACCTCACAGCACATACTTCAACTTCAAGCAATGAGCGAGCAAATATACTACCGTCGTTGGAATTCAATATGTTTCATCCTCAAACACACGTAACACCTGCATGTTGTAAATGACATGCACATCTTTTTGACAAAGTATTAAATATGCAATTGAAGAGTGAAATTTAATCTCCAACCATTTTTTATGAATATAACATAACATTGTTTAAATAGGACTTAAATGAGAGGATAGTCGTAATACAAAAGGAGAGACAAAATATGAAGGAAAAAGAAAGACTTTAAATGAGTTTTTTAGTGCTTGAAAATGTTGTGGTTAGAAGTAAATATTGAAAAGTCCTATGTTACCGACTATTTAGTACTGCTCATCTGTACATGATAATAAATATATAAACATACATCATTTACATACACACTATAAACTATAATATCAGTATATAGTCAACTTTGACCACACAATTCAAATTCCAATTCCATCTTGTATTTTCAAAATTTTAAAGTTAAATATAAATTTAAAACTAAATCAAAACCATCTACTTTTAATACTCATTTATATGTGACATGCATATGATCATTTCAGACAAAACATCAAATATATCATTTAAAACTATTCATCACAAAATTATTTAAAACTATTTATGTCTAGTTCGAGATCTCGGTTTTACATATGAGCAAAACAAAAAATTAAATCTAACTCATATCGCGTCTTGGTTTTATACTTGAGCAAGACAAAATATAAAATCTAATTTATATTGCGTTTAACACTAATTTCGTATGAGATATTAAAAATCTCTGGCGATATCGCCAATTTGAGATCTAGCAAAAAATTGTATGTTTTCTTCAATATAACATTTCACTTTTTATACTAGTCTATATGAAATTAACCTACCAATTATTATCATTTCATATGGATGAGTCACAGTAAACTACTTCATTTGTTTTCTTCTTCTTATCAATTTTTAAATGAGAGAAACTCCTCACTTAGTACCAAGCTAATCTAGTTATTACTCCTTAAAAAAATCTTATTGTTCCAGTGCATTATATATCGCCTATGTATATTAAATATGTTAGAATTCCTATTTCTATTTTCTTATATATCAATCAATAAAATACCTTCAAAATATCAAATTTAGACTAATAAGTTACTTAGGGATAGTTTGAGTTGTACTTTAAGATCTAAGATGTCATTCTGAGATGTATATTTGATATACACTTATCTCAATCAAAATCTCTCCCATTATGATATATTGTTTGTGAAAACCATAGGAGGCATGATCAAAATATGAGATTTAAGATAATATTTGCATCTACAATAAGAAACGGCCAAAAATATAAGTCAATTTCGATTGAAGAATCATTGGGTGGAAGGAGCGCTATGGCACAAGGCATAGTGTGGCGGAAACTACGCTTTTTCACCCTAAAGCACGGTGCACAGGGGAAAGCACTGAAAGACGCGTAAGATGCATATGACACACGATGCAGAAAAATATGTGTTTTTCAATATTTTTTATTTTTCACGATTAGTAAATGTATAGAGATTAACAGTTATCGTATGTTTTTTTTTGTTATGTTTTTTTCATGTTCTAATGAATAGGTTTTCCTGTAATTCTTTTTGCTTGAAGACAAAAATATGTTCAAATTGACGTGGAATCTAATAATTTTTATGTAATACATATTCTCAAGCAAGCTGTAATACAAAATCTATCATGTATGTATATGTATGAACTAGTTTCATGTTCTTTGTTTATCAGTAATAGGTATAATTATTTTGGCTTTAAAAAACTATTATACTTGAAATTCTATGCTTTTTGCCATTATGTTCAATGATATTTTTGCGATATTATTAAAAAGAATCTTTGTTGTACATGTTTTTAGTAAAATAAGTATTGATTATATCAAACTTTTTCAATTAAATGTAATGTAATAAATTTACAAAAAATCTAAACAGACGCGGTAAATCAAAAAGGCGATCACGTGTGCCTAATACTTTGGAAAGTTTGCACCATTTTACGCCATGCACTGTTAAAGATTGTCGGTAAAACAATGTACACAATTCTTCGAATCACAAATGTACAAGATAAAGCAAATCAATCTGATTGGCATGGATGAAAATAAAAATTTGAAATGATTAAAATCTCGATCTTATAACTTGTTTATTATGTTTAATAAGAATGCAGAAACAAGAGCAAATATCAAAAATTTCTGTTGCATAACCCTAAAAAAATGGGCTAAAGCAACCAAGGCAAAGATGTTACTGATTGAGAAACTTGTGGAGATCTCCAGTTTAGCATAATTCATTGCAAAGTTTTATTTCAGTTCAAAAAGGAATTCTACTAAAACTATACTACTACATGCTGCTAAAACCTTCTTTGAATGCTGCTTATATGCTTCTTTTTCTAATACATGCCACATCTCAAATGGGACATCAAAAGGTAGTGGGAGAAGATCAAATTAGTCAAATTTATCCTAATCCGCATACGAAATCTATTGAAGCCAAATCGAGCACAATTTTGGAGAAAAGAGAGTGTATGGGTAGTCCACCACAGAGTTATACAGTGCACAAAGGCGCAAAATCATCCTCGAGTAACAATGTGGCAAATGACATGATAAACAAAAAATGCCATTTTAATTTACTATGTATTTATTAAAAAAAGTTATATTTATTATACATCGAAATTAACAAAAAAACAAACTAAGATACTCTACGTTTCTTTTACCCAAAAATGTCCCACAAAAATTTATAATATCACTTTGAAAAAATGGATATAAGCATGAAATTTCAAGTACACGTGCCATTTTAAAAGTGAAAATAAAAAATGACAAAAGTTATTACATATAAACTAGAAACTAAAACATGTTCAGTTAATGTATGTTTAATTTGCTTCATGAACAAAACGTGATATATTAGAGAAAATAGTTAAATAACTTGTAAAAAGTAAAATTTTATCATTATTTATTTCACAATTTGTAAAAAAACAAGTAATTTTCTAGTTAATTTATCTGAAATGAAATTCATTTCATTATTGAATATTATTTGTTGTCAAAAACATAAAACGTACAAAGTATTACTTTTGAAAGCAAAACGAATTAGAATCAATCAATCATATAATATCGTTGAATGCTTAATCATTTGTTTAAAGTTAAATTTGAAGTTAAAGGCTTATAACTATTGTTTAGCAATTAAACTTTCGGCTGCAAGCTCATAATTACTTTTATACATCTTAAGTGATAGAAAAATAGCATGATATGATTTTGATGTATTTTGCTTTGTGTGATGTTTGTTCTAACAAATTCATTTTTGCATCATTCTAAAATGTTTCTTTTGTATTTTAATTTTATGCCTTTTTTTTAGAATATGAGTGATCCTTAGAACAATGAGAACACTCCAAACTTATTATTAATAAATAAAATAAAGTTATATCGGTAATACAAAAATGAGCCCTAACAAACAAAATGGTCCAGCGAAAATAAGGTAGTTAAGGTATCAAGCTTGCGCCTTGGGATTTTTTGCACCTTGAGTCTTTTTGTGCGCATTGGGATTTTTTAAGTCTTGAGCCATTTTGTGCGTCTTTTATACAACTTCGCGTTTTTCTACTTTAAAAAAACTCCACAATAAATTAACTTTAAAAATGATAATTCTAGTGTCAAAACATATTTGTAAACAATCGTTTTGCAAATAAAAAATGCTAGCTATTAGATGCGAAATCACAAAAGATATCCTTGACCAAAACGATGTCAAATTCAAGTCTACGACTCTACAACACCAAAAATATAAAAATTACAACAAAAAATTAGAAACCATAACAAGTACAAGTGTTCAACACAACACTTGAAATTTAATTCAACTTCTAATCACTAATATACAATTTTAATTTAACTAAACTTTAAATTCAAACTAAAATTAACAAAAATTAAAATTAAATTAACATTACCTAAAACTTTAAATGTAAAATTAACATTAACTAAAATTAAAATTAAAATTAACTAAACTTTAACTTAAAATTAAAATTAAATTACAATTAATTAAACCTTAAATTAAAATTAAAATTAACTAAACTTTCGATTCAACTTAAAATTAACTAAAATAAAAATTAAATTAACATTAACTGTAAATTATAATTAACTAAAGTTGAATTAAATATAAAATTAGTTAAAATTAAACTGATTACTTTTAGTTACTGATTTAAATTTAATTTAAAGTTTAAATTTAACTTAAACATTTAATTGACTTTAATTCGACTTAACTTAAACTTAACTTTTAAACACTAATTACTTTTAAAATACAAACTTAAACTTTCGTAACTTAGTTAAATACATAAGGAACATAAGGGGAAAAAACAGTATCAGAGCCAAGAAAAAGAAGTTGACAAAGTTACAACCGTGACGGCGACACCGGGCAGGAGCTTGCGGCGGTGGTGACTTGGAGCAAAGGTTACGATGGCAGCGACAACAACTTGGGGCTTGATTTGAGGTAGAGTTTTTTTAACAGAAGTTGAAGTCGCTTAAATTTGGACTTAATTTGGGGTTGAGAACTAATTCGAAATTAACTCGACCAAAGGATGTTGGGGAAAATCTTTTCAGATGATCAGTTTAAGGGAATAAAAAAACCCAACGCAGCGGAAAAACAACGAACTAGATCGTGATTATAGTAAGACGGAACAAAAAGAGATAAACACCAGAACAGACAGTAACAGATCAATGCAATGCAGAAAAATAAATAACACAAGTATTTATAGTAGTTTCACTACCGCGAGGCAGTGTACGTCCACTTGAGGAGAGGAAATTTTATTAATCACTGAAAAATTTGAGTTACAAGATTGATTCACTTTTGGAGACTATACACAAGAAGAATTTACAATACAGACAAAATTCTACAGAGTTACAGCTCTCTAGAATGGCTCTGAAATTAGCTTTTAATTTCAGTTGTCATTGTTGTCCGAAAACTCCCATATTTATAGAGTGAAGATATGAGGAGGGGTAGCCGCTATATAGCAACCCTGGGGTTTGGTTCGGCAAAAAACACATATGGTTTGGTTCGCCATACATCACCCGGCATTTGATTCGGTAAAACCCAAACTGGACCGTCTAAGCTCAAACGCCGAACGAGATTTTTCGTTCGGCGTCACCAAAACACCGCTTCAAACATTTCATTCAGCATTCCTTCCACCGAACGAAAACTAATGCCGCTCCAAATTCGTTCGGCAAAAACATTTCACCGCTCCAAATATCCTTCCAAGACTCGATCAGCATCACTACCTTCCTTCACCGAATCAAATCAGCTCCTCCTTTCTTCTTGGCTTTCTCCTCTTCGTTCGGCAATTCTTGGAGCTAGGTTTCTTCCTCCGCGTCATGGAATTAGGTACCAAATTTCTAACAAAGGAAGCACTCAATTTCCAACCCACGAACCAAACTCTAGTTGAGGCACGCTTTTTAAGCACCTTGGAGATTCGTCGTTTTAGCAAAAGGCGTGCTTTTTGGACGTCTTGAATTGCTCAAGCACCTCAATTTTCAAAAAGATGCAACTGCTGCACCTGAGCTTTTTTGCGCCTTAGGGGCACACGCCTTAATAACACTAGCGAAAATATACACGAGGATCAACAAAAAGATAAAGTCATAGTTATGAGCAAATAAATAAGATAATTACAACTCAAGTTCAAACGATAAGCGGACAAAAAGAAGATTTAGATAACTAGCCTAATCTAGCCACAAGGATCTTGCTAAAATTCTTGGAAGGGGGTCTGTATAATGGAGCAAGAGATGAAGAGATTGCAGCCTTCAAAACGTGCAAATAAACAGGGAAAGCGAAAGTGCAGAACATAGTAGATGGCAGGTGCACTGGAGAGGAGCTGCTGGGTAGGAAGAAGTCTCTATTAAATGGTCATTTATACTTTCAAATAGTCCTTTACTAATTTTGATCATATCAAACCCCTAAAGTCTACTACACAAAGGTCAGTTCTATTCAAAGGGAGATGTTGAAAAAAGTGACCGAATGGGGGAATTGCTAATCTATCTCTAATAGCCTCAAGAAGTGTCAAATAATACTCATACATGCATTTTGAAAGCGTGACGCACGTGTGTAAATGTCACTCTTATTATGGAACAAATAATGTTGCACTTATTATTCACCTACGTTATTATATTCATGTAACCAGTTACCTTCATTTTAATATAAACACATTATAGGTTGGCCCAAAAAAAAAATCAATTCATTTGTCCTCAAAAGAATCGGGTCTTCTGTCTTCACTCAATCTTCACCGCTCATTGTTGACTAATTAATCTAATTAATTAGATGGATGAAGGGTTGTGATTGTATTGGGACGGGACACAGTTTTTGAGGATAGAGGATTTGAACTCCAGAAAAATCACTATATGTCCCATGTCTCGGGGACCTGTATACAAAAGTGTGAAGATTGTCAATGGATAGTGGATGTGCCGGTTAGAAATGACAACATCTTGAATGTGCACTCTGTTCCTCATTAATTTTAACATTTATCGCAGCGCCATTGTTTTCAATTCTTTCTAAACTAAGACTAAACAAAACTCATAGATTTTGAGTAAATAATGACCCATGCAAATCTGCACTCTTGTGTATTCCATCAAGCTCCCCTATTATTACAATTCCATGATATACCATCTCTAAAAGATGATCTAAGTAGTTCAATTCATTTACATACAAATCATGAATGTTTGGAACCAAATTTTGTAAGAGAGACACGCACGCATGTGCACAGTAATTGAATTAAGAAAAGAACTGCTAGAGAAAAGAATTGTCAAATAAATCTTCGGTGGGTACAATGTTGTGCAAAAATGGTAGCGCTTTGCGGAAGCTTATATCAACGGATCTTTGTCACCCAAATCACAAAGAGATAACTTGGATTAAAAATAAGACGGAATTGAAATTAAAAGCAATAAGACAAGATATTCCACCCAACCACCCACTTTATTGATTCACCAAAATTTTTTTGTTTACAATTAATAGAACAAAGCTAAAATAAACAAAAATACCATTGAATCAATAACCAAATTGAGAAAGGGAGCAAATATCTATATGGCTAAAATTATTGGAGAAGAAGAACAAAAATGAAGAAGAGAAAATTATCAAATAGATTTTCCACCATATGTTTATCCTCTCCTCTAGTCTCTATTTATATAATCAATTTACTTAATGCCCAAGTTAACATTAGAGGCAAAAAATAATTTGATTAGCAAATTAGAGAAAGAAATAAACATACTTAAATATGCCTATTTAATCAGAGGAAACAAAATCTTCTCTTTCTTTCTTTTGCATATTTCTTTCCCTCTATGTGTGATTTTGTATCACCAAAATTTAACACTCCACCTTGATGCAAAATCACATATCTCCAACATATCAAACATGCCATATCTAGATCTATCACAACTCCCTATATCTCAATCATACCAAATTACAAACCTCTACCACCGTCCGCAAGTGATGCATCTCCCACATGAGGTGCACCACACAAATCCGGTCTCAAAAACGTTTGTAATACCACAAAGATCTCCGTCTTGTCTTTGTGGATTTGGCAACTCGACACCCGTCTATCACTCGATCTGAGCTCATTACCTGATCACTATCGATCCCCCGAGCATCATCAACATGAAGACCCCTGTCTAAAATATGATCCTCAATACTAGAATCATAAGCAGTGACCACATTAACCTCTCCACCTTGCTGTGGACTAGGTTCTTCAACCATCACTCGCTTTCCATAGTCGACTACAGAACCAACCAAGCTATAAAGGTTTCCTTCTTCCAATACTCCTCTCATCCTTACACGACCACCTTTCTTCACTCTCAAAACTCCACCTTGAGTCTCATAAGTGCAACCACGGCGATCCAACTGACCGAGAGAAATAAGATTATGCGAAGAAGTGGGTACATGTCTGACTCCAGAGACTTCTCTAACCACACCATCATGCATACGAAACCGGATAGATCCAATACCACAAATCGGTAGCTCTTCTCCATTGGCTGTCCTAATCATGCCGACACTCTTCTCATAAGAAGAAAAATAATTCACATCTCTACATATGTGAAAACTAGCTCCGGAATCCATCTTCCAAGACTTATTTTCACTAAAGAGGACATCATAAGAGGTATCACTATCGGTACCTTCAGCAAAACCTGCATGTGCATCACTACTAGTATCACCATGCGCAGTCTTTTTCTGATCTCTTTTATATGCATAACACTTGCTACGTATGTGACCTTTCTTATTACAATAATGACAAGTGATAACACATTTACCATTAGCATCCTTCTTCTTCCAAATTGTATCTTTCTTCGAGTCCCTTGCCACCATAGCCTCACTTTGAATTGATTTCATACCTGACCCTTTTCTTCTAAGCTCCTCATTCAAAAGACTACTTCGAACAGTTTCCAAAGAGATAGTTCCATTAGCATTGGAATTACTCAATGAAACAACCAAAGTTTCCCAACTTTCTGAAAGCGAACTCATCAATAAAAGAGCTTGTAACTCATCATCAAAATTGACCTTCATATTTGCCAATTGATTTATTACATCCTGAAATTCACTCAAATGCTCTGCAACAGACTTCTCTTCATCTAATCTCAGTTGTACCAACTTTCGAACCAGAAAAGCCTTACTAGTAGCACTCTTTGACTCATACAAAGATACCAACTTGTCCCACAAAGCCTTCGCGGATTCACAACTAGCCACATGATGGAAAACTGAATCATCAAGATACTGGCGAATCAAAGCAATCGCCTTCTTATCCATCTTCTTCCATTTTCCCTCATCTACATCAGAGGGCTTCTTTCCATCTCCATCAATTGGATCATGAAGATCATTGAGGTACAGAACATCCTCCATCTTAGGCTTCCAAATACCCCAATTTTTCCCATCCAAAATAGCCATCTTCGAAAATGAAATCATATCCGACATCAATAATTTTTCAATCCAAAATTACTCTAAGCTTTGCGATGATCTGGCTCTGATACCAAACTGTTGTGCAAAAATGGTAGCGCTTTGCGGAAGCTTATATCAACGGATCTTTGTCACCCAAATCACAAAGAGATAACTTGGATTAAAAATAAGACGGAATTGAAATTAAAAGCAATAAGACAAGATATTCCATCCAACCACCCACTTTATTGATTCACCAAAATTTTTTTGTTTACAATTAATAGAACAAAGCTAAAATAAACAAAAATACCATTGAATCAATAACCAAATTGAGAAAGGGAGCAAATATCTATATGGCTAAAATTATTGGAGAAGAAGAACAAAAATGAAGAAGAGAAAATTATCAAATAGATTTTCCACCATATGTTTATCCTCTCCTCTAGTCTCTATTTATATAATCAATTTACTTAATGCCCAAGTTAACATTAGAGGCAAAAAATAATTTGATTAGCAAATTAGAGAAAGAAATAAACATACTTAAATATGTCTATTTAATCAGAGGAAACAAAATCTTCTCTTTCTTTCTTTTGCATATTTCTTTCCCTCTATGTGTGATTTTGTATCACCAAAATTTAACATACAATGCCAACAAAAATTCAAACCTTTATTTGGAGGAAGAGCATCATCATAATAAGCCACTTGCGGAGGTTTCATTTTCTTCTTCCGACAGCAACAAACACAAATCAAACTAAAAATAACAAGCAACGCCACTGCTGCCGCCGCTATTCCCACCACAACAGTCGTCGCCATAAGCTTTTCCTCCGGCGGCGACCGTGGGATCAACGGCGGCGACTGCGGGATCGATGGCGGCGACATTGGAATAGGCGACGGAGATCTTCTTTTCGGTGACGGTGGAGATCCCCCTTCCGGAGGCGGCGGAAAACGGGAAGGCTTCAAAGGCGGCGAAAATCGCGAAGGCTTTAAAGGCGGTGGTGGAGCCACTGAAGTCACTGGAGGTGGTGAGGTGACATTTGAATGCGTAGGAGCGGTGGGAGGTGATCTTGTCGGCGTCGTCGAATTTGACTGTGGAGACAATGGCGATGGAAGAGGAGGCGAAGATGACATTGTTGTTAACATGGGAATTAAATGGAAAACTTTAAATTAATTCATCGTCTTAGGAAAAGTTCTGTACTGTATTTCACGCCTGCGGTGAGAATATGAGTGCAATGTACTAATGAAACAAAGGTGTCTGGATCGAATATTTTTGTTTTTTCCTTATTCATCGTGCTCAAAATAATGGTTAAAGCAAACGTCAAATCAAAACGGTCAAAATTTAAATAAACGTCTGCCACGTATCTCTGTCATTAGTGCAGTTGGCGAGATTGCCACGCGGCACTTCTAAGTTCAATAATTATTACAGACTGGGGTAGGGTCGCGGTTTTGTTTTGGTGTTTTGGGCCAACGGTTCTTAGTCTCAGCGCTCATGCATAACAAGTCTCTATTAATAAACTCATGTAAATTGAGTTCTTATTTTGTTATTTTTTATCAAATTGTCCCTTTCTAGAAAATCGACCCAGCATTGAAATCAAGGACAAAAGTGGTATAAATTAGTCAAAAACTAAAAATAGAGACCAAACTTTCATAACTTTTTTAGAAGGGACTTTTCTTCCGTCATCTTCCAATTCTAGGGAATTAGCAGTCGTTCTTTGTTTTTGTTTTTTTTTTCAATTTGGTCTTGTTTTGAAAACTTTCTACACTATCCTATTACTACTGAGTTAGTGAAACAAACAGTCACGTTTTTTATTTTGTTTATTATTTCTATTTGTGCCCAAATTTACTCACGTTTAATTAAAAAAAACGTAAGTTACTTCCTGCCTATTCCATAAAACACTAACTCACAAAATAATGAAGATGAATATTGACCGCTATGGAAATCAACGATTGCTTCTTTCTTTCTTTGTGAATGTAAAAACTTCCACCTTAATTTTTCTGTTTGCGTATTTCTGCTCCAATCCCATAATTATTCAAGTAATTTTCAATTCTTTGAATCTATTGTTTTTCGATTTTCAAACCTGATTTAACTCCTTGATTTGTTCGATTTGCTTATGTCTTCATTGTTTGCTTTACCTTCTTAATCTTCGGAACAAGCGTATTTGCTTCATCGGTTTTCTTGGTCTATATTTCAGGTATCGTTATCCTTCCTTACTATTCCTTTAATTATTATGTTATCCATATTTAGGATTCGATGATAATTTGGATTGGTTTAATATTTAGAGCATGATGATTTGAGATTTGGCTGGAACAGTCAGATTTGTTAGATGATTTGAAGTTGCTCTAATTAAAGTTACTTCATTGTTTTTTTCTACAAGTAACTATATAGATTATTAATATTTTATTCTCACGGTTAATTGGAAGACAAAGCAAATGATTTGGGACATGTTCTTTGAATTTATTTTCAATTATAATTTCAACAAAAATGGAAAACCTTAACAATAAAATGGAAAACCTATAACGAAGTGCATTTTGAGCTCAGCCGCTATATAGCAAGTAAGGTTTATTTTAATGCCTTCTTACTGTGATCATAAGAGATAACTCTATGTAACGATTAAAGAAAAAAGTAGCTATCTTCATATAAATATGTTGAATAACAATTGTGGAAATTCTGAAGTTATAACCAATCTAAGTATTATAAGAATCGACATAGAGATTTATATTTGCTTAAGAAAAAAGAATTTGTAAGACATTAGGTGTTTCTGAGTGCATTCTTCTGTGATTTGCTGATTTAACAATAAAAATATAGCAATTTTGTCCGTACTAATGTGTGATTTATGTTTAGTTTGGTTAGATTACATTAAAAGTCTAAATGAACAAAATTATATGAATAAGTGTCACCAAGTGATATTATGGATGCACACTATAACTATAAGATTGTAATACGCGGCGTTCAAAATAATGTACTATAATTTTGTTTCGAGTAGCACTATTTACCTTCAAGTTCTTGACTATACCATTTTAAGATAGCTTTAGTTATTCAAAATTAATATGTATTTATTTATACCCACATAGATAACTGTTTTAGACACTTATTGTATGACTGCTGCTATATCAAGTAAAGCGGGTGCAAGTGTAGCTGAAGTAAAAATAGGTTTTTTATAGTACAAAATGGAATCATTCGTTACCAACTCACTATTTAAACATCATTCGAATAACAATAAGATATTTACAACTGTGAGCTTATACATCTGAAATTAAAATGAATATACAGAGTTGTGTAGCGAAATAAAACAACTGTAAGAAACATTGAAGGAAAGCAGTAACAATTTTTCCATAAATAGAAATTTTATTGATGTACTTTGAAGTCATAGTTACATATCATGTAACGGCCCGCTAATTTGGACTATTCGCATCCGCACATGTCGGACTTGAATAATTCAAAATACCAAATTGTTAATTTAAATTTGGCAAAACTGAGTATATACAATAAATAAATAATCACAGATCACAGACATAGAGTAATAATGCAGCGGAAACAAAAGATAGTAGTTCATGAAGCTACTATATACATATCAGAGTTAAATAAGGTACAACATATGTCTCGAATACAATAATTAAATACAATATCAGAATACAATCACTGGAATCAACTGGATATCTTAAACTGGATAGATAGCTGGATCTCCAAGCGAAGCTCCAACTCCAAAGGTGAGTCTCGAATACTAGTACACTCAGTCTGACCCGAGCGTAAAGCAAAACACAAAACACTCGAGTCAGGATTAACATTCTTATATCAATAAATCCAACTCAAGTGAAATAGCAACTGAAATACAAGTAACTCAAAGCATGTTTGGAATAACCATCCTTTAAGGATCCGTTAAACTATCTACTATGTAGTAGTGTACGATAAGTAGATAATGCCTATCAGTAATATAAAGTATCAAAATAGTGTTAAGGCGTTACCATTATCCCCCTTAACACATTTATATAAGCGTTATAGTCTATACAGCACTGTAAACTCCACCGTAAACTAGTGGGATATCAGGGAGTACTCCATAGGTATAACACAAAACAAATCGTAGTGGTCGCGTATATAGGGATACAAGTATGACAAGGCACATGAGGCAATACCCAAGGTAGTGAAACTACCGTTTGCCTGATCCGGACTGGTGAGAACGCACCGCCGCAGCGATCGCAACACCGCGAAACAACACTCCCAAAATCAAGGGTGCACCAATCGATAACAAGTAATGAGTAATTTTCGAAGAAGTGTGTTCGCTCGAGGTAGCTGACCCCATTTGGCCCGGCACGGCTCCTGTTTTAGTCATTTCCAATTTGACACAAGTGTCAAGGCTATCCATTATCGTTCTCTTTCTTCAGTCATCACGTACATCATTCCAACCACTTCATTCTAGATCATACTCCGCGTATAGTTATTAATGTGGTTTTCGGTTTAGACAGTGAGTATGTCCTTAACCGATTCTGGTCTCTTTAATAACCTTCGTAATTATTACACCGATTGGTCGTTTATTTATTTCAAACAGAATCAATTTCAATTTCAATTAGAATTTATAAATCAACATTTCATTTGTCTTTCTAAACCAATTTCCCAAAAATTTACGTTTCAATACATCCAAATTACCATTTCAAAATCTTATAATACAATTTCAATTTTTATTTAAAACCATTCCAATATTCATTTAAATTCGTATATAAGTTTCATTCCGAAATCATTTAAATCAATTTAATTTATCATTCAAATCAATTTCTATTTAATTTCTAATTTATTAAATCAATTATTTAAGTTCAACTCCATTATATCAAAACTTACAAATTGCATTAAATTAAATTCATCAAATCAAATTCTTTACATTTCAAGTCTTACATTAATTTCAATAAAACACATTTTATTTCTTGTTAGAGAAATTCAATTTCACTTATTTATTTATTTAGTTACAATTTCAAAACTCAATTAATAAAGAAACTTAATTTCACTTATTCAAGAAGTTCAATTTCACCTAACAAAGAATTCAATTTTATTTAATTATTAAATAATTCAATCTTATTTAATTATTAAATAATTTCAAAACTTAATTATTAACTAATTTCAAAACTTCATTATTAATAATTCCAAATTTAATTATTAAATAATTAATTTTAAAACAACGTTCTTTCATCATCTACTATGTTAATATTTTGATTCAGATTATTAAACATTAACATTTTCTTTCATTAAAATTCAAATTCCAACTTCGTTTTAAAACTTTATTATTTATTCAAATAAAATCTTTATTTTATCTTTAAATCAAATTATTGACCAATCGGGTTTTATTTAATTCTCTATCCTAGGTCAAAGTTTAATTTGGGTATTTATCATTTCAACCCGATTCCATTTCCATTCAAAAATCAAAGCATAGCAAAGGGAACTTGCAGTGTGATAACTGGGATGGTGTCAAAGTAAATAAACAAGCCATAACAACAATCAATAACAATCCAATAATTTATTTAAATAATCCCGAAATAATCGTATTAATTTACCTTTGTTGTTTATGCAAATTAATATAATTATTTCTAGAATCTACACTATCATTTCATGTAGATTAAAGATTATTACACTAATATTTATTCGGTTCTTCACTTGATATTCATTATTCAATTTCATACTTCAATAACCTATTCAACATACCTTTAAATGGTTCAAGGTGTGATTAACCATATTTCTACGTGTCAAATAATTTAAACATTTAAAGGGGTCATATTATACAAATTTTATCTAATCAAATTCAACACATATATCGATTTCAAATTGTTAACTCCTACGTCAATTTCAATTGTAATTATTAATCACTTGCTACACTAACAATTTAGCGTCGAATGTCAGCATCAAACAATCAATCATTTATCAACCAAACTAGATTATCATTGTATATGTAACAGATAATGGTGTCAGATGTCACAGGTGAACTGATATAGGTAATAGCATATATAACAGTGTACATAACTAACAACAGCATATTTCAATTGTCGTTTCAATTGAAATCAAATTTAATAGATAAAAGAACATTAATCGTGAGTGATTACTCACCTTTCGAGGCTAGAGGAGTTTTGAAGTGGTTACGAATCCAAGAACGAATTTACAAAATGAAGAGATTGGCACGAACCGGACGAATAGAACTGATAAATAGGGATCGATGAAAATGGATCAGAAACAGTATGATGTAGACCGAACAAAATATATATATATATACACTAATAAATTATTTCTTAACCGATATAAATTTTGAAACTAATTAAAATTATATATACATACGTTTTCAAAATCATATCTTTAAACTAAAACACATATATAAATCAACAGAATATGTTATATATTCTGAAATAAAAATCTGCACACGCATAAGCTATACAATCTATAAAATCAGACTGTTTATATCACTTATGCCAGTCTGCCAAATATATTATGAACTTCTATAATATATATATATATGATATGAAATTGCAAAGCAATTTGGCCATGTAAAATGTAAAGCAAGAGGCTCCAGGCTAAAGCACGTCTAAACTAGGTATGTTATACTATATTTGAGATATTCTTATTATAAATTTACAATGTAAAGAGAAAGCTATTTGCACACATATGCCTTTGAACATACATAATACCGTAACTACTGCTCCACTTTTCAATATATAGCATATATAATATATCTGCGTATAACTCATTGAAGCACAAATTAGAAACCAAAATAGATACAGCAGATGCCTACTTATATAAATTAACATAGCGTGTATATATATACAAAACAATTGACAAAAAAAATGTATATATAGACTCAAATATATATATATATAACACATGCATATCAACATTTTAAATAAAAAATATATATACAAATATAGATCAAATACCTTAACAAAAGACGCACGGCTGAGATTGGGAAAGAGTAAACAAACTGGCTGTCACGGTGAAGAAAATTGATGCATGCACGTTCATGGAAGAGAGAGGGAGAAGTGGAGAGCAGCCGCGTGTAGCTTTCGTGAATTGGATGGAACGAGGGGCTGAGCGAGAGAGATGAGACACGGTGTGCCATGCATGCGTGAGGAATGAGGAAAGGAAGAATGAATGCGTGACTGGTTTTGAAGGAAATATACATATGCCTTTTCAAATATAATTTTTTTTCGGTGAAACCAAAGAATGGAGAAGACCAACCATCTACATAACATTTGAGCCAGTATGAATGGCAAAAGGCAAAGTATTGAATTCAAAAAACATAAAATGTTATGACTGTTAGTTCAGCTGAGAGAAAACGAATGGGCAAGGAGACAAAAGGTTAAAACGGTTCCGACACGGTTATCCGTTTCACGAGTTCCGCTCTAAACCGAACTTCAAAACATAGAACCGAATATACAACGAAGATCATCACGACGAGACGATCAAAACGGTATAAAAATATCTGTGATTGGATCATCCAATCAAAAGTCGATATTCGGCACCAAAAATTGCTGCTATTTGGTCAGAAATAAGATAAACAGAGCAATGGAAGTCAGAATTTTGAAAAATGAAAGATGACGTTACACTCAGAAGAGGATTTAGAAATTTTCTATAGAAAAATATTTAGGTTTGAAAAATAATTTATTACCATCAATTATTAACCGATTTAAGTTGAAATGGAATTACACAATAAAAATACACTTCAAAAAAATAAATTGAAAATTTACTATTTGCTATATTTAATTATACGTAATCCAAATATCAAATTTATATTTCAAAACGAAATTGTTTAAATTTTACAAAATTTCAACTAATTACGTTATTAAAACTGGTAAAATTTACGGGTCGTTACACTCTCCCCCACTCAAAACTTTTCGTCACCGAAAAGGAAGAAGGTAGGAGAATGGAAACAACCAGAAAGAAAATAGATTGAAACAAAGCAAAACAATTACTTCAAACCATATAAATTCAATTTACCTTAATAAATACTCAATATTTGATATAAATTCAAGGTATTTCAATAAGTTGATTAAATTTCAATTTATTACCAAAAGATTTCTTCAAAACAAAATTTTATTTAATTTGACCCATTTACCATTCATTCAACTTATTATTATTCTATTTACCTCCATTAACATTTTATAATTAAAAGTCAAGTGTATTCAATTAAATTGAATAATTTACATTTAAATTTTCTAATTCAATTATTTCAACTTTAAATATTTATTCAAAATTTTTGACTTCATTTTATAACTGAAAACATCTTTTAACATAAATTTAAGAATTAAATTTTCGATTTTAATATTTAACAATTTGGTTAAATCCCTTTGAGTTTACTTAAGTTAAATCAATCTATCTATTTCAAAATTCATTATCTTATTATCTAGTCATCATCAATGAACAATTTCTAAATCATCAATTTGTATAATCATTTATTGTACTCATATTTTATTCAACAAAGTTAATTCTTTTATTCCAAATTATTATTAAGTTTATTCCACTTAATATATCTTATTACATATATTTAAACCATATAAATTAATTTAAACCATATAAATTTCAATTTAAATTAATTTATGTTCAATAATTGGTTTAAATTTAAGGTATTTCCATAAGTTGATCTAATTTCAATTTGTTAATTCATTCAGAACAAAATTTATTATATTCATCTCATTCAATTAACTTATTATTCTATCATCTTTATTAGCATTTTTTTTATAATTAAAATCTAAGTGTATAACATTTATTATAAACACTCAAATTTTTATTTATAAAATCATTTTATATTGTATATTATCCAATTACATTTTAACTTCTGAATAATTTAGGTAAGTTATATTGAAATGCAATTTAGTACTATACAAATAAAATTTTCAAATTCAATTATTTCAAGTTTAAATATTTATCCAAAATTTAGCTTTATTTATAATTGAAAACACACTTTAACATAATTTAAAAATTAAATTTCCGTTTAATTTCAAACCCTTAAGAGATAATTATGTATATACTATATATATTAAATCAAATTAAATTTAAAATAATATACCCATATATATATATATAAATCAAGTCATACTTAAGAAATTCAAATTAAAATATTTCCCAAACAAAACCGTAGCAAAGCTACAGAATGGTTTCTCCACTTCGAAACTCGAAAATGAATGTCGATGATGCGGCGCCATCACCGAAATTATTTTCCAGCGACAAAGAGAAGAGCACTGATTTCAACATTTTAAAATTCTTTGAAAACGGTTCCTATTTGAAAATACTTTAAATAATATACATTAAAATTATTTGGAAACAAATTATAGTCAAAATACCTTTAAATAATGTGCATTTTAAACCTTTAAAACCATAGTTCGAAATCATTGGAAATTAAATTCTCAAATTCTTAATTTAATTTCATTTTATATTCTAAATCAGTTTATAAACCAAGTTTATAAATTCATTTATCGAACAATAGATGAAAATCAAATATTATCATTTCAAACAACGAATTAATTTACCTCTTTTTTTTCAGAAAATTTTAATTATATATTTATAATATAATCATACAAAATTATTTCATTTACCAAATTTGAAAACAATATTGTGTCAGTTTGCTCTGCTCAAGTGTTTTGGAAATCCTATCGATAGCGTTGACCAGACGAATCGATCGAAAACCCAAATCAACATCAACAACTCAAACAACACAGCATATATTAAACATTTATATATATATTAGTTTACAAATACATTTCTTTGCTCGACGATACAGGAATGAATTTTCAAAATAAGGATAGGGTTTCAAATTTGATGGACTCAAATCAAAGAGAAATTTGATTCAAAGATAAGTTCGAAATAAAGATATGATGATTAATAACAAAGTAGGAAGATTTATAAATTTATATAAATCGTGGGCAACCTTAATCGGGTCAACCGTGACTTAAAGAATAAGATCGATGTGGATATTCTGGGGTAAATCTACATTCGATCCTAAGATATAGAATTCGGGATAACAAGAGATATATAGCATTGTAAACCGAGGGTGTAGAAATCTTCGGTGAATCAATGCCTATTGTAAAGGAGTTTCACCCCTTTACAAATCATTTGAAGTTTGGCGAGACCGCCGATTCATTATAAAGATCATTCAAGGTGGAGTTATGGGATACTCCGGAATTAGAAGGCGAATAGTGAGGGGCACGAATGGATTTTGGAACCGCCGGGAACGTTCCAAAATTCAAAGGAATCGAGTCAAAAAGGACGAGATTTAAACTTGGATGGAAGTGATTCTGTAAATACATTTACCATATATACTAAGTTTGCCTAGAGCTACCAAAGCTCTGATACCAACTGTAACGGCCCGCTATTTTGGACTATTCGCATCCGCACATGTCGGACTTGAATAATTCAAAATACCGAATTGTTAATTTAAATTTGGCAAAACTGAGCATATACAGTAAATAAATAATCACTAATCACAGACACAGAGTAATAATGCAACGGAAACAAAAGATAGTAGTTCATGAAGCTACTATATACATATCAGAGTTAAATAAGGTACAACAAATGTCTCGAATAAAATAATCAAATACAATATCGGAATACAATCACTGGAATCAACTGGATATCTGAAACTGGATAGATAGCTGGATCTCCAAGCGAAGCTCCAACTCCAAATGTGAGTCTCGAATACTGGTACACTCAGTCTGACCCGAGCGTAAAGCAAAACACAAAACACTCGAGTCAGGATTAACATTCTTATATCAATAAATCCAACTCAAGTGAAATAGCAACTGAAATACAAGTAACTCAAAGGATGTTTGGAATAACCATCCTTTAAGGATCCGTTAAACTATCTACTATGTAGTAGTGTACGATAAGTAGATAATGCCTATCAGTAATATAAAGTATCAAAATAGTGTTAAGGCGTTACCATTATCCCCCTTAACACATTTATATAAGTGTTATAGTCTATACAGCACTGTAAACTCCACCGTAAACTAGTGGGATATCAGGGAGTACTCCATAGGTATAACACAAAACAAATCGTAGTGGTCGCGTATATAGGGATACAAGTATGACAAGGCACACGAGGCAATACCCAAGGTAGTGAAACTACCGTTTGCCTGATCCGGACTGGTGAGAACGCATCGCCGCAGCGATCGCAACACCATGAAACAACACTCCCAAAATCAAGGGTGCACCAATCGATAACAAGTAATGAGTAGTTTTCGAAGAAGTGTGTTCGCTCGAGGCAGCTGACCCCATTTGGCCCGGCACGGCTCCTGTTTTAGTCATTTCCAATTTGACACAAGTGCCAAGGCTATCCATTATCGTTCTCTTTCTTCAGTCATCACGTACATCATTCCAACCACTTCATTCTAGATCATACTCCGCATATAGTTATTAAAGTGGTTTTCGGTTTAGACAGTGAGTATGTCCTTAAACGATTCCGGTCTCTTTAATAACCTTCGTAATTATTACACCGATTGGTCGTTTATTTATTTCAAACAGAATCAATTTCAATTTCAATTAGAATTTATAAATCAACATTTCATTTGTCTTTCTAAACCAATTTCCCAAAAATTTACGTTTCAAAACATCCAAATTACCATTTCAAAATCTTATAATACAATTTCAATTTTTATTTAAAACCATTCCAATATTCATTTAAATTCGTATATAAGTTTCATTCCGAAATCATTTAAATCAATTTAATTTATCATTCAAATCAATTTCTATTTAATTTTTATTTTATTAAATCAATTATTTAAGTTCAACTCCATTATATCAAAACTTACAAATTGCATTAAATTAAATTCATCAAATCAAATTCTTTACATTTCAAGTCTTACATTAATTTCAATAAAACACATTTTATTCCTTGTTAGAGAAATTCAATTTCACTTATTTATTTACTTAGTTACAATTTCAAAACTCAATTAATAAAGAAACTTAATTTCACTTATTCAAGAAGTTCAATTTCACCTAACAAAGAATTCAATTTTATTTAATTATTAAATAATTCAATCTTATTTAATTATTAAATAATTTCAAAACTTAATTATTAACTAATTTCAAAACTTTATTATTAATAATTCCAAATTTAATTATTAAATAAATAATTTTAAAACAACGTTCTTTCATCATTTACTATGTTAATATTTTGATTCAGATTATTAAACATTAACATTTTCTTTTATTAAAATTCAAATTCCAACTTCATTTTAAAACTTTATTATTTATTCAAATAAAATCTTTATTTTATCTTTAAATCAAATTATTGACCAATCGAGTTTTATTTAATTCTCTATCCTAGGTCAAAGTTTAATTTGGGTATTTATCATTTCAACCCGATTCCATTTCCATTCAAAAATCAAAGCATAGCAAAGGGAACTTGCAGTGTGATAACTGGGATGATGTCAAAGTAAATAAACAAGCCATAACAACAATCAATAACAATCCAATAATTTATTTAAATAATCCCGAAATAATCGTATTAATTTACCTTTGTTGTTTATGCAAATTAATATAATTATTTCTAGAATCTACACTATCATTTCATGTAGATTAAAGATTATTACACTAATTTTTATTCGGTTCTTCACTTGATATTCATTATTCAATTTCATACTTCAATAACCTATTCAACATACCTTTAAATGGTTCAAGGTGTGATTAACCATATTTCTACGTGTCAAATAATTTAAACATTTAAAGGGGTCATATTATACAAATTTTATCTAATCAAATTCAACACATATATCGATTTCAAATTGTTAACTCCTACGTCAATTTCAATTGTAATTATTAATCACTTGCTACACTAACAATTTAGCGTCGAATGTCAGCATCAAACAATCAATCATTTATCAACCAAACTAGATTATCATTGTATATGTAACAGATAATGGTGTCAGATGTCACAGGTGAACTGATATAGGTAATAACATATATAACAGTGTACATAACTAACAACAGCATATTTCAATTGTCGTTTCAATTGAAATCAAATTTAATAGATAAAAGAACATTAATCGTGAGTGATTACTCACCTTTCGAGGCTAGAGGAGTTTTGAAGTGGTTACGAATCCAAGAACGAATTTACAAAATGAAGAGATTGGCACGAACCGGACGAATAGAACTGATAAATAGGGATCGATGAAAATGGATCAGAAACAGTATGATGTAGACCGAACAAAATATATATATATATACACTAATAAATTATTTCTTAACCGATATAAATTTTGAAACTAATTAAAATTATATATACATACGTTTTCAAAATCATATCTTTAAACTAAAACACATATATAAATCAACAGAATATGTTATAAATTCTAAAATAAAAATCTGCACACGCATATGCTATACAATCTATAAAATCAAACTGTTTATATCACTTATGCTAGTCTGCCAAATATATTATGAACTTCTATAATATATATATGATATGAAATTGCAAAGCAATTTGGCCATGTAAAATGTAAATCAAGAGGCTCCAGGCTAAAGCACGTCTAAACTAGGTATGTTAAACTATATTTGAGATATTCTTATTATAAATTTACAATGTAAAGAGAAAGCTATTTGCACACATATGCCTTTGAACATACATAATACCGTAACTACTACTCCACTTTTCAATATATAGCATATATAATATACTTCTGCGTATAACTCATTGAAGCACAAATTAGAAACCAAAATAGATACAGCAACTGCCTACTTATATAAATTATCATAGCGTGTATATATATATACAAAACAGTTGACAAATAAAATGTATATATAGACTCAAAAAAAAAATATAACACATGCATATCAACGTTTTAAATAAAAAATATATATACAAATATAGATCAAATACCTTAACAAAAGACGCACGACTGAGATTGGGAAAGAGTAAAGAAACTGGCTGTCATGGTGAAGAAAATTGATGCACGCACGTTCATGGAAGAGAGAGGGAGAAGTGGAGAGCAGCCGCGTGTAGCTTGCGTGAATTGGCTGGAATGAGGGGCTGAGCTAGAGAGGAGACACGGTGTGCCACGCATGCATGAGGAATGAGGAAAGGAAGAATGAATGCGTGACTGGTTTTGAAGGAAATATACATATGCCTTTTCAAATATAAATTTTTTTCAGTGAAACCAGAGAATGGAGAAGACCAACCATCTACATAACATATAAGCCAGTATGAATGGCAAAAGGCAAAGTGTTGAATTCAGAAAACATTAAATGTTATGACTGTTAGTTCAGCTGAGAGAAAACGAATGGGCAAGGAGACAAAAGGTTAAAACGGTTCCGACACGGTTATCCGTTTCACGAGTTCCGCTCTAAACCGGACTTCAAAACATAGAACCGAATATACTACGAAGATCATCACGACGAGACGATCAAAACGGTATAAAAATATCTGTGATTGGATCATCCAATCAAAAGTCGATATTCAGTACCAAAAATTGCTGCTATTTGGTCAGAAATAAGATAAACGGAGCAATGGAAGTCAGAATTTTGAAAAATGAAAGATGACGTTACACTCAGAAGAGGATTTAGAAATTTTCTATAGAAAAATATTTAGGTTTGAAAAATAATTTATAACCATCAATTATTAACCGATTTAAGTTGAAATAGAATTACACAATAAAAATACACTTCAAAAAAATAAATTGAAAATTTACTATTTGCTATATTTAATTATACGTAATCCAAATATCAAATTTATATTTCAAAACGAAATTGTTTAAATTTCACAAAATTTCAACTAATTACGTTATTAAAACGGTTAAAATTTACGGGTCGTTACATGTCAAAGTTAAAGATTTCTTTTATTAAGCCGTGCATTACTTAAACTATTAAAGACAACTTATTTTATATTGCATTTTATTTTAGTATATAATTATGATTAAGAATATTATCAGTTAATTTTATTTCAGCATCTGACATTTTAAAATTACCTTATGTTTATTAGATGATCATATTAAAATTGATTTAAATTTGAAGGGTATGACATAGTTTTCCAGCATGTTACTATAAATTTTCATACATTCTTCCTTAACTATATCATCTGTCATATTTTTACAAATAGAAGTACTGTCCATTAGCAATTTCTATAATATTGTTTTCTTGTTTTATTCAAAATTGTCATTTATGCATTTTTTAACTGTTATAATCCAATGAATGCATTTTCAAAAAAAGAGTGCACACTACCAATATTGTACTTGGGATGTTTTAACAGCTCTGTATTTATTTACGCTCTCTATGTTAGTTGGACGATAATAAAATGATGCACAATATATGACAATGTAATGATATTTCACTCTGTTTTTATAAATGTACTATTAGACATCAATCGAAAGCTTGGTTCAACTCAAGTGTATCGGTAGGAGAATAGGAAGAAGTAATCCATGTTTACTGCTGATACGAAATTGTTAGAGATTTATATATTCGCTATAATCTATACTCTATATAGATAATAAGAAGAAAATTGATTAATCAAGCTTTGTGATTTTTAAAGTATCAACTACCTTAGTAACCATATATTCATATAAGGATGTTTCTCTTTTTAGCCGAACTGGGATGGGAAATTGAGTAGTTTTCTTCAGCGCTGTTTTATTTTCTCATAAAATAATTATATTTTTGTATATCTAATTTCGGTATTCATCTTGCAGCTTTGGAATTTAACGTAATTGTTCCATTCTTGGGTATTTGCATGCTTTCTGGTGTACATACTTACTACTATCAGGTTGAAGCTTTTTCCCTTACTACTACTATTTTTTTCTTGGTTTTATGTTTTTATTCCAACTTTTTTAGGTGAATATAACAACCTTCTTCATTTCTGTTGGCTTTGGTTTATAATTTTTTCCACTGTTTTAAAGAGTCATAGGAAGGATGCAAAACTCTTTTGATTTAGAATATCACGATGATGATTTGTTTCGGGTCATTCTGTAATTCTGTATATGCATAGAAGGGATAATAAGTTAATGATAAGGTACGGTTTTATACGTAAATACGACATTTATGATTTATCTTAGGCTATTTGTGACGACCCGGAATTTCGAGCAATAACTATTTAATAATTTATATTAAATATTAAATTGTTTTGATATATCTTGGATTTATGAGACTTAAATGAATACTTTTCTTTAAATAAATATTGTATTGGTGAGTTTTATCTTTTAAAACTAATAAATTATTTTCTATTTATAATGTATATATTTATATATATTGTAGATAGGAAAGCTTTGTTTTAAATGCAACTAATAAATTATGTTTTCAAATTTCTAATATATATTTTAGTGATTTGGGAATTTTGATTTATTTAAAATAATCTTTTCAAAGATAATAAATAAATATGTGGGTTTTAAATATATAAGATAAATGTTTAAATAGTTTTAAAACTTGTTCTAGCTTTAGTTTAAATTTAAATTTAATTAACAAAAAGATTTGTTTTATTTTCTTTGTAAGTTTAGCTTGATAAATATAGTTTAAAAATGTATATAAGTTTTAAATTCAATTTTGGTCAAATGATACTTTAGTATATGTTATAAAAGAAGTAGTTATAGTAAAGATATAATTTCTTTTATAAATCATTTCAAATTGTTAAATGTGTTATTTATTTTAAAATAATAAATAAGAATGTACATATGAGATAAATAGATGAAAGAAAAATATAGGACTTCACTTATATTTTAAAGCAACTTGACTAAAAATAACAAGAAAATATAAAGCAAGTAACAAAGTAAATGTATCAAACAAGGAAATATAAAATATACATAAGTTAAATTTTAATGTTTGTAAAGTTGTAAAACAAATACACTAAATAATCAAACAACACATTAGAATAACATTTCATTTATACAACATCATCAAACAAGAAATCTGCTTAGGGAAGTGAGCAAAGGAAATTAACAATCACTTACATTCCTTATCAAACTAGTAGCATATGTTGCATAGCACATAAGAAGATTGGCCAGCTTCAAATAAAAATCTGCTAAGTCAAAAATAAAAGTAACTTGTTAGAAAAGCTTGTTAAGATAAGTATGTAAAACAAGTGGCTCGAATATGATATGGATATGCAGTCTTTAGTACAACAAAAATCAGAATGAAAAGGGTTTGTAGGCTGTAAAGTAAACATACAATATTAAATAAGTTTGTAGGGTATAAAATCTGGTCAAGCATTTAATGTAGCTAAGCAAATATCTTTTCTAAGTACATTAGTATACATCTCGGCCACCAAAATATAGAAAAATCTCTGAGAATTTGTACATTTTGTACACTGTTTTGCAAAAGAAGAGATAATGCCATGTTTCATATATATCAGCCTGTAGGCTATTTCCCTACCAGTTTTCATTTCTTTCGAGCTAAGCAAAACTAAGATAAAAGCTTCATCTAAAATCCTAAACAAACATTCAAAACAACCAGCAACTCAACAAATCAGAGATCAAGAGGAGCTTCTGTTAGAAAATCCAAAACTGTTCCAAAGGCCTGTGCTAAGCAAATCTAGTTTGCTCTGTTCTTTCTTTTGAATCATGGTGAGTAACATTTTATTTAAAAATATAACTGGTCAATATGAAGCATGTTTTCTCTTAGATGCTATATATTTTGTATACATGTGATTTTGCAAGTCTGTGTATGTATGTACACTTGAATACTCTGTTAGCCTGTTACCAGTTGTTTACCTTGTTTAAGTAGATAGGAAAATAAATCTTCATCTCTCGATCTATTAATTATTTGAACTTAGTATGTAAACAAAAACTGTTTGTTTGGTTGAAATCTAATTATTAAAAATGTATTAAAGATTGAACATCATATATTGGCCTCTGGTAACTCAAGAACTAAGTACCATTTCAAATAAGTCTAAAAACAAAACTCTTATTTTAGGGATTCAGGAGAATAAATTGAATCTACATCCAAAACCATGATTTTTAAAACAAGAATTATAATTTTTAAGGCAAGGGGCGAAGAGCAGTTTTGGTTTGTTTATTTTGTGCATTTGGGGTTGCCGCGGGTGGTCCAGTCGACCGGAGATGGCGAGTTCTGGTCTGGAGATAGAGGAGTGATGGATGGTGCTTGGAAAAATAGTGAAGTGGTGGTTAGGCCAACGTGGAGGCGATGGCAGCGTTTTCTTTTTCCTAAACCTAGTTTTGCGAGTCTTTTGTTTTTCGTCTCGTTCGAACTCATGGGAGGACCGAGTGTAGCGCGACTTTGGATTGTGGTAGAGGAGAGGTGGTTGAGGCTATGGCCGGAGTTGGGTGGCCTCTGGTGGTCGGAGCGTGGAGCGCGGGGTGTTGCCAGGTCGAGGCGATATCGTTTTCATGTTCCAGGCTTTGATTTAGCAACTCGAATTCGATCTCGAGTTTGGGTGGTCGATTTGGGATTTGGGAAAGGATGTGGAAGCGATCACCATGAAGAGGAGTTGGTCGTGGTCGATCGGCAGTGACGAATGAAGGCGTGCACGTGCACGGGGCAGTTTAGATAATCTGGAGCTGTTGTCTTTGGTTGGGGAAACTCGAGATTTTACTCGAGTCGATACGTGTTTTGCTCGAGTGAATTTGTATTTTACTCGAAGTAAAATATAGGGGAACTCGGGTATTTGTTGTCTTCCAGTTTTTAGCCTGTAACTTGATTTTCAGATTTAAAGTATGGGTTTTAAATTTTAAGTCAAAGTTTAACTGAGTCCAAAGGAATGTTTAAATTCCAGTTTTGAAATGAAAGAAGTTTAAAATTTAAATAATTTAAATAAGTTTAAGTATTTTGAATTTGAGGGAAATTAGATTTAAAATTCTTCCATAACAAAGGAATTGCTTTAAGTTATAATTTAAATTTTTTAAAAGAGTTAGTTTAAAGTGATTTAAGGTTAAATAGTGATCATCTAACTTGGGGTTTAAAATGAAAGTTAAAGGGAAGAGTGGAATAAATGTTCAACATATTGTAGTTGAAATTTAAAGAAATAAATGGGAAATAAATTTACTTTAAGTAAATGAAGATTAAAGATTTAAATTCTTTAACCATTAAGATAATTTGAATGATAATTGATAAATTGATATTGATTAAATTAGTAATTATAAGATTAAATGTATTAATTTAAAGTAATAATGAATTAAGTAGTTAATATATAATTAAGAATTGTAGATTTGACTTTAATTAATTAATAGAGTGTTAGTGGAACTTATAATTAATAAGGAGGAAATTGTAAGTTATTATTTAAGATAAAGCAATTAATAAATAATAATGAATGTCATTAACTAGATTATTTTATGATTAATTAATATAATTGATTTTTAAATAGTTAGTTAGATTAATTAATTTAATAATCAACATTGTAAATGTTTAAGTGTAATTACTTAATGGGAATTAAGTAAGAAATTAATTACTCACTTTAGTTAATTAAGTAATTGATTAACTTGAGTTAATTAATTAAGTCTAATTAATGGGGATTAACCACTTGATAATTGGGAGATATAATTACTGAGGAAAGTAATTGATGAATAATTACAGGATGTAATTTATGGATAATGATTCGTTAATAAAAGTAAGTTGGATATAATTACTTGAAATTAATCAAGGGATTAATTAAATCTGTTTATTGGGAGTAATTAATTAAGGATAATTAATTACTGTATGTTATTAATCAAGGTGATTAATATATGTGATTTGGAAATTAGTTTTCTTAATAAAAATTAAGAAATAAAATAACTAATTAAAAGTTAATTACTTGATGTAATAGAATTAAATAGTAAATGTAATTAGAGATCATTAATTATTATAATTAATGCTGGAACTTAGAATGGTTTTATTTGGAAATAATTAATAAATGACTAGATTTATTAATGTGAATAATTAAGTAATGTAATTAATGATTAGTCAATTAATAAACGAAGTAAGGTAAAGGTTATTTCCTATATTTGGTTAAAAATAATTAGAGGATAATTTACTTTAAATGTAATTAAAGATAATTAATCAAGGACGATTAATTAAAATGAATAATTGGATGATGATTAATTAATTGATTGATAATTAATTAATAAAAGTATAAGCAAGTTTAATAATGGTGGAGTAATTAATTTAATTTACATTAAATTAATTAAAGATTTGTAATTAGTTTAATTCATTTTAAATTAATTATAAAATGAGGTGATTATTAATCTTTGTTTATATATGATGGATGATATTGATTTCCATGATTGATTGTGATCTCAGATATATATCTATTGTGTTATGGATGCTTGGTTAAGTATGATGATATTGATTATCTGTTGAGTAGATAATATGGATTATCTGTTTATGATGATGATGTTATTCTCCATTGTTATATTGTGTTTTATCTATCTGTGTTGATATAGATAATAAATTGAATTGTTTTAACTTTAAAACAACTTGGCCTTAAAAGATACGGTTTGGATTTCGATGAGACCGGGATCGGGTTTCCGTATACCGGGATTCTAGGTCTGGAGACCCGAATACCACATCGATCCAAAATAACGTTAGGTCGTGAAATCCAAATGGAGCAAGTGAAGACTCGAGGTATAAGAACTATTCGTCAGTATAACTCTGTGGGTGATTCCGTAATGAGTTTGACGGAGATAGTACTTATAGATTCGAGATGGTGGTTCAAATTGCAAGGGTTATTGTCGTTAACTCTGAGGGTGATTCCAAAATGAGTGTAACGAGATAATGCCTTCGGTTTCGTTCGAACCCGGAACAAACTTATATGGATCGAATGCTTTCAGAACATCGTCAGGCGGGCGATGAGCATTCTAAGAGATGTGTTCTCTAAAGGTAATCGTGACCTCAAGCCTCATCAACCGGGAATGGCTAAAACAGGGGAGGTGCAGCAAGGCTTCGTGGGTAGCACCCACTTGAGAGCGAGATATACCCCTGTCTAGAGTCCCTTTTATTTCGGCTGTGTGGGCGGTTTAGTAGCTACAACCGCCGGGGTTGTCTTGTTTGGAACTGTCCAGTAAGGGATGGTTCCGGTCTTGTGTTGCAGGGGACTTAGGGTGGGTCCTCGGTACGGTGATCTAGGCCACGTACTGTGACGGGCGGTACCCCAGTAGCCCAGCCATTGTTGGAAACCCATTTTCCCTACGAGACTTTACGGTTTTGATTGTATTACCCACGTTGTGGCTAGTATGCTGGAATTTAATAGATGTAACAATTTCAGCTATTTTCTATTTACTTGAAAACCCTAGACACTATTATAATATCACTGGATTTCCTATCAAATGTTTTGGTTAGCGTAAGGTAAAAACATTTCCATGTTTATGTGTGGGATGTCTTACGTGATACCTTTTGTTCTCAAAGGTTTTTCAAGTTAAACAACTTTAACCTGTTACTCATACCAGACCCATGTCTGACCCGGAGTTTATTTCTGTTTTTCCTAAACTCTCGGGTACCCAAATTTTTACGGGTAGCCAAGGGATTCAGGTTAGCTTTGACGTATTCTGGAGGAGCAATGGAGCAGGAGGCTTCAGCGTATAGATATATAGTGATTCCGCCGTGTTAGTATTTATCTGTATTCCGCTGTGTTGTATCTCTGTATTGTATTGAGATGTATCGAGTTGTATTAACTAGACAGGTGTTTATAACTGTCTAGTATGTGTTGTATTATCTGTGTAACTCTGATATATATGATATTATGTAATCTTTTATGTGATATATTATATTTCATTCGTTCCGCTGTTGAGATTCTGTTGTTGTTTTCTTCTTTCTTCTCTATCTTTTCTATTTCTCACCCTTTTCTTTCTTCATAGTGATGCGATTTTCTGGTAGTGGAAGGTCGGGTCGCTACAGTTGGTATCAGAGCGCTAGGTTGAGCGAATACCTAGGCTCTTAAGTAATCTCTTTCTTGAGAGAGCGTATTTGTATTTTTGATATATATATACATTTATATACATTCTACCTATTTGTTGGGTTACCTGACCGGGTTTTCCAATATAATTTATAAAGGTAGATAAGGTAGTGGTGTGTAACACGGCTTCCAATGGTTGGATTTGTTGAGGTTGGAAGTGTATCGACCGAGACGGTATTGGGTCTACAGTCCTTCTCGAGTGAATTTGTGGTGAAAGGATGTTACCAAGTCTCTGAAGGAAATCTGTTAAGATTTGGAGATCATTTTTGTAGTGTATAGTTTGGATGAGTAGAGTTGGATCTGTCGGTTGGACAACAGCGAGTTATGATATCTTGGTTCCTCAAGATGTTGTAGCTGTGTGATGAGACACAGTGACTATGGATGTCTCCGAAGATGTTTCTTTGGAACGAGTTAAGGGAGTGAGTCTGCTTCGGTGTTGTGGCTGTGTTCAGCAGGATGTTTCTGGTTGGTTCGAGGTCCGAGTTTCTCGAAGAGCTTTGGATTGGGAATTCTTTGGCATTGGTGTTAGCAGTGCAGCTCGGAGTGTTCTGTGTGTTAGCAGGGAAGCTTTCTAGCTTAGCAGTGAGTCCAGAAGCAGCTAAGTGGTTTCGTTTCTTTGTTGGATTGGGCAGTTAAGCTTAGGCTGTTCTGTTTGGTAAAGAGAGAACAGTTTTTCTTTGGAATTAGGCTGGGTTGATCGCAAAAGTGACTTGCGATAGTTGGAGCGTTCTCTTGTGTTTCAGATATTTTTCTAGATGACTTCAGGAAGTCAGAGTTTTGTTAGCATCTGGAGATTGCGTTTGGTATCGACTGGATTCCAGCAGTGGTACCGATGATTCAGCTTAGTAATAGGATGGTTTTTGGAGGAAGTTTTAGTAGAGCAGCTCAGGTTTCGGAGGAACTTCTGAGTTTATTTTTGGATCTGTTGAACCATATTTTTGGAATTTGTTGTCCCGTGTTTGCTTGTGTTCATCATCAGCATTATCATCTACTCAGATCAGAGTTGTGCAGCGGAAGCAGTTGGGAGTGCATCTGCTTTTCTTTTCTGGAAAAGAGAAGTTGTTTCTACGGATGATGGTAAAAGTTGTGCTCTTGATTTTGGTCGGTCTTGAGAAGATCATTCTACTGGATTGTTTTTGGATTCAGATGGTTTAGAAAGGCATTAGCGGAGATTTAGCTGACCAGTAGGGATGGAGGCAGCTCTGGATCGTCCGAAGAGTTTGGTGGATAAGAGACGGAGGAATTTGGATTTCAGAGTTGGAGATTTGACTTTGGATGAATTTTCTCTGATTCAAGGAGCTCTATGATTTGGTAAGTCTGGGAAATTAGCTCCGAGATGTTCTGATTTTCTCTGTGTTCTGGAGAGGTAGGTGTTTGGTCTTCAGATTTGGATTGCCAATTTGGATAGCTGGGATTCGTTGTATTTCACGTATCTCTGAGGGAGTACGTGTAAGATTCTATCTCTGGTGTTGGAACCAGCAGTTCAGGGAGTTTTGGTTGTGAGTCAGACTCGTCTGTAGTCTGATATTCTGTCTAGTTGTGTAGATCTAGATGAGTAGGAGTTCTGTAGTATAGTTGTATTGATTGTTCGGATTCTGTAGGGCGAGTATCCCGGTACTTATACTGGGGAAACTCGAGAGAACTCTATCCAGGATTTTTGTCTGGATAAATAGGTTTGTTTGATTTGATGATTTGGTTGATATGATTGTTAGTATATAGTTGATAAATGCTTGTGTTTTAAAAATTAAAATTCTAAATAGATTATTAAATTACCTTTGCCTTTTAAATTTCGAGGACGAAATTCTTTTAAGGGGGAGGAATGTGACGACCCGGAATTTCGAGCAATAACTATTTAATAATTTATATTAAATATTAAATTGTTTTGATATATCTTGGATTTATGAGACTTAAATGAATACTTTTCTTTAAATAAATATTGTATTGGTGAGTTTTATCTTTTAAAACTAATGAATTATTTTCTATTTATAATGTATATATTTATATATATTGTAGATAGGAAAGCTTTGTTTTAAATGCAACTAATAAATTATGTTTTCAAATTTCTAATATATATTTTAGTGATTTGGGAATTTTGATTTATTTAAAATAATCTTTTCAAAGATAATAAATAAATATGTGGGTTTTAAATATATAAGATAAATGTTTAAATAGTTTTAAAACTTGTTCTAGCTTTAGTTTAAATTTAAATTTAATTAACAAAAAGATTTGTTTTATTTTCTTTGTAAGTTTAGCTTGATAAATATAGTTTAAAAATGTATATAAGTTTTAAATTCAATTTTGGTCAAATGATACTTTAGTATATGTTATAAAAGAAGTAGTTATAGTAAAGATATAATTTCTTTTATAAATCATTTCAAATTGTTAAATGTGTTATTTATTTTAAAATAATAAATAAGAATGTACATATGAGATAAATAGATGAAAGAAAAATATAGGACTTCACTTATATTTTAAAGCAACTTGACTAAAAATAACAAGAAAATATAAAGCAAGTAACAAAGTAAATGTATCAAACAAGGAAATATAAAATATACATAAGTTAAATTTTAATGTTTGTAAAGTTGTAAAACAAATACACTAAATAATCAAACAACACATTAGAATAACATTTCATTTATACAACATCATCAAACAAGAAATCTGCTTAGGGAAGTGAGCAAAGGAAATTAACAATCACTTACATTCCTTATCAAACTAGTAGCATATGTTGCATAGCACATAAGAAGATTGGCCAGCTTCAAATAAAAATCTGCTAAGTCAAAAATAAAAGTAACTTGTTAGAAAAGCTTGTTAAGATAAGTATGTAAAACAAGTGGCTCGAATATGATATGGATATGCAGTCTTTAGTACAACAAAAATCAGAATGAAAAGGGTTTGTAGGCTGTAAAGTAAACATACAATATTAAATAAGTTTGTAGGGTATAAAATCTGGTCAAGCATTTAATGTAGCTAAGCAAATATCTTTTCTAAGTACATTAGTATACATCTCGGCCACCAAAATATAGAAAAATCTCTGAGAATTTGTACATTTTGTACACTGTTTTGCAAAAGAAGAGATAATGCCATGTTTCATATATATCAGCCTGTAGGCTATTTCCCTACCAGTTTTCATTTCTTTCGAGCTAAGCAAAACTAAGATAAAAGCTTCATCTAAAATCCTAAACAAACATTCAAAACAACCAGCAACTCAACAAATCAGAGATCAAGAGGAGCTTCTGTTAGAAAATCCAAAACTGTTCCAAAGGCCTGTGCTAAGCAAATCTAGTTTGCTCTGTTCTTTCTTTTGAATCATGGTGAGTAACATTTTATTTAAAAATATAACTGGTCAATATGAAGCATGTTTTCTCTGAGATGCTATATATTTTGTATACATGTGATTTTGCAAGTCTGTGTATGTATGTACACTTGAATACTCTGTTAGCCTGTTACCAGTTGTTTACCTTGTTTAAGTAGATAGGAAAATAAATCTTCATCTCTCGATCTATTAATTATTTGAACTTAGTATGTAAACAAAAACTGTTTGTTTGGTTGAAATCTAATTATTAAAAATGTATTAAAGATTGAACATCATATATTGGCCTCTGGTAACTCAAGAACTAAGTACCATTTCAAATAAGTCTAAAAACAAAACTCTTATTTTAGGGATTCAGGAGAATAAATTGAATCTACATCCAAAACCATGATTTTTAAAACAAGAATTATAATTTTTAAGGCAAGGGGCGAAGAGCAGTTTTGGTTTGTTTATTTTGTGCATTTGGGGTTGCCGCGGGTGGTCCAGTCGACCGGAGATGGCGAGTTCTGGTCTGGAGATAGAGGAGTGATGGATGGTGCTTGGAAAAATAGTGAAGTGGTGGTTAGGCCAACGTGGAGGCGATGGCAGCGTTTTCTTTTTCCTAAACCTAGTTTTGCGAGTCTTTTGTTTTTCGTCTCGTTCGAACTCATGGGAGGACCGAGTGTAGCGCGACTTTGGATTGTGGTAGAGGAGAGGTGGTTGAGGCTATGGCCGGAGTTGGGTGGCCTCTGGTGGTCGGAGCGTGGAGCGCGGGGTGTTGCCAGGTCGAGGCGATATCGTTGTCATGTTCCAGGCTTTGATTTAGCAACTCGAATTCGATCTCGAGTTTGGGTGGTCGATTTGGGATTTGGGAAAGGATGTGGAAGCGATCACCATGAAGAGGAGTTGGTCGTGGTCGATCGGCAGTGACGAATGAAGGCGTGCACGTCCACGGGGCAGTTTAGATAATCTGGAGCTGTTGTCTTTGGTTGGGGAAACTCGAGATTTTACTCGAGTCGATACGTGTTTTGCTCGAGTGAATTTGTATTTTACTCGAAGTAAAATATAGGGGAACTCGGGTATTTGTTGTCTTCCAGTTTTTAGCCTGTAACTTGATTTTCAGATTTAAAGTATGGGTTTTAAATTTTAAGTCAAAGTTTAACTGAGTCCAAAGGAATGTTTAAATTCCAGTTTTGAAATGAAAGAAGTTTAAAATTTAAATAATTTAAATAAGTTTAAGTATTTTGAATTTGAGGGAAATTAGATTTAAAATTCTTCCATAACAAAGGAATTGCTTTAAGTTATAATTTAAATTTTTTAAAAGAGTTAGTTTAAAGTGATTTAAGGTTAAATAGTGATCATCTAACTTGGGGTTTAAAATGAAAGTTAAAGGGAAGAGTGGAATAAATGTTCAACATATTGTAGTTGAAATTTAAAGAAATAAATGGGAAATAAATTTACTTTAAGTAAATGAAGATTAAAGATTTAAATTCTTTAACCATTAAGATAATTTGAATGATAATTGATAAATTGATATTGATTAAATTAGTAATTATAAGATTAAATGTATTAATTTAAAGTAATAATGAATTAAGTAGTTAATATATAATTAAGAATTGTAGATTTGACTTTAATTAATTAATAGAGTGTTAGTGGAACTTATAATTAATAAGGAGGAAATTGTAAGTTATTATTTAAGATAAAGCAATTAATAAATAATAATGAATGTCATTAACTAGATTATTTTATGATTAATTAATATAATTGATTTTTAAATAGTTAGTTAGATTAATTAATTTAATAATCAACATTGTAAATGTTTAAGTGTAATTACTTAATGGGAATTAAGTAAGAAATTAATTACTCACTTTAGTTAATTAAGTAATTGATTAACTTGAGTTAATTAATTAAGTCTAATTAATGGGGATTAACCACTTGATAATTGGGAGATATAATTACTGAGGAAAGTAATTGATGAATAATTACAGGATGTAATTTATGGATAATGATTCGTTAATAAAAGTAAGTTGGATATAATTACTTGAAATTAATCAAGGGATTAATTAAATCTGTTTATTGGGAGTAATTAATTAAGGATAATTAATTACTGTATGTTATTAATCAAGGTGATTAATATATGTGATTTGGAAATTAGTTTTCTTAATAAAAATTAAGAAATAAAATAACTAATTAAAAGTTAATTACTTGATGTAATAGAATTAAATAGTAAATGTAATTAGAGATCATTAATTATTATAATTAATGCTGGAACTTAGAATGGTTTTATTTGGAAATAATTAATAAATGACTAGATTTATTAATGTGAATAATTAAGTAATGTAATTAATGATTAGTTAATTAATAAACGAAGTAAGGTAAAGGTTATTTCCTATATTTGGTTAAAAATAATTAGAGGATAATTTACTTTAAATGTAATTAAAGATAATTAATCAAGGACGATTAATTAAAATGAATAATTGGATGATGATTAATTAATTGATTGATAATTAATTAATAAAAGTATAAGCAAGTTTAATAATGGTGGAGTAATTAATTTAATTTACATTAAATTAATTAAAGATTTGTAATTAGTTTAATTCATTTTAAATTAATTATAAAATGAGGTGATTATTAATCTTTGTTTATATATGATGGATGATATTGATTTCCATGATTGATTGTGATCTCAGATATATATCTATTGTGTTATGGATGCTTGGTTAAGTATGATGATATTGATTATCTGTTGAGTAGATAATATGGATTATCTGTTTATGATGATGATGTTATTCTCCATTGTTATATTGTGTTTTATCTATCTGTGTTGATATAGATAATAAATTGAATTGTTTTAACTTTAAAACAACTTGGCCTTAAAAGATACGGTTTGGATTTCAATGAGACCGGGATCGGGTTTCCGTATACCGGGATTCTAGGTCTGGAGACCCGAATACCACATCGATCCAAAATAACGTTAGGTCGTGAAATCCAAATGGAGCAAGTGAAGACTCGAGGTATAAGAACTATTCGTCAGTATAACTCTGTGGGTGATTCCGTAATGAGTTTGACGGAGATAGTACTTATAGATTCGAGATGGTGGTTCAAATTGCAAGGGTTATTGTCGTTAACTCTGAGGGTGATTCCAAAATGAGTGTAACGAGATAATGCCTTCGGTTTCGTTCGAACCCGGAACAAACTTATATGGATCGAATGCTTTCAGAACATCGTCAGGCGGGCGATGAGCATTCTAAGAGATGTGTTCTCTAAAGGTAATCGTGACCTCAAGCCTCATCAACCGGGAATGGCTAAAACAGGGGAGGTGCAGCAAGGCTTCGTGGGTAGCACCCACTTGAGAGCGAGATATACCCCTGTCTAGAGTCCCTTTTATTTCGGCTGTGTGGGCGGTTTAGTAGCTACAACCGCCGGGGTTGTCTTGTTTGGAACTGTCCAGTAAGGGATGGTTCCGGTCTTGTGTTGCAGGGGACTTAGGGTGGGTCCTCGGTACGGTGATCTAGGCCACGTACTGTGACGGGCGGTACCCCAGTAGCCCAGCCATTGTTGGAAACCCATTTTCCCTACGAGACTTTACGGTTTTGATTGTATTACCCACGTTGTGGCTAGTATGCTGGAATTTAATAGATGTAACAATTTCAGCTATTTTCTATTTACTTGAAAACCCTAGACACTATTATAATATCACTGGATTTCCTATCAAATGTTTTGGTTAGCGTAAGGTAAAAACATTTCCATGTTTATGTGTGGGATGTCTTACGTGATACCTTTTGTTCTCAAAGGTTTTTCAAGTTAAACAACTTTAACCTGTTACTCATACCAGACCCATGTCTGACCCGGAGTTTATTTCTGTTTTTCCTAAACTCTCGGGTACCCAAATTTTTACGGGTAGCCAAGGGATTCAGGTTAGCTTTGACGTATTCTGGAGGAGCAATGGAGCAGGAGGCTTCAGCGTATAGATATATAGTGATTCCGCTGTGTTAGTATTTATCTGTATTCCGCTGTGTTGTATCTCTGTATTGTATTGAGATGTATCGAGTTGTATTAACTAGACAGGTGTTTATAACTGTCTAGTATGTGTTGTATTATCTGTGTAACTCTGATATATATGATATTATGTAATCTTTTATGTGATATATTATATTTCATTCGTTCCGCTGTTGAGATTCTGTTGTTGTTTTCTTCTTTCTTCTCTATCTTTTCTATTTCTCACCCTTTTCTTTCTTCATAGTGATGCGATTTTCCGGTAGTGGAAGGTCGGGTCGCTACAGTTGGTATCAGAGCGCTAGGTTGAGCGAATACCTAGGCTCTTAAGTAATCTCTTTCTTGAGAGAGCGTATTTGTATTTTTGATATATATATATACATTTATATACATTCTACCTATTTGTTGGGTTACCTGACCGGGTTTTCCAATATAATTTATAAAGGTAGATAAGGTAGTGGTGTGTAACACGGCTTCCAATGGTTGGATTTGTTGAGGTTGGAAGTGTATCGACCGAGACGGTATTGGGTCTACAGTCCTTCTCGAGTGAATTTGTGGTGAAAGGATGTTACCAAGTCTCTGAAGGAAATCTGTTAAGATTTGGAGATCATTTTTGTAGTGTATAGTTTGGATGAGTAGAGTTGGATCTGTCGGTTGGACAACAGCGAGTTATGATATCTTGGTTCCTCAAGATGTTGTAGCTGTGTGATGAGACACAGTGACTATGGATGTCTCCGAAGATGTTTCTTTGGAACGAGTTAAGGGAGTGAGTCTGCTTCGGTGTTGTGGCTGTGTTCAGCAGGATGTTTCTGGTTGGTTCGAGGTCCGAGTTTCTCGAAGAGCTTTGGATTGGGAATTCTTTGGCATTGGTGTTAGCAGTGCAGCTCGGAGTGTTCTGTGTGTTAGCAGGGAAGCTTTCTAGCTTAGCAGTGAGTCCAGAAGCAGCTAAGTGGTTTCGTTTCTTTGTTGGATTGGGCAGTTAAGCTTAGGCTGTTCTGTTTGGTAAAGAGAGAACAGTTTTTCTTTGGAATTAGGCTGGGTTGATCGCAAAAGTGACTTGCGATAGTTGGAGCGTTCTCTTGTGTTTCAGATATTTTTCTAGATGACTTCAGGAAGTCAGAGTTTTGTTAGCATCTGGAGATTGCGTTTGGTATCGACTGGATTCCAGCAGTGGTACCGATGATTCAGCTTAGTAATAGGATGGTTTTTGGAGGAAGTTTTAGTAGAGCAGCTCAGGTTTCGGAGGAACTTCTGAGTTTATTTTTGGATCTGTTGAACCATATTTTTGGAATTTGTTGTCCCGTGTTTGCTTGTGTTCATCATCAGCATTATCATCTACTCAGATCAGAGTTGTGCAGCGGAAGCAGTTGGGAGTGCATCTGCTTTTCTTTTCTGGAAAAGAGAAGTTGTTTCTACGGATGATGGTAAAAGTTGTGCTCTTGATTTTGGTCGGTCTTGAGAAGATCATTCTACTGGATTGTTTTTGGATTCAGATGGTTTAGAAAGGCATTAGCGGAGATTTAGCTGACCAGTAGGGATGGAGGCAGCTCTGGATCGTCCGAAGAGTTTGGTGGATAAGAGACGGAGGAATTTGGATTTCAGAGTTGGAGATTTGACTTTGGATGAATTTTCTCTGATTCAAGGAGCTCTATGATTTGGTAAGTCTGGGAAATTAGCTCCGAGATGTTCTGATTTTCTCTGTGTTCTGGAGAGGTAGGTGTTTGGTCTTCAGATTTGGATTGCCAGTTTGGATAGCTGGGATTCGTTGTATTTCACGTATCTCTGAGGGAGTACGTGTAAGATTCTATCTCTGGTGTTGGAACCAGCAGTTCAGGGAGTTTTGGTTGTGAGTCAGACTCGTCTGTAGTCTGATATTCTGTCTAGTTGTGTAGATCTAGATGAGTAGGAGTTCTGTAGTATAGTTGTATTGATTGTTCGGATTCTGTAGGGCGAGTATCCCGGTACTTATACTGGGGAAACTCGAGAGAACTCTATCCAGGATTTTTGTCTGGATAAATAGGTTTGTTTGATTTGATGATTTGGTTGATATGATTGTTAGTATATAGTTGATAAATGCTTGTGTTTTAAAAATTAAAATTCTAAATAGATTATTAAATTACCTTTGCCTTTTAAATTTCGAGGACGAAATTCTTTTAAGGGGGAGGAATGTGACGACCCGGAATTTCGAGCAATAACTATTTAATAATTTATATTAAATATTAAATTGTTTTGATATATCTTGGATTTATGAGACTTAAATGAATACTTTTCTTTAAATAAATATTGTATTGGTGAGTTTTATCTTTTAAAACTAATGAATTATTTTCTATTTATAATGTATATATTTATATATATTGTAGATAGGAAAGCTTTGTTTTAAATGCAACTAATAAATTATGTTTTCAAATTTCTAATATATATTTTAGTGATTTGGGAATTTTGATTTATTTAAAATAATCTTTTCAAAGATAATAAATAAATATGTGGGTTTTAAATATATAAGATAAATGTTTAAATAGTTTTAAAACTTGTTCTAGCTTTAGTTTAAATTTAAATTTAATTAACAAAAAGATTTGTTTTATTTTCTTTGTAAGTTTAGCTTGATAAATATAGTTTAAAAATGTATATAAGTTTTAAATTCAATTTTGGTCAAATGATACTTTAGTATATGTTATAAAAGAAGTAGTTATAGTAAAGATATAATTTCTTTTATAAATCATTTCAAATTGTTAAATGTGTTATTTATTTTAAAATAATAAATAAGAATGTACATATGAGATAAATAGATGAAAGAAAAATATAGGACTTCACTTATATTTTAAAGCAACTTGACTAAAAATAACAAGAAAATATAAAGCAAGTAACAAAGTAAATGTATCAAACAAGGAAATATAAAATATACATAAGTTAAATTTTAATGTTTGTAAAGTTGTAAAACAAATACACTAAATAATCAAACAACACATTAGAATAACATTTCATTTATACAACATCATCAAACAAGAAATCTGCTTAGGGAAGTGAGCAAAGGAAATTAACAATCACTTACATTCCTTATCAAACTAGTAGCATATGTTGCATAGCACATAAGAAGATTGGCCAGCTTCAAATAAAAATCATCTAAGTCAAAAATAAAAGTAACTTGTTAGAAAAGCTTGTTAAGATAAGTATGTAAAACAAGTGGCTCGAATATGATATGGATATGCAGTCTTTAGTACAACAAAAATCAGAATGAAAAGGGTTTGTAGGCTATAAAGTAAACATACAATATTAAATAAGTTTGTAGGGTATAAAATCTGGTCAAGCATTTAATGTAGCTAAGCAAATATCTTTTCTAAGTACATTAGTATACATCTCGGCCACCAAAATATAGAAAAATCTCTGAGAATTTGTACATTTTGTACACTGTTTTGCAAAAGAAGAGATAATGCCATGTTTCATATATATCAGCCTGTAGGCTATTTCCCTACCAGTTTTCATTTCTTTCGAGCTAAGCAAAACTAAGATAAAAGCTTCATCTAAAATCCTAAACAAACATTCAAAACAACCAGCAACTCAACAAATCAGAGATCAAGAGGAGCTTCTGTTAGAAAATCCAAAACTGTTCCAAAGGCCTGTGCTAAGCAAATCTAGTTTGCTCTGTTCTTTCTTTTGAATCATGGTGAGTAACATTTTATTTAAAAATATAACTGGTCAATATGAAGCATGTTTTCTCTGAGATGCTATATATTTTGTATACATGTGATTTTGCAAGTCTGTGTATGTATGTACACTTGAATACTCTGTTAGCCTGTTACCAGTTGTTTACCTTGTTTAAGTAGATAGGAAAATAAATCTTCATCTCTCGATCTATTAATTATTTGAACTTAGTATGTAAACAAAAACTGTTTGTTTGGTTGAAATCTAATTATTAAAAATGTATTAAAGATTGAACATCATATATTGGCCTCTGGTAACTCAAGAACTAAGTACCATTTCAAATAAGTCTAAAAACAAAACTCTTATTTTAGGGATTCAGGAGAATAAATTGAATCTACATCCAAAACCATGATTTTTAAAACAAGAATTATAATTTTTAAGGCAAGGGGCGAAGAGCAGTTTTGGTTTGTTTATTTTGTGCATTTGGGGTTGCCGCGGGTGGTCCAGTCGACCGGAGATGGCGAGTTCTGGTCTGGAGATAGAGGAGTGATGGATGGTGCTTGGAAAAATAGTGAAGTGGTGGTTAGGCCAACGTGGAGGCGATGGCAGCGTTTTCTTTTTCCTAAACCTAGTTTTGCGAGTCTTTTGTTTTTCGTCTCGTTCGAACTCATGGGAGGACCGAGTGTAGCGCGACTTTGGATTGTGGTAGAGGAGAGGTGGTTGAGGCTATGGCCGGAGTTGGGTGGCCTCTGGTGGTCGGAGCGTGGAGCGCGGGGTGTTGCCAGGTCGAGGCGATATCGTTGTCATGTTCCAGGCTTTGATTTAGCAACTCGAATTCGATCTCGAGTTTGGGTGGTCGATTTGGGATTTGGGAAAGGATGTGGAAGCGATCACCATGAAGAGGAGTTGGTCGTGGTCGATCGGCAGTGACGAATGAAGGCGTGCACGTCCACGGGGCAGTTTAGATAATCTGGAGCTGTTGTCTTTGGTTGGGGAAACTCGAGATTTTACTCGAGTCGATACGTGTTTTGCTCGAGTGAATTTGTATTTTACTCGAAGTAAAATATAGGGGAACTCGGGTATTTGTTGTCTTCCAGTTTTTAGCCTGTAACTTGATTTTCAGATTTAAAGTATGGGTTTTAAATTTTAAGTCAAAGTTTAACTGAGTCCAAAGGAATGTTTAAAAACCAGTTTTGAAATGAAAGAAGTTTAAAATTTAAATAATTTAAATAAGTTTAAGTATTTTGAATTTGAGGGAAATTAGATTTAAAATTCTTCCATAACAAAGGAATTGCTTTAAGTTATAATTTAAATTTTTTAAAAGAGTTAGTTTAAAGTGATTTAAGGTTAAATAGTGATCATCTAACTTGGGGTTTAAAATGAAAGTTAAAGGGAAGAGTGGAATAAATGTTCAACATATTGTAGTTGAAATTTAAAGAAATAAATGGGAAATAAATTTACTTTAAGTAAATGAAGATTAAAGATTTAAATTCTTTAACCATTAAGATAATTTGAATGATAATTGATAAATTGATATTGATTAAATTAGTAATTATAAGATTAAATGTATTAATTTAAAGTAATAATGAATTAAGTAGTTAATATATAATTAAGAATTGTAGATTTGACTTTAATTAATTAATAGAGTGTTAGTGGAACTTATAATTAATAAGGAGGAAATTGTAAGTTATTATTTAAGATAAAGCAATTAATAAATAATAATGAATGTCATTAACTAGATTATTTTATGATTAATTAATATAATTGATTTTTAAATAGTTAGTTAGATTAATTAATTTAATAATCAACATTGTAAATGTTTAAGTGTAATTACTTAATGGGAATTAAGTAAGAAATTAATTACTCACTTTAGTTAATTAAGTAATTGATTAACTTGAGTTAATTAATTAAGTCTAATTAATGGGGATTAACCACTTGATAATTGGGAGATATAATTACTGAGGAAAGTAATTGATGAATAATTACAGGATGTAATTTATGGATAATGATTCGTTAATAAAAGTAAGTTGGATATAATTACTTGAAATTAATCAAGGGATTAATTAAATCTGTTTATTGGGAGTAATTAATTAAGGATAATTAATTACTGTATGTTATTAATCAAGGTGATTAATATATGTGATTTGGAAATTAGTTTTCTTAATAAAAATTAAGAAATAAAATAACTAATTAAAAGTTAATTACTTGATGTAATAGAATTAAATAGTAAATGTAATTAGAGATCATTAATTATTATAATTAATGCTGGAACTTAGAATGGTTTTATTTGGAAATAATTAATAAATGACTAGATTTATTAATGTGAATAATTAAGTAATGTAATTAATGATTAGTTAATTAATAAACGAAGTAAGGTAAAGGTTATTTCCTATATTTGGTTAAAAATAATTAGAGGATAATTTACTTTAAATGTAATTAAAGATAATTAATCAAGGACGATTAATTAAAATGAATAATTGGATGATGATTAATTAATTGATTGATAATTAATTAATAAAAGTATAAGCAAGTTTAATAATGGTGGAGTAATTAATTTAATTTACATTAAATTAATTAAAGATTTGTAATTAGTTTAATTCATTTTAAATTAATTATAAAATGAGGTGATTATTAATCTTTGTTTATATATGATGGATGATATTGATTTCCATGATTGATTGTGATCTCAGATATATATCTATTGTGTTATGGATGCTTGGTTAAGTATGATGATATTGATTATCTGTTGAGTAGATAATATGGATTATCTGTTTATGATGATGATGTTATTCTCCATTGTTATATTGTGTTTTATCTATCTGTGTTGATATAGATAATAAATTGAATTGTTTTAACTTTAAAACAACTTGGCCTTAAAAGATACGGTTTGGATTTCGATGAGACCGGGATCGGGTTTCCGTATACCGGGATTCTAGGTCTGGAGACCCGAATACCACATCGATCCAAAATAACGTTAGGTCGTGAAATCCAAATGGAGCAAGTGAAGACTCGAGGTATAAGAACTATTCGTCAGTATAACTCTGTGGGTGATTCCGTAATGAGTTTGACGGAGATAGTACTTATAGATTCGAGATGGTGGTTCAAATTGCAAGGGTTATTGTCGTTAACTCTGAGGGTGATTCCAAAATGAGTGTAACGAGATAATGCCTTCGGTTTCGTTCGAACCCGGAACAAACTTATATGGATCGAATGCTTTCAGAACATCGTCAGGCGGGCGATGAGCATTCTAAGAGATGTGTTCTCTAAAGGTAATCGTGACCTCAAGCCTCATCAACCGGGAATGGCTAAAACAGGGGAGGTGCAGCAAGGCTTCGTGGGTAGCACCCACTTGAGAGCGAGATATACCCCTGTCTAGAGTCCCTTTTATTTCGGCTGTGTGGGCGGTTTAGTAGCTACAACCGCCGGGGTTGTCTTGTTTGGAACTGTCCAGTAAGGGATGGTTCCGGTCTTGTGTTGCAGGGGACTTAGGGTGGGTCCTCGGTACGGTGATCTAGGCCACGTACTGTGACGGGCGGTACCCCAGTAGCCCAGCCATTGTTGGAAACCCATTTTCCCTACGAGACTTTACGGTTTTGATTGTATTACCCACGTTGTGGCTAGTATGCTGGAATTTAATAGATGTAACAATTTCAGCTATTTTCTATTTACTTGAAAACCCTAGACACTATTATAATATCACTGGATTTCCTATCAAATGTTTTGGTTAGCGTAAGGTAAAAACATTTCCATGTTTATGTGTGGGATGTCTTACGTGATACCTTTTGTTCTCAAAGGTTTTTCAAGTTAAACAACTTTAACCTGTTACTCATACCAGACCCATGTCTGACCCGGAGTTTATTTCTGTTTTTCCTAAACTCTCGGGTACCCAAATTTTTACGGGTAGCCAAGGGATTCAGGTTAGCTTTGACGTATTCTGGAGGAGCAATGGAGAAGGAGGCTTCAGCGTATAGATATATAGTGATTCCGCTGTGTTAGTATTTATCTGTATTCCGCTGTGTTGTATCTCTGTATTGTATTGAGATGTATCGAGTTGTATTAACTAGACAGGTGTTTATAACTGTCTAGTATGTGTTGTATTATCTGTGTAACTCTGATATATATGATATTATGTAATCTTTTATGTGATATATTATATTTCATTCGTTCCGCTGTTGAGATTCTGTTGTTGTTTTCTTCTTTCTTCTCTATCTTTTCTATTTCTCACCCTTTTCTTTCTTCATAGTGATGCGATTTTCTGGTAGTGGAAGGTCGGGTCGCTACACTATTTTTTTATTTTTAGTTTCATGAGTCCTTTATATATTATCATATAATGTAATTTAGCCGATTAGAAATGTTTGTTTATATAGATTTTTTTTACGATGTTAAAATTTAAGCATTACTTTATTAAATTCAATCAACAAGCTATTGTATTGCACGGGAAAAAGAAAAGAAAACTGGAGCATAATACATGATAACTCAAAACCAAAGCCATCTTTTGTGGAAGCACTTGATTGTCATTCTCATCTCCATTTTGCTGTAAACTCTCATGTTTACCATTAGGAGAATTTGTGTAATTATATTTAGAAAGGAATTCTAGAACAGTTCTCATAGTAATGAGCAGGAGTCTAGTCATGTATATACAACTAGAAAAATGCATAATAGACATGTTCTAAAATAACCGATGTTTTATCCTGATATGAGACTCTCAAGTTTTAAAATTTTAGCTACGCCCTACAGTAATGTAAATAAAATAACCATTAATAACACTTCTCCTAAAACATGCTTCAACAAGTAGAAATAAATATTACTATATTTGCATCAGTGTCACTTTCAAGCTACTATTTAGTTTGGTTATAGTTTATATAGAGATACTGGGTTCACCTATTATTAGTTGAGTTCATTGTTTTTTTTTCATAAAAAGATATTGGGTATTCAAGAAACTGGTAATAAATGTTATTTCATTAAGTAACACAATGAAACATTATTTGTTAAATAACATAAACGGATAGTGTCACTAATTATGGTTCGTTCGGATAGACTTATATAAGTCATTTTTTTGCTTTTTGGAAGCCAAAACCTATTCATTTTGGCTTTCAAGAAACCAAAAAACGACTTATATAAGTCAATCCAAATGAGGCGTAAATGATTTCTATCTATTTTAGTATTAGCTATTGACAAATGTATTATTACATTGAATACATAATGAAATGCTATTTGTAATGGACATAGCTATCAGATTATTTGTGTTCAATTTACTTCCTTGCTATTAACTTGCAATCATCAATGCATTCATTAAATGCCCGTTTCATGTTTTCTAAACATATTTTAAAGATTACTAAACAATATAATTTTCTAAAGGTTATTAGCACAACTTAAAGTTGCAAATGTTTTGATTGCTCCTGATGCGATAAAACCATTGGTAGTAACATCTAGACGTATTATTAAGAAAGACTTGGAGATTTATTGATAATTAATATGGATTATTTCTTCTTTTTTGAATAATTTATATATGTTAAATATGCGTTAGTATGTTAGCTTTGCTATAAACTTTTAAAAATATGTTGATTCTTTCAATAAATATTATTACAAGATGTTTTTCAACTATGAAATTGTATAACAATTATAATTACATAAAAGCACTGTTATGGAAACTACATCTTTATAAGAATATGGCTATAATCATGTGAAATATTATTATTCCATACTCATATAACATAGACCACCATCATATTCAATTAATAATAATTTTTTCAATGATTATGTTATTTTAAAGCTAACCATATACAAAATCAATAATAATAATGAAAATAACTATTAACATTGCATATATTTTATTAATTTATGGAGTGAAGAATCGTAAATTCTATGCATCGCTTTTTCTTAAATTTAAACTAAATGTAATTACTCCATAATAGTGTAAAGGTGACCACCATTATATTCCACTAGCTATAATTATTTTAAATGATTATGTAAATTAATAGCTAACCATATGAATATTTCATTATCATATCGGTATAAACTATTAATACAATATTTGTTTCATCAATTTACAAACTCAAAGACCTAATAAATCGTTACATCAACTTTAAATATAAATTTGTGCACTATCATGATTTATCAAAAAATGATGAAATTAATTCTTTTACTATTTTAATGCAAAATTTATATTTTTGAATTTTGATTTTTTATTACTTTGATGTCCTTACGTCATCTAACTGTCGTGATATAAAATTTGATAAAACCTGTAGCGACCTGCAGTTCCGTACCCATTGAGTTGATAATAATTCACTCATGTTCAACCCAAATTGTATGAAAGTGCGAATAACTAGAGTAAAGAAGAAAGAGATAGAAGAAAATTAAACAACAACACAGAATCTCACAATCACAGCGGAACAAAAATATAATATATAATAATAGATTTTTATACAAAAGAATCTGTATATGTGTTTACTTACAATCATTAAAGTACAATAATCAATACATCAATCTGGACAGTTATAACTACTTGTCCTCATACAGCGGAAATATAAACCAAATACGGAAATACATTCGAACTCCTCCAACTCACCTCCTGAGCTCCATAGCATTCCAACCTGAAACTGTAATACTCGGTCTGACCCGAGCATTATAATAAAATAACACCCGAGTCAGTATGGAAAACCAGCGTGAGAAAACACACTCAATTTGAATTATTAGAGTTATCAAAATCCTTTGAAAAACAAAGGTATCTCGTAAGACCGTGTCACACATAAACACGACAGGTTTTTCCCTTACGATAACCAAAACATTTTATAGAAAGTCCGATGATATTATAATAGTGTCTAAATACAAATACTTATTCAAATAGCCGAAATTGTTACATTAATTAAATTCCAACATACTAGGCTCTACAAACAAAACCGTAAAGCTCGTATTGGAAAATGGATTCCATACAATGACTGGGCCACTGGGGTACCGCCCATCACAGTACACCTCTAGAACAGTGTACCGAGGACCTCGCCGGGATCCCCTGCTATACAAGACCGGCCTACCCCTAACCTGGATAGACCGAATATGGTATCACCCTAGGTGTTCCCACCCTTACAATCGAGCGCTCCTTCTTTCATGCACAACCATATCCATAATATATATGTTTCCGAGGACATCTAGAAAAGTGATAACATACCCTAATTGGTTGCGACCCACTTAGCCTTGCTGCATCTCCCCTGTTTTAGTCATTCCCGGTTGATGAGGCTCGAGGCTAAGCGTTACCTTTCAAGAAACAATCCTTCTTAGAATGCTCACCATCCTCCAATGACGATGTGCTGATAGCATTCGTCCATACAAGTTGCCCTGGGTCTGGAAAAACCGAATCACCGTCTTCATCATCTTCATGGTATTCATTCGTAATGTTCAAACCGGATCGAAGTGGTTTTCGGATAATTAAATCTGATCCCAGTCTCTTCGAATTGGCCAATATTGATAGTCGGTTATTTAACTATCAATAAAACATCCATAAGCAGTCACTAGGCCTTATTATAAATTTTTCCCCAAAATATCTATTTTCAAAATATCTTTATAAGATATATCGATCCCTTCCAACATTTGAAAACAATTTCAAATACTTAAATCCGTAACCGGACATTTCCACCATCTCAACACTTAGAAATATTTTCAAATTTCCATTTTTGCACTTAGGAAAATATTATAAGTCTTATTTCCCAAAATCCTTTCAAATACCAACACTTAATGGAATATTTCGTAACTTATATCATAAGTCTCTGGAATCACTACTAAATTCTTTTTTCCAATTTCCAAAACCCAATATACTTATTTATAACCCCATTCAACAATTTATAACTTCTTTATAAATTCAGATTTCATTTTCAAAATTCCCATATTCAACATTTTGAAATTTCATTTCCTCCAAATCCCTTCCCTCCAAATCACATCCATTTAAAAATCTCAATTACGAATCTCAAGAGAATTTATAAATAAGAATTTCAATCACTTCAAAACACTATATATATATAATAAGTATTTAAAAAGGATAATAATTTGTTTTTAAAAACATGTTCAAGTAATGATTTATTTAAACTCATTTTTAGATAAACAAATAAATTTTCAAAGGTGATTTTAAAAGTTAGAATTTACTAAAATAAATACTTAGTATATAAAATCTACTTACCAAAGTATTTCAATCCTAACTAGTTTAAAATTTCATAGTTTTAAAATAATAAAATTTTCCTTTTAAAAGTAAATTAACTTCTTAGAATTGAAAATATATTTTTAAAACCTGAATAACCAATTCAATTTATAAATCCCTCTCAAATCACAACATATCACTTCCATTAGGATCTCCTTAACCATCTTCACTTTTCAAAAATAGTTCCACTATTTTTCTCACTCTATTTCGATATTCTAATATAAATTCTTCCTATAAATTTATATTTCCAATCTATCATCTGGTATCGACTTTTTTCTTTTTCTTATTTAAATCATTGTTTATAAATTTTATAATTCCTTTGAGTTTCACTTTTTATAAACCAATCTCGTTTATAAAATTCCATTTTTATAAATCCATTACTTTAATAATCCCATTTATAACTTCCAATCTATATTTAATATCGACTTCAACTCTTTTTATATTTCCGGAATATCATTTATAAACTCCCTTGTATAATTCATTAATAATTCACAATAGTTAAGTGTAACCATAAATCAATATGTTTTTCTAACTCAATTTCTTTAAAATAACCCCAATTCCAATATAAATATTTTTATATCAAATATTCCCTTTTATCCCTTAAATTTAAAAAAATTATATTTATGGTGTTTAAATTATCAAAATTCAGGCCAGTGCTATAATAACATCCAATAATTTCAATTTCAACAATAATCTATAACAGATTATCTACTCACATCATATATCACTATATATGAAAAATAAACAATATATTTGAGGAATCCAGTTGGATCCCTCCAACCTGTTTCCCTGCATCCACAGATGTTAATACAACATAAAAATAATACCAATCCCACTTCGAGGGGGATATCGTGGTATATCAGGTCATCTGCTATTATGCGGGGCGCATAGGGTCTCATCCGCTACAATGTGCGGGAATATCATTCCAAATACTAATATATATACTACTATATATATAACAGTCAACAGATAATAATTTATAAAATCAACCAACAACCAATAATTTAAATTCAACATTTTTAAATTATTATAGCAATCCAAATGAGTGAGATTTTACTAAACTTGATTTTTAAATTGCAATCCGTCCCAATTTACATTTTCTACACAGATTCCGTTCAACTTAAACCTCGTATGAATAAGTTATTAAATTATTAGCTCTCTCCATTTCTAAATCAAATAACTAATCATATACTTAAATTTAATTACAAATTCATACCTCCACCCTCTCGTTCGTTACAGGCGAACTACAGGACCACTACGAGTTTTCCCCATCAACAACCAATCTTTGCAACCTTTCAGCCAGCAATAACACCCCCCGGACTCCGCTCACCATCATCGATCGCCTACCACACAAATTTGCGTGCGAAGTCCCCTGCCCTTTGCCTGCTGTCGCTCGAGTCCACGCCCCAATCAAATCCACCGTCCAATCCAAGGTCGCAACAATCCATTTCTGCAGTCGTGAAAACCCACACGACCTGGAACCCTTGCCGACTCCACCCTCCCTCTCGTGTTCGCTACCTAGAGATTCTCTGCTCGACGAAGTCAATCCATCCAACCTCCTGCTATTCGCCGCCAGGCGCCACTTCCGGTAGGCCACGCATGCGCACGTTCGAGCAAGTTACGATTCCTCCTCTGCTCGTGATTCTATTTATCTTGATTTCATTTTTTTCTTGATTTCGATCTCGTGAATAACGAACTAGAGAGGAGGAATTGGTATCGCGATTTGTTTTACCCCCCCCCCCGTTTTTTTCTTTTCTTGAACGAATTTTGATTTCGGTTCGAACGATACGAGGAAGAAAAGGGGAAAAGTCGCGTGCTGATATAGAAATAAGGGAAGTGGCGTGTTTTTGAACGATTACGTGTGATAGTGGAAAAGGTCAGCTAATGGATGGAGAAGACAGATTTGAAGTGTAGAAAGAAATATATATTTATTAAATTAATTTTCAAAATATCTCGATTTTCGTAGCTTAAAATCTCGAACCCCTTTCGTAGCATGCCGCCAGGTATTCATAATATTATACCTCTATTTCGAACACAATGGAAAAGGTTTCGAGTCCCAATTCGATCGTATGGAGAAGATAGCTTCTTGGACCCAAATTATTATATTGAAATATTTAAAATTTAAAATCCAATATTTACGAAATCGCTTGAAATTCCAGTTTTAAAATCTTACTAACTAAATTATAATTCCAAATCCAATATTTAAACCATTTAAATATTTAAAATTAACCGTCGAAAAATCCGGGTCGTTACAAAACCAGATTAAATCATAATATCATGTATAAACTAATTGCTTTGATTTCTATTATTTTACTGTTGTAAATGAAGTCATAATCCAACAATCACATTCTCTATAGTTTTTTAATCGTTTTTTAAGTATTCTTATTTCACGAGAGGTTTCAATTTTCAAATTCTCCACTAAAAAGTATAGAAATAACTGTAAATAAATTCCTCCAAAAATATATACAACTTAATTTTTTGACATAGCATTCAAAACTAATAATGATGTGACAGTGGAAAATGAATGTAAGGTAGTTAATTTGTAGAAATAGAATTCTTTTGCCTATTTTCATGCATTATACTTAGATTTAACATGTCCTTAAGCATTGATCATATACGACATCAAATGAGGGTGTATCTTAAACTACTATAACTTGAATAGTTGAAGAATATTTGCTATGATTTATATGTAGGGTGATTGGAGTAATGAATATCATGGAGGTGCGTTATCGTCCGAGGCAAGCATAAATGGAGCAGGTACAATATCTATTGGATATGCACCATTGAATATTGTCATGCAAATATGAATGGATTGGGCTTTTTGTACTCATTTTGTCTGGGATTAAGGTTTTGTTTCGTCTATGACCTTCCATTAATTTTATCTTTATTATGATATAGTATTTACAATACATAAACTTATAATTCATTTAATGTTAAATTCGTAGTCATATAAGATTCTTGAAACTAACGACATGGCCACTTAGGACTTGAAATCAAGATTATATTATTTTCAAAAATTGTATATTAGTCTTCAATATAAAATAAATTGATGTTCATTGTATTTTACAAACTAAATTTGCATATGAAATCTCCATTTATATGGCATGTTTTTTTATACCGATATTTTAGTACGTATGCGATGCATCCCATTCATTTTTATATATTTTTGACAGTGGTTAAAATTTTGGAATTAGAAAATTATTGAATTGCATATGATTTAATGGCATATAACTGGTTGCAAATCAATTGACAAACTATGAACGAAATGGTGTTGTCAACACAGAATAAAGAATTTGGAACCCTTTAATTACATAGAGGTACATAAATAATACCTTTTACAATGTGGTTGTTGGTTAAACTTCTTACTACTCCATTTACACCGATTCTGGGAAAATGGATCATTAATCTCTAAATTTTTATAATTGTAGGTGATAATATAGTTCTTTTTGGTTCTCTTTATTGTTAAATCTACCTTTTTCTTTAGTTACACAAACTTAGATTAGTTGAAATTAACGTTTAAGGACTCTTAGCAAATTGATTTTACTTTTTGTACTTTATCCAAACTCTTGAATTCAATGGTTTAACATTTACCAACATACCAAGAAAAATAAATTTGTATATTAATATATTAGTGGGAAGTACCGTAACTAAATATTTAGTGAGACCATATGCACTACCTTCTTATGCAAATGGACAAATTAATCTTTAGAAAGTGAGCAATCTAATTATACTTTTTTGCATAGCAAAAGTTGAACCCACAAAAAGTTTGGATGGAGGCTTTGAAATTTTTCCCATGGTTTATGAGCTTAGTATAATAAAATTTGATTTTATTAATACTAATCTTCAATCGTTTCTTCAAACGATTACGTTTTCAATTAGTGAATGTTGTATCAAGTTGCAATAAACTTTTGTTTGATTATAAAACTTCTTCAGTGTTATAGGTAGGTTGAGTTGACTGATGAAAAAATTGGTTTGAAAACATTATTCTTAATTTTGACATCATCAGATTGAAGAAGTCCCAGATGCTTTAGTATTGACAAAGTTTATCCTTAGCAGTATATAGGCATGCTATAGACATCAGCAACTAGAAGATGGTACTGCCTCAAAAATTAGTTTATAAGTTTCTGGTACATGCACTAAAATAATATTACCGAATCATATTAATTTATGAGGTTAAGCTAATGATTTGATTATGTTGAATGCAATGTACCTTATGACATGGCTAATAATCGTATTGAATGCCAATAGTGACACTCATGTCAAAAGTTGCATTTATCTCTCTCGGCGTCCTATTTCCTAAACATACAACTTCTGGTATAAGTAATCGCATATAGCATTAAAACTTACTTTTCCTTCTTTTACTTTGAACTCTTTATTGTGTTACGAAGGAGGGGATAAATTTATTGTGATGTGCTAATAGAACAATGATTTTATTAAATAATAGCGTTAATGGATGGTGATTAATATTTTGATTGTTTGATTCATAGATCTTGGAAATGAAACGCACTGACATCTATTAGTATATGTTCAGAAAATATAAACATATCTGCATAGATTATTGTGTCTATTTTTATGAATTTATATTTAACATTGACATATATGTTACATACTGAAAAGTTGTAGCTTTGTTGTAATAGCACATCAGACTATATGGGCTTCATTAGATTAATAACGTATTAATTGCTATATGGATAAATATTGGTTTACCATGATATGTACTTCGATTGTATGATTTTGTAATGAAGAATGAAGCTTAGTTGTCCGAAAAGGTTGCTCGTTATGTGTATATATTATAGTGTAATGCATTACATTATTGTTTGTGATCCAAGTTTTTGCATCTTTCATTCCATTTTAGCTAGCAATCATCAATCTAATATTAACCTTTTTTAGAGGTAGATTATGAAATTAGATATTTATATCCACACGACTAAAATAGAATTTTATAAACAAAATAATTTACATTGGATTAAAAAATGGGTACTTTTGGCACAGGTCCTTATTAAGTTTCAAAATTCACGAAAAGTCCTTCACTAAATTTCAGTGTAAATTAGGTCCCTGTTTTTTATTCACGATTATTGCAGAGCATGATGCAACATTTCATAAAAGTTGCTGACATTTCCGCAACATTTCTCTACACTGTGAACATAGTGTATGAAAGTTGCTGAAATATCAACACTTATTTATAAAAGTTGCTGATATTTCAGCAACATTTATGTACATTGTGAACACAGTTTATGAAAGTTGCTGAAATATCAGCACTTATTTATAAAAGTTGCTGACATTTCAGCAATAATTTTTCTTTGTTTTTACAATAAAACTTTGACACAAATAGTTGCTGAAATATCAGCACTTATTTATAAAAGTTGCTGACATTTCAGCAATAATTTTTCTTCGTTTTCAGAAAACAGGGACCCGCTTTACAATGAAACTTTGACAGGGACCCGCTTTACAATATGAAAGTATGATAGGGATGCTTCCCTAATTTCCACTTAGAAAATAGTACCGTAAATAATAACTTTCTTCACATGGGACTTAATAGTGTAACTTGATTCATTGGCTTATTTACTTGATTTATTTGAAGGATCTTTGTAAATAACATGCATGGTTATATCTTTGCCTTCATGTCACTTTCATGAGCATAAAAAATTGATACATTTATTTTATTGCATTGATTAGAACATAATTTGACATTTCTACTAAAACAATTGCTAAACAAAATCACATTTTGGATAATATCTTAAGCGTCTATCAAGAAGTGAGAAATTGTCAATTTAATTGTCGATAATCCTACAATAACACAGAGGTTCAACAACAACTACAAAAATAAATATAGCTACGGCCCGTGTGCGTAGCACGGGTTCGCACTTATCATAAATATCCCAGTTTTAAAACTAATTTCATCTGTAGCCCTGTTTTGGCCAGCTCAGCGTTGAGCTGGCCAAAACATACCGGTGCCTTTCAAAAGGCGCTAGTGTATTTTTTTGTTGGTTTCTTACTGGCGACTTTTGAAAAGTCGCCAATAAGTTTTTAAGTGGATAGCATGTTGGTGACTTTTGAAAAGTCGCCAACGTACTATCTAGTTAAATTTGTATGGGAGACTTTTCAAAAGTCGTCTATACGGGGTTTTGCTATAAAACAGAACCCCCCTCTTCCCCTCCCATTACTTTTCCATCTCTTTAACTTGTACACAAAACCCAAACCCTTCAATTTTTACACTTTTTCCCCCAAACTTTAAATAACAATCAAATTTTAGTAATTTTTGTAGAATACAATAGCCTCTGATTTTTTTTGATAATAATAAGCATATATATATATATATATTTGTTTAAATGTATTTGTTATTGTACTATTTTATTTTTCCACATAATTAAATAAATATTTGTTGAATAAAATAAATAACTCAGAATTCTTATTTAAACAAATATTTTGTTCAAATAAATATTTTATTACAAATTCAAATAATACAAATTTGAGCTCTTGCTACATTTACACGTTTTCAATTACAACACAATTTCAATACACGGTTTTGTGAGAAATGCGGATTACGGATCTTAAGGCTAGTATAAACACTAAAGGGGGGGTGAATAGTGTTTTAAGGAAAAACTAATACTTTTCGAGTTTATATTAATTTGGACAAAAATGTATGCAATATTCAAACACAGATATGATCACAGATTCAAACAGAGATGCAAATATAAAGTAAAAGCAGTAAATGAAAGAACACACCGGATTTTATACTGGTTCGGAGTTACCCTACATCCAGTCCCGCACACAAGTACAGATTTCCTTTCAAAAGCAATCTTTACAATTACAACCCTCGATTTCAAGGCCACGAGGTACACCACTCCAGATTCACAATCCTCTGGGTAGAGATACTTGATTTCTCGAGCAGCAAGTTCACCCAATTGATTTCCTAGGCTACAATCACACCTTTTCTCACTTGATTGATTTCCAAGGCTACAATCACACCTTTTCTCACTTAATTGATTACAAAGAAGCCTATAACTTTGAATAACACTGAGGTCTTGTTGAGATAGTGATAGAGAATCAAACCAGAAATGATCTAGTTAAATTCAATGGTGATTTCAACAGAGTAATGGTAAGAATATATATAAAGAAATGCGGAAGAAGAAGAGGAGTGAAAACCAGAAAAATATTATTGAAAATTCGTTGAAAACATCCCCTATTTATAGAAGAACAACAGCCATGTCCATTCATGAAAGGTTATGGCGAATATACACTTCTTTTGAAATTCAAATTTTTGAAACCAACTGCCACTATGTCGACATGGGTATCTTGGGTATGTCGACATCCCAAAGGAAATTTTGGTGATTTGTTTTTCTTTGAAAATTACTTCTATCTTATATTAAAGCTATTTTAAACTTTATAAATATACTTAACTATAGTTAAAATACATAAGTAAATATAGAGAATAATATATATAAAATTTTACTATAATTTTATATTTAAATCTAAGTATAAATGTTACATTTATTATTAAAGATAGTTTAAAACTAAGGATAATTTGATTTTAAAAATAAAGATTATTTTGAGGCTAAAAGTATTTAAAATCAGGATATATGTTTTTGATTCTTTTTAAAAGGAAGGTTTTGAAATCATTTTGAAAACAAGATAATTTTGTAAAATCATTTGAATAAAAGTTAGCGGATACAAAACAATGTTCCACTAGATTTTTCGTAGGTTCCATCCTACTAAGGGTTCCATCCCTTTAACAGGCTCGAAGTGGATTCCATTCCACGAATAAAATGGATTTTAAGATGTCAGTGCTTTTCTAGGAGTTTTAACAAAATTCCTAATTAAATTACTTATTCTTGAAATCTTGAACTTTTGATAATCTTGATATTCTTGATACTCATGAGTCTTCAATCTTGATATCTTGAATCTCTATACTATACAGTCTTCATTCTTGATACCTCCATGGTTAAATCTTGCATATACATATATATCTAAACTATAATGTTAGTATTTATATTTTATAATCTTATTCTAAGGTTGTTGTCATCAAAACCATCATCTCAAATACTAACAAGTTTTACATACATATTTCACCTCACTACATATTCACTCATCACTCGTATTTGATCTTCAACTCTGTTTCAGCCTGTATCCAGCATCTAAACTATCTGCAAAATAAACACTGATGTAGTAAAATAGGAAAAGAAATATTTTGCAGTGCACAATGAAGTGTGTGTTTGAAAATATTATTTGCCTCGGTTATTTGGGTTGTTTGTCATCATTTTTTCTCATATTACACGAACAACTTGTGACATGCACAATGTATCACTGTACATGCCACAAGGTCGTACACACCGATATACACTTGCTTGTTAAAATTGCAGGATAGGTGAGCACAAGGTCAAACCCAAGCCTAGACTGGATTCAACTCAGGTGCAATGCAAAAATAACTCAACACATCAATGGTCAGTCACAGCAACCAAAACAGTCTCAACCAAAACAAGACCAAACTTCAAATGCAAAGACAACAGGACTTCAAATTGAACCAGACTCATATGGAACAAAACGTGTACCAAATGTACACAGGTAGCCTCAACAAAATGTACACATAAAGAACAGTACATGGAAAGCACTTGAAGTTCATATGCAACCAGAGGTACAAAGCAAAATGGATATGCAAGCATACGAAAACAAGTCTTACCACAAAATGTACAAAGGCACAATGAACACAAATGACAATGCATATGGCAAAGGGGACGCAACACAGACCAGATCAATGAAGACTTCAAATTGAATCAGATTCAATAACAAAGGCAACACATACAAAACTTCAATTGAAAACAACATATCAAACAAACCAGACTCCAAATAAACTCGAAGCAATGCAAGGGTAACAAGACCAGAACATCAGTGCAACAAGACATGTGCAAAGTGCAGACCACTAGACATGTATGCATATATGCATACACATATCAGTTCAGCATGACAACTCAACCAAGCAACAATCAATTTCTGTTTCAACACAGCAGTGGTCATAGCAGTGCAGACCGACCAAGTGCAACATGACATCAAACTCATCAATGCAGACTTATGCAAGCTCAGTTTCAACATGTACAACATGAGGAACCAGTCAGCCATGACTTCAAATACAACATAGCAGTACATACAACATGACAACATGTCGATATGGTACCGGACTACAAATAGGGATGAACACAAATGAAACCTAAACTAACCAAGGTACCACACAAAAGCATTCAAGCACATGCATAGGGGCAATTAAATTTGAGCAAAGCAACAACATAACAATATATATGGATATACATACAGGCATTCAATATGCAAGCATTCAGGCAGCTCACTTAAACAACACAATAATGAAGCACACACATATATACATACATACATATATGTATGTATGTATGTATGTATATACATGGAGACTACAATTTAACTCGAAGAATAATCACAATGTTTAAACTAGTACAAGGCATGCAAGAATTCAAGCATTTAGTCAATGGTCAGCATTTTACATGTTTCATAATATAGCAAAAACAGTAGCAGTTTGAACAAAATCTAAAGAAATTCAACTAGAGGTCATATGGATAAGCGAATGATGAACAAGTCAAAGCCAGCAAAGAATGGAACCAGAACGAAGAAAAAGTCGTAGTTTATATCATAATGAACAAGTCAGATTTCGGTTTGAAAATATGCCAATATATCAGGAAGTCAAATTTATCTCAAATTCAAATGACAAGTAGGAAGAGAATGATGAACAAGTCATAGGAGCAAAGACCGTAACAAGTTTAAATCAATTCAAGCAAATTCGATCAATGAACAAGTCAGAGATCTCATGAACATTCGATCAAAAATCAACGCAAGCACTAAACTCACTGACAAATTCAAACCAAAATATACGAACGAGATTATAGGGTTTCGATCCCTATAAATACCAAAATCGTCATCAGCAAAAAGCATCGAGTTCAAGCAAATCAACATAGAAAATCAAGTAAAAATCACTCACCGATTTTATACCACTCGAACTCGACCTTGAAGCAGCCGTAAGCAAATCGAAGAACACAACAGTAATCAAATTGAGGAACGAAAGGATCAAGGCAATCGATTTGAACTTCCAATTCCAAGCGGCAGCTTCAAGCAAATCGAAACCCTAATTTTTGAAGAGCAACAAGAGGAACGGCCGAAGACATTTCACAAACAAAAAAGGGGAAGATTGTCTATACTTCTATTATTTTGTGGGCCGGTTGTGTTAATGAGTATTGGGCCTCATTTTTAAATATAGGGTTTTATTTTTTTAGTTTTATTTTAACTTTCTCTTTTAAAATTCTGTAAACTTCTAGTTGTGTAAATAGGTACAAACTACGAGACGCAGTTTGAGAATTCGCAACTCAGTGGCTGAGTTGTGGCAGGGTTTGAGCTTAGAATTAGGTTAATTGAGTTAGCGGGTGTCGCGAGTTTACGTGTTTTTGTAAGCGTCTGATTACCTACTTTCTAGTAGAAACCTTGGGGGCAGCACGTAGGCAGGTTATTGTCGAAGCTGGGGTAAAACTGTGTGTGATCTCTACTGCATTACTTTCTGTTTTATTTCCGCATTAATTTTTAGTATCACCCTATTCACCCCCCCTCTAGGGTGAAAACGAACCTACAAGTGGTATCAGAGCTAGGAATAAAAACCATTTTTTGTTAAAAATTTTTGATTTTTTAAAATGGCTTCTTTTAATAATGCTTTTGCTAAAGATCAGTCCATAGCTAGACCACCAATGTTCAATGGTGAATATGCATATTGGAAAACTAGAATGAATTTTTTTTGAAAACCATAGATGCATGGAATATTATTGGAACATGATATAGCACACCAACAGTAATGGTAGGTAATCAAGAAGTTGAAAAACTTATGGATAATTGGACAGATCTTGAAAATAAACTGCAAACTGCTAACGCTAAGGCTATGAATTCTATTATCTTCTCATTAAATCAAATTGAATTTAATCGTGTCTCACATTGTTTAACTACACAGGAAATCTGGCACACGCTTGAAGTGACTCATGAAGGAACCTCCCAGGTTAAAGAATCCCGCCTTGCCATGCTCAGTAGCGAGTACGAAAACTTCACAATGGCAAAAGATGAAAGTGTCAAAGAAATGTATGGATGACTTTCTAATCTTGTATACAAATCAAAATCTCTAGGAAGACCATACACAGAACTGGAAATAGTCCAAAAGATCCTTAGAATTCTTCCATAAAATTTTGAAGCAAAAGTGACTGCCATCCAAGAATCAAAGGATTTGAAACAGGTTAAAGTTGAAGAACTCATTGGAATCCTCACTATTTATGAGCTAGAAACCAAATTCAAGGAAGAACATGAAAGAGGAGAACATGAAAGAAATTAATAGCTCTCAAAGGAATGATGGAAAGTGAAGATGATGATGGTAATGATGAAGGAGCAGCTGAACTAGCACTGATAATAAAGAGATTCAAAAGGTGGAATCGCAAATATGGAAATCCAACCCCAAATCAACAACTAAAGAGCAGAATCGTCGAAGCTTTAGACAACTCAGAAAAGCAGGAGGTAATTTGTCACAAGTGTAATAAACCTGGTCATATCAAGCCAAATTGTCCTCAAAATCAAGTCAGCAAAGGAAAGAAACCGAAAAGGAGAAGTTTTGCAGCTACTCGGGATGAAAGTGATTAAGATGATAAAAGCACTGGCAGTGAGAGTGAAAGAGCAAATCAGTGTCTTTTAGGAGAAACAAGTGACATCGATGATGATGAGCCCAGCGAGGTATCAAAATTTACTCACAATTACTTATATATTTTCATGAAGTAAATGGCTATTTTGAAAGACTTAGGGAGAAGTACGCAAAAATTGAATCACAAAAAGATAGTTTGATAGAACTAAATATACAGCTTAATCAAATGGTTCAAAACTATAGAAATAAGAGCCCTAAGTGTGATAAGTGTCCATCATTAGAAGAGAAAATAAAAAAAATCAGAAATTAAAATTAAATCGCTTGAAAATGAAATTATGATTTTGAAAGAAAGTGAAAATACTAGGAGAGAAAATTCTATTAAAAAGTGCACTTTGTTATTGAATGAAAATGAATCTCTCGGGTCACAAGTCCAACAGTTGTCTATAACTTTAGGAAAATTCTCCAAAGGAGAAAAATCACTAAATATGCTATTAGAGAAACAAACTGTTAATAATATTAGACAAGGACTTGGGTATACTCAATCTGAAAAAGGTAGAAAAGAAATTAATCATGTCAACTCCAAGTGCACGATTTGTGGAAAAATTGGACACGATCAAAAAAATTGCTGGTATAGACCCAAACACATGAAAACCATACCAATTTGGGTTCCTAAAGGCACGAATGTAAAATCCTTTAAAATCAAACAAATCTGGGTGCCAAAAGGAACAAACATAAACGTCTTGGTTATACTCAAACTTGTTTTTCAAAATTCTTTGTCACTAACAATCATGGACCTATGAAAACAAATAGGTCACAAAAATCTTTTCTCGTGTACTATGTTGGCAGGATAAGGAACAACAACAGTGGTACCTGGATTCTGGCTGTTCCAGGCACATGACGGGCGACAAATCAAAGTTCCTTAGCCTAGAGAAGTACAAAGGTAGCAGAGTCACAATGGGCAACAATGATAAATGTAAGATTATCGGTAAAGGTAAAGTAGGTAATGGCACATTTACCTTAAACGATGTATTATATGTTGAAAATCTGCACCATAATCTGATTTCAATCAGCTAGTTATGTAATAAGGGAATGAATGTTGTTTTTTATTCCGATTTGTGCAAAATTGTTGACCAATCATCAAAAGAAACCTTATTTTCAGGTAAGAGGAAAGGTAATATATACTCTCTATCTCTTGATGATTTCACTCTTTCAAAATGTTTGATAGCTAAGGATGTAGAAGTAAACTTATGGCACAAACGATTAGGACATGCTAGCATGAATCTATTAAACAAATTAGAAAGAAAAGATTTGGTAAGAGGTTTACCATCTCATGATTTCAAAACAGAAATTCTATGTAAAGCATGTACTATGGGAAATTTAAAAAATCATCTTTTCATGCGAAGAACACTGTAAGTACCTCTAGAGTCCTTGAACTAGTTCATATGGATTTGTTTGGACCTAACGATATTGCAAGTTTAGGTGGTAAGAGATAATGTCTTGTATTGGTTGATGATTACTCTAGATACATGTGGGTATACTTCTTTATCTTACCTCTTCTAGACCAGACATTATGTTCTCTATTTGTTTATGTTCTCTATTTAAAAGTTGTAAAAAGGATTATAAGTTATCTTGTGTACACCCCACGGTTTGGTCTATGGTATCCAACTAATGATAACTTTGAGTTAAAAGGGTATTCAAATGCAGATTATGCTGGTAGTCTAGTTGATAGAAAAAGTACTAGTGGCACGTGTTTTATGTTGGGACATTCGTTAGTTGCATGGTCAAGTCGAAAACAAAATTGTATTGCATTATCTACCACTGAGGTATAGTATATTGCTCTAAGCGGTTGCTCTGCTCAAATCTTATGGAGGATACAAACTTTGCAAGACTATGGTCTAAATTTTAAACGAGTCCCAATTATGTGTGATAGCAAAAGTGAAATTGACCTCGCAAATAATCCTGTACATCATTCTCACACCAAGCATATAAATGACATCATTTCATTAGAGATCACATTTCCAAAGAAAATATCTGCATAAAACTTCATTCCTACCGATTCTCAATCGACAGACATTTTTAAAAAACCCTTTCTAGAAAATAGTTTTTGTCGACTTCGTCTCAGTTTAGGCATTTTAGAAAGTGAAAATTAGGCTCAGGTCCCTAATAAGTTTCAAAATACACAAAATCCCCAGTAAAAAAAAGTATATAAATTAGGTCCCTGGAATTAAGTTACTAAGTAATTGCATATAGTTATGCAATTATTCACTGAATAATTGCAGACATTTATGCAATTATATCCAAAAGTTGCATAAATTTATGCAATTTTTTCGGTAAATAATTGCGGAAATTTCCGCAATTTTTTTGGTGAATAATTGCGGAATTTTTCGCAAATTTTTGAAAAAATTGCAGAAATTTCTGCAATTTTTCGATGAATAATTGTGGAAATGTCTGCAATTTTTTGATATAATTGCATAAATATCTGCAATTATTCACTGAATAATTGCATAGGTGTATGCCATTATTCGGTAACTTAATTCTAGGAACCTAATTTACAAACTTTTTTTACTGGGGTTTTTGTGTATTTTGAAACTTATTAGGGACTTGTGCCAAACTGTCCCTTTTAGATATGTGATTTTATTTTTGATCTTAAATGCCTATGTTAACTATTCTAACTCCCTATTGATTATCGAAAAGGTAAATAGTGACTGAAAGAAGTGATGAGTGTTGATATTAATCATACATTATGACTTGAGACAGTATATTTAGAAAATTTCTTTAAAAATTTAAACAAAATTTGTAATAACTTTGGTTGGTAAAAAATTCCATGACCATCTCTATTCCTATCATATTTCTACGACCATCACTCATCAAAGTCCAATATAGTATGTCAAAATGTGGTATTTAAACAGGAAATTATTCATTTTTTTTAAAATTAGCAATAAAATCATCCAAAAAGTACTTACCCTCGTTTAAAAGTCCTCACGGTTATGCATGGGTGAACTACTTGAAATCCCTAATTATGTGCTTTCATGCTCATTTAAAAGTCCTCAAGTTATGCATGTATGGAACACATATTAAAATTGGATGAAATAGGCGAGTTGATTCTAACCCCATTTAAAAGTCCTTATGGTTATGCATGGTTAGAAGATGCTTGGAATTCATTTTTTAATAAAAATAAGAAATACTAGTAATCTCATTTAAAAGTCCTAACAGTTATGCATGGTTAGTAAGTATTTAAAAAGATTCATGTCATAAATATACCACAAATGGACACGATTATATGGTTTCCTATGCCGACATCACCCCTATCCCTCTAAAATGGAATATGCGCCAAACAGAGTATTTATGATTTTTTTTGATTTTTTATTAAAATTTAATATATATACTCGATTAGGTATTAATGTTGTATTAATGCTTATTACTTTATCACTCTTATCTAACACTATTAGTCTTTTGCTGATAACAAAAGGGGGAGAGAAGTTAAGATTTTGGCAAATAAGTTTAAATTTTTTATTTGCAAATTCTCATCTAGGATTCATTGCATTTTGCATATTTTTATTTATTTTCATGCATATGTGAAGGGGGAGCTTTGTTGTAGGGGAATTCAAATAGGGGGAGCTAATAGAATTCATCAAGACCAAATACATTTAGTAGAGTCAAAATCTTAATATATGTTTGTTATCATCAAAAGAGGGAAATTATAGAATATAATAGCCTATGATTTTTGTTTGATGATAATAAACATATATATATATATATATATATTTGTTTAAATGTATTTGTTATTGTACTATTTTATTTTTCCATATAATTAAATAAATATTTGTTGAATAAAATAAATAACTCAGAATTCTTATTTAAACAAATATTTTATTCAAGCAAATATTTTATTCAAGCAAATATTTTATTACAAATTCAAGTAGTACAAATTTGAGCTCTCACTACATTTACACATTTTCAATTACAACACAATTTCAATACACGGTTTTACATACATATTTCACCTCACTACATATTCACTCATCACTCGTATTTGATCTTCAACTCTATTCCAGCCTGTATCCAGCATCTAAACTATTTGCAAAATAAACATTGACGCGGTAAAATTGAAAAAGAAATTTTTTACAGTGCACAATGAAGTGTGTGTTTGAAAATATTATTTGCCTCGGTTATGTCACGTACTGAAATTTTCGACTTTCGAAAATTCAACATCGATACTCACTTTATCGACTGCCGAGCAATCGAGTGCCGGAAACTCCAATAGTGAGGGGTTTTAAGAAAAAGAAATAGAAGAAAAGGTTAGAAGAAGAAGAAAAGAGAAGAAGAAGAAGAGAAAGAGAGGAGAACAACAACAGAACAAGAGCAGAAACAGAAACAGAAAACAATATCAGAATCTTACACATCGCAGCGGAACAATATATAATAAATAAACACTAGTCTTTTAAAACAAAGAACTATATCATTTTATACATACATCAATCATCAGAGTCAATATACAACAATGGACAGTTATATAACTTGTCCTCATACAGAATACACAGCGGAATAAATACTATCAGATACAAATACTACGTCTCGTCATCCAGCTTATCTCCAAGCTCCAGAATATCCAGAATATCCTGATAATCTAACTCTAGACTGCCCGTGTGGAAATTGGTGGGCACCCAGAGTTTAGAAGGGAAACAATAAACTCCGAGTTAGTCATGGTGACTGGTGTGAGATCGTAAAACAGTTTATCTTTAAATTAAACAACAGAAATATTTTTAAAGTCAATTCGCAATGCTTTTGGAAAATGAAACTACCATAAGACCTCCCACCACACACACAATGCAAACGCAGACTTGGAGGAGATTTCTTCTTATGTTAGTCAAAAATGCTTACTACACAAAAATCAAAACCTTTTTGATATTATTATTAGTGCATAGTGGAAAACATTTCGAAAAGTATAATATAAATCTTAGCCAGCATAGGTACCATTATATTATGCCTGCTATAGCTGCCTCCTGAGGAGACAGGTTATACAATTGAAATCGTAAAGGCTCGTATTGTTTCTTTGGATTTCCAACAAATGGTCAGGCTAAGGAACTTCCTATCCACGATGGGTACGTCCCTGGAATAGACGACCCGAGAACCTAACCGGATCTCTGCCAACACAAGGCCGGGTTACCTCTGCAAAAATAGGTAACTACTGACACGCGTATGCCATCCCCCGATCGTAACCGATCTTCCCGAGGATCGCCGATTTCCAACAAACCACATAGATAATAATGCAGCAACCACATAGGTTAAGTATTTGAGCTCCATACCATGATACCACCTTTATCCAGAAGGAATGACATACACTAAGGGGCGCTACTCCCTAAAACCTTGCCGCATCCTTCCTGTTTCGACCATTTCCGGGGTGTGAGGCTCGACGAAGTCTCGTCCACAAAGCTACGCTTTCTACAAAGCCATGCTTCGGGTCAAACAAAATGATCAACCTATGATCACAAAGATATAAGATCAAACAAATGATCATATCACAAATGATCAAACACTGATCATTTCACAGCAACACTCAGTATGCCACGTTACCAAATTGGGATATATCGCTGATAAATTTCAACTACATAACCTCTGAGCTCGTACGTCTCAGAGAAGGGTGTTAAGCTAAGAGAATAAATTCTCCGCCACCAACAGAGATGTATTTGAAAGAAATCAGCTTTATATCTCAAATTGTAACGTCAGACACACAATCCATATAAGTCTGTTCCGGGATCGAACAGAACCGAAGGCACTTCTCACGAAGCCCTTGCATATCCGGATAATTTTCAATCACGTCCGGACTTCCCGTCACTAAGGGTGATAAAACCTCTAAATCGAAGATCAGTCGATGTAGAGTAACTCGACGGTAATTCTTCCGTTTTCAAAAATATCCGGTCTTCAACACCGGTCTTCGAATGCAATTCATTTCGACGTATCACATATTCGGAATGGGTTATACGACCCCATGGTCCTTTCCCGGCTAACCCGAATAGTGAGCGCTTATTCAAAAATAAGTGTGGCATTCAAATTCATCCAATTCACAACGAATACCTATCTAAAGGTAATTATTGATAGTCGGTTATTTAACTATCAATAAAGATGCGCGACATCATCAGATTCCAAATAATTTTCCAAATTATTATTTTTCCAAAAATATCTTTACTAGATATAAAATTTCCACACTTCACTATTTGAAAACAATTTTCAAATCAATTTCCACATTTCATTTTATCTTTGAAGATAAAATCTCAAAACAGTTCATTTCATATTGGAAAAGCATTTCCATACTTATTTAAAATAAGTATTTCACAAATCTATTTATTTTCAACATTTGAAAATATTCGATATACTTAAATCAAATTAAGTATACATTCATTCTTTAAGGAAATCATTTATTCTAACATCTATTTGAGTCAAAACGAATGTTACGTAAAACATCGTTACGACGACTCGAAATCACTAGTATAGGGATTCGAAATTTTAAGGTAGATATATGAAAATCCCAATACTACATAAAACATTTCCTTTCGGAAATCATTTACTATAACAACAGTGTTATAGTCCACCATTTCCTTAAATTTCTCGAAAACGTCTATTTCAACAAGAACTGCGGAAATCTATGCTTTCGATTCATAATACATTTTAAAACATCTTTAAAATGTTTAACTTCATTTTTAATATCACTTCTTCAAAAATAAATCCATTTTATTTAATAATATATTCACTGTCCAAAATCGTGAATATAATTCACTTAACCCAATTTCAATCATTTCTACACATTTTTATCTCAATAAAAATTCGCTATCCAAAATCGCGAATATACCTTCTTTAAAAATCTTCTATATTTAATTTCTCAAATTCAACTGATTTTGAATTTATAAACATGTTTATAAATTCTATTCCTATTTTAGTAACAACTCGACTTATAAATCTTCTTTTTATCAACTTCTATATTTTACTTATCAGAATAAGTGATTTCGGATTTATAAACAACTTTTATAAATTCCAATTCTATTTATAAAAACTTCAATCCCAAATCAATTTCGATATTGATTTAAAAATTTATTTATCACTACTAAGTAAATTCCTTATTTTCCTCAAATTATTCAATATTCTGTTTTTAACAATGGATTCTTCAATTTGAAATCATTTTACATTGATTCCCCAATTTGTTTCAATTTACCAATTAAATTTCTAATAGGATTTCCAACTTATCTTCTCTTAAATAAATTCCTTTTTAAGAAAATAAATTTCAATCGTTTCTTTCAATCTATTTTAAAAATCCAAATTTTAAATTAAATTCTTCAATTTAAAATCACTATTTTACGAAATCCATTTATTTAACATTTTCACTTTATCCTGGAATAAATTCGATAATACTATAAAAATCAACTTTTATACCTTTAAATTCTTTTCTTCAAATTTTATTCAATTTCAAAAAATCAATTCACTTAAAATTTTCTGCTTGAATTACCAAAAATTCAATTTCGTTTATTTTTGGAATCCAATGATATCAAACATCCATTCAGCTAAATTTTAGCTTTCAACAATTTCCAGACATCAATTCAATAACATCAATAATCATTCACAGATTATCACATCACAGTAGAAATAAATTCAATCAATGTGAGGGGTCCAGTTGGATCCCTCCAACCTGTTTCCCTGCATCCAAAGACGTCAGCACAATACCAATTCCGCTCCAGTACGGAATTATCGCGGTATATGGGTTTTATAAAAATCCGCTTACTAACGGCGCAATAGGGTCTCATCCGCTATACGAGGCGGGAAATCATCAATCCAATATATACATATGCCAATATGTATATATTGCTATATATAGATATATATCCTACTATATCTAATATCACATCCAAAAGCAATCATATCAATCAAATCAATAACTGTAAAAGAAAATCCACTTTCATTTGAGTGAGAAGATCTCACCTTAGCTTTTTATTTTGCCATCCATTTTCCCATTTTGATCGATTCTTCATTTTAGACCTTGTATAACAATTTTAGACAATCGATTAATATTCGAATTAAATCGAGTAACCAATTTTCGTTTTGATAGCTTTAATCATTCAATGATTTTTTTTTTAATAAACCAGATTCTTTTAATAAAATTTGTTTAACTAAAAGTTAACTCTAAAATTAGATTTCCTGCTAATATACCTACTTATTTCTTTTAAATTAAACAGATATTTCTTAACTTAAATTCTTATATCCAAATCTTATAGATATGTATTTTCGGGTTTAAACCAAATTAAATTAAATTAAAAACTGTTTTAAAACTTTACTGTAACATATATTTTCTTCCTGTATTTATGATTTATACCTTACTGTGAATTACTTCCTAATGTATATACATACATTTACACTTATTGAAATCTTCTTTACTGTAAAAGCCTTTCGTCCCTAATATATATAAATAAAATTTGTAAAAATAGTAATTTCATTTCTCTGGATTAGATAAAATGTTTAAAACATCTGTTATTAACTAAATTTATTCAGAAGTATAACTAAAATTGGATTTAGCAAAAATAATTCAGGCTAAAATCATTACCAGGACCCTCTCGACTATCCATCGATCCCGACCTCCACATGACTTCGCAGTCGCCTCCATCACACGCGCGCACACACGACCATCGACCATCCAACCACCATCAGTTCACGAGCACGATGACTGACCTCCACTTCCTCACGTCTGCCTCTGGCCACGACTACCAGAACTGCCGAAGTATCCTCCATTCGAGTACGAGCCTCCGACCCTCTCGAATCCACCACCTGCTTCTCGACTCGAGCCATCGCGAGTTTCCAAACCCGGCAGAGACTTCCCTTACTCCAGCCACGATACCCCCTCGCGAAATCAAGATCTAAACCCAATTTAATTTCGCTCACCATCACTCGATTGGCATGCCCTAGCTAACATTGCAGATCGACCTAACTTTCTCCTCCACGAACACGTCCCCTCCTTCGATCGCGAGTCGCCGTACACGAACGCTGCCTTGTTCTGCTCCATAGCCGCCTTCGACGTCGTCGTGATTCGTTTGGAATCGATCACGCGATCGATTTCCCCATTTTTTTCTTTCTTGAATTCGATTAGAGGAAGGACGCGACCATAAGTTATTTTTCTGCTCATTCTGATGCTTCGAACAGATAAGGGAAGGGGAAAAAATCGCTCCTTTAATCATTATTTTGAACGAGAACTGGGGTAGAAGGGCGGCCATTAATTCTTTTCTTTTTTTTCGAACGAAGATTGAAATGAAGAAGCTCGGCTTGTTTTGATTTTTGAACAAGATAAAAGGATGCTCGGCCATACTTCGCACGATTTATTTCGTGATCTCTGCGTGATTGAAGGAGGAGAACATGTTGTAGTTGACCAATTAAAATATTAATTTAAATTTGAATTTCGTTAAAAATTCAATGCGTTTTCCTGTCGTGTGCTCACATACAAACTCCGAAAAATACGAAAATTGAAATCCGACAATAATTCAATATTACGGACCCAATGGAACTGGTTTCGTCGAATTCCGAGACTGTGCCTCGGACGGCTATTTTTTTTAAATATCGATTCAAACAATTAAATTCAAAACTGATCAAAACAGTTTAAATTTAAATTCTGAAGCTGCTGTTATCTTCAGTGTTATCAACATAAATTTTAAAAGCTTTTGAAATATTTTTCTTTAGCTTTAAATTGAAGATTCAAATTTTTATCCAGTTTCAATAGATTAAATTATAAAATTAAATCGCCAAATTCCCAGTTAAATTCGAGATTCAAATTAAATCATCGTTCAAATATTTAAAATTAATTAAATATTTTCAATTAAATTCGTTCAAAATCCTGGGTCGTTACAGACTTCCCCCCTTAAAAGAATTTCGTCCTCGAAATTACAAGTTAGGAAAAATGTCCTTAACTCGTCTACTATTTTTCCAACATCAAATAGTTTTATCAAATTTTCAAAACAACTCTTCCTACTAAAGATTCGTTATCAATTCAACTAGCTTTCCAACTTCAATTATAAGTTCAAACAACATTGTTTAACTTCTAAATTCAAATTCGAGTTTAAATTCAAATTTAAACTTTCAAAATTTCTCAAAAATTTTCTAACGCCCTAAATTTCCGAAAAATTTCGCCAGCGTCTCCTTTGCGCGGCTAATACGGCACGACTACAAAACGTCCCTACGGACTCTCAAATTTCAAAAAGAAAAGAAAAAGCCAAGCGGCTGGACAAGAAATCATCAAAATCTCATATTATAATTCAAATACTTACCTTTTTGTCGAGCAATTCAATTCCAATTTCTTTACACCTGTATATGCTACTAGCCATAATATCTAGTTACACATTCAAATCATTTTGCAAATTCTATTACAAAATTTTCAATATAAACTGCTTATATCATCATTACTTCACTATTGAAGTTACACATCTATTTCATTCAATTTGAACTCTCATTCCAATTCATTTGTTACTACTCCAATTTATTTATTCAAATTCGGTTTCAACTTCATTTACTACCAAATTCAAAAGAAGTTTAACATTCAGTTTTAATCTCATTCACTTCATTCAATTAGCTTCACTTACAAATTTTTAGTTTAATAGTTCACTTTGTTTTCCACAAATCTAAATTCAATTCAGTCTTACTTACCAATTCAAAATGAATTTTTACATTAAATTTCATTTTCTTGCATTTGCTATTGCAAATTCATTTATTCATTCGTAATTTTATCCATTTTCAATTCGAATTCTCATTTCAATCGAATTTCAAATACTTTATAAGTCTTCGACTTATTTACAATTTGATTTATAAAGTCATTTGTACATTCATATTACTAATTTCATTCCTTTATGAATTTTATCTTCCAATATTTTTCTGGAACTTTATTTCAAACTATATATCACATTAATATTTCATATTCACAAATTCTATTCATATATGAATTCATTTCTTTTAAGTTAGATTTTTATTTAAACTTAAACTTTACAAGTTATCGACTTCATAATATTTCATAAACATTTCCATATAGCATTCCAGAGTTTTTTCAACATTTCAAAAATCATTTTTGAAAACAATTCAAATTATCCTTTGAATTTTTAAAACAAATTTCAAATTTTTCAAACAACTTCCGTTTTTAAAACAATTTGGCAGCAATTCCTCTTCTGGAAACCCGAAAATGAACACCGGTGATGTCGCGATCATCATCGGAATTATTTTCCAGCGACCGAAAAGAGTTTAGAGCTTTTCATTCCGTCAAAACATTTTTCAAAACCCTTGAAATCCATTTTCAAATCAAAAATGATTTAAACTTTCCAAATCTCCAAAATTTTCAAATTCTTTTCAAAACATTTCCAAAACTTCTCTGGAATTCCGTTTTAAATTATAAGTCACAATTATAATTTATATTCTTAAATTTCATTCGTATGTGAATTTATTTCTTAACTTTGGAGTTACGATTTCAATTTCTTATTTAATTTCAAAGATAATAGATTAATATTATCACTTCTAACAACCATGCAACCATATACTATAATACTTCATAGAAAAACATTTCTTTTCTATACAAAAATAGTTTTGGGCAAAATTATTTCATTCGCCCTATTCAAAAACAATACTGTGCCGAATTGTTCTATTCAAGTGTTTATAGATCCCTATCAATGATCGTTAATTACTCGTATTGACCAGAATCCATATACCACTCAACAAACCAATCATCACGATATAAAACAATTTTATATTCACTAACAAATACGCGCTCATATCTATTATTACACTCAACTCATTCTAGAGTACTACTGACTCTATCTCTAATGAGTAACACCCAACAGAGCAGGGTTGTCGCTTAACCATATGCTCTGATACCACGCTGTCACGTACCGAAATTTTCGACTTTCGAAAATTCAACATCGATACTCACTTTATCGACTGCCGAGCAATCGAGTGCCGGAAACTCCAATAGTGAGGG